>JAOXJK010000051.1:22841053-22902250 GCA_025774025.1 Xenus cinereus | reverse complement strand
AGTACATTAAATTTATTTGATTTTTAATGCAATTGCAGAAACCCTCATGCTACAACACACATTACAGAAATAGTCTCATTAATTTTTAGAAGGATTTCACTCATAATTGAAACATTTTCTTTTTATCTCTATATAGGTAATATTTTTTCATTTACCTAAAGCAACCATGTAGCCTTCAAAGTTTTCATTGGTTTCCATTTCCCACGTTCCATTGTAATCAGCAGGCATGGTGGCAAGAGCTTAAAACCAACTTCAGATGAAAAGGTGAGGCTGGAAACAGGATCTGCTAAGAGAATGTTTTATAAACCTTTTTGTATTTTTTTTTATAAGGTTTATGGTTTTCTAGATAATACAGTTTAAGGGTCAGATTGATAACCCTAGAAAACTTTGCCTTCATTAACAAAGTTCAGCTGAACAGCTGGCAGACGAGGAACACTCTTTCTGAAATATGTAGTAATACAGGATATGATTTTACAGTGACCTTTGTAAAGAACTACTAGCTATTATGGGATACCTTTGATATAAATTGAACACAGTGGCAAATTGGACAACTCAGTTCAAGTTTCTAAGTTGAGTTCTCTTTTTCAGTTCCTTTCTATGTATCACAATTCCCTAAGAAGACCCAGCCTTACAGACTCAACACACGCAAAACTCCCATTTTAAATTGATGGAAGGCTTGAATGTGTAATAAATGCATGACAGGGTGGAAAATATAATATTTCTGTGGAAATAGTTTTGTTTTCCTTTGTTTTTCAAAATATCTTTATATCAATAGCTACACTTATACCCACTGCACTTCCATATTTTTGTTTTAATTTAACAGCAAGTTTAGCAAACGTAAAGTAAATCACAATCAATCATAATTGGCATCTATCCTATCCTAAAAATGAATTTTAATTACTCTGCAACAGAGTAATTAAAGTAGGAAGGTATTTTTCACCCAGCAGCATTACATTGTTGTGGGGGAAACCACAGATTTCAGTTGTGCAAATAAACACTTTCAGAATGTGTCTGAATGGAGAATTTGAATGTGCAGTAGGAAGATAACTGCATTCTTAACTGTATAGTTTTTCTAGAGACTAGTTTACCGAGTGAAATTGGTAAATGCAGTTTTAAATCTATAAATTATCAGAGGTTGACTTTCTAAAACTTATGCCTCATTTCTAGCACAATTTATTGGGCTGAACACATCTGCTCATGTATTTGCTTCCACTATAAGAGTTTCTAGATGAAACACTATGAAAGATGTTACGTTGAAAGTGAAATTTGAAAATCTTTGTGCTTAAATCATTGCTCTGTAGTGATACTTCATAACACTTGCAATAGGTTTGATTTTATGTGTCATTGTGTACTTTCTTTCTTAGCCTCCACATTACATCAACACTAATAAATACAATATGATTTATATATTTTATGTATAATACTAAAAGATTCTACGAAACAAGGAAAAGAAACGGTTATCATTCCCCAGTCAACCACTCACAACCACTCAAAATCAGCTGTGTAAGCTACATCAGTTCCCTTGTGCACATGCATAATAATCTTTAAGTGCATTATCACACTCTTTTTTCAACTGGAAGTCATTCTCTCCTTCAGTGTGCTAAAGAGATGATGTCCAATTTATAAGCAGGTACTCAGTGTTTCACCTTATCTCTCCAAATGCCTAGTAGTGTATTTATGAGGAATGAATCAGGTTGAATGTCTACAATCACTTTCTAAAATCAGAGCATGTGCTAGAAACTCATGGTGAGATTTTATACACCTATTGATTTTAGTTCTGAGGTAGTTTGCTTCCTAAGTAACAGTCATTTTGGTAAGATGAGAAGTCACTGAAACTGTATCATGCAATGATCAACAATTAACGTCCATTAAGAACTCTTAAAAATAATAGACTGTTGTATTGCAGTGGATATGCAGAGCTAGGCACATTCAGAGAAAATTATGAGGTGAGAACATCCTTGACATATAAGGCCATAAATAATTAACAGTACACATGTAATTGTACAGGTTTTCTCAATGATGCTTTGTTTATGCCCATCCCTTACTGTTTGTTTAAATAACTTTTTTTAGTGCGTGTATCTTGTAATCACCATATTAAGAATTCTCTAAGCATGAGTTTATCCATCAGACTGAAATACGTCTCTTGAGCCTTTTCAGGTAAATATGCAACTAGGAGGTTTACAGACACTAAATTTAACCAATCAAAGAACTGGCTAAGTAGGGAATTAATAAAACATGACATATTGACTTGACAGAGTTCTGTGATGCTTCACAAGCTTTTAAAGAGAGTAGTGTTAAGGTCTATAAAGAGAATTTTCAGTTCATGAATCAGTATCTTGGTAGGCAGTAAAGCCTCTAGCACATTCAAATGCCTGCCTAAACCATAGAGAGCCAAGAGACAGTACAGATGACGCTAACACTTTTTTTTTTTTAAGTCCTATGTGAAAAATTGTAAGTCTGCAGATCACCAACCCACTGTATCCTCAGCATTCTCTTGGGTCTGTGCCTTGCTAGTTATACTCACCCACCTCTCATGATATTTCAGCTTTAAAGTTTTGACTTGTTATCCTCTTCAAATCTTAGAAATCGTTCTATTTGCTCTGTGTTTATTGTTTATATACTACAAACGTAGAGAGAAACTCTCAAAATGGCAAAACAGTATTTCCTTCCTATGCCGTAAGTATAAGTTTGGGGAAATGAAGAAAAGGTGCCCTCTCCTAATTGCATGATCATTTTCTTCTCAGCATCCTTTACTTGGAAGACCACCAGTAAAATCAGCAGGGATGCCATGTATAGTATGTACTGAACCCTGGGAATGGGGGGAGGGAGGTATCTTCAAGTTTTCTGATATGTATGTTAAAAACCAAAGCTTTGAGCTCATAGCTCGTGCATCAAATTTCAACCCAGGGATAAGTTTAATGGCTGAATAGTTAGACCTTGGAAATGAAGCAAAGTCATGAAAAATCAAGAGATCCCTGTTAAAAGCCTAAGGAGCTTTCTCAGTTCTTATTTGTGTATGAAGAAACAAAGATGGCTTTTCTTGCCTCTGTCCTACGAATCAGTATTGATTAGTGGCAGTTTGTAACAACACGTCTCATAAAAAGAGCCTAGACTGACAAGGTTGAAAAGTGAGGCCCAAATGTTGTTTCTGTGGAATTAATCAGCAGTCATGGGTTCTCCTTCTCAGACTCCTCTGGTTCCTCTCACTGTGTCTGATACCTACTCAGAAGAGAAATCCGGTATGGGTAGCTGAACCCATCCTTCCTGCTATCTGAAAGAGCAGGGAGTGCACTTGCCTTGGGACAGATTGTGCTGTAAAGCACTGTTAGGAGCACTATATAAAGAACAGAGCTACGGGTCAAACTGAATTTTTTCTGCAAACTTTTGGGCATGGTATTTTGAAGAGACGATAGCATACTTCCCACTCTGTCCTTGCCTCATTTCATTTTTCTTTCAAATTATCTAATATGCATATATAACACAGGAGAAAAAATGCCTTGTACTCCCCCGATCGGCCCCTACACTCCTCATGCTTGACAGCTGGGACTTTTGCCTATAGTTTTTTGGTTGTTGTTTAACACAGAAATATGGCAAACTGCGTAAGTTGTTCTTAGCAACTGAATTCCCCTGAAGGATTCAGACAGAAGCAGCATGGTCACAGACACCTATTATTATTTTTAACTTGTTAGCACATGTGCACTCACTAGGTTTATTTTTATTTTTAAGAAAATTAATCACTTGAAATGTATTCAGTGATGGCTGCTACTGCAAAAACTGTCAGATGTGCTATCTCACCAGGCTCGGGGCTTTGTTCAGCACAAACACGAGTAGTCACATTATGACAACTAAAAGTAAGTTGGAGGGAGGCTATCTGCTTCTTGTCAGTATGTAAGATGGCTTACAGGCCTTGGGGATTCAGTTGGGTGAAGATAGCCATCAGCTACTGGGCAGAGAATTTACTAAGAAGTGGCAGGAAGGGTCGGAGACGTGTGCAGCAGGAAAGGACAGAATCAAAAGGTGTTTTTTGCAAAATGGACTCAGCAAATAGTATTCCATTGCCTACTTGTTAATGGTTGCCCTCCCCCAATATCAAATGGCCCTAAACTACCTAAACTACCTAGTTTATAAGCTTTCTTGCCAGGTCAGATACAACTAAGTATAACCAAGTCTACCTCAGTTTCTCGGAGTTAGAGTTTTGACTGGAAATCTTGCTTGCTTGTTCAGGTCTGGACCCTACAGAGAAGGAACGGAAGTTTGACCAGTGGTACATACGCTTGTTGGTTTAGTGCTTATTATTTAATGTCAGTTCTTAGCTGATCATGCCAAAACTGAAATCTGCAGGAACAAACTTTTTGTTGACACCTAAGAGAAGGGAGAATTCCTTCATTCACATCTCAGTAGAGGAACATGTCTGACATCTTGTTGACAGAACGACAGGGACAGGTTGCAAATGCTGCGGCAGGGTGAGTTCATACACATAACTCGCAGTTATGCCAGTTTGGCACATTTCATGTTTACCTTCAATTTAAACAAAGATGCACAAAAATATGTTTTTAATCACTCTTTTAGAAATAAAATAATTGGCTTTGTGCCGTTGGATATTTTGTCTTTTTACTAAATGACTGTCTGTCTGTAGTCATTCATATCTCTTACTCCTTCTGGAGTCCATCCATTGCTGATGGACTAAGATGCAGGTGTTACACGCTTTATCAATTAGAAGCCTTCCTCCTCTCTAAGTAAGAACTTTGGCTTAGCTCTTAGAGATTTCCTAGTGTCACTAGTGATCATGTTACTGAGTTTGATAATAATAATAAATCATCCAGTGAATGCTACTGGCTTGAGAACTCACTTTTATTAATGTGGTTTATATTATGAAAAATTATGCTGTGGAGAAATAATAGCCAATGGATAAAGATGACCTTGATTTTCAAAATAGATGGGGAATACTGAATTTATCCATTCCTTAATTCTCCTAAGCACTTATTCAACCCTCTTTATCCACTGGCTTCAAGAAGCAAGTAAAAATCATTATCCTTTGTAAAATCAGAAAAACTTAGGGAGCGACATGATTTGGCCAAGGTCATGAAATAAGCCACTAGTCAGAGCAAGTTAGCAAGTATAACCCTTTATGTTATCCACTAAAGCATGCTTCCTCCTGGGCTCACTTAAATGTAGATTGAAAACCTGAATGCAGTTTAAGTCCTTTGTCATTGCCATTAAGGCTGCCTAAGTTTTCCCTTAAAAGATTTTTTCAGGATCTGAATTCTCTGCATGAGTTGTGCATTAATATCTGTAACTGTAATCTATAACTTAATTGTATTTATTCTGTGGCAAAGTTTTGTAATTGCAAATGCCACTTCTTATCTTCATCAGATAAAGGTTGCATTGCTCAGACATTGAACTGGAATACTGATTGATGGTTTTTGAATTAAAAGAATCTATCGAAAGCAATATGGGTTTTTTTTCTTTGATGCTTCTATGACAAGCACAATTGAGCTAAGAAAATGTGTATCTCCTTTAGCTTGTTCATGCCTGACTATAAAAGCTGAAATGTCATCTTAATGCAGGGTCTCATCCATTAGAAAAACATTTTAAAGAATCAGTTTTATCAAACAGAAATAGTCCTTTTACCTCATCTGGAGAGCACTTTATAGGAATACTTTCAAATATTTTAGACCTCAAGTTTTCACATACCTCACAAGGGATACCATATAATTTGATGATAGATTTTGCTTAAAGTTCTAGAATCCAGATGAACAGAAAAAGTCATATCAGCTGTCACAATTAGTGCACTATTTTGAATTCACTGTAGCCATTTAAAAAAGATTAAAAACATTTTTGTGGTAATCTTAAGGACCTAAAGTCACTGTCCCAGGACTGTAGATTAGCTTGATATATTGATATGATATGATGATATTCTGCCTGATTGTTTTCTTTCACTATGTTGCTACCACTGTAGAGCAGTTACAGAACTGTTGTCCTAGTCCTAGGAAAATACCTAGATAGGTGAGTGTATCTATTTCTGGAATGCTTTCTTTTTGCCATAAATCAGTTTTACTGCTTCAGGTAGAAAAAATTACTAGCTCAGTAACCCAGAAGCAAAATCTTTTAGGTAACTGAATGCTATCATCCTGTGTCTCTTAAAACATAGGCATAAGTCTCTATTTCCTGTTGATTAAGGGATGTTCTGTGTTGTAAATCTCATAAATTTATTTCTCTCACAGTGCTGTATGGTTATTCTTTTCTGCGTGCGTCTCCAGATCCACAACAGCACTCCTGCTGTGGGAAAGGCTCTGGCTACATTCCGCCATATCATATTCGAGAAATGAAGCCAGTGTTTAATTCTCCAATGCATCCCGGAACTTACTAGAAAGTAATTTATTGTTGTAACAGTGACACTTACATGTCTGTCTGAACTTGTGGTGATTTTCTGGCTTTAAGTTGGCAGTTATTGATAGAAATAGCATTTAAGATGGTAATTTATAGACATCTTTAAAAAAATGTAATTTGAAAAATCCAAATATTGTCTGATGTAGTTAAATGAATCGGTATACTCTGTACTCTGCAACATACTTGATACTGCAAGATGGCTTTTTGAGCATGTGTATAATCAGTCATTAAGAATTGGTGGTGGTAAGCCAAGCAAAATAACTTGGGACACATTGCTGAAGTTAAGGTTTCTCCCAGCCACCTGACAGGATCGGTTCTTAACAGCAGTGATACCATGTGGCTTCAGAAACTGCATGCACATGCATGCAAAGCAGAGGGAAGGATCATTTATATCTGATTTATTGATGTTGCTGCTGGATATCTGAATTGAAATAGGGAATTGATAAATATGTTAATTTCCGTTTTTGATAAAAAGTATCAAGTACATTTAATATCAAAAAAGATACAAATGAAAATAATTTTTCTTAAAATGTGTATTTTAGGAGAGAATTTGTGGATATAGATGTAGGTGTAGATATAGATACATATATAGATATATAACAGAATAGCAGACTGTCTTTCACTAGAAGAGGAAAAGAAAAAAGAATAGAACTAGGTGATATCCAAATTTAAAACCTGAGGCCTAAATATGATCTCAGATTAGGAAAGAATTCCACAGAAATTCAGTCATGATGATGAAGATACGTTTCTGTAGTTTATGTGTGAAAAGCAAGTTCACCTATTGATTAGGAATGTTACTTTTAAGCAAGTATTTGAAAGTTACTTTTCAAAATTTCCATTAAAATATTCCTAGAAATGGTGAGAACTATACCAGTCAGTTTTTTGATATACTAGCCGGGTTTAATGTGGAAGGAAGAAAAACAAAGGAAGGAAGGAAGGAAGGAAGGAAGGAAGGAAAGAAGGAAGGAAGGAGGGAAGGAAGTATATTTTTGTCTGTAATCCACTATATAATTAGTATAACAACTTGCCTAGAATGTTGCCAAAAAGAATTTAAGGAAGCTGAATGAATGAGGCAGAACCACCATGTTTACCTCTGTCTTGCTAAAATTGGTACTTAGCGCAAAATGAAGGTGTCTGCTCTGGTCTTGGGAGATTTTTCCCACTTGCCACTTCCAGAATGTATCTGACATCATAGTTATTAGTTGTTTGGCTTCACCTTGATTGCATGGAAATTGTATGTACCAGGTGGTCTGAGGTTTGAGCAGAGAAAAAACCAATATGGAAACAAGCATCTCCTTTTTATGAACATAGACACAACTTGACAGGTGTGTGAAAGCAGTGCAAGTGAAGTGTCAGCGTTGGCCCCTGTGAGAGCAACAATGAAAAAAGAACTTGAGCTGGGAAGTATTTCTTCAGTACCATTAGACTCCTTATGAGGAGTCTCTGTTCATGACAGTGGGAAAACAAAGTCTTATGCTGAAATGAAATGTGTTACTTGTAAAAATACAGATATCTGGGTAGTTTTTTCTAATGTGCCAAACATAAACAGAAGTCTTTGTAGTAAGCTATATGTCTGTTAGAATGATGTTTATTGTTGCCTTTGTTGCTAGTAAAAGACAACACTGTCAGGGAAAAGAAAGTGTATTGGTTATCAGGGTATTGTGTTCCATTGCTTCCCAGCTGAAAGATGAACCTTTTGGGGAGAGGGCTGCTGCCTGAATTAGCTGTCTTATCAAGGGAATGCAACTAACGGGCATTTAAAAGTAGAAAAAAAAAAGTCTGTTAAAAGAATATTCAGTACGAGAGGGGAAAAAACTCATCCCTTTCTCTCCTTGTGACTAATATAGCTATATCTTCATCCAGCAGTCCTAAGGATTCAAATAGCACCATGTTGTAACAGTGACAGTGGCAAAGTACAACATGGTTGGAAGGTATATGAGCCCTACTAATGGAGAGTTGGGAAATTGCTTAATGCCTGCCATTCATTGCAATATGCTCATTGCCTTTGAAGGCTGATTTGCTATCTCTGTTCAGCAACATATCCTTCACTTGTGAGTAAAGGTTATATTACTGCGTGGCAATCAGAGATATCTGAAGTTTCAAAGAAGACATTATATCATTATTATAACCTTTTATATAGTGCCTATTAAATGAACGCTCATTAGAGTGAGTCTCTAATGGGATGCTTTGAAAGTTCAGATTTGTCAAAAGCAGCCCAAAACTGTTCCTGTTCCCCTCATTAATACATTTTTCATTAGCATCTGACCATGCAGGCTGCTGAGTAATCTGCCTTTTATCTAGCCAGCACATCTATATACTTTTTGCTTTCTGTCAGTGGATAGCGTTGTGCTTTAATAGTTTTCATATCAAGGTAGAGATCTCAGTACTTTGCAGAATCCCATTCAAGCACATTTGCAATGCAGAGAGTAAATTGAATTTAGATATCTAATTACCACAAGTAAAAATATTGGAATTAATCTTAAACAAGGAAGTACCTACTTTTGAAATCCTCAGTGCAGGTACAGGTAGTTTGGTTTTCCTTTCAAGGGAAAAAAAAAAAAGAATGAAAAAAGTGTTATTTCAGCAAATACTTCCATTGCAAAAAGATCAAATTATCAGCAAATTAGTACTGAAATGACCCATAGTACAGCTTTACAAGGCTGAATCTCCTAACAACAAGGAGCATTTGCACCAGAAAGGAAAGGAATATGAAGAAAAGGAAATCTTCCTGCTTTGCCAAAGCCATTTCATGAACCCTGTTTTTTTGTCCTGTGCAATGCACATGTTGCACGGCAGCACATAACGCACTTAAAAAAAAATTGTAGCAAGTCCAGGAAGAGCTTTTCTTCACAAAGAAATACCTCTTATGATAAGTGCCCTTTCCTGTAGATACCTATTACTTTTATTTTTTCTCCTGACTTATACAGACAGCTCTTTTTTGAAAGCTGTATTTATTTTTCTTTTGATGATTTTATTGTGGTGGGGCTTTTTTTATTTCCATTGTGCAGGGGAGACCTAAAAGGAGAACAATGTTATTTCTTTTAATTGGGTATCTGCATCCATTTCATGAAGATTTAGGCATTCCTACTTCAAATCTTTTGTGTCTGATGAGTGAATCTGATTAATCCAAACTGATCTGGTTTTTTTGTACTGAAAACCATTCACTTACTTCAGGGGAATATGTGACTGAAAAGATGACTAGGTGTTCCTGAAATTACACAAGCTGGAGTAGGAAGTGCTACGTGACGCTGGGCCAGCTTGTCAAAGAATTTATGTGGCTGAAGTGGGAAAATGACTCTCCTAAAAAAATCCACATGATGTTCAGGCAAATTAGGTACTTCTTACCTGTTAATTTTAACTAACAGTTAAGCACCTGGTAAGGTTTTTGAGTGTCCGTCAGCAGTTTAAGTGCCTTTCTGTTTCTTTGGTCACCAAAATACATTTGGAAATACAGTAAAAAATATATGTCATCATGCTGCAAGTTGGAAACAGAAATGGAATTTTGTGTGATGTGATACTACAAGGCTGACTTGCTGTGTGAGAAAAATGCATTATAAAGGATTGTACATACGTTGCAAAAAACATTCTTAGAAATAATCCTGCATGTGTATTTGGGAGACATTTGCCTTGTGTTCCATCGTACAAAAATTACAAGGAAAGTTTCTAATGGCAATTTGGGTTTTTTTGGTCCTTAAGGAGCTAGAACCAGACTGTTTGGAGACTATTTTTCTGTGGAACTGTGATGTTCTACTTATGTTCTGTTTTGCTAACTAGGGAATGAGTCATCTGTTTCTGTATCATTTAGGACAGTGTGAAATTTAGTTTGCAGTTCTTGTTTGTCTAGCTCCTAAATCAGCCCCCATGTCTGACATTGGTTGAAGCCAATCTCAGATAAAGTTGGTATGATGTGTTACTGCTGCAGAGAGTTACAAAAGTCTCTTCTGTGCTTTCTGCTGTTTCTTAGGTAATAGTAGGTCTAAAAATCACAAGTAATTCTTTCAGAATTCTTTTTAGGAACTGAGAAAGGATTTGTGTTTATATCTGAAATAATTGAACATATGTGTTAGAATAAAGGAGTAGTGATAACGAGCTTTCTAGCTAGTGGTATTTTAGATCACATGTTGCCCTTAAGGATTGTCCTGAGTAATTCAGTGTCTCTGATGAACACTGGTATCAGCAATACAGTGGAGAGGACTGACTGCATGAGAATGTACTACATTATTGTACCTAAAAATGAATGTTTGGAGGAGCTGCTTGCTAGTGTGTTTGAATAAGTTTTTTGCTGTGTTGCTGTAATGTATAAAATGGCTCTTTTCTCCCCTTTTCCTCTCCAAAAATAAACTTGGAAATGTCATCATCAAGAATGGCAGCATGTTTCTTGACAGGATGAGTGAAAGATCACACAGCTATTTCACAGAAGTACTACTACACCTTCTTGAAATGTGTTAACTTCTTCTGCATGCCCTTAAACATGCCCAGCTGGAGAGAAGTGCTGGAAATTGTAATGGTTATAGATAATAAGCATCAGTGTCTTGGTAAGAAAAAAAGAACTGAATCAGGCTTATTTAGAATTAGAGAAGGGGAGCAATGAACTGCTGTGGGTCTTGCTGCACTTGATTGAAAGTTAAATTTCAGTGAGCTCACCCCATATGCTATGGTTCTAAGCCCTAACAAATTATAACGTGACTGCATTGCATTATAAATACCTCCTTTTTTGTGGTAAGTGCACCAACTAGCACTTGAGAAAAATTCAGTGGGAACTTCAGGATGGAGAGGGAACTTTCAGTGTAACTTCAAATTCCAGTACAATTTTGCATTAGCCCTTTCTTCACCTTTTCTTGGATTTCAACTCTGCGCTTCTGTACTGTTGCTTCGTGTAGCTGAAAGGGAAGGGGAAAGAAAGGCCAGCCAAACAGTTACAGGAAGGCTCTTAAAGTGATTCCACAATGTTGATAAAAGCATTTTTAAGAACCGCACATCTTTGCAGTTTACTGCTGATAATCATGCTCTGTATATTTCTGCATATGCACAAACAAGTTCTAATTGTTAGCTACTTTATAATGCTAATGCACCCATAACTAACTGCTCATGCTTCTGCTCCAGTTTTGAACTGTCAAATAGCTGAACATTTAAATAAAATATTTTAAATTTGAAATGCTCTTGTCACAATATTGACCTTTTAATTTGCTCAGCATTAGAATAGTGTACCATGAGGCAAATGGTCTCTTGTTATTTAAATAACTGTAGAGTCAATAACCACAGACAATTTCCCATCCTCCTTTTGTCCCCCCCTTAAATAAGAATGTGGTCCTTAAATGATGGAATTTTATTTTGCCTCCATAGTGTAGAAACTTAATCTTCAGGCAGTCCTATTGAAGGGATTGGTGAAGAATTGAAATGTCGTTCTGCTGAAGTGTTCAGTGTGGGTACTTATTATTAGCCATTAACATCGAGAAAGTGCTTGCCCTGGTAATAAAACACATGGTACTGTCAGGACTCTACTTTTGTGAGCATGTTTGCCAGACAGGAGTAAATTACTTCAATAAACATTTGCTTTGAGGTTAAAAAAACTTCTTAAAATAAAAATAGCAGTACCACACATATAGTATTCCAAGACAAATGTGTTACTAATAGAGGATGAAAGGATGAATAGCCATGAATCTGTTATGCGATTACAGATGCGTCTGTCCAAAAAAGAATGTAATACAATATGATACATATTAGGAAGTTTTATTAAGGTTGTACTAGAGAACTCTTGCTTTTACTGTCTACTTAAATTTAATATAGAGTCCACCAAATGATAGACATTGATGAAAGTGTATGTATCTACTGGAGCACATCATTCATGCCGTGCCAGTAGATTATTACCGTCTACCGCTCAGTGTTATAAGAGACTCTGTAGGAATCTAGTGCACTTTCTTGTTATTATGTATTTGCCATTCAGCCCGCTCATGCTTATTTTACAGGTAAACTGTTACATAGATCACACTAAGCAATTCTTTCCCATGTTTCATAGTTACACTTGCATATATGTAGACTGCAACCCCAAATCTTATTTTAATTCTGGTTTCCATGGATTAAATTTTAAGAGTTGCTTTTAGTCCATGTGTTTCCATGGAGTAATTCAGTGGTGTGGACTGAAATGGGAACACTGTGATCTTCTGGCGCTTTAAACAAAAGGAGTGAAAACCATTCAAATTTATGCAGTGAAATCAGCCTACTGACTCAGATTCTGTTAGAACACTTATCTTACTGAGGTACTAGGGGTAAAGAAAATTTGACTGGCATGAACAAAATAGGGAATGGCTTTTTGGTGTCTCTTGCAGTACAAGAATTAGGAGGAATTACAATAAAATAGCAGGTATCAGGTTCAAGCAAACAAAATTAGGTGTTTTCTCAACAACTGACAGAGGCTGTTGTGTTTGTTAAAAGTTTATATTTATCCCAAAAGTAACTGGAGAGTTTTATGAAAGAAAAATATGGTGAAGGCTATTAAATAAAATGATAACATCTGGCTGAGCTACAGATCAATAAAGGCTGGGAGAATACTGTGTTACTCATATTATGTGGAAATCACAAAAGCTGGTGTTCTGCATACACGGCACTGAGAATATATCTGAAGATGAAATGCTCTATCAACATTACAGGCATTTCACAAGACTAATTAATACCATTCATTATAACATTAATTAATATAAAAATACCTCTTTAGGTAATGGAATCTGATTTGTGTTCTTTTGTGCCAGAAAAATATTTTGGTATCTATTAAAAATTCCTGGATTTCTAGAATACAGAAAAAAATTAACAGTCCTTAGACATACATGTACTTTGTATATATTAGATTAGATTTGCACTCATATCAAATATCCAATCTTCAAGTACTGAGATAAATGCTTTATATCCTTATTTGGCCCCCACTAAAATTAATGTGCATGTTTTGAATTATTCATATAAAACATAAACCAAATCATTTTCCAAATGAAAATATAATCTGTACAGATTATGCCATTGGATCAAACGTAATCAAGTTGTTAAAAAATATTAGTGCTGCTAATTTTTCTTCTCTCTTTCTCACCCTCCCCTCTCCTACTGCTTTTCAAAGACCATCCTGTTTTCTTTACAGATTATGACAGCACAAGGGATTTCAGTTTTGTACCTGATCCTTTGCTTTTCCAGATACTTTATGCTTTTCAAATCCTACTGAAACTTCTTTCTGCTCCTCTTGGAAGTAATGTGGGAATTCGTGATGGACATAAACCCCAAATTTGTGTATTGTTCAAATGAGCAGAATGTCTTCTTCTGGACAGGACAGAGCAGGAAAGGATATGATCTAATCACTGAGAGCATTCCCTGGGGAAAAGTATGCCTTGTGTACAGTAAGGCAGTTTCCAGAGAAAACAATTACAGAAATGTATGAAACAATAATGAAATTTGTGTGGGGGAGGGTGGGAAGCAAGGAATCATAACAAAGCCAGTACAAAACTAGCTGTATTCCAGACCTTCTTACTCAGACTGCCCAGTATTGTTGGATAGTGAGTGAGTGGAAGGGAAAGAGGGAAGAGGAACAGGAGGGAGTTAGGGGAGCAGAAAGTTAAAGGTAATTTGAATACCTAGGAATGGAACTAATTTCAACATCTAAGCTGTAGTCACTGCTGTAGAGGACCGAAATTATGGGGAAGGAATAAAGTAGCAGGATACAAGAGAGATCCAACCCCAAACTTATGGATGCATTGCAGAAGTAGACATAAGTATAGGGGGCTTATAATGAAAAGATCTGCACAGAATATTTCAGCAGTGTGGCAGAGGGCTGAAGTTGACATTATCAAACCTTTCTTTTTTTTTTCCCCTGGAAAAATCAGGTGAATATCTGAGACATTTTGGATGAGCTTATAGCTATAGTAATGTTACATACCTCAGGCAGATTAAGTTTGGGTTATCCCTAATGTTTGTTTAATTCTCTGTGTCTTCAGCAAAGCCAAGCAGGTTGCTTATAGCTGTATTACACATTGCTGCTTCTGTTTTCACAGTTAAGTTTGGCCATCCTGAACTTTAAGGCTCTGACTTTTCCTCTGTTGCTTGCTAAAAACAGGGTTATCATTCTGCTTCTTCCATAAAGCTGAAACTTCATATGCACAACAGGCTTTCACGTGCTATAAAGAGAACAAGTATGTATTCTTTCTGTGTGTGCCTTTCACTGAAAAGCCTTTTGCGATGCACTTCTGAAATGCACCTTTTTTGCCTTTCAATTCACACTGCTGGTATAAACTCTGTTCTTTCCTGACAAAATTAAAGATATCCTTTATATGGAAGTAATGCAGTTGTGCAGAAATACAGGGTTGATACTGGCAAACTGTAGCTGTAATTCTGTGGAAGATCAATAAAATTCATATGAAGTTTGGTTCCTGAGTAGTAAGCAAGTCCAGATATGAATTCACTGTGAAGGTCTTGGCTACTAGGTAGCTTTGAAAGTAGTCAAGGAGGCTGATGTTTGTCAAGTTATTGTTGGATGTTATGCATTCAGTAAGCAGCTATTTTATGGAGGAAGTTTTAAATTACATTTTATGATAAGTTGTTAAAGGTTTATGGAAACAGCATGGCTAATTTTATACACATTATTTGGAGAGCATCATCACGGAAGCAATGAATGAACATAATTTCCTTTTCCAAGGGAAATGGTTGCTGCAGTAGAGATAAGAGGTTACAATTATGATGACAAGCAATTGAGATGATTTGAGGAAAATGTATTCAAAGTTATATATTTCTGAAGTTTCTGGATTTTAAGTATGTGAACTGTGGAAGTACTTCCAAACTTGCCTTTTCTCCGTAATTAGAAGCATGTTACATTGCTTCTGGTTGATAAGCCATTAGTTATTAGTATGGTGCTAAATTTGCCCTTGTACCAAACGACCCAAAGGGGAAAAGCTGTCTGTTTGATTACAATAATAATAGCTTTTAACAATTGGATTTACTTAGCCAGATGTTAATTGATCCACTTATAACCTTCTGCAAAAAGAGTTTGTGAATGTTACACAAGACTACGGGTAGCTGGGGGCAAAAATTAGAAGACATCTGGTGAATTAAGGGTTATGAACTGCCAAGTTCTATTGAAGGAAAACTACATTTCAAAAAAGGTCTCAGTTAGTGCTGAACATTATAAAGAATTATGCAAAATTCAATTGTGGATAGTGGTGTGAATCATCTCTTAAATGTGTAGTTTCAGTTTTCATGTCAGAAGGAAAATACAGGTGGTCTGAAAAAATTAAGATCTGTTATAAATGAGAAGTTGGAGCTCATTCCTTATTTTCCATTGTTCTCTAGCTTTCCTTGGGGCTGAAGAGCAGAGAGATATCTGGAGGGTGTGCATGGTTATGAAATCAATAATTTAGAAACTTGAAGGAAAGAGATTTCTGTGTCCAATAATCTTTCAAGAAAACAAATGACTGATGCACTGAAATTTGGCAACTGGGATATCCCCAACCTTGTGTAAGGCGATAAATAACATTTTAAATAGACAGCTATTTGCAATTTCACTTAAGCAGAACAGTATTTTTCACCTGAGATACAGTTTTCTGATCCTTTCCCCTTCCCCACAACCTTTCTATCTTATTTAACTGCAACCAATTTTGACTTGTCCCACTACAAGAAAACTTAATCACCGTTAACTGACTGGCCCTCAGTCAGGAGGGATATTAATTTAGCTATGGAAACATAGCTAGATGGCTAGCACATGAGAAAAAAACAGCTTCTGCATGTATCTGGTTGAGTAGGCTCAAGAATAATTCCCAGAGTCTTCCTCAGGCATGAGCACTATGTATTGCCAAGAAAAAAGTTACAAGGAAACTTAAACAATTGCATTACGTGTGTCTGTAATTCTAAGCGGTATCAGCCACAGCTGTTGCAATAGCAACAGAAGAATTTACGTGGAGAGGGACTATTTTTCACCTGTTTATCATATGAGGATGCTTAAGTCTTCATGGGTAATATTTTCTTTGTATTTTCCGATGTAAAGCAAAACCCAAAACTTTACAAATTTGAATTAGATGTCTATTATGGCATATCTGGTGCTACACTCTCAATATATATAGTATGGTTGAAATACCCTAGTTCAGAAAGTTTATCAAGCCTGCTGTAATAAGTTTAGAGTTTACAATGACATTTTCTGAACCTCCATTTCTTCATGTTAGATGGGGCTGCTAGCTTTCCTAACCAGGCTTAATAATAGTGATTATTTAAAACTGTCTTAGGTGAGTTGCCATTTACATAATGAATGTCTAAAATTTCTCTCAGTCCCAGCGCTGGGGTCCCAAAAAAGATAAAAGCAATGCTATGCACAGGGTTTGCAGCAGAATAAGGAAAGGTAAGTTCCCATTTCAGAAGACCTCAGACTCTGCCATAGCAACCTCCCCACTGATTACCTCCCTAAATATGCCTAATAACAGTTGTTACAGGAGACACTTGTAATACTGTGCCATGTGCTAAAGGTCTGATCCAACCAGGCACCCTGGATCGTGTCTTTTTGAACTTGTTGTGAAGTGGTGGTGCTAATTGTATATCCAGTGTATTGATAGACTGAAAATATAACAATTTAGTTTGAAAATTGCCATTAATATGACTAGTGATTAAATCAGTGTTGGAAACTGCTAGGGCAATGCTTTGTTACACCCTCAGTCTGCATGAGAACATGAGGAACTATGATGAGTTGGAAAAAACAACCGTAAATGATATTGTACAAACCAATTTTAGTCATATCTTTTGTGTAGTGTGTGTATAATTATATGCAATTTCTAGCAATGATCTTACTATTAGTTTCTCCAGAATAAGAAAAAAAAAAAAAAGAATGGGCAGATACTGGCTAAAGCATTTAGAAAAGAATTGCCCTTTGGCCATATTTCTGTAAGTACTGTTCTTCCAGACTATTGATCCATATCTGTACTTATTTTGAGAAATCAGATTTTTAGTTTTGGTGGAATACTTTCAGTGAAGTACTGCTCCATTGGAGCTGATGGTAAATTCTTACTGGCTTCAGTGAAATCAGGATTTAAGTGTAAGCCACATACTACAGCTCTCATTCACTTCCCTACAACTATAATTCAGCATCTGAAAACAAGACTACCTGAAGGCCCCTTGCTAAGGCTATGGAAGGGTGATTTCCATTGTAAGTAAAAAATTAGCTTACAAGGTCTTAAACTCCGTTATCTTGTTTTATAACAAACAGTCCCATGTTGGAGTAATCAAGAATTATGGTACATACTCATTTATAGTGTTTAGTATCTTTAATTAGCATTTCTAAAAATACTTTTATTTGCAGCTATTTCTTTAAAATGATTTGTTAAAAAAATTTTATTCCAACTATACAGTTCTAACGTGATCTTCATTTCTGTGTTTGCTCTTGTCACTGATATTGTTCATTACTAGCATTTGGAGATTTGGTGGTAAATCTGTAAATTCTACCATTCTTCATTTCTGTCTCAGCTGTAGGATCACTGTACCTTCTTAAAGACTTGCTTACACTTGACGCCACACACTCTTATTTCCTAGGAAAAGAAAATAATTAAAAAATATAACTTTTACATAGGACACATGCATTATATATTCATGTGTATGTCCAGCTTAATTTGAATCCACAACTGTCTATCAAAGTAGATTGGGTAGCTTGTACATATTTTAGTCTATTTTTAATCCTAACAGAAAACAGCTGGTTTGGGTTTGTTTTATGCTGAAAGGTGGAGTAAGAGAAGTTATTTCGGAATCTCAGATCTTAAAGGGCCAACTATGTTCCTGATGCATTAGTCTCTGTTTGCAGTATGTGCAACTGCTTAGGTCTTTGAAATGGGCATCCTCTGTTTTGGACACATAAAGAAGTTACTTGGATATGGATTTGAATAACCAGTTCTGAATCTGTATGTTGATCACTGGTAGTTCAAACCTACAAAACCAGAAATGAGCTGAAACCCCACTCTAGCAACACAATGACCATGGCCTGAAAAGGACTGGTAATTGTGTACAGAAGATTTCATCTAGGTCTATAAAACATAGCACAACAGTTTGTTTTGAATGCACTTGATCATATTGGATGTCTAATGCTGTTGACGGCTCTTAGTTTTCCATAAGAGCTTTTTAAAAATCCCTCCTTGCCAGCCATTGGCTCATACTGAACTGTGTGTAAGCAGGTGCAATGATATTTATTTACATCTCGGGCACTGATTTGTGAGGCCTACTGTTGTTTACCTAATCTCACTGAAGATGCAGTTTAATCTTCTCCGTTACTGAAACTAAGTTAGACCTGAGAAGTGCACACAGCATGAGTCAGGATGTGTGGAGGTATTGACTGGTTTTGGTGGAAAAAGAAAAAGAGGTGGAACTTCTTAAGAAATATAAAGACAAAGGTTATGTATGACCTAGTAGCCAGGATGTACTTTCTATTTCAAGGTAAGACTTTTAATAAAGCTGTCAGAATATTTTGAGGAAACAGGAGGCAGAGTGTCCTGAGAAGTTATGTACATTTTCTTATGGGGGATTTTTATGAAATGACATATTAAGAAAACCCTTACACTGACTCTATAGCATTACTGGCATACATTGCTAGTCCATAGTAAGAGAAAGTGCTTCATGAATTGATAAAACAAGCAGACTGATATAGTGATTTTAGTTAGGACCTGTTTTGTTCATTTCTATATAGGTAACCCAGAAAAAGGAGTATGCAATAAGGGCTAAGAGATCTGCTGACAGTGACAAAAACCTACAGAGCAGAAGCAATAGAAGCAATAGAAAAGGGCAATAAAACTCAAAAGGAAATGGAGAGTGGTCAAATAAGTCACTCACATAAAACAGAATCTAAGGAGAAAAAAGGACTACAAAGTCCAGACTGTAGAAGGAAATTGAGAAAATAGGAGGCGATAAACCACTAAAGGATGTGGTTCTACTCTCTACAGAACTGTGGGAAAAATTAAATTAACACTTGGCTCATTGTGTAAAGTTCAATAGGATCATAAAGCTATCGAAGTATCAATTTTTTAGAAGTAACTGCCCTTTGTATCAAAGGATTCTCAAGAGTACAGGACCCAGTAATATTAGCTGGTCACAAATAAGATGCTAAATGGGACTCTCTTACTGTATGTTTAATGGAGAGAGTTACATTAACAAGGATTGAAAGAAATAAAGAGGATATTTTTTGAAGTTCATGAAATAAAGCGAGTGATAAAATTGAAATATTGGGGACTGGGCTCTAAAATACTTGGTTATTACCTTCACATGAAGTAATTTTATACTAACTGGTGTGTGCATGAGAGACAGATTGTGATAAATTGTAGGAGTACCAATGAGCGCATGGATGCCTGCGTGAACTGGCAGGTATGACATGGAACTCTTCAAAACCTGAAAAAGCAGCCTCAGATCAGTCAGGTTACCTTGGGGTACCTAAAGTGGCACTAGACACATGTTTGAGCAACTGAATCAGAATTTATGACTTCTAAAAGCAAACTCTTGACAGAGCCAAGTACAGAAAGTTGTCTGGCCTGGAGGTCCATGGCTAGGTTGTATGGCTAGAGCATGAACCAGGAAAAGGATAGCAGAAATTAGGGCTAAAGAAATTGGTGTTGGGGATGGCAAATGGGAAGAGATGACTGCAGAGCTGGCAAGGGACAGAAACCAGGATGTCAATACAGAGAAATCCCAGAGCAAGTAGTGCTGTAGATAAGTGCACATCATGTGTATGAGTGAGTGCAGCAAGGTGTAAGCTGAACTGCTAGGCCAGACCTTGTATGGCTAAACACAACCTGTCTGCCAGCAGAGAATCTGACACGACTGATGCTTGGCCTCATGGCACCAGCTGAGGTAGTGATGAAATACTGTAGTGTGTTTGTGTATAGATAGAGACAATATATATATATCTACAGGAAATTCTGGAGTCTTCTTTTTATTGCTTCCACCTTACCTTCAATGAGCCCATGACCTCAGCTATAACATGATCACTTACACAGTAAGTTCTCCCTACCTGCATTATATCAAGTATGTAGTCCAGATGGTAAGATCTGTCATATATATTCCTTTCCCAAACTAGTTTCTGGGACTTCGAGTACTTCCTGAAAATTGTGTTTAGTAATAAGGGGTTTAGAGTACTTTTGCAAAGATATCATAACTCTGCTACTGATTTGAATATTTAGAGAACATCCATTTAGGCTGCTGAACAAACAGTGAACAGAAATAGAGGTTGGGTTTTATTATCTCAGCGGGAAGATTGCCTTTTACCCACACTGATGAGAGAGTGAGGATGCTATAAAGAGCTATGTGAGAAAAAAACAGGCATGTCCTTTCAGGTCCTGTTAACTTAGAAAGATAAAAATGATGATCTAAAAGAACATGACATTTCAAAAACTTAATTGCTGTTTTAGTTCTCTAGGCTATAATGCAGTCTGGCCTGTAATTATTTTAAAAGAACAATGGTGTGTTTTCCCCTTATGGCTTATTGTTGGATGCATAATTTCACCAGCTCCCATACTGTGTATTTCACAGGCTGTATGAAGGGCATTCTGTTAAATATCTTCCTCGGTGTAAATATTTCAAACTGGTATGTCTGGACAGACAGTTAAGACAGAAAGAGTACTGCTTTGAAATCAGGCACTCTTTGTAAGGGACATAAAAGCATAATGGCTCCAAATGAAAATGTTGCTTTATAAACAAGCCAAATGCTGCAACAATACACAATTATGTCAACGTAAGCCAAGATACTGCTCCATTACATCTAACCATTTTAATAGAGTGGCATTTAAAACCTGTTACATGATCTTACCAGGTGCATTTCATCTCCTTCAATCCACTGGGTCCAACCACGACCTTCTTTTTCTCCATTCTGTACACAAAGAAGCTTATCTCCATCCCAAGATACGGTGGTCTAACAGAATAGATATGTTCAGTGTTATTGTAGTGTTCTCTGATATTATGTTTAGTTTCCTTAAAGCAAAACTTCTCTCCAATATAATAAATGATTAATGCATCTCATCAGAATAATAATTGTAGAGTGTTGTAACACTTAGAATGATTACAAAATAAATGAGCTTAAATGGAAAGTCACTGCACAACAGTCTGCCAAAACCTGAAAGGATGAGATAAAGCTGTTTAAATGCATAAAATTCATTGTGTAAGAGCAGACCCCTCTCTCCCTGCTGACAAATACAGCAGCAGAAGGGATATGCAGCCTAACACTGTATTTGCAAAAGGAGCCGAAAACTTGAGATTCAGTTTGGTTTTGCCACCATAAGAAGGATTCCCCAGCTGCTCTACCTGAAAAAAAGTACACACCTATAGGCAGCTATGCATGAAAAAGGCTTTTAAATCTTGAGCTGTTTTTCTCCCATGTCTTAATCTGCCTTCTGGCATCAAGTAGAGTGGTTTGGAATTATCAGCAAATTGGTAACTTCGCCAGCATCCTGCTTTGTGTAACTGTAGCAGGAGAACTACTCCAGCCAGAACTGGTAGAATAAGAGTGAGAGTAAGGTGTTGCAGGATTCAACTTTTGTGAATATTGGTGCTGCCCTGAGTAGTTCAGTAGAACTTGATTCATAAAACTACTTCAATGTATGAGGGTGTACCCTACAGCTTGTTACTCTGGTTAGTCCTTACTGACAATTTGCCTTTCATGTCTCCTTACGATAGAGAGAAGCAATACTCTGTAAAACAATTCAAGAGGGAAGGGGAAGAGCGGTGACAATTTGTGTTCCATGAGGATAGTTTAACATCAACATTAGCATATGACTTTTGTACCAGCTTGTTTGAAGTGAATCTGAGAACTAAATATGGAATTACAGTCGATGTAGTAAAAGTATTCAGCCACTGCCTGTACGAGGAGTCAAACATGGAGACAAGATGAATTCTGATGTATCATTAAAGGAAAACTTACTACATCCATCCTGTGTAGTTTCTAAGAAAAGAAGTCAGCCTACATTTGTCATTCTGGGAACTAAAAACTGTTCAACATTCAAGAACTACACAACTCTATTTATTTAATTTGTGTATGTCACAAACAGTTAATTCTTAAATGATAACCGTGATTGCCACTATCTTCAAATGTATACAGCCAGCACTCTCTACCCCGGGATGCTTTAGACTAAACAAGCATGGAAAATGAACCACTAGAAAGGGTGCCAGCATAGATAATGATAGGGAAGGCATTGTTATGGATCCCATATAGCCTGGTGCACCATATGAGGTCTCTGAAAGACAAATTCACATGTCCTTGCTAAAAATTTCTCCGATTTGGAAAATACATTTACAAATTCTTTTGTTCTCTCTTGTAAAACGATGTATTTAAACCAAGCAGTAGGTAACATTTTAAAAAGGCCACATCCTTTTAATGAACAAAATGCTAATGTAGGCAGGAACTTCACATTTGGGTAAAGCTTTAGTTAATGTTGTTATCATCATAGTCCATATCCTCTGTTTTGAATTTGTATACATCCAGTTGGAGATAGAAGATAATAAATAATACTAGTCAAAGTGAAAAATGTTTAATTTTTAAGTTAACATATCTAATCTGAGACTTTCTGATGAGTCTAAAAAAGGAATATATCAGAAAATGAACATTATTTCTACTGACGACTTGTAGATGTGAGGGATACTGTAAAATGTAGAATTTGTATATGCAACTTTGCTTAGTAAATGCACTTATTTGTATCCATTGAGTATTAGCTCGGCATAGTTTAATCATTAGACTGGTTAACAGTTAAATTTTGTGGGTTTGTATGTGTATTCAAAGGCAATATACCTTGATAAAGTAAGATTTAACTTTATTAGTACTATTAATGTTTAAAGTCAGTTGTGGAAGTTATTAGTCTTTATAACAATCACTAGTTAACTATATTTGAGAGCAACTGAGAAATATTTGTAGCAGTGCAAGCAAATGTTAACTTTTTCAGCCTCCAAGGGTGATTGAAATTGTTTCCTGAGATAACGCACTTTTTTCTCTGGCTTTCTTGTTTTTCCAGTCAAGATTAGATATCGCTTTTGGCAATTTGGCGATAACCACAAAAAGTATAATATCACAGGCCGTTGACCAAGCTTTTTTATCAGCCAATATTCTCAGTTATCATCTTCTGCCTTCCCTTTGAGAAACATAAATACTGAAGGGATGTGAGTAAACCATACACTTTCTGATTTTTGTATGTGGCTGTTTTGCTATGAAGGTTATAAAGGACAGATTATATTGCAGGAGAACATAATGGTCTCTTCTTTGTTAGCAGGACAACCACTTTATGACAGTAAGATTAATCAGCAGCATTTTTATCTTTTCTTTCTTTAGGTCAAACTATAATGTCTCATATAATAAAAGACAGTAGTAATACAGAAGATAGAAACTTCTCTTTTGACTCAGATTGAAATAAGTTCTTCCACTCTAGATATCTCTATTGAGACACACATTGAGCATTGGCTGAGGTTGGAGATGCTGTGGCTGTTATTTATGCACTGGCGGCTGCCAGAAGTCCACCCTTTACCAACAGCTAAGATATAGCAATGCTTGCCTTAGAACATTTCCAAATATTTCAGTCAGAACATAATAGTAATAGTCCAAAAATACCACTGTAGGGCAAACGTTGGTAAATATAATCTCTTTTGTTGAATATAAGAGCAGAGATTTATTTTTAAAGACTGGATCAGGATATCACCATTGTATAATTAGGAGTCAAACACCTGACTAGACTAGTAAGGCAGTTCTGTACAAACCTTTAGTTGCTGTTGTTTTCCTCTCCTGGTACACACTCACGATCAAGATAAAGAAATGCTTTACCTTTTATATAAAGCAACTTTTCTTAGAAAATTTGACTTTTATAATTAACCTTGTTGGCCACCACAATGATAATAATATTACCTAAGGTTTCCCTGAATATAGAGACTGAGCTACTGTCTTCTATCTGGAATGACTGAAATTTCTTGGCCAGGGTTTGGTGAGCACAGCATCCCTGGGCAGACAGTTCCTATTCTTCGTCTTCCTCCAAAAGCAAGAGGAGAAGTAGACAAACTTTGAGGACACCGGAAAGCTGCAAGTTCCTCGTGGTAACAGAACCAACTAGATGAAAATGTAGCATTTCTCTGAAACTGAAGGCTCCTGCCTTCTTGAGCATCTTGCAGTATTTGTAGGATAAATGGAAGACTTCATTTATTCCTTTCAACTCGGTAACACATAATCTAGTTTGTCATAAGCAAGCTTAAGTGTTGCCTACTTACTACCTGATCTAAGACAAATACTTCTTAGGTCAAATGCATATAATTCTGTAGGCAACTTCAACAGAAAGTAGTTATTAATGCAATTAGTTGATAATGTGATTAAATATAGTGGAGGAGGACAAGGAAAGATACTGGAATGAGATAGAGTGAGTCCTGCCTCAATTTAAATTTTCTCAAAAATTCTAATAATAAAGAATGGAACTCCTGTGGGAGATGAAGAAGCCTTTGAAGCCCGAGAACACAAAAAATGTTCAAACTTTCTTTAGTTTTATGATATGATTTCTGTAGTCTTATGCTCTTTTTGTGTACGTATTTTCCTTTTATTACTTGGCCATTCACATACTTTTGTTATTGATTAATCTCTTTGTGTTATGAAGATTTAAATACATGTACACAGCAACACCATCTTCCTGAAAATTAAAGTGAGAAGAAATGATAATTAAAGTATTCTTGTTACTGTTTTCAGTTATGAGACAAGGTAGATTTACTAAATTAAATACTTAGCAAAAACAAAGCAGACCTATTTATTATGAATTTGCATTTTCTCTAGTAGCAGTAACAGTAGTGAAGTCTTGCAGAATTACAATAGATATTACTTCCAGCTTTTACTGGCGAGTCATGTTGACCTCCAGCCAGAGATACTGACTTTTGTAATTTACTTAAACATTCATCAAACAAACTATTTCATAAAAGAACTTTTCATTTCCCAGTAAGATCTAAGTGCAAAAACACTCGATGTTGGCTCCGCACAATGTTTCTCATTCCCATGTTGGCTATTCCTAATACGCTTGCTTGCGTCACGTGCTCTACACTTGAAGATACTTAATATATTTTACAGGTGAATGAAAGACAACACTAACATTCTTTTTTTAAAAGCAGTCCAAGAACATTTTTTGTTAATGCTACATAGATTTTGACACATAGGATTTACAAATATGAATTGTAGCTATCACCTTTCATCAAAAATATGTAATTGATCTCCCATCTGCAGGAGAAACACAGCAGCACCAGTTCTATTTTTCTTCTACTTCCCTTCAGAGTGTTGTCTCTACATCATGGTGCAGCAAAGGACTGCAATACTCTAAAACTGCACAACACACTCTGTGCTCCATCTCAATACAGTAGTTCTCTGCTTAGGAGAATGACTAGTCATTTTACAACTCTAATTTTTTAATACTTCTTGAATCATAATGGAAAGTAATTGTTTAGTTCAGATGACACAGGAAAATCCAACTTCAGCTGCGTCCTGTATTGTGTTTACAAATAATACCAAAGAAAATATCCTAGAATTTTTGGTCAAATATGGCAATATATCCAATGTGACAGTATCTTCTAAAGACAAAGCACTTTCATATGTACTGAGTACCAAAGTTATATAAAAACATCTGGTAAGCAGTCTGCAAGGGAAATCTTCATCAAATGAAGTGCTGATGGAACAAACTAATGTTGATATCACAGACAAAATCTAAGGTAACTGTGAAGGGGCATTCTGTAACTTTGTAGTCACTACCTATGCCCTTCTGTGTAGGAGGCATGCTGCACACTGCTACCAGCAGGGCTACAACCATACTCAGGGTTTGTCATCTCTGTAACTCCGTTTATCTCATCAAATCTGCATCTGGCATGTTGGTGACAGACAGATAAACTACTGAGAAAACAACAACAAATCCAGCAGAAAAATTAGTGGTAGTATTCCTGGACCTTATCTCAAGATACTGTTGCTGGAAAAAAACTATAGGTACTTAGCCATCCTGTAGCTAGGTTGAATAATAAACCTTTCCTTCCCTTACTAACTTCAGTTCAACCCTGGAGAAGCAGCACTCATAAGTCTAACCTCCCATTCCATCATTCCCGTTTTTAGCCACACATCAACAGAACTCCCGAAGTTAACTCATAAGGAAACGGTTGGTAGTATGATACAAGTCATTTCTCAGCTGCTTTTGCAGCTGGCAGGTGTGATGTCTCATAATAGGTATGTAAAGCTACCAGACTCCAAAATGTGTTCATGCCATTACAAACTTGCTCAGATTGTTACTGAAAGACAAGCGGGTTCAAACGTGGGCATTCTGTACCTGACTGATAAGCTTACTGAAGGTCACTGTAATCAAAAGATGAGACGCTTCTAGAAGCAGTATTTTGCTTCTATCATTGTCAGCATCTCCATTACTAGCAAAAGGGAATAGGATTGGATTGATAAATTTTAGATCAAAGGGTAAGATGCCGTCAGATAGGATCAGATCTTAAATGTTCACATTCCTTATTTTGAATCCTTGCTTATAAGAGCAATCAAGGAAAGCGATGACTAGAGACATGCTCCAGGGAGCAGGAAAGTAACTGCGCCAAAGCTCCAGACTATGCAGGTGGCAATATGTGGGAGGAGGAGTAGAATCAATATTTTGGACAGTGCATAATGTTTTGTTTCTTAGCAATGGTGGATTTTTTTTTCTTATGAAATAAAACTGTATACAAATAATAGAAAAATAGGAAGACTTGTGTATATCCTAGGCCAGAAAAAAACTCGTACAAAACAGCACATCCAATTCACTTTGTGCAAGGAACGGAATCAATTCTAAGACGCTTACTGTTTAAATAGATGTGTATAATTGATTTATCTTCTGTCTAATTTTAGCAAGATGCATACTAATACTTGGTTTGTCATTCAATACTAATGGTTTGTCATTCAAAATTGGATTTGGTAAGTCTGGTTTTCAGCTTCCCAGCTGATTCTTTCTGATTGCACTTTCTGCATTCATAAATCTCTGAGCTTTTTAGGATTCACAAAAAGCTGAAAAAAAAGCCCATTCAAAACCACGTCCCCTACAAAGCTTCAGTGTGTTAGCAGCAGTTTTGTGAATAACTAGCTCAAAGCTTCTGATCAGTCTCAGGTTTTAGACATGGAGCTAGCACTGCAAATTTGAAGTTAATGACATCTTAAATTATATGGCAAAAAAATTTTAGAGTTCTTCTTTGATATCACCATGCAAATGTGCTGAGCACATCACTTACAGGTAATAAGCAGTAATGCCAAAAGGGCATGTGAAATAAGGCAGAAAAAAAGTAAACATTTCCTCTTTACTGAGGCTCAGAGACTGAATGAACCAGTTTTAGAGAGCCTGAGACAGCTGGAGCCTCAGAGGGGTTGACTGGAGGACTCTTCTTCCTCAGTTGTGGACAGCAGTTTGTAAAAGGTCACGAGTATAAAAAAAAACCTACATGAAGACTACCTCCTTTAAATTAAACTCCCCCAAAAGTCAGAGATTATTCCAAAAAGGAGCTGGCCAATTTACAGTACTGCAGAGAGAGAGGACACTAGATTTGAGAGAAGACTAGTATATACACAAAGGCAATGACATAAAAACACCTCCCAGCAACAGCCATTCGAGAGCAATGCTCATTGCAAAGTACATGAAAAAATACTTACAAGCCAAAAAAGAAAAGGGCAGCATTTGAAGAGGTAAAGAAACAAAACAGTTGAATCGGAGGGATCAAGTAAAGACATATTGCTGATCTTGCATCCTACTAGACAGGCACAATTTATTTTGAGTCTTCTTACCCTGTGGGGGATCCCTACAGAAATTCCAAGTATTGGAATGTTGTTTGTTGGTGATTGTTCTTCTGGCAGCAAAGTCTTCGTTCCAATACCTACCCTAAACTAGATTAACAGCTGTGAATACCATTTGTGAGCAGAGAAACCCTGTCTAAATAGTTAAATAAGCTTCACGAGCCATTTATTTTGACCTTGCTTTATTTTGACCTTGCAGCAGTAGAAATCAAGCAATCTTCAGAACAACTAAACTTCATTGCATTTTTCCTGAATACAAACTAGAGAGGAATCAGTTTCACATTAGGCATGTTTGTTATTTAAAACAGAGCTATGAGCAGTTTCAAACAACTTACCTCCTTTCACTAGGATACGGCACATGTAACTAGCACTGGTTTGTGTGACACAAGGATTGGTCAGGCACCTATGAACAATCCTTCTGTGGCTTTCTTAAACATTAAAGGAAGATACTTGATAACTATCAGGAAGTATCATATGAAGTATGAGGAAGATGTATGATAGATCTGATGAGTGAATTCTACAACTCCCAAATCCATCTCTCACCCTACTCCACCCCAGCAAGTCTCACCTATGACTAAAAGTTATATTAGTTCAAATAACGGAACTCTAAACACCCATTTGATAACTTACCCATTGTTATGTTCTGCTTGTATTTTGTTTTGGTTAACTAAATGGTTAATATGTACAATTTCCCACCTTCAGTTTCACATTCTTGCTGATTGATCTGTTTACCAGTCCCCAGTCATTGTCATTTCCTTTCCTGCTTCAGTGTAAGAAGAAAATTACTATGCCAAAGAGCACAAGACTGAATTACTGAGCCATCCTTCACTTGCTTAGCCAAATACTCAATTCTAATGCAACTAACCATGTTTTCAGTTATCCAAGAAAATCTGCTTTTCTCTATTTAGAACAAAGACTCTTTGATTTTTTAAACAGATCATTTGCCCTTGTCAAAAGATAGATCAATTCTGGACAGTGTGCGTTAAAGCAATTTGGTTTCATTCAAATGCTTGAACAGCAGAGAAAAAATACAATGCAAAAACTTTCTCTGACTGTAGCAGCAAAATTATTAGAAAAGTAAAAATGTTAGGCAAGTAACTTTTGCATATGAGCTATCCCATTCTCAGTCTAGTTTGATTCACTGATCGCAAAGACTTGGAACATGAAGTTTCAGCCTTTTTTTCCAATTAACTTTTTTATAAACTTTTGACTGATGTACTAAGCAAATAGACTGTGAATGTACATAAGGCTAACTTTGCTGCTTAGTGTTAGATCCTGCCCTGTTCTTATGTTTACTGGTACATATTTCACATTGCAGATGCTTTCTCAGCTTCACAGTTTATTACTGAAAAAGGGAAGCAAAATTATCTGGTAATGAGTAAGACATACTTTGGAGATGATTTTCAGTTAACTGTTGTTTCAATAAGGTTTTGCCTCTTTTGTGCCCAGTAATTTTTTTTCCACAGTAAAGTTTATGTGCATGAAACAAGGTCTTACACTTAGTGCAATACCTGAGACACTCTTAAATTAATCACAACTAAAGATTATAGAATTTATCTTTAAAATTGAGGAAATTTCATGATGAGACTGGAGCATCGCTGAGAATGACAACAGCAGTATCAAATACTCAGTTTGGGATATACCAAAGCCATAGTTATCCATTTAACTTTAAATTTCTGGTTTTGTACACTATACATCTGATATATGTCACCAATTAAAACCGTGAACAAACTTTTCCAACTAACAGAAACTTTATCGCGTGGTCCGATTCAAACTTCACATCATATGAGAAATAATGTAATACAATATTAATGTTCTAATATTCTTTCTACTCCATCTAATGTCCATCTTGTAATATTTGCAAAGAATAAAATATGCTCCGGAATATTTAAGCTTTTATTTTACCTTTGTAGTTCAAACTGCCAAGTTTTCAACAACCCTAAATATTAAGTATGATTAAACTTGCAGAAACCCATTTTTCACAAAATTGCCAAGCAGAGAAACTCTTATTTAACTTTTATCCAGGAGATAAAATCTCTAGGGAAAAGCTCCAGAAGCACGATAGCATTATGAAGCAATGTAAATCCAGAGCTCCTGTCTGCATTTCTTAAGAGAGATGAGGTTGTGCTACAGCTTGCTCCATACCTGGTTTCAGTAATGCTTAGAAAGCATTGAGTATCACCTGTTGTCTTGGAAGTACCTTGCGCTGTGATTAGTGATGTCTCCTGTGTCCACACATCTGTGTGGTCAATTATCCTAATCTCTGGTTTTACAGAACAGAAATCGCATCTTTAACTAAACTGGAATGGCTTTTGAGTTTCTTGAGATTCCAAAGTAGCACATTTTCATTTCCCAAAAGAACTGATGTCACCAATTGCTGTCACCCATACCTCTTAAGAAAACCAGAATAATCTAAAACCATGTTGCATACAAGGAAGTGATAGTTAAAGGTCAAAAAAAGGACAAACTGAAACTGCTAAGGTTTATCCAGCTCAATTAACCCACTGTTCCAGAAAGTTCAAACAGGCTTCCAGGAGTGATAACTACAAAAATGAAAAAATCCTAACTGAAATGAAGGAGGGGGCCTATAGTATCACAGAGTATCAATTCCTACTGTCAAACCTTTGACTTACTTCTAACATAAGTATCCGCAAAACTTTTTAGCCTTTACTCATTCCAGACAGTATCGATTTCAAATTACTGTAGTTACACTCTACCCTGACTGACTCAAAGACGTGTTTTACAACTGAAATGTGAACACAATTTCAGTGAATTATACACAAGATCTAACCTGTTCACTGTGCTAATATTATTTTTATTGATACGTTAACTCTAGCTAGATGATATATTCTTCATTAAAAGAAAAATGATGTATACCTATTGAATGAATTACTTCTAAGGTTATTTCTTCTAGTCTCCTGATGATTGCTCTGCTATATAGATTAATGTTTAATGTGTAATTTGTCTTATCCATGTTACTTTGCACTTCTCATACATTGAGCCACATGAATAAAATTTGCCCAGTGGTCTGCTCAGTCCACAATACAAATAATGATAATTGATTCACAATCTCTCACATTACATAGGTTGACTATTAATGATTAAGCCATTTATGGTATGCAGTTTAACAAGGCACAGATGAGAAAAGGAAACACCAAGAACGATATTCAACCTTTGCTTTTATGGTGGTTTTGTTTGTCACACCACTCAGGGAGTGGTCCGGTATCTCTTGTATCACTCCATGACCCTTCTCTCACAAGACTTTCTGATCCATTGGGAGTTATTTTGTTGCTTAACAAAGGCAAGTTTTGCCTAACATTATCAGATTTGGTCTGAAGTGGCTTCAGAAAGAGAGCTTCTTGTGCTGCTTTGCCTTTGAGAAAACTGAGGTCTCACGTAGAAAATAAACCTTTAATAAGAAATTTGAACTATAAAGTATGATACATTGCTACAAGGCAAATAGAGAACAAGTGATCAGTGACCTGAACCGTACAGCTGCAGTTGGTATCTCTTGTTGGAGGCCATAAAGAGACAGGGAGGATTTCTTAAAGTTTTTGTGGAATTATTTGCCTAAGCCATTCTTAACAAAGCAAAGTCAGGGTTGGTGACCTTGACCTTTTTTTCAAAAAGGCAAGAAGATGCTTGTACCTTCTTCTTCCAAGGCTGAGTATGCATTTTGCACTAAACAGTCAATAGATAAAATGTTTAAGCAACCCTTGGAAGTAGGGTGAACTAGGTTCCACTTCAAATCAAATAGCTGATGTAGTAACTAGAATAATATTTCTCTAATTTATTCTTTTTGGTTCAACATTTTGAATTCTTCCCTAACACTCAGTTTAGCAAAATAGGGTAGAGAATTTTGGCTTGCTACAAATGATGAAACAGTCAGGCTATTTGTCAGGAAATTAAGAGTTGTGTGTTAAATCTACCTAGCATTTCAAAAGCAGGACTAGGCAAGGGCCACATTTCCTTGTCTTCTGAATCTGATTTTTCTGCACACTGGTTGTCAGATACATTTTGCAAGAACTCATTGCAGGTATATGCTAGAAAGCCTCAGAGCAGAGTTACTTCTTTCTGCCATGTATAGAACGTTTTAGTCCTCCTTTAGATGGACTTTAATGGTATTTTAATGGTATTCAGACATTTTTAGCACTTAAGCAGATGTTTTGAACGTTGCTATCTTTGATAGTAATTTAGCCACCTAAGTCTTTCTTTGGGTCCGTCACTATTCAGTGGATCTGGACCTCATTATCCTGATTAAGAGCCTGCCAGCAGTCAAAAATATATTATGACATTGGGGCACTTTCCTATACACAAATACACGTTGTGTTTCCCTTCTGTGAATTTTGTATTCTGCTTCTCTCACACTTCTACCCTCTGTAACAAGGAATACAGAAGGATTAGTTGAGGCACTCACTAGCTAGCCATTCTCTTTTTTTGATCTTCACGATCCTTCCCTTTCCTGGTGCCACCAGAGCAAAAGCAAATTTGCATATCCTGCTGTTAGAGAATGGTATCGATTTTAAATGGCACTATCATTCTAAGAATGGAAATTTATTAATTCTCTTTTACGTAATTTCTCCTGTATAGTCCCTCGAGGTAATTTTCTTTTGCTTATCAAATTCACTGTAGAATATTGCAGGTGTCATGCTTTCAGACTCACATGGAAGAACTTGGTATTCTCAAGTTTTTCCCCTGTTAATTGGTATTTATCAGTCGTAAGTTAGAAAATATTGTCTCTCTGGCAAGCGAAAAAGGCTCATAAGGCTCTCAGTGTTTGCTTATGGATTGCAATAAGATTTGTTCCAGTAGGCTAATTAACACATCTGGTCTAATAAATCCACCTGGGAATGAAGGAGCACAGGAACAAGAATGAAAAGCTGCAATTTCTAAGCGCTTGGCCAGTGTTACACAATAGTTCCTGACCCTGCAATCAGTGGATTTCCTTCACGAGAAAACATTACTCAGTGAAGAGTTTCCAAAAGTCTGAACCTAAAGGTCTTTTTGACTAACAAATATCCCAGTATAATTGAGTAACATTTCACTGAAGTTACTATTCATTCACTGATAAACTTTTTTTGTGCTCCTGATTAAAACTAGCATTCTTTTAACATAAAAACAAGCTAAAAACTGTGTGTGCATCTTGGCAAACTGAGAAATATAGAAATAATTTTAGGAATAGCCATACAAAATGGTTAACAGATGTGGTCTGCGAAAGGCCTCAGATCATTAATATTCTATTTCTTTTTGTCTGTTGTTACAGTTCTAATTCTTACCATGCATTTGCGATCATCCACCCCAGCCAAATCCTCCTCAAACTCCTTTCCTACATCAAATTCCATGATGTAGTTTCGAAAAGTGCTTAGCGTTTTAATGATCATATGATCCCCATTCTGAAGGATTTCTTTGTCAGGTTTTAGCAAGTTTGCTATTTTTCTTACAGCAACATTTACATCTGAAAAAGAGAAAGAATTATTTTAATCCAGAAAAGTCTACCACAAAAAGAAGCTTGTAGCTCTTGGGAGAACTAAAAACAAGAAAGATAAATAGATGTCCAGATCTTTCAAGCCAGCTTTCTCATCAGGAAAAAGTCCATAGCCTGATTACTTTAACTTAAATAAGTTAATGTTTTGATTTTCTGATTATGTAGAATCCTAAGAAATACCATTTGTATTTGACAGCTAATAAGGCCTTCAATATTTCTATAGAAATACTAGCACTTCACATTAAATGCAAACACACATAATTGCATTGAGTACATTATTGTCTCTTTATTACACGTACAAATTTTACTCTTTTCCAAATTATGCTTGTTTTTTAAAGTTTGAAATCTGCCACTTACCTCTTCAAGCTATGTAGTTTAATCTCTGTTAATGTAAGCTTCAAGATGGTAAGAAGTAGAGGCTGCTTAAGACAAAACAATTTTGCGTAAGGCAATTCTTAAAGTGCATTCCTGAAAAAAATACTTCTCACAAAAATGATTTATGACTGTACAAGAAAAAATAGAGTCATGTAAGGACTAAGACAGTATTGATTACTTATTAAAGACATGAAGGGAACCTTACCCAGTGCTTTCAGATACTCCTCAAAATTGTCATTGCTGACCATTTTCCAGTAACCATTAAAATCTGCAGGCATGCCTACTTTAGATAATTCTCAAAATCAAAGTCTCAGAACAGCGTGTTGATTCTGCACCACTCAGCTCACTGCCTTACTTTGTGGTGAGTCTGAACTCTGGTTTCTTTTATCTCTTTTTTAGACCATGTAGCTATGCAAGTCCTTCTAATCCGATTATTGTTGAAGTGTTGCCTTTAAATCCTTCCACAAGGCTGAACCTCTGAGATTTCTAATGACAGCAGGATGACTTGATTTAACCAGAATGAAACATTGACCTTGCATGTAAGTTCTGTAGGGGTACTGATTTATCTTGAGATCCATTTTAACCATATTACTCTTCATTTTTCATACTACTCAGAAAAAAACAACCTTTTAAATAGCTTTAGGTTAGGGTATTAGCCAAAGTTATACAAGTACTTATCTTGGGTTTTTTTGAGGCAAATCCTTCTTCCTTGAATACGTTCCAGCTACTTCATGCCACCTTCTTTTCAGAAAAAGAATCATACAGACTCTTTCAGTGAAAGCAATTTGTGTCTGGCATTACTTTAACTTGTTCTACAAACTCTTTAATTCTAGAGAACTACCAGTGGAAGCTGTTTAGCCAACAGGGCTCAAAATGGGCCAGTCAGGCGGAAACTTGCATTAAGAAGCCATGGTTAATTCTGTATATTGAGAAATGCATACTTTCAGTTAATTTAAGCAACATGAAACACAGAAGTAGCAGTTTCTAGAGATTCTATCTTCTTTGAAGGTATTTTCTGTCTAAAATGAGAGAGACCGAATCAGCACAATAGGCAACCAACATATAGGAGAATGGATTTTCTGGCTAACATTAGGGCTCAAATACTGTGATAGCCTCTTAGCTATTTTCATTTATTTTCCATCGTGTATTTTCAAATAGTACAGCTGAAGCTTCTCTTGGATATGTTATCTTCTCCAGGGCTTTGGCAATTACTTACTCTTATAGAAGACTCTGGATCAGAGAAGCAAAGACCCACTTTAAACCTGGGGATATGGACTGTCTGTCATTTGTGAATCTGGAGGCTTAAAAGTGACATGAACGGTGCATGCATTTTTAAGAAAGATTTATTTACATCTTTTGTCCAAACTGCAAAAATACAAAAAGTTATTCAGGGTCCTAAAAAGTCAAAGTTTAGCAGTAACACATATTTAAAAATATATATCTAGAGAAAAGATATAGTACATTTTATTTTGCTGCTTCAGAACAGCAAGGCATCTTCATGCTCAAACTGTAGGATTACAGAATTACAATTCAGGAAAGTACTATGTTTGACCCTTAAGTACTACTGGAAATTAATATTTATTGTTAAGATCTTCTTTCTTTTATTTTCCTAAAGAAGCTGTTCTTTAAATATTTTAAGCTATGCAACTGAGCATCCCGATTTGCTTAAGCACTACCACATATAAACCCATGAATTTAAAATGCCACATGAATTCAAGAAATTTTAGACTGAGGTACTTTCCCCTCATTAACAAGAAACAACTTTCTCAAGAACTTTACATGAAAAAATGTCAGGTCTGTCCACTTCCCACACTACAGACATCAGTCATTTAGTGGGTTTACTGTTTTATGCAATTTAAGAGGCTGAAGCAAGTCACCTTCATTCTTCTGCTCACTCTTTTCTGTGTAGATATTATGACGTGCGATGTAGGATATAACAGAATCTGGTACAAGATATTTTACACTTAATCCTCTGCGCAAGGCATAGCGTATCTGTGTTGCACTGATTTCATTCTGAACCCATTCTTTCACCAGAAAGATATTGTGCTGAAATTTAGTTAAAAGGTCAGATTCATTGATATATGTAGCAGGATCAGAGCCGGCACGGCTAATACACACCAAACCAAACTTTTCCACTATTTCTTTGATGTGTTCTTCCTTCCAGAGATTAGGTGTCTTGAATGTCTGTAGAAAATCAGCCCCACAGAGCAGCTTTAATTCTGGTAGAACTGGAAAGACAAAAGGAAACGAGAGATTTCTCTACCTGCTTTGTTTTCTAGGAAGTTTGTCCTTTAAAATTGGTTTTAACTCATCACTTTTTTTTTTTTAATCATATTTACCTTTACTCCAGTTTTCTTTCACAAGGTTGCAAGAAATATTCAACTTGGACTTTATGTATCTGGTCACAATTACCTACATCACTCACAACATATCAAATTATCTGTACAATGTTAAAAGAGAATTATTCCTCCACTCAAGCAAGCCAAAAAGGTGGAAAAGCAAATAAAAGAGATAATTATTTAAGCACGAAGACTAGACTTGGTTGAACCTGGCGACTACACCCCAGCCTGCTCGCTTTGCTCAGGTACTGTACGACCAACCCCAGGAAGCAAGGCCCTTGCCTGCCACTGCATTACCACATCTGGCTCCCTGCCTGCCACTGCATTATCACATCTGGCTCCCTGCCCCTTAGGGAGAAGCTGCCCTGCTGTGGCACATACACCCAACGTTTGCATATTGTCACATTAGCCAGAGAACAACCTAGATTTTGCCTGGGTTTGTGCACCTGAATCATGTAAAATGTGACAGACTGTATCTAATCTAACTACCCTTACTGGTACAATAAGCTAGTTAGTTGACCTACTAAATTTTATTTTAGTTGTAGAAAAAATGTTAACCAGCTGAATATTATACAGGTAATATTTTGTGTCACATGGCCATAGCATTTTTGCTCTAGTACAAAGAGATCTAAAGCCAGTTTTGCTGTACTTTGAAGAATGACCTAGAATAATACTTCACTAGTATAATTTGTTTTGTTTTCTCTCAATTTCTTATTTGCTGCCCACTGCCTAAGCCCCAGTACAGAACTATCTCTTTCCTCAAAGCCTATTCTACAGCTCTTATCATTATACCGTCTGAGTATTTTACAAACATCAGCTAGGTATTTTCACAGCCTTGCATTCATGTGAAATGAAGGGGAAGGATGAAGGCATTGTCTCCATTTTACATTTCTTTGTGGTTGTAAACAGCTAGCACATCTGTAAATCTTATACAAACACCTTAAATCAGTGACTTGAAAAAATGAGATACGTACCAGTGATAATGCATGAAAAGCATACCTTAAGTGCCTTAAGATACACTCAGTATCTTAACATCAGTTAAGTACAGCAAGCATTTCTTCCACCCCTCATTACATTCCTTCTGACCCCTACAACAAAGGCAGCAGTGGTACTGCACTGCACTCTCCTGTGCGCTGAATACAGCATTACTACAGAAAGGGGACTGCATAGGACAAGGCCAACTTTTCTTGTCTTTCCATTCACAGATTCTACTCTTCCTTTCCAGTTCCCTGTCCCCATACTTACACTTTTTCCAGCCCCTTGCCTTCCAAAGCCTTACCTAGGTTTTATGTCAAGCTTGTTTTTGACTTAGCAGCAACCTCCTCAATAAAACAGTACTCTGTCCCATGCTGTATTAGAGCTAATATTACACCAGGGCTTTTATAGTGCTGACGGGTTTTCTCTAAATGCACATGCATTGCAGTTCTAAGTTAATAGAAGTTAAATTAACAGATTGTAGGCTTTACAAAAAGGCTGTCCATTTTACAAGTACATCTCTGCATATCCCCACATCAACTGTGCCAATGAGAAAAACGTGTCTTTGGCCTTTCAAGGGCACTTTGCTAAATGACGATCCGCAGCTTCCACTATACATAATGGTATGAAATGCAAATGGCTGCTGCAATGCTCCATTTTTTGATCAGTACAATAGCATTTATTTTAGGCCATGGTATGTCTGGATGAGAGAAATTTTGATTGGCAGAGTTCAGTCAATGATAGTAAACAGAAGTGAATTGCAATTTTTTTGAAGTGTTGCTGAGGGAAAAAGGAGAGGCTAAGCTAAAGGAGAAATAACTATTAACAGAAAGGAAGCAGCTGGATTTAAGGTCTACTTAAGGGAGCATGCTGTTGGAATATGCCAGGAAAAGGCATTCAAAAGGTGACAATGAAGTTGTTTGTGTAAGGCAGCTGAAAGACCTGAAGGGGATTCAATTAAAAATGAAATGAAGACAACCATATCTTGTAAGTAGGAGAAAAAATATTGCACGTGAAGCTATGTATTTGGTGAATCACGGAGGCCCTGTACGCTGAAAAACAGAGAAAAAGAACTCCAGTCTTGTCGTTTTCAGCTTTGTCTGAATGACTAGCACCAATAAGCTATTTAAAGTTTATTAAAACTGCAATCATTTGTCTATACCTGTCCTCAGTGAACCTTTTTATTTGTAATATGAATTAAAGTGACTTGGTTATTTCATATGGAACATAACCATGAGGTTCAGGACCATGAAAGAAGTCTTGCAGTTTAGCAGGCATACATTTAGTAAAAAATAATACATTATGGAATTTTGCCACTGCTAAATTCAGCCATTAAGTTCATCTTTGTGAAAGCTTCCATCATTAGGTGACTAAGCCTTTCTACAAACTTCACAGCAACTCCCAATTCAACGGATTTCATTGTTGGGCAGATTTTTTTTTTTTTTTGAGGTTGGTGGGAGGGAAGAGGAATTGGGTAACAGTTGCCTGCCATTAGAAAGTTACTCCTATCCAACATTTATTTATGAGAAACAAGGGAAACTCTATTCTGCTCTGGAGTTCTCAGCAGCTCTTGATCATTCCTCGTGCCATACCATACTAGTGACCAAAGAAAGCAGGAAGAAACCATTCCATTCCTTCTTGGTGGGCCACATGTTTAATATAGTATTGCAAATCCATTTCACTGCCCAGTCAATTAAGTCACTGAAAGCAGAAAAAGTACCAACAGGATGGTAGCCTTACTCTGTTCAAAGTAACAGATTGCTCTTTGGAGATAGCTGCCAGAAACAATAATAATAATAAAAAAATATCCAGTCACTATGTACTGGACAGAAAAACTTATTTCTTGCCCATTTCCCTTCTCACCTAGTTTTTGCTATGCCTTTTGGTTTTGACTGTAGAGGAATCCTGTGATGATTGAAATTCTAAACTGAGAATCTTTATTGGGAAAGAAACACTAGTTTTAACATTTGTTTTCTTGAGCATTTTTACATAAAATGCTCCAGAGCTTGAACTAACTACAGAAAATAATAGCCAGAACAATGTTCTGTAATGGAGAATTAAAATAGTCTTTACTCATTTCACACTAATTTTTCCTTAGTGTGGCAATGTGGAATAATCTGATTTGTCACTTGCAAACAATCATTAACCCCATCAAACACAGGGTTCCACTGCAGTCCAAATGCCTTCATTTGGCATTTTTTTCTCTACCATCTACAATGCATCTTTTGGAAACTTTTGTATAGCCATCAACAACTTAAATGTATTACTCAAGTTCAAGAAATGCTGCAATACTACAGGAAAAATGTAACATATCAAAAATCTAGCAGCATCCTAGCAAGTAATAGGGCTAGGGAATATGATAAGATAGGAAACCCAAAACTGACAGTCTTTCCAGAACGTGCCATACTTCTAATGTCAACAGAAGCTTTTCTGTCCAGAAACGGAGCAAGCACAAATGCATAAGCGTTGTGGTGTGGTATCCATACACTTTGTCCATTGTCTAACACTAGAATTACAATTCTAAGTAATCCCTATACTTTTTGGTATTTTTTATTCATATATTCTATGCTTTTCAAAACCAGCAGGGCCACAACATATATCTCTGACACATCTGAAGAGATGCTTATAAAATCAAGAAAGAATACAAATTCAAAAAGAGTCTCCTGTCCATGCGGAAGTTATTACAAAACAACTCCACCAACAGCCAGGCTGGGATTTGGCACAGCTTTTTTTGCAGCTCCAACCCCCAAAACTTACCAGCTACTATGTTCAACTTCTTCATTAATTATTCTAGTCTGGCAAAGATGTATTGTTTTTAATGATAAACAAAGAGTTGTGTTTACAGTTATGAACCAACCTGGGTGCTGGTAAGAAAGGGAATCCTCTGTAGATCTTTCTATGGGTTGTTTGTTTTTCATGAATTCCTTCCTGGACTGGAGCAATCTGAGTGACTCATTGTAATGGTGCCTGCATTTAAAATAAAGGCTTCTGTGTGAGGTAATCCTCTCAGAGATGCACAAAGCGATTACCTGGCACTTTCAGATTCAAGAACACAGTCTGCTTTCATGCACTTTGGATTTGAATACAATTTGTTAAGAATTTAGCATATTCATTCTACCATGAGATTAGTATCAGTGTAGTTAACGTTTTGCAGAATTCACAAGCAATCTCTGTAACAGCATTCTGGTTTTCAATTTCTTTTTGAAATTCTACCATTATGGCAATTTTGGTAGCAACTTTACATTTAAAACACGTGGAGGTTTTTACTTGAAACAGGATTAAATCATGCTTTAATCACTAGATTTAATTTCTTTATTAAATACAACCCCTCACGATGACAGTTCTATAATGTGTGCTCAGTTTTCAGGAGCAGACATTCTTGTTCTCTCTCCTCCTCTTCTCCACTAAAAGATGTTCCCTGAGTTTTCATCTTGTGGTTTTCCCAGTGTTCCATCTCCATCTTGTACCTATATAGCCAAAGTGACCACCAGGTTTTATATAACTGTGTCAAAGTAAAGACTGGGAGTTACAAGGTACAGTCTAAATTCAGTACGTGTACAAAGCCATAGACAACCCTTTACATGTCTGACATAAGGAATGAGTTTATAGTTTAGTGATTTAAATGTACACTCTTTAGATCATGCAAATACTTCTAGCCACAGGAATAAGTTGTGCAAGTGGAAAGAACCCCCACCTAGACAGGCCGCATAACTATCTCCAGTAATTTTGGATGCTGAGATAAATAAATAAAATAAAGTGATGGACATATGGTAGTAGAGGGTAGGAAGAAGTAGCTTGGCCTGTGCCTTCCTACATTTCTAACTGTAATCCTGCGTTGCTGTAAACAGGCCAAGTATAGTCAAGTACACTAACTTTGTATCACAGACTGACATTCTTGGGCCATGATTCAAAAAACAAGAACTCTTGGCAAAGAGCTCACCTAGGACTAGCGTTACAAGTACTGCAAAAGCTTAATAGCTGTAAGGTCTGTTCAGCAGGCGCTTCAAGTGCTGGGACAAGAAGGGTTAAATTATTTTAAAGATACACCAAAAAGGACAGACCAATCTGTCTATCTATCAAGCACTTTGAGCTGTGTATGAAGCTTTGAATAACTATATCATTAAATCACAAGCACAATTCAACGGAAGTCAGGTAAAAGATCATTGCCAATTCTAAATTAATTCATAGTATATCTGCACCACAATCAAATCTACGTTACAAGAGGAGTGAATGTAGTGCTTTGGTTACTGACAATACTGTTTTCTTGTCTAGGAAGAATATTCAGGAACAGCAGCTAAGTGGGAAATAGCTCTATCATGTTCCCTCCTCCTCTCTAAAAAAAGCCTTGGGATAGTCTCCAAGATTTCCATACTCACTTAACAGGCAACTAATAGCACCACCACAAGGGGGACATGAGCTTTGCCGTTTAAGATTCTTTTATGTCATAACTATTCAGAAGCCTCTGCAAAACCCACAGATTTTGATGAAATATGACATTTTAGTCACATCCAGGTGAAACAGGTACTGTAGGAAAAGGTCATTCATGTGTCTCAGGACACAATGTTCTACTGCAGTCAAGTGTACAATTCAAAATATTGGTAAGAAGAGACAGTTAGGTAAAGTAAAATATTTTTTGCTTTTGCCTTGCAATAGCAAAATTTCTTTCTACTGGTACTAAAGACTCCTATCTGACAGAGCTTCTAGTGAAGGCAGCAATTGGTTCTTGGTTCTTTGACCAAGAATCTGTAGATTAACCTTCAATACTTGTGAAGAAGCAGAATTCCAAAATAAACTATTGCCTGTTTATACGTGGTAAGGATCTAGCCCTGAAGTGACCTCTTTTTTTAATACTCAGATGTGACACTTAAAGTACAACATAAAGCCAAAATACCCACATGTGCTATTTCATCAGGATACTGCTTTCCCATTCAAGAGACAGGGCTCAACATTATATTATGGCACTGAGTCAGCTCATTGACATAGGTCATCATTTGGGAAAAAAAAACAACACTTAAGCTCATTTCTCTCCATAACAGGGATACATTTTAACATTTTGTGAATTTATTTATAAAACTAGAGGTTCACTTTCTAGGCAGACAGGAAGTTTGGCTGTTCATACCACATTGATACTACTTTGCCTGAGCAGAAAATTATACAGGTTTTATATACTGTACTTCTTATCCTAAAGGACTCTGAAGTGGATTTACAATTTACAAACCCAATCCTCCATGTAGTACTTACTTCACTTGGAGCTCTGCAAGATCAAAGCCTTTGTAAGTAAGATCACCTGATCTATATTTGTGGCTGCTTCTCAGGAGGAAAATAATGTTACAAAACTGAAGTTTAGGAGAAAAATCCCATGGTCAAGCAATACTGCAGGACAGACCTTCTGCTGATTTTTCATACTGGAATATACAATTGTGATTAGAGAAAAGAATGGAGAAGTTTTCTGCAGAGACAGGGTAGCATTGTCTAGTCTTCTTCCTGCTGTGACCCTATTCTGCTGGCTGGAGGGAAGGGGAAAAAGCAGGAACTGGATGTTCACTCAGCAAAACAAATAGAGGCAAACTAAAAGGCTTGATTAGTTGTTTTTTAAGTATGTAGGATATTCTTATGTATGTTTTGTAAAGTAACAGGTCTGGCTTTTAATTGCTTTCATGCAGAGCATTTCACATAGAACTTTCTGGGCAGTTGTTGGAAGGCACATTTTAGAGCCTTAAGCTATACAAACAACTGTTTCCAGTCAGAAAGTAACCTAGAAAACGTGGATAGAAATGAAGAATCATTGATAGTTCTGACAGCACATTTGCTTTCTTGAAAGACATCCATGAAGCCTTTCACTTTAACAATATCTGTTGAATTCTGTATCATCTGCATTTCCAAAAGGTGGCTAGCACAAGAAGTTTGTGTTTTCATACCTTGGCCTGTGATGTATTTGTTACCATGACCAACCATATGGGAAAAAGACACGTTTCAAGGTCCTTACATCAAGGTACCAGGTTTTGACTAAATCATGTCGTTTTTCCTTGCAGCACAAAACCACAGCAAAAATCGGTGATTTTGAGGAAAACATCAGCAGTTACAGGGTTGGGTTTAACTTGCCATTAGAGTTAATAAGCAAATTCTTCAAGCATGTGTGAACAGATAGACCTGCAGGCATAATAATGCCAACACAGCTAATCTGGAATAGGGATGCTCTTAATGAATAGGCTTGTTTGTAAACCCTCTTTCTGATTAAGATCTCTATATTACCTGCTTAGAGACTTAAAACCAAGAGAATAACATGAGAGTCAAGAATTTTGCTGCAGAATTCTTTCAGTGACTACAATTTTGCAAGAACCTTTCTTGGCAGAGGCTTTCCACATGCATCTAACTACTTAAATGGCACAGGTGCAGTATTGTGGAATATTGCATAGGTCTGGGGAAAACCTATCTACTTTGCTCTAGGAAAGGAAGGACTCCAGATGGGGAATACTGAAAGTATTGCAAATTTTCATTCCTCACAGATCTAATATTTCATCTCATAGCAGATGATGCCATAAACAGACATGTTCTGCTTTGCTTGGGTGTTTTACAGGAGAGAGTTCTGTGCATTGATCTGGTAGCTTGACAGATTTTTGGCAATCAGTATCTTAGTAAAGAAAGGAAAAAAAAAGTAATTACCTTAATACTTTTACTGTTTCTGTCCATGTCTTCTGCTCACTCTCCCATGGATCAACTCGAATCCAGTCAGATGTCTCCAGTGCTAGTTTAGCCATTGCTATCCGGTGCCTTGCTGAAACCAAGCCTTTCTTTCCATAGTCATCATTAACTGGAGACATTATGCCTTCAATTACCTGATACCTTCCTTTTGAAAAAAAGAAAAGCCAAAAAGCAACAATAAGTAATCTTCACAGAATCTTGAAAACTTAGGGTGGACAGGACCTTGGGAGCTCATCTAGTCCAATCTCTTCAAAGCATGGTTAACTTCAAAGTTGCAAGAGGCTATGAACAACCTGATCTAGGTATTACTTTTAGTACAGAAACAGCAATTTAAAAAATTAAAAAGCAGCCTTCTTGTTCCTCTGGGAGCTGCTCATAATTACTATCAATATGTTTGCCCTACGAGATGATTCAAAAAGGGAAGCTAGATGAACATACAATTTTCAAGCAAGTAGAGATGCTTATAATTTATCATGCAAGCTATCAAAATTTCAAGATATAATTTAAGTTTTATATTCCAGTAAGTACAGCTTTTATACAGCCAGAGCAATAGATGACTTAACTGACCACTGCTTTTTCCTTAAATGCTTGGTTTTTATCAAAATCATTGTGCCTTTTCATTGTGTTAAAGCAAGAATTACAGCATATTACTACAGCTTTGATTAATGCGATTCAGACAAATCAGAAAATTCAAGAAAAAAGATGGGGCTAATGGAGTCTAAAATGAGACTTACAGCACTATGTCCAAACATAAGTTTAGCAACCATTAAAGACCCTTTCTATCTAGCTGATCAGCTTAATTAAATTTGAAAATATGCCCATATTTTTCTACTCCTGTAACATAATGTAATCAACACAACAAGCTCTTTTTCTTAGACTTTGCAGTTCTGGCCTCAAAGAAGGAAACAAACATGTACCTAATTTTAATAAATCAACAGGGAAATAAAGCACTGATACTAGCTGTATCCTCAAGAAACAGAGAGGAGATAAAGGGCATTTCAAATAGACAGAAATAAAACAATTACTTCCAATGTAGCACATGCATTTTAAACAACTATGATAAACATGACACTGAGGGGGGGGAAATCCTCTTCCTTTTTTCTAATTAATTGTTTCAACAACAACTTAAATTCAGCAAGTTCCCTCTACTGCTTTGTAATGAAAACGATAACCACAGGCTCATAATTTCTGATACTGACATGTGACAATTTAATATTCTAAAATGAAAGTTTAGTAATTTTGTATTTATTTTGATATAATAGGGTAAAATTTTCAAAAGAACTTAAGAGAGTTGGACTTATAAAAATAGCTTTAAGGTTCAAAGAGATTTACAGGCCTGTCTCCTGTTAAAATGTCAGTTTAAACTATCCTCTGATAGTTTCTATAACAGAAAAGGAAAATAGCAATGATAAGAACAACAATAATAGAAATAACACAAGTCACTCTCACTGCTCAGTGAATTGGCCCTGTTTGGGGCAGAAATCGCGGATCTTTCCCCCGGCTAACCCCATTTATATACTGAGCATGATGTCTATGGTACCGAATATTCCATTGGCCATTCCATTGTTCTGTCTATGCTCCTTCTTTGGGCGCTGCTTTATTTCACTCTTTTTTCAAGATGCTACTAAGTATTATGAAATAGTACTGGTTTAGCATAAATAAAGTTTCTAGAAACTATACTCCCTGCTGAACAGTGCCTACAAAACATAAGCCTCTTTTGCATTTCAATCACAATGGAGAATTAGGCACATGCATTTATCCAGCCTGATTCTTTATACCAAAGTAACTATCTAGAAGTATCTTCTAGACTTACAGCAAGTCACTACAAACAGGCAATGTACATTAGTCATAAGTAATAACAGTATCAAAAGATGCATGCTTCATGCTAAGTTAACCATGTAGAAGATTTTATGGTTTCATGTAACTGAAAACAGCAGATGAGCCAACTCTTATTTTAATGTAATTTGGTACCTTCCTTTTAAAACTCCAAAGCTTTAAAAGTTTCACTAGTGTAGGCTTACATAAAAATATTACAGACAAATGCAAAGCTCATCTCTAGGTTACAATGAAACTCCTTATCATTCAGCATTCACCTGACCCAATTTATACTTCATAATAGAAAAAAACCCACAGAGTTAGACTCGCCAGTAGCTTCTATGACATCAATTAGATGTGACATCAACTCAAACATGCAAAATTTCTCTTCCTGCATATGTGGACATTAGTTTAAAGACCATATAGGTCTCACACACTAGGAAAAAAACCCCACCCCCTCCCAAAACCACACCCAAACACCAAAAAAACCACCCAAACCAAAAAAACCCAGACACAAAAGAAAAAGCATCCAACCAAAACCACCCCAAAGCCCAAACATCAAAAAACCCAAATCCCAGAGATCCAAACTCCCAAAAACCTCCACCAAGCCAAATACCAAAAAAAAATCCCCCACTGAAAACCAAACAACAAAAAACCTTCCCCAAAACCCCCCACACCTTAAGATGACAGTTTTTAACTCATCACCTACTTAAGATCTCTTCCTATATATCCAAAGTCTTTAAGTGTGAGCCCAAGAAAATTCTCCACCCTTCAAGTGTTTTTTCCTGGAGACTGCCCCCATTTCCTTTTCAGCACCAGACAAGGGACTGACTTCTACATATTACTGCAATAATGTGGATAACTGCAGGACACAGGATTGGAAATTTTTGGTTTGGGTTTTGGAAGGTTTGTCCAGGAACAAACACTTTCTCTGCTTCATTAAGCCTGTTCTAAGGGCATAAAGTTACCTACACATCTAAGATTTAACAATACAAGTCTGATGAATAGTATAAATTTTACTGCATAGTAAATATGCAACATCCAATGCATAAAAAAAAAAAAAAAAAAAAATCACTCGATGGGCAAGGAATCAGTCCTCCTTTGTCAAGAAAGCAAGAAAGTGGCAGCTATTTCAAAACCTAAAATGATGAGGGGGATGGACTAGATGATCTCTGAAGATCCCTTCCAACCCTTACAATTCTGTGATTCTGTGATGTAAAACTTGCTATCAGAAGTGAACAATGTTGGAAAATAGTAACAATACAATCTCATGTTCTGAACACCTAAGAAGCAATAAGAGCTTACATTAACGTAAATTCTCATTTCTTCACTGAAACAACCACTGGCACACTTGCTTTTACAGATATGGTTAGTTAATTGGATTAAGATTTTCTTTTAATCAGCCTACTAGTGTGATTACACATACATTAAAATCACGTGACAAAACTCTGTATTGAAGTAATAATAATGTTTTCCCTTGAACCCACAAGAAATCAACAGCTATCCTCCCAGAACTCTCAGCCTACTAATGCTATGAAAACAAAACCAAGGATTTTTCATCATTCCATTTAAACAAAAACATTAATTTTATTCATAGGTTATAATTAACTGGAGTGGAGGGAGGGATATCTAATATTCTTGTTTGGATTAAGTATCAAAAGGATACCATCCTATGCTTACCTTCCCACGACATGTATGTAGAGATTGCCAAGCATGAAAAAGGAAAATAGGCAAGACTTTTTTTACTTCACATTCAGTCACCTTCTGTGAAGGGAATTCAACAGAAGGAAAATCAAAGGGATAAACAACTCAGCAGTCATTGCACTGCAAGTCAACATAAACAACAAATACATCACAGCAATAATGGACAATCTTTCAGGATAGCTCTCCATAGGATGGATGACACTACCTTCTCCACTTCAGACTGCTTGAGAGATGCATTCACTGAATTAGATGAGGTGCACAAAAATTGTAGTGACAGATGCCATACGAGTATCTAGACGAATATAAATCACGTCCGCCTCTTTGAGTGAACTACAAGGCCTGAAGAAGCAGATTTTCCTCTGTAGTCAGCCAGCCACTTAAATACACCGCGACTTCAGGAACTCCTCCAACAGCTGAGTAACTGGACATGCACTATGATCAGTCCTCAAATAAATGGTGAATGATCTACACACATCGCATTGATAATAAACACTTCCTATTAACACCTCAAAATACAACTTCACTTCTATATAGTTCACTGGATTCATACAAAAAGAAGGAAAGACAGTATCTTGACAGCTATGAAAATGAGTATTTCCTTGAGAAAGGAAGGATAAAACCACCATCTTGAAAGTAACAATGTGAATAATAAAGTATAGTAGCTCTACTCACAGGACACCTTATTCTGAAATTCTCTCAACCAAACTGACTTTTGCCATGTAACATGCCTGGGAAGCAACAGTTCTCAAGATGCTACAAAACAGATTACTAGGATTCCAAAGTCAAATACAGGGCATAACTCAAATAGCACTGCAAACAGGGGATACTCACTCCTTATTCTGCTGGGTTTTAAGAGTAACACAACAAAACCTGTGGAACAGTAAGGTAACTACACTTCAACTTCAAAAAGCATTCCTTAAATTCAGAAAAAGGTTAGGACCTAAACTCTATGCACTCATAACAGTAAACTGAATTTTTATATTACAGAAGTATTTTCTTTAGGGATGTGGTATGTCTTGCAATGTCTTAAGATTTATGCTTTTGCTGCTTTGATTTGCAGCTCTGCAAAGCACATTCTATAGCTTTAATTCTTTCTGAACGCTAAGCCACAGGCACATCCCTCTTCATGCATCTTTCAAGGGTAAAGCCTAATACAATTAAGTGAGTACTGCCCTATTAAGCAAACACTGCTGTAAATCTTGTAATGAAAAAAATATCAAGATTTGTTTCCTTTTCATTTGTTAAGTTCAGTTAATCTTAACTAATGTCTGACAATATTTATTGTTTATATAGTGAGGAACTACTGCTGATCTGATCCTATGCCAATCATGTATCTGTATTGCTATACATACTATCAGAACAGTAGGATCAAACAGGGGTTGTTTGTATTGTTTTCAAGTTCCAGTTATGAGAACTGTTGCAGGAGAACAAACTAGGTCTGCATTTATGCTGACTTGCTGCTGTTATGAGCTGTTCCTATCCCTTTCTTAAAATATCAGCCCATTTTAAATAGATGCAGCCCTTGAACAACATAAACTTCCAAATTCCCAAGGCTGGTTAGTGACTAATTATGGCTTGGACTTCTCAGCTCTGCTGCCCAGCACTGCATCTGACACAATCCATTGATCGTGTCACATTTTTCTCAAGTTTTCATAAGGTGGTAACTCATTGTCCTTCACCTACCCCTTGCATCTGTCTTGTCACAGATAGAAACATCTTGGCTTTCATACCCCTCTCCTTTGCCCTCTATCCCCTTTGGTCTTATCTGGGAACTTGGTGATATAAGTATCCTCCATGGGTAATACTTGGAAAGCAAGGTTTTAAACATCTTACACAGATTGATGCTAGTACTATTTCTTTGGACTTTATGGTCAAATGAGAAATAAAGAGAAATAGAAGCATCTGGCATTAGGTAGATGATAGACTAGATTGACAGACTAGAAAGGCATTTCCCACAGTCAGTGCAAGTTTCAAGAAAATTTTAAAACAAGGGACGGAACCTGAGAAAGTTATAGCTATGTGTGAGGATGTGTAAAGAGTCAAATTCACATGAATAGAGACAAAATCCAGATAAAGAGAATGATTAGAGTTACTCAGTCACACATAGCTACATCTGTTATATTTAAAAGGCAGCAAGACAGAATTTGTCAACTGATATTAACAGAAAAAGGATGAATCACTTGATGTATGGCAATGAAACTGCAGATACTGCTTAAAGTATCAGAAACCCAATAAAATTCCCTACTTAAAATAGGGATGTATGAAAAATAAGATTAGACAGCATTTGAAACTGCAGTGATGTGCAAAAAAGCTGGCAGACAGAATTACTGACTATGCCAGTCGGGATGAACATCAGGGATAGCCACGTCATTCCTAACATTAAAAACCAACTGTGAAGCCAACTCCAGCCAAGCTATTGCACAACTCATCATTTCTTCCCAATTTGTGATTAAGCAGAAATTCTGAAGTAGCACCAGAAGTAATTCTCACAGCCTCAGAAACATCACTGCTCATGCTAGTTAATTCCTCACTCATTCTAGTTACCTTTTCAGGCATTCAATGTATATGTTAGCTTGGAAGTGCATTTTTCTTACTGAGAAGGGAATCAATGTGAAGACAGCAGACTGCTACCTCACTTCACAAAGAAGCTTTAGTCATGTATAACCCACTGTTCTCCAGCCCCACTATCAGCTCCCAGTCTGCAACTCATGCTGCTTCTTAGCAAATAAGCTCCAATTCATCCTCTGCTTCCCTGGGTAACTGCAGAAGTGGAAACAGGACTAAAACCATAAGAGAATGACCAACTAATTTCCTGGGTGGGAATGGTTCTGCTATAAAACAGGCATTGATCATTTTTATAACAAGTTGCCAACCCGTTTTTAGAAACTGTTTTCACCATAGCAAGAAAGACTACATACCAGATTTGTGTATCCATACATATAGACACATATCTAAATTTACAGTTACTTCAAATAAAGCTACCTCTTCTTGGGATGGGTAAAGCTTCCACAAGCTAACTGAGGATTCTTGCCTTGCAAACTTCCTGGGCTAAGCATTCAGAAAACGCAGTGATGACACTGTGGGCAATCCAGACACAAATGAAGTCCCCTTCTTTAATGCATGAATTACTTATACTAGTAAGACTCCCCACATTAAACAGAGAAGTCAAAAGACAAGTCATACCCTATCCAGAACCAAGCACTGATGTTAGAGAGCTGCAATGTAATGCACAACTTTCATTTCAGCCTTTCGAAATTTAATTTTTAATATGATTTTCACTAGACTTGTTTAAGCAAACTGCTCTAAGTAAGGGGTGGAGTCTTGTTACACAGACCCTGGAGCAGAACAGACAATGAACTGTGATTCAGAGAGAATCATAATTCATTTCCCAGTTTTCATCTTTTTTTCAAGATAAAGAAGTTGCTGGACTATAACACATAGCTTAAACGAAATTACCAATTGGTCTCACATTACCTTTCTACTCCCTGCACACCTGGGTAGCAGAAGCAGTTATAAAGTTACAGTGAGATTATCCAATTCAAATAGCTTTTTAACCCTTTATTTCTAGTCCCGCAGGAGCAACAGAATCATTTTACAGTTGCAGGACTAGAGAGACTTGTAGAGGCTGCCCTCAGAGCCACTTGCGTAATTCCTCCTCACGAAAGTCAACGTGTTCCCACGCTCTACGGCAAGCGTGCAGTTGCTGCTTTTACTGCACAACAGTTAGGAGACTCTCTCCCCCCTCCCCACAATTTGACAGCCAAATTCCTTTTACTATTATTTTCTGTTCAGGTTTCTACTGAGCCACTTCTGTAGGAACTTTTCTGTCAGATTCCAATAAACTATGATTCCCTTCCAACATCTTCCAGCAACATCTGTGTATATTTTAGCTGCCAGACTGGGGGGGGGGAAGCCTCAGCAACCAAGTCATTGATCAAGCTTAAGAGTTCAATGCTTCTCAGTAGCTTTTCTGATTCTTGCTTAAGTTCCTGATGTTACTCAAACTTCTCCTTTGTTGCCAAAAACTTCTAGTTTGCCAACATCTAGCTTTTCTGATCTCCTTGATGAGCAAATTATTTTGCTAGGGGAGATATCTTGTACCTCTTAGTGAAAATGGCTAATGAGTAATTAACGCTTCATCTTTTCTCCAGTTTTACCTGGCTGTTAAACTGCTAACTGTAAAGCTTCTTCATATTAAAACATAATGTATCATAAAAACATGAAATTTGACATAAATGTTTCTTCTCAGGTTCAAAATTGTTAAGTATACTCTTTCACAAGGCTCAGTCCATTCCATGAATATATTCCTAGAACTGTTGATAAAACCTTCGCTTTATTTGCATGAACACTCATTATGATACCTGCTTATGTTCTGAGCCAAAGGAAGAGGTAATACTAGACTTTCTATATTGAGTCTGACATGAAAACCTCATATTGAACGAAGAAAATTAAAATTAAGCCAGCTCTAAAGTGACAGCTTATCTATAGCAAAAATCTCTTACTTTCCACAGTAAACTACCATGTGTGTCATGTTAACAACACCTTACTGACCTGTTTGGTGCAGGTGGTCTCTAGCCAGCTCAAATAAACGCATATGCATGTTTGTGATGGGGTTAAAGGAGCCACAAGCTAGAAGAATGAGAGGTATCCTGCTCTTCATTCTGACATCAAAACATTAAAACTCCCCCCTAAAGGAAAAAAAAAATTAAAGACAAACTTCACAAAGAACACAAAGAACATTCTTCCTCAAAATAAAAGGAGTAGTTTTCAGAACTGCGTATTCCTGGAACACTAGTAAAGTATCAGAAGGTCAGGCCTCTGTGTCATCACAGCATAGAGGAAGTACTAGCTCAGAAACACGTTCTTTAATATTATTAGCATAACAAAATTCTGTTTCCTCATGTACATAGATGGCTAGAAAGCATTTCTAGAAATTCATGTTGTCACTATTATTAAAAACTGTCAGATTTTTTAATATGTTTTTTATTTTTAACCTGCTTTTGTCAGAAAACAAGGGTTTTTTCTTTCTGTCAATGCCCTATTAATCACTTTGGAGCCTGTAGGCCAGCTACAAAAGCAGATTTTTTTTTTTTTAAAAATAAGTTTCTGTGCTCTGTTTAGCCAAATCCTATTCTCCATTTGCAGTGTACCAAACCACTATAGCTCACTGTTCCAAGTCCTTATATTCCCTTATATTTCTTCCACTTTTCTTACTTAGAAAAAATTAACAATAACGGTTAAATCACTACCAAGTTGATATTTTATAGCTGCCAACTCTATCAGTTCATTTACAGAGGCTCTTTTCATTTACAGCTGTAGGAAACACACTCAACAGCACTCCCTCTTTATTCTGCTTTACTATCCCTGCAGAGAAACAAAAAAAACTCATACAAGCAAATCTGTATTCAAACATTACAGGTTCTTTATTCAGAAAAATCAAACTCAGGGTGTTCTGTTCAATATCAGCAATTCTGTAAATGTCTTTTCATTGCAGAGGGAAAGGTCTTTTTGCCTTGAAACAGGTAGCAAAACATTAGTATCTGTAATTACCTGAGAAAGCAATCACTGCTAGAAGGTATCAGTGTTCTTTTGTAGTCTCAACTTCTTGCAAGATAGATTCTATTCCCGCAGATTAGTCAATGCTGAACTCTCAATGATAAATCAATTAATTCCAGACTAAGAACTTCCTAGAAGCAGAAACATTTTACAGTAATAACTACAATGATGTTGCTCAGCATCCAGCCCTGCAAACAGGCTTATTACAATCTTATATCACCACCTAAAATCAATGACATGGCCACATAACTTTACCCAATTGCCAAGCTGTATCAGTCAGTACCTCACTCAAACAGGGTGCGGTACCCTGTTTCCGGGGAAAAACACATACCCGTTCTTCCCTGTGACATGTATCAATAGCAGCTCTTACATCTGCTACTTGATGGCTCTGATATCCTCTTTTCTGTTCTGATGAAGTGCAGTTTACATTTCCTTTCCTGTTTTTTTCTTTTCTTTGCCATCTTAAAAGTTATTAACTTAATAATTTCTTTTCTTTTTTTAAAAGAAGCTTTTAATTCAACAGACTTCTCCGTTTCTCACCTGAAACAGATGTGTTTGATGGTTTGATTGCAGCTCTTACACATTTATACCTCGGAGACTCCAGGGAAACCCTTCACCCTGTAATTCTTAATGATAAACAAACAGTACTGCTCAAAACCCAAACCAAAACAACAACAAAGGACAAAAAGGAAAAATAAAAATTCAAACCAAGAATGTACTAACATTAAACATGTAGCAAAGAGGCATTTCAAAAGACGTTTTTATACATATATACCCTCGACACACATACCATATGTTAAAAAAAATATATATGTAAATAAAAATCAAAATATCAGCATTTTTATTCCTACTATCCCCTATATAGTGTATCCTAAACTTATTCAACAGGTATAGTACTACTTTTAATAGTTCAAACAAAACTTTCTGATTCAGCCACTATCTTGTCTGTTATTAGCTAAGATTTAAAATCATTAGACCATCACCCAAAATAACAGAAAAAAAAAAAGCTTCAGCTAAGCTCTCTTGAGAAATCAGAGGAGAAAACTTTAAACACAGAATTTCAAACAGAGGAGAAAGCCTCTTCACTTTATGTGATACAGTGGCAGTCACACTTCCTTTAAGTGCTACAGCATCCCAGTGTCCCTACAATGACAGGCTTCATTCATAAAATGTATGGTAAGATTTTATTTTGATTAGGTATTCACCACCTGGCAAACCAGTTTCAAATCCTCAGTTTCTTGAGAGAAGGGGTAGAAAATCAGTGAAAAGTTACATTTGTACTGAGGCTTTCATACTCCTGTATAACTACTGTATCTCTGAAACTATCTTTATATGATTGATTTGCTGCTGCCTTGCTTAAAACTGGCAAGATTTTAGCGGAGTCAGCTCTGCTATTCAATGTTTGCTGCATCAGGACCATGTCTATGTGTGTACCTCAAAGGAACAAACTCAAAGAACCTAAAATCCCACTAGAAAAAAAAACCCCTGTATTTCAGAATTCTAAAGAAAATGCTCAGCATGTTAGCGAAGAAAGTTTTTTAAAGCAAGAGACGTGGATGATAACTGAGCTATGAAAGCTTCTTTTGATTGACGAGATTAATATTTTTAATAATTGCCTATGATAGCAAGACTGCACCTTCTACTTTCAATTAGTTGAAAAGCATTTGCCAGAAACCTTGGGAATAAGTAAATTAACACCAGTATGATCAAGCAGTGCTAGTAAGTTTTGTATGTTTATTTTAAGAGTATAATAATTGACTTAATTTTAAAAATAAATTCTGGTTTTCAAAAGAAACAACCATGTTTCATTTTTCCATGGAGAAGTCAGTAAACTCTGTAAAAACATCTCTTGTTAGTTCAGCTTTCCTCCTGACATGAGAGACACTGCCTTATGTTGTACTTCTTATCAGAAAAAGATAACACATCTTTTGTCATCTTTGCTGTCTTCAAAATTCATAAATAATGGAAGCAAGAGAAAGCACAGTGCTGACAAGAGACTGTGAAGGTTTGTTGCTTTGGAACATTATAGGAATTTATTTTTAGTGACAAAAGAAAGGACTTAAAGAATAAGGTTTAAAGAGACAAGTTACAGTCTGTTCCCATTTCATGCGATAACTGTGTATGGCTCCTTCTGGTGAGTGCTTCTGAGTCTGTGGGCTCTGCCCCGGGCAGATGTACCAGCAGCCTTGGCCAAGCAGGTATTGTCTTATAAATGCTAGTTACCTTACACGAGTGTCCACCGTTTAGAAGCTTTCAACAATATGGTACATCATATGGCTATACATGCAAGGGCAGATACCTTCAAATGAGGAGGTCACACTTAAGCTATATAAAAAAAGTTTTATGATGGAAAAAATCGTTATAATTTTCATTAGAAAATTCCAGCAAGTTCTTTTTCTATTGCCTGTATTCCTACAATATGTCAATAACAGATGACGTTATAGATGACCACTGTTAAGTTCTGCTGAAAGTCAGTAATTAGAGCCATATCTGATTAATTATCAGAAGCACAATGGACTGCTGAGCAGTGCAGTCTTATTCATGAGCTGTTAAATTAGTAAACTGGAGGACAAGACACTGATACGTGCACACTATGAGGCAGACTCACCCTTGAGGTAAAATTTCTGCAAAAAGCAGAAATAAACTGAATCCTAGTAGAGGATAAAAGTGTTCTCCTCCTGTGAGGGTGAATCTACACTAATTTAGATGAAATTTAGATTAGAACAAGTTCAAAGCTGCCCACATCCACTCTTCTTCTTGGCCACATCATTAGCTCCCATAAATTCATGCAGCTTCACTGAGCCCAGTGGAGTTACACCAGTTAACATTAAGGATGTTATGATCGCAAGACACCTTTTCAAAGTCAGAAAAGTACATTTCAGTAGCTAACCCAAATCATAGCAAACCACAGTACACAAATATCCCTCAAAAATATGACTGGATATCAGATTTTCTCATGCTGTTCCTAATGGAAGTCATTGCCATAACAAAAGTTACACCAGTCAGTAAGCTCCCAGCATGTGCTGTCACTGAAATCGATCCTCCACAACAGTGAAAAATATTTACCTGTATATCCCCACCTTCCACTCTCATAATGAACATAACATAAAATCTGGGTGAGGGAAGAAATGAAAAATGTATAAACTAGGGTGATATTTTATTTGCTCATCAGAAAGTTACTCACCCCAGCCAAGAAGAATTTTACAAGGTGCACATAAATATTACATATAGCCTAATATGACACTCTAATCCTCTAAAATATCTTTTTCAGGGCCACATGATTGATCATATTATTGTTAAATTCCAGTGACTCAGGTGCATTTCATTTCTTTGACTTTCATTGGAAAGCCATTAACAAAGTGTATGATAGGATACAAAGTCTTGTATCAGATTCAGCATATCAGGAGTATGAAGTTGCCCCTCCCAATCCCCACACCAGACTTTTAGTCAGAAAATGCAAGACCCATCGTGGTTTCTAAAATAGCTTCAAAGGAACTCACAAACTTGATCACCTTCAATCTCGTTGCTGCTTTCACTAGAGCAGCAGTTTATACAACCTTATAAGAAACTTCTGGGCTATTTTATAATGTATCTGTGAAAATGTCCCAAAGCACAACAAATATTGTCTTTAATAACGCATAAGGCTCTTTTGCTTAAGATACAAGATCAGCTTTATTTTGGGGTACTCGCCATTTTTCTTCAGCTTTGTCCAGGCAGCAATTTTCCCAGCAAATGGTAGTAACCAAAAAGCTACCCACAGACAAGTCACCTCACAGAAAACTGCAATGTATCGGTGGCCCAAATTCCAAGTCCCTTGGCACCTAACAGAGAAAGCAGCCTCAGCAGAATTGTCTCTTCGTCTCCTGAGATTAGAATCCTTCAGATCACAGCACAATACTTCACTCTTGCAATTTCTTTATTCCAGACTGTATCAGTGGGAAATTATCTTTCACAGTTCTGAAATCAACTTAAACATAATTTACACTTGTTTTGTCCTTTTAATGATTTTTTTTCCCTTCCAAATAAAAGCTAGTTCTCCGTTTTTAATCTTCACTCGCAACCATTTCTGCTCCATTGCTAAAAAGAAACTGCAGTTGAAAGACACTAAACAAGAAGATTCACCATAAAAAGCACACATGGACAAATCATGAAAAATGTAAATAATGAAATGACCACAAAACTTATACATTCTGCAATATATGCTAAAAATGAATCTCCAGTTAATAATGAATACAGTAGCCCCTTAAATGATTTTCAAGTGCAAAAAATTTGAGCAGAATAATTCCTTAGCACAACCTTAAAAGAAAAAAGAAAAAGGTACTCTCAACACAAACAAAACAGTGTCAGTGACTTCAAGTAAACCACAACATAATCTTTTAAACCTGTGAGTTGTTGCAGTTTTATAAGGAGAATTACGCAGTGGGACACAAGTGTCTGGTCCCTGATAAAGTCTCCACAGAGATCCTCCCAAGATAGTATTCTGTAGGATATATTTTTCTTCATGTTCTTAATCTGTACCCTCATCCTTCAAAATAATCTTATTTACAGGCTGCCTATTACCTGAACAGCAATATGGAATTCAACAACCACTATTCATGCACATCAACAGTAAACTCCCATATAGTTAACATGCATAAGGTTTACTAAATATTTTGAGGTTGTCAGATTATCTGCTGTCTTTCAAGTAAAAATGCAAAGACAAACCACAACATAATGCTCTTTATGTTCTTTCTCTATATTCTCTGGGCAAATCATGAAATAACCCCCATTTTGTTAAAAAAAAAAATAAATATTTCATTCTACCTGCCCCTAATACACTCAGCAATGCTTTGAAATAGAACTCCAATAGTTTCATCTAGTTACAAAGTCAATGATACTATGCTCACGCAGAACTATGCAGGAAAAAAGTTAAAAAGGACCAACTTGGCAAACTACACAGATTCAGAGATTGCTGGGTAATGCAGGATCTCAGCAAGCTTTATGCAACAGCAGTCCCTGCACCTTTGTTGTAGCATTTCAACAAGGTCTAAAGAATACAATCAGGTCCTGGCATCTTCTTGTATTCACTGCATTATGATCTTTATATTCACTTATCCAATAATCCCTAGTGATGTCTCAACATCTTACACTCAACTCCTTGCCTATTCCTTGTCCCCTTATCTCACTAATGAATAAGCTTTTCCTTTTTCTACAGTTGTGTAAACTATTTTAAGTAACCAATAGTCATCCTTCCATTTGCACATACAAGTCAGTCATCCACAAAGACCAATATATTGATTTCTAGAAATAGAGGATACATGCAGAACTGCAACCTAGGATGGCTATTTTTAAACAAACTGCTGATTTAGTGAAAGTACCAACTTGTCTGTCAAAGATCTCCTACTAAAAGTTAAAGAGTTCCTTTTGAGAAGCTATTCAGAGTGATTTTTCTTCTGTCAACATCTTCTCCAGTTTTCTTAAAATTAGCAAAATACATTTAGCAGAACCTAAGGCAAATCTAGTAATAGAAATACAGCTTGCACACAAATGGTAGATCTAAGTGGTAAAGAAAGCATCTTCAATCACTAAAATCTGTTCTTATAAAGCTGGCTTTAAAAGATAGCAAACTAATGAAACCCCTACAAGTACTACTGCAGAACACTCGCATGCCAAATAACCATACATAGCAACCACCAGGGTAATGCAGGATTTCCAGAACATCCAGCAAGACAAAAGTTAAAACGCCAGCATCCATAATCCCACTCTTTCCTGTTTCAAAAAAGGGCTGTTACCTATTGTGTTAGGAGAAATTAACTCCTGATGCTGTTTGTGTAGTTAGGAAAGAACACCTCACTGGCCCTACAGTTACATGGAAGAGGTCTTCTAGCAAGTAAAGTATTAAAATAAAATTAAAAACTTGATTAAGGTGGCTGTCTTCCCATGCTTCAAGGTTTACCTGACCACCTCCAGGAAGCAAGAAGGAATTCTTCTACAATATATAGAACTGCTCAGTTTGTTAAGCGCATGATAGGTCTTCTCATTTTCCTCTGACATTTCAGCTATTAGTTACTGCCAGAGGCAACAAACAACTCAAAAGCTCAGGTTAATAACGCATATATAAACCTGCTCTTGGAAACAACGTGCCCTCCTGCACCAATTCAGTAGCATCCAGGTGTTCCTAAGTGTAGCAAACTCGACAGTGAGAAGGCTATTTGCATTTACATTTTTAAGCCATCAAAATGAAAAGCATTATGTGCATTTCTTACACTAATATATGAATTTGCCTATGAGCACTGAGGATTTTGCATAGCAATGAGGCAGTTGAAGTAATTGTCTCCTAGGCTCAAAAATTCACATTGCTAGTTATCTTTATATTTTAATTACATGATTAATTTAGAATTTCTACTTGCTTCATCTTGTACAACGGGAGAATTCAAGGAAATGACATAAACATGTATGTGCCCCGCCTGTTGTCCAAAATGTTTTGCTTGCTCTTGAAGAATATCTCCTCTGTTCAGGTAGCTCTATCTATCCAAAGAAAAAGAAATGAGATGCTGAAACAACTGCAGTGAAATTAGGTATCTAATTACAACTGCAATCACATTGCAACTATTAACCTAGATGTTTATAAGTTATTATAGAACTGAAATAAACATTAATAACTATACAGTTATACCATCTTCAACACTTTGACAGCACATTCTCTGGTTTTTGGTGACAAAAATACAACAAAATAAGGGCACCAAGAGAGGCAAAAACCATCTGGGGCTGTTTGGTTTGGAGAGGAGGAGCCTGGAGGAGGCTACAGCTGAGCTTGACAAAATGATAACGGCACTAGATAAACTGAATGCAAACTTTCTCCCTGCAATTTTAGATGTAGGGGGCAGTCAGTGAAAGCAACGAAAATTTTTTACAATAGGTGAAAGCTTCTGCAGCACTTTTTTTTAAGTGGTGCATTGCACTAAAACAATAGGGGGGGAAAAAACCCACAGCTGTGAAGGTGGCTCTTGCCATCGAGGCAGCCCTCCTTCAGGGCAACGGCACCCTGCTACGGACAGGTTTAACAGCTTCACCCAACACATTTCATCTGCTGCACCACACGCAGCAGGAACTGCTAACACGTTTTATGAATTAAGACCTTAGAAATCATCACTGCAATGAAATGCGATTTGTCTCATTAGTATATTTTAAAAAGCAGAACCTCAAATGGCTCAAATTCCCCTTCAATAGGACTCTCACCTATTGCGCGCTCAGCCATCTTTGAGCTTCTCAAAGGTCTTTTAGAGCATCTGAACACCAATTAGCTTATCCTAGCTAAATTCTACAATTTGCATTTCTGAAGTTAAAGGCATGAAGCTAATTTATTGCTGGAATCAAACAACGTAACTAGACTTAACTAGCAAATGATGCCTGAAAAATGAACTACTAGCACATATTGTATTGCTACAAAGCTTAAAGAAAACAAACATCAGGGATCATTTATAAAACCAAACAACAGCTGTTGCACAAGGGGAGAAACAACCTCTTAAAGCGCAGGAGAAAGATGAGTAGATTACACTATGAAAGCCAGGTAGATAGAGAAAAAAAAAGGTAGCGATATATCCTCCTGTTTTCTGTAACTCTCACAGCTGAGAATGCGTTCTGGGGGAAAAAAGAAAGAAGTAAAGATTTGATTTGCAGTTTTAAATATATATATGCGGTCCTGGGTGTGTGTTTTTGCCGTGGAGGGCACGACTCCGGTCCCTGCATGTAGAGGCCTGCACGTTTTCCACAGCGGCTGGAGACGGTCCAGCCCTGCTGCCACGGTCGCCAGCAGCTCCCCGGCCGCCACCTTCCCCTCGGTCGAGCCCGTGAGGTGCCACTGCGCACCCAGCGACCACCCGTCCCCTCGCCAGGGGCCCAGCTCGGCACTCAGGCCGTCCCACCTCAGGGGTCCCCCGTCCCTCCCCTCCGGGTACTAGGGCGGGCACGGCCGCCGACTCCCGGACCGGCCCCCGCGGTGCAGGCCGCCTCCAGGTCCGGGCCCAGGCGGGGAGGCAGCGCCGGCTCAGCGCTCCGCCTCCCCGCCAGTCCCGGCTACCGGCCCGGGGTCGCAGCCC
>JAOXJK010000051.1:22815194-22840993 GCA_025774025.1 Xenus cinereus | reverse complement strand
GCCTGGCCCACAGGGACGGTCGGCGCCGCCCCAGCTCCGCGCCTGAACACTGGGAGGGACGGGCCGCGACGCCGCTCGGGCGAGCCGCCACCCCGCCGCCTCCGCCTCCCCTTCCTCCCTCTGTCCCCCGCCTGCCTTACCGGGAGCGGCGGGGCCGCGTCAGCCGCGGCCGAGTCCCTGCGGGACGAGCCCGAGTAGCGCTGCGGTTGCCTCCCTCTTGCCCCCTTCGGCGCCGCTCGCCCTCGGGGCTTGCTCCGCACTGCCACCTGCTCCTGCGGGGCTGCGCTTGGGGCATCGCGGCTCGTCCTTCACCAGGCCCCGTTAAGGCGTCCTCCTCTTGTTAGAGGCGGGGAAGTTGATGTTTAAACTCTTTCACCTGAAGGGGATGTTTCAAACTTCTGGCTTCCCGCTGTTATTTATGCTTTTAAGGACGGGCCCTGCGGCGCCAGGGTTGCGCTTACAGGATGGCGAGGTCGGTTTGCAACCGGAGTGAGTTTGTGAGTTCAGAGGCTTGGAATAACGAAGCTCAGCTGTCTCTGATGACTAGCCTCATTGTCACCTTCTTCCCCGTCAGCTATTGAATACACAGATGTCATAAAATTTATGTTAAGTAGATTCTAGCAAAAAGTGAAGTCCAGAGAGCGTTAAGTCACTTGTTTATTCTCCTTAATTCTTAGGCATGTAAAATGCAGTTTCTTGAGATATCAGCATGTCACCAACTAGTTTTAGAATCTACCCAAACCCTCCTATTTTTTATAATGTTAAAGGGAAGCACAACTATTCCTCTTGTCTGACATTGTGGTAAAAAATAAAAAGGATCGTGGATTGTATTTTTAAGCTTTACTGTGTGAAATGCACATGCAAATGATAAAACTGCACTGCTGCATGAAGGCCATGAGCAAAGCCAAGAGCCTTCAGACCTTTGGCTGGCCTTGCCAAAGGCTGACCAAGGGATGGTTTCAGCATCGTTTTTCAGGTCTTTGGCTTCTGACTGGGAGCAGGTTACATACTTTTTAGGCATAACTTTAGAAAGTCTGAAATCATAACTTAGACTCCCAAGACAAGGCACAAGCTTAAAGAAAAAAGATCCAGATAAGTATATAAGGTGTCGTGCCTTCTGGTTTTGGGTCTTCCTCCCTAATGGTAAATTTCTCACACAAGCAGATAATCCCTGGAGCTGATACTTTAGGATGATGAAAGTGGCAGTGGGGGCAGTGCTGAAATTGTTGTTTGCCTGTGTGTGGCTATGTACTTCTCCATGACATTTGCTTGCTCTTCACTCGTCCCATCCTGTTCCCATGAAGTTTTATTTTAGAATACAACTTATAATTTAAGATGTTAGGGGAATGCTATTATTAGTGATGGAGTGATTTTTTTGTGTGGTTTAATACAGGAAAAATGTAAAAAAGACTACACAAACAATTTCTCACATATAAACACCTTAGACTATAGGTGCTCAGGCTTTAAAATCCTATGGGATTATATAATGATGAAAAGCCAGATAGGCAGTTTTGAAATTAACTAATGTGTATGTATAGCTAATCTTTGTTCTCAAGGGTTCAACAACATTATAGAAACAATTATTCTCCCAACTCCCTTAGAGAGAGAAAAGTCCATTTTAAAAAACTTTATGAAGCTGACATCCTAGTGTATAATGGATCATTTATTTTTGTCTGACCAGGGATAATAAACATATGAAGCTTATTCTGAAAAGGAGTAGCTAGAATTAAAGCCTCTTCTTTTTAGATTTTGAATTACCATTATGTGTTTTGGGAATAAGTAGGGTTCCCTATAAAAGGGAAACATTGTGCTTAATTTACAAAAAAGAAAACTAATCCAAAGATTAATTTTTGTGCATCAAGCTTGAAAACAAAGGGTGAGCGTCTGAGCTGACACAAGTTAATGTGGCTTCACCTATCTCAATGGGAGCTGTTTTATGCTGGCTGAGGTTCTGTCCTTCACCATTTTTGTTGTAAAGTGAATCAGTTGTAGTAATAAGCATTACTTGCTGCTTGTCTTTAAACATAAACTTTCTATTTCAGGTTAGAGTTTTTAAGAAACTGTTTAATAAACCAAATGCTTTTTGAACAGTTGTATCTAGAATAATTTGCTAGTGGTAAATAAACGGAGTAGTGGATCTGATCCTAAACTGTGTTCTCCATGGAGCCCTCTTGAAGTGGATGAAATTGCAAATCATGCCTGAAAGTGCAGTGATGTAAAAATGGGAAGAGGAATATCAGACAAGAAAATGTGCAAGAGCTGAAGCACTGAGATGCCACACTGCAAGGGAAGAACAAATGGCCACAGAAAGTTCCAAGATGATTATGAAAGATGAACTAATTAAAACCTGTCTTCCAGTAATTAAGACAAAAGTTACCACTACAAAATCATGTAACGTTCTGACAATTACCGAAACATAATGGCAATCACTGGACCAGCTTCTGCTTTTTATCACAGTAGTCTTATTTTCATGAGTTTAAATTCTGGACTAGTTCCAGTGGGAGTTTGGAGCAGCAGTGCTATCCTGTTACTCTTCTATTACGATTAAGTAAAACATGTTAGAATACCCATGTCAAGGTGTAAAATTATGAGTATGAAATTCCAAGCCAAAGTTGTTCCAGATGCTATGAATCGGAAGCTGTACGAAAATTTGGCATTCGCTGCAGTTCTTGAGACCCAAAGCTCCCAGGGCCTTACATAAGTTATGCACATCAAGGCTGTAGAATTAGGCCTTGTAATTGTAAAATCTGCCAAAACAGCAGCACGGCAAGTCAGCAGAATCTTTTAGTTCTTGGCGTGTGGCCTTTACTGATGTGTAGTTCATATCTGAAAAAAATTCTATTGGGAGGAGATGGAGAAGAGAAACATGAGAAAAGTGTTCATTAACCTTTACCCTCCATAACAGAATTGGAAAGCAGTAGCTCGAAGTCTTGGCTTGGACAGCGAGGCTTCACTCAGCTTAATCTTTGAAGTAAATACACAAGCTTTTATTTTTAAATTACTTTAAATGCTGCAGTTACTGTTAGTTTGAACATTAAATCAAATATTACAAATATGGGTGGACAAGAAAATGTTAACTTCTTGTAAATGAAAATCATTCAGTTGCTTGATTGCTATTAGAATTAAAGTCAAACATTAGCAAACTCGTTATTACTGAAGCAAGCAGTAGAAATCAAAGGGCTAAAATGCAGTACAGAAAAAAAAGCAAAGCAGGTTCCAAGTGTGCTATATCCCTCTGAAGCTGCAGAAGATAAACGAGCAGAGGTAGAGACAGGGCAGAATACAAAGCTCTATCTGAAAGCTAAGGAAAAAAGAAAACCAACTTAAAAGGGCTCAAATAACAATCATAAAACTTTTTAACTTGGCTGTAAGGAAGGCTTATCTAGAAGATAAAATACAAACACTGGAAGGCAGATAAATAAAAATTTCTCGCTTGTTTTAGGCTCCATGACAGTCAAAGCAGTTTTTGTCACAGGTGGACAGAATGGAATGCTTGCTTCGTTTCTTTCTTTCTTTCTCATTTTATCAGAGAGTCTGTCATGCATGCATTTTTAATTGTTTGGGTTTTTTTTTTTCTCTCTCCTTAATCCTCCACTGTTTGTAAAATTTTGTCAATATATATCCATTGTATCTTGGTAGGCGTTGTCTTCTGCTTATTTTGTCTTTTTCTTTTGGTCATTGATTTTACTTGCTTGTATTTTGAATTTTAGTGATGTTAAAATAGTTAATTCTGTTTGCCTAATGTTTCAGATACATTCCATAATATCTTTCCAGCATAGTGGTGTTACTGGTTGATAAGGGTTATGGCGTTAGGGTTAGGTTTGGTAATTTAGTGACTCTTAAAATTGTGCAGGGTTGTATCTGGAAGTAACAACAACATATATACAGTCCGAGGCAACTTTTGTAAGATGTTAGTCTGCTACTGTACTCTGCCGCTGTAAGCTACAGAATTTTACATGCAGGTATTTTTAATAATTGTATCGGAAACCACAGCATCATTTTTTTTCAAATATCTTTCCTATAACTAAAGCCTCTACCTAATTGGCAGTTTGAGATTTAATAGTTCTGCTGAGCTGAAAGTGGGAGTAATACTGTTATCAAACGGAAACCATACCTGTTTACTGGTACTTTGATATAGTGTCATAGGATCATAGAATGGTTTGGGTTTGAAGGGACCTTAAAGATCATTTAGCTCCCTGAAAAAGAGTCCCTCCGCATCTTTCCTGTAGCCCCTTTAGATACTAGAAGACTGCTCTAAGGTCTCCCCGGAGCCTTCTCTTCTCCAGGCTGAACAACCCCAAGTCTCTCAGCCTGTCTTCACAGGAGAGGTGCTCCAGCCCTCTAATCATCTTTGTGGCCTCCTCTGGACCTACTCCAACAGGTCCATGTCCTTCTTGTGCTTAGGACTCCAGAGCTGGACACAGGACTCCAGGTGGGGTCTCATGAGAGCAGAGTTGAGGGGTAGAATCACCTCCCTCAACCTGCTGGCCATACATCTTTTGATGCAATTATATATTTCTGTACAGCAAAGGTGCTGTAACGTCCCCACTGGGTAAACCAGCAGAGTTAAAGCTTCTTTTGGAGGCATGATCTGCTATTGGCACTTGGTGGTCTCGGTGTGTTGATGCAGCCCGACAGACATCCCTGCGCTGAGTGGGACAGTGGCCTCGCGAGAGGCAGAGATGGTAGGGGCACTGCTGGGAGCAGAGCAGTACGTGGGGGGGGCTAAGACAGCAGAGTTTCTAGAGCAGAAACTCCAGCAATAAAACAGGTTGTAGTGAGAATACAGTATAAACCTTGTGGCTGTTAACCAAGAATGAAATTGGATTGAAAAGAAACATTCACTTCTATACTGATAGATGACAGTAGTTCACTTCTTTGTTTTCTTAGCCCAAACAGAAGCTTTCTAACTCTACACTGGTTTATGTGAGAGGAACAACAAAGCTTCGGGCATTAAGATTCTCTTTAAAGTAAAGGGAACAGTCCTGTAATGATTGGAATAATTTTAATTAAATTATTTTTAGTTAAATTATAGCAGTAGTCAAAATTGAAATGTGTCATGGTGGTGTATTTGTTCTGGTAAAGTTTTGACTGTATAGTACTTGCTGATCTCTTGCACAGATCGAGCAGAGAGAGAAGAAAAAAGTCTAATACTGGGAAGTATATGGATTTTCATAAAACTGGGTATCTGACACAGTTCCATTCTACAAAGATAATGAGAGGACTTTGTATTCTTTGAATGCAGAACAAAGAGTAATTTAAAAACCTTGAAGTTTTGTTGTGAAACAGAGCTGTTGTCTTTTGGGGAGCTCTGTAATTTGTAGAATAGCTTCTCCATAACACAGAGTTGTGTAACATAGAAAAATGGGTATAATATGTGGATTTCATTACTGCTTATCTGAGAGGAATTGTTGTGAAGACTCATCATTTCGCCACTCTAAGTAACGGAGGTAATCCAGGCTTTGATTCCTGCTGCTGTAGCCACACAGGTTTGCTGAAATGCTCAAGCTGCTGTTTTCTGAGAGCAAACTATAGTTACTTTTTTTTTCCCCAGGTGACCTCCTTTTCTTCTCTGCTTCTGATCTTCGGAGAAAATTGAGGGAGTTTTTGCCTGCTCATAACTGATCTTAAGGTAATTATACCAGGATTTTTGTGGAAAAACAAAGTGGTCAGTGGTGCAGATTTTGTGTTTTGAGGAGGCATTGGAGTGTCACTCTTCTCACAAGATAATTCCCTCTGTGTGCACGTGGTGATGGTGTTTGTGCTCTTAGAAAGCTGTACAATTTCAGCAGGCCGTGGAAAGCGTTACTTAGGCCACGGTCAGCTGCAGTCCCTTCACGTCAGCCAGACGCCTGCCTTTCCTGTGTAGCTTGTACTGCCATCCTCCTCAAGGACTAGTGCTACATGACATGGTTTGAATTTTAAAAAAATATAACATTTTTGTTCATATTTGTGCACTTTTTCAAAACGTGATATTGTACTTTAAAGCATAAAAATTAAATGCAATGTAAATATCACATTTTACCCATTTTTAAACATAGTTCTCTTTCTTAGCTTTTGTCATCTTTGGTAGCTAGGGGATTTCTCTCTCTTTCAGCCCTCACTAGTCTAATTTTTAATGACTTGGCTAGAAGATTATTTAATCTGTTTTATATAAACTTTAAAATGATATTATGAGGCATAAATATAATGCTCAAAGTCTTGATTTCAGTATAATTTAATAGAGAAGATCTTTTACAAAGCAGTATTGTGCAGCACAATGCATGAAGGCTTTCATCCATCTTTATTGTTTCTCATTTAGGCCCAGATCCACACTTACATGCCAGATGGCAACTGCAGAGGAGTTTCAAGTTATAGCTGCAATAGATGAGAAGATAAGTGCCTCTTGAGAAAGGGAAAGCCAGATTGCATATTCCTTTCAATTGCACCTGATGACTTATTGCTAGTCACTAATTGGCTTGTCCGTACACAGGCAATTCAGAATCTGACAGCAGTGCCTAACTTTATCTGTAGGTCTGTTTTTCCTGCAGAGATCACTGGCGAAATAAACCCTTGCAGAGAAGAATATTTTATATGAAGCTCTGTGAAAAGCAGAGCTAAGGGGTTTTATTTGTCTTTTCATTACTGCTGCGTCAAGATTTTTTCCTTCAGGAAAGCCATAAAGTCTTGCATGACTGTCATAGTTATTATTGCAAAACAGAGTAGCAGACTATGGTGTGCTAACATTCAATGGACAATACATGCATATTAATAGAGAGACAGAAAACTACATACAAGAAGGGCTTGATCTATTTTTTATTAAAGATAGGAATGTTTTAATAGCGGTCTTCCTTTCCCACATATTTTAGTCCTGGGTGGGGCATTTGACAATTTATTGAGACTGCATTCAGGGAACTGAGAGACTCAACTATGAGGAGCATGAAATCAGGAATGAGAAAATGCTGGTTAATTTTCACTACTTAGAAGCCATCAGCAGCTGAAATGTCTCTAGATCTTTAGAACAATGTTTTTGCTTACCATTGTTGTTGATGAAAGACAAAAATCTGTGTGTAATAGTATAGCCAACCTTGCGCTAAGCCCTTTAAAAGGTGAAGTATCTACTTAGAAAACAGCATCCCTCATGCAATGAAATGTCAGTAATTTTCCAGCTAATGCAGAACCTGTGTTATCTCCCAAAATCTTCAATTCAAAGCATTTTCCCTAGATATGTTTTGCTAAATGCAGTGACAATTTAACATTTATGTGCAAACAAAAAACCCCAGCTTTCTCTGTTATAAATTAGTATTGGATGTCCTGAAGAAAAATCAAGGAAAAACAGGCTAGGTATTTAAGATATTAATGTGTAGTATCTTTGTTGCCCATGCATCTATAATCACAGTCCCAACAAAATAAGGGTGGAAGTGCAATATATCAGGGCTGTAATGCCATATAAATAGGTAAAGAGCGTATCTTGTTAAATAAACATGAACTAAAATAAATCACTGGGAATCAATGGTACTTCTCAAAGGTATTCTCAACAAAGAAAGTTGTGAAAGTAGAAATATTCTTAAGTACAACAGCATCACATTAAACATCCAGAAAAATGATTGGACAGATTCCCAAGAATTTAACTGGACTGTGAATTGAGTCCACATCTTATAAGTTACAGTTTGCTTCAGAAAATTGCTAAATTGACTTTCCCTGTTGAGGGCTCCACCAGTAACACATGAGACACAGTCACAGATAAGCATCCAATCAAGAATGAAGCTGTTTAATACCTGGATAGCCATGTGGTCAAATCAGCAGTCCTCAGGGAAATGAAGTTTAGACATCATGAGCGTGTTAGAAGTTAATGAATATAGATTCCTAAAAATCTGGGGTCAGGTCTTTTCAGTGGTGTTTCTTTTTCTCTACACACGATCCAGACCTAAAAGATAAAGGGGTACTTGCAGTGGCCCCACTGCTACAGCTGAGCTAATAGCTTGCAGCTGACAAGACTTTAAATCCTGTCAGGTATGTGAAGGAATTACCCTGCTCATCAGCAACCACAGGTGGGTGACAAACAGCACTTACTTAACAGAACACAGCAGTTCTGTTTTGTTGGTTTGGCAGCAGCAGTGAAAGGTTATTTTTCCAACTGAATACCCAGGGTATATGTAGGTAGCCCCAAAATAGAATTTAATAGAAGTATCAGGTTGTGTGTACCTTGAACTTGCAAGTATGAGCTATTGCTATGATAGTATGGCCCTTTGAATGGGGCTTTTGAAACTGTGCACTTGCATAAGGACTTGGGAGGGTAGTCATTATAGTGGTTTCTACCATAGCTTTGGTGGAACAGGTTAACAAAACACCTCTCAAGATATGGCTGTGTTGCTGGGCAAAAATCTTTGTAGTACCCTTTGTCATCTTGCAAAATAAGGGTTACTTTGTAGCCTATAGCATTCCTCAAACCCTTTGAGGGAAAACTATTAACTGCAAATTAAAAGAAGAAAGTGTGTTGTGATTTGAAGTAAGCACGTTAAGAGGCTAAAGCCAAAGGATTGGTATGGTTGGCTGGGAAGAGGGCAAGGATTAAGGTAAGCTTGCCAAGAGATGTTTGAAATGATAGTATACTCTGTGGTTACCTGATAATAAACGCTTGCTAATAATAAGAACGATAAAGCAATAGCACATTCTGTAACTGAAATATCTTAAAATGAAGTATCTTAAAATTGAATATTATTGTTCATTTAGCATATGTTCTAACACGATATGTGTCATCCTGTATATGCTATAAGGTAATGTAACAGCTAAAATTATTAGATAGAAGCAAGCTTTCAGTAGATTTGACTGATGGAATCAAAATGATGAAGGGTTCACTAATTACTTCTTAATCTTTCTCTACCCCAGAGACCAGAAGCAGCCCAAGGTGAAGCTCAAGACAAGCGAATTTGTAATAAGTAAGTGAAATCAGTAAGATTTCCTATAGTCCCTAATCGCTGTGTTGAGGGAAAGGGGCATGTCTTATAAGAGCTGTATAACTGGCTAGTAAATTTAACATTTATGATTTTACAGATCAGGGTAAAAGCAACTGATGTCTTACTCCAGGGCATTATTACTTCTGAAACATTAGACACTGGCTGTAGTTAGAGAAAATTCAAAGGCACCATTGGTCCACCTTTTTCATCAGTCTATTTTTCGTTTTCAGCTAATACTAACTGAATTCAGTGGGGTTGTGTAACCTAAATCAGCGAGTTTGTGCTTGAAACTGCCAAGCTGAGTGATCTAGGTTAGGATTGTTTGGAGAGAACAGAGATGATGATTATTTATATTTGTGAATAAGCTCTTTGTTACAAACATTTGTTTATTTTTTTCCCCTGAGTTGGCAATTGTGGGGTACCAGGACTGCATGGAACAGTGGGGATTTTCTTATGCTTACTTTTCTGCCACAGAGATATTCATATGTATGAGTAACAGCAATTCTCTCTGTTGCTTTTTTATCTTGATGTTTTAAATGCTCTCGCCACTGTTTTTATTTGTTAATATGCCATGTCACACGTATTTCTGCAAATACAGCAATGAGTAATTCCATTTTCGAGGTCAGGCCTGTTGCAGGAGTTGCTGTTTTTCCAGATAAAGGTTCAAGGTGCTTTTCAATGAATCACTGCTCTAATAAATCATTTTGTATATATACTAGCATATACAAGTTAGGATATTAATTTCTATGCAGTGCCTGTCATGAATATGTAGTTTAAAAAACCTGAGATGAATAAAGCATATGGCCTTTACATTTCAAGACCATATCTGTAATTCACTGTACATTCATGCTGATACACAGACAAAGGTGAATTAGTTCCAGACAAAAATGCATCAATGCTCTATTGAATAGTCAATTATTAAACACATAATGGAATCTGTGGTTATCAAGGCATGCTCAGAATGTGCATAGGATGCATAATTTGCACCAGAATGTAACAGAATCAGTCTATTTCTAAAAAATCTAGGCAAAATTATATTAGCATGGGATTAAAATGAGTTACTGCTTCTACTGTACAATGAATGGCCTTACTTTACTTTATTTACCCTCCCAAGGAGCTAATTTCAGAGTCTTATTATATGTACAAACCTAGAAAAATAGCAGTAAACAACATTATTTTCATTGCCCTCAAGAAATAATCTATCTAATTTTCAGCGTTCCATTTTGTGGAGAAATAATGTTTTTGGGAACCACACATGAAGGTAAATGTTACAACGTAAATGTCCTGGCAACTGTTCTCATAGCAATTTGGTTGAATAAAATGAAGAAAAAAGCAAATAAGTTATTGCTGGATGATGAGAAAAATCTCATGAATGTCATCTGTGTGAGGTTTTAAATATTGTTCATTCACCTAAATCTGTAGTTAGATAGATAGTATAGTATAGTTTTATTCAGGGGAAAAAAAAAAACCTGTTTGAAAATTGACTGGAAAAGCATTGTCAACAAACCATAAACATTATTCAGGCTGTGGCCGTTTATTATTTTACTGCATTTATATACTATGATTAATGCATTGGATCATAGGTCTAATGCATATTTTTGATTAACACTGGGCAAGCTGCAGATTTACTGGAGTATGTTTGAAGGCATCACTTAACGCAGAGGTCTGTCAGGCTGGCTGTATCACTTCAAGTGGGTTTTAGGAAAACTTTATTCTCAGTTACAGTTAATTGAGAGATTACTATATATATTTTCATGGCTTATAAAAAAATTGTATTTCCTGATCTGTGACTTTCAAAAATACTTTTTGCTAACATTTTTTGCAGCATAAGTAATTACAGTTATTTGCGTGCGCCAATAAAACTTTCAAGATCTCTCCTTAGTAAAATTCAACAGGTTGCTGTTAGTTTATTTTCCACACCGACCTGGACAGTGTGAGAGATGATACTCAGTTATTACTGGCATTTTGTGTATATTAAACAGGAAACATATGTGACGGAGGGCTTCATATGTATACATCGGTATATCCAATAAAAGGAAAAAACCATAAATTTCATAACTGTTTGCTAGATATTGCAAGAATTTCTTGGCTAATGAGATTTTGAGTGCAGGTTAATTTATCTGTGTTGAAGTACAGGAATTCAGAGCAGAAGTTCAGAAGTGAAGAGTGTCCATACATTGCTTTCCGAGATATATTTTCTGCTAGAATTTGAATGTGAAAATTAGTTCTCCGTTGTGAAATCTGTAGTCCATTAGGGTATTCTTGTAAACATGCTGACCCTCAATACATGACTGTTGTTTCGTGAAAGCCACTTAAGACCAGAATGATTTATATGGTTACACGCAAAAAACTATCTTAGCTGAGTGACTTGGTACGTAAGAATGGAAGGAAAGTTTGCAGCAGGGGTGGGATAACTTCTTGCCATTTCTGCATAAGACATTTAAATGCATCTCCAAGCAGGTGGGATCTTTTACTGCAGTAAAACACAAAGAGAACATGCGATGATTGTGTAAAAGCTGGCATATCATGTTTCTCTTCGTGGTATGAAATACTTAAGTCATGCTTACCTATTTAAGACTGAAATAGCATATCTTGTGATATCTTCCTGAAGTTAACTGGAGTAAACTTTTAAAAAAAAAAAATAGCAAATGAGTGTAGTTAAAATTATCAGTCCAAATCCTCAACATATAACGTGCCATTAAATCCTAACCCCCAAAGCATCAGTTCTAACAAAGCTCTAAGAAGAAATTTCTTTGTCGCTAACCATTCGTTCCTCTGGGGATTCTGTAACTGAGGCCTCCAAGTGGGAACCTGCCATTAATAGTAATGAACTTCAAGCATCTGCAGTCAAGGCATTTGCTATAGCTGTCAGTCAACTAGGCTTTCACTGATGAACCCATTTATTCTTCTGCTCCAGTCATTGATCAAGCAAATTCTGATGCCATTTTATGAGCACCTTGTTGATACCACAGTAGAGGTAATGATCTGCTTTTATGATTCATGCTGTTACTTCTATTGACCTTTCGGCAATGTTTTGTTCTTCCCAAAGAAGAGGGTATTTTGTTAGCTATGGGGCCTTTATGATTAATGATGTGATCAGAGTACGGTGAGAACTGTCTGGAATATGAGATGATCTTGGTGTGAAGGAGGGGGGTCCTTTATGTCATGAGATTTTTTTTTTGCTCATTTTTTTGTAGCTGCAGGAATAAACCTCACAATAAGTCTGCATCTGCCTAGTTGCACTTCAGGCAATGATTGTCTCTTATATTAAAAGCTATTCAGAGGCAGGATATTCTATCATGTGCTCTGAAAGAAAAGGTGCAGTTCCACTCTCAAATTTGTTAAGGCCTGGAGGAGGTCCTGGGGTAGCTCAGGTGTTTGGAAACGATGTGTCCTCATGTTGGCCCTACCTGTGGTACCTCTATTTATAGGGGAGAGGAAAATGTGACCACTTGCTAGTCTCCAACTTAAAGTGAAATTTGCATGGGTTTTTTTATTATCTCTTTGGATCTTGGAGGAGGTTGTTATTTGAGTTCTTCCCCGGAACAAAACTTTGTTTCGAGGAATCCAAGAGAGTCTGAAGAGATACTGCAGTATCCCCTGTTTCAACAGTGCAGTATTCCAACACAGTGACTCCAGTGACTAAGGAGCTGTTCTTCCTCCTTAGCTCAAATCTCGTTTTGCTTTCAACTTGCCCAAGTCTTTTCACTTAGCTTTAGGTTTTTGCCTGTCCACATTACCTGTGTTGTTCTTTCCAGATTCACTTCCGTCCTCTCTTCTGAGCAATTTTACTGTTTTCTCTAATTAGTGCTTATGCTAATCTATGAAATATTTATAATAAGAAAGCTCCTCCAAACACACTGTCATAACGACGTGGGGCTTTTTTAATGTAGCAAGACAGGCATGAAAATAAGGATTTGCATACTTAGTTTGTCAAAATTATAAGCTAAGGCTTGTGTAAACTAGTAGCTGTTATTGCAGTAGGAGAAAGAAATTCAGGCCATCTTAAAAAGATATTTCTTAAAAGCTGCTTAGATTAGAAAAGGAGGGAAAAGAAAAAAAAACAACAATTCTGCTGAAAATATTTATAATGTGCAGAACAGACTAGTTAGCTTGCTTCTTTCTCCCCCTTAGATAGACATCTGTAATACAAATAAACAAACAAAACCCCAAACCAGTAATTCCATTTGTCCCAGCATCCCCTGAGTTTCTCCAGGCTGCAGTATCTTTACCTTAGCAGAGCTTCAGTCCGGTTGTTGGCTCGACATGACTAACCCTTTTACATGAGGACCACGTCTGCCTTTCCGGATCCTGATGCCTGCATGGTCAAAGACTGCATATATGCATAACGTAGGGTGATCTAACATTACTGTAGTGTCACTCCTTCATGCTGATAATCTTATAGAGAAAGGGAAGAAAAGAATATACTAAAGCTTTCTTTCTCTGTCCTATCCAGACTTTTCTGCAAATGTCTGTTTGAGACTCATGAATATGACAAATAGATTTTGATTTTTTTTTTTAAAGCTATGGTAAGTTTGTGCCCCTTGTACTACTGAAATTTGGTGTTTCGTTCCTTCCTGTTTTCAGTTGCTCTGTGTTCCTCCTGGTAGTAGTATTTGTTGGTAGCAGAGTATGATGCCAGCACAGAGCCCTTAGAGCTGCGTAAGCGAACAACTTCAGTGCCAGCTGCAGGACTATTAGTCTTTAGGAAGCTAATACTCTAAACCCCAGTGGAAATGACAACAGATTTCTTTGTAAGATAAAAGTTATGAACCTTCAAGGTAAAGCATGCATTGAATAAAGAACTAGTTAAAAATAAGATTGCAATTATGCACAAGAAGAGCAGTGTCTCTTTGGAGGAAATATTACTTGCATATGCAAAAAGGTTAGAACGTTTGTGTCTCTAACGTCTAATTTTTGTTTATGTGTACAATGCAGGCAGTTAAGTACAAAAAGGGCTGGCCTCTTTCAGAAAGGGAAGAAAATAGGAGGAAAACAGTAGCAAAGAGCAGGGAAAAGAACTCCCAAAACTTTAACGTATGTCAACATTGAAATGCAGTGAGTGAGTTCAACAGTGACATATTTAGAACAATTCTATTTCTTTGCAATTTGTGAGAAATGACACAGTGAGGTGAACAGGATTGAAGAAGATAAAGTGTGCCTGATGTTCCACAAAAGATAATGGACTTAACTTAAAAGAAGTCTTAAACTCCAACAAAATACCCAGGGAAAAAAAAATAGATAGCCAGGGAGTGTAGTACTTGACTTAAATATTTTCACATCTAAAATAAAGCATCTTAAGTCAAGAACAGTTCAACCATCTATAGATATGTTATTCCTAGAAACAGGTATAATAAAGGAGGGTTAGATTAAAGGGAGCGTAATTAACATTTAATTTATTCTTCTCCAGACTTTCCTGAGCCCACACATAGTAACACTGAGTTGTGAGCTAGGCAATAAAGGGCTGCTCTTGTAAAGTTTTCTGCAGTGAGGATGCAGGTGCTCATTATCTCTGAAATTACTTTATGGAACTGAATTTGCGTTTCCTACTAATTTGGCTTTCTTTAAACATGAATAATTTGAATCAAAGCAATAGTAGGAAAGGTGGGGGTTTTTGCCAAGGCTTGCAATTCAGTGAGGTTAATGACAGTAGTACTGCTTTATTCTAGAAATGAATTTGCCCTTAAGTTAGAATAAGAATTCTTCAAAAGAGATGCTTCAAAAGACCTAGGTAACTTTTCTGCCTATCAATCATTGGCACTTGTTACAGAGGAACTGATGATCTTTAAAAGGTTTATTAACATCCATATCAGGTAAGGGTATACTGTCTGCATTTTTAGAGTGGAAAAAATGGATACAGATTCTTAAAACTGTTTAGGTAGATAACCCAAAGTAATCAATAGCATATGGATAACTTTAAGGCCTGGGTTTGTGTAAGTTGGCCAAGGTAAAATAGGAAACTTGTGAAATAATAGAAGTCCAAGTTTGAGTCTTAGGTCAACACTCTGGGCAATGGACCACCCTTGCCCTGCAGAACTCCTATGGCTACAGAGTAACAGACTTCTCTGTGCGAAGATGACATTCTGATGCTACCAGTGTCAGTAAGAAATGTACTTTTTTCACACTTTCCCCTAAAATATTTATTTAGTAAACTGCATAAATATTTTTGAACAACATATCTAGAATTTCTTGCAGTAGTCAGGAACTACGACTTTTTAATTCCATCTGTAAAAGGCTATGTCAGTATGGGATTAGAAGCAAGAAGGAATGTAGAAAATATAATGTGACTAATTTAAAATGTGACTGCCTCAGCCTTGCCAAAGGAAGGGTTAAAATAGTTTTTGACCTGCAGATATAGAAGTGAAGTATGTAAGATAATAAGGAATAATTGAGTCATGTTATTCCTTTTACCAGTAATAACAGGCAATGAAATCTTGATCTATATCTTTCAATATTTATCCCTAAGCTGTGCAGTGTGCAATATCTAAAATTAATACTGATACAAGAGATAAGCTTTGAAAAGTTAAAGCAACTGATATGAAAATTATTGGGAAATTGTACCATACTTTTGTAGGATGAAGTTTATTGGTAGCTACTTTCTACACATGTACCCTTCTGCAACTTTATATACTGCCTACCAGACTGAATTGTCTAAAAAATGTAATTTGGTTCGTGTATCTGCAAATGAGAATGAAAGAAAACCCACCTCAAAAAATTCAAATATATTAGTGCCTCTTTGCAGAGTCTGTACTGGAATATATGTTTAACTTTGTTAAAATTATGCATCAGTAAAATCCTTGTAAGCATTGAACTTGTGCCAGTAGTGCAACTTATACAGAAGGTCTAGTGAGTGATCATTTTCTCTTCAGATACACTTATTGGATTAGCATGGAAAGTACTGTATCATTTGATTTTGATACATTTAGAATAGAGTTCTTCTTAGCAATATTTTAAATGAAGCATTGGCACCACTCATAAGAAGTCCATACAATTGTTACAAAAAGCCCGTAACTAAAAAAAATATGAAGCGGAGAAAAGCTGAATTTCATGCACTGGAAAACAGAACAATAATAAGCTGCTTCAGAGAGAAGACTGAATTAATGATAAACGCAGGTCTGAAAAAGTGCATTTACTTTGTAAGGAGGTGATTGTTGTATATGGCGTTTAGCCTCCAGTTCAACACAAACTAGAAAAGCACATGCTGACCTTCTTGTTGTGGGTTGCTCTGTGTGAGGTTCTCTGGGGCTTTGCCCATTATAGATGTGCTTTGGTATGCCAAAATGAAGCCCTGTATGGGTTATTTATGTGCTGTTCCCTCATCCGGTTCTAGTGTTTGTATGTGAAAGTATGTGATATTAAAAGTTAGGTAAAACTACTGTTGCCCAAGTGAGCAGGGCAAACGCAAAGATCCCATCTCACATAGATACTCGTGCAGTTCAGTGTAAGTGCCAGAGGTGGTCTTCTTGTATGTGCAATGGTAACAGTATGGAAAAGGATGGTAAAGGGAGAGGACAAATTTAATCTGCCCTGAAAATAGAGAAAGCTCTTAAAATACCACTGAATTTATAGCTATCGTGTTTTTTATTTGATGTGTGGTCTTTCACCATTTCTTCCCAAATCTGCCGACACCAGCAATTTTCCTGCATAGCAATTACAAATGTACTTCTCACCATATCATAAATATCAACAGGCAAATAATATGTTGTGCTTCTAATAAATGTGCGTGACCATTCTGCTAACAACTTCATACACAGCTGACACTGAAGAGTCCCTGTTCCCATATCAAAGAGTTGTCATAAGTGGCGTGGTCCTGCCATAAGGGATGTAGATATATTTGTCTCTTCCCTTTTGAGCTGATTAATACATTTTTCATCTCGGGATCTGGAAAGCTGGAATATACTTTTTTTCCTGCTTTATTAATCCAGTTTCTCACTGATATTTACAAATACAGGTATCCAAAACAGTTTAACAAGCTGCATCACTTAGGAAAATTGTTTCCACCTCTTTCCCGTGCATCCAGAAATTTTCAGCTGGGAATATCCCCTTTTTACTATTTGTGGTTTACTGTTGCACCTTGCTGAATGTTTGGCTGTTACGAAAACTGCATGAAAGCAAACAGCTCAACAAGCTGGGATCAGCTGCTGAACTAAGGAAAGTGCACAAAGCAGAGTTCCCGGTGCTGTACTGGCATTTTGTCTGATCTTAGATTCAACTGAAAACCTTGTGCTTTAGTCTTAAAGCATTTGCAAGGTATTTCAAAGGCCATCCCTCAGCAATCTGCTGTAGCAGCTGTGATAAACACTGCAGAGGACCTTTGTAGAAAAACTAGTACAGGAGACAAAGACGCAAAGTCTAATTATGCTTAAAGTTAGGAATTATCTTATGCAGGATTTTTAACTCCGAATTTCTTCACAATGTAATGTTTTGTTCAAGTTATTTCTCACTGAAAACTTTGAGATTATCCTAACTGAGAAACGACCCAAAAGATAGGGAAGGCTGTCATATGCTGACCTGGGCTTTTAAAAAAATAGTGAAATTAAAAAGCTAGGAATATTTAAAGATATTAGATTCCTACACAGATGTAATAAAGTGCCTATAATAAAAAAAGTATCTATTTTAATTCTTATAAAATTAGCATGGCTAGTTACATTTCTCCATTCTATGTTTTGTAGGCAGTATTAGAAGCAGTTATTTCTCTAAGGTGGAAAATAATAGTCTTTGATCTATTGTGATTCATGGGAACTAATTATGTGCTCATTGCACATAAAGACAAAGGACTTCCCATCTGCAAAATATTTTTTCTTCACATAAGAGTTTAAGATTCAGCTTGACTTTGGGCACCTTTTTAAGATATTTTCCATTCTTATATTTTGAAAATATGTATTTTTCTTGATTTTTCTCAAACATCAGTATGCCTGTCCCTGTCTCTCTGAGACTAAATTCCTTCTGATACAGAAGGGATAAAGAAGCAGCAAACAAGACAGTCTCACAAATACATAATGAGATAATTTATGAAAGTGAACAGCCCACATCAGAAAATATGAGAAATGTTCCAGCTCTACTGGAAAGCCAAAAAACGTGGCAATTGTCATACTCACTGTCTGTTGGTTTTGGTTCCATAATACAGTTGAGGAAGTTCATGTTACCTTAGTGGCACCAGTATATTGTTACAGCTTTGCTCCTCTTTAATACAGAGGAGCCAGAGTCCTTTCTAGTCACTGAGCTAATTGGGGTTCATGGCTGATTGGCATTGCTGCAGTGGCTCAGACTATTGGAATATGTCAGCAGATCTGATCTTTCAGGTCTCTGATGTTGGAATGAATCTGGCATAATCTCCCCTATATGAAGTCATCCCTGTGCATCTGAAATCTGAAGCTGTTTGTTTGGATATTGATTGGTTTTCATTAGTATTGACTGTACAGAGCTATCTGTACAGGTTCTGCTTTTTTAGGAGACTAATAAACACTAACAATTATATGTATAGTTTAATATACACATATCTTACAGATACTAAAATAGTGCTAAATTAAAACCTGCAGCATTACATTTTAAAAGGTTAAATGAATTTCACTTAGCTTATGTGTTCAGAAGTGAAACTCGCTTCCAAATTAGAACCTTGGTGTTGTTTACAGCCTCCGTAGCCGCACACCCTGCTGCCCACACTTCTTCTGTGGCCCTGTTCTTGTCTGTCCTTCTGTCCCATCTCATCACTCTCTTGTGCTCAGGTCAGGGGTGTGGGTCACTAGGCCACCACAACTGCTCTGTCTTCTACCTTTGCTGTGTTGAAGTCCCTGATTTAATTTGCACTTTGTATGTGCCACCTGTGCTATGCCAGGAAGAATTTTTCTCTCTGAACAGCTGGTGGTGGAGAGCAGAGTTCCACTTAATGTGAGATCAGGCATTCGTTTGCTGCTTTTCACTATGTTATGTCAAAAATAGTTTGAGTGGAGCAGGTCCCTAGGAATTGGATATTTCCTCAGGCCTTTTGGTTAGCCGGGTTAGCTAGGAAGAGGAGTGTGCTACAGCAGAAATATGAGCTGTACAAGGTCTGGCAGTTGGAATGGAAGAACGTTTATTTTGCTGTGATGGATGATTGGTGTCTCAGATTCAGATCTGCTTTTAGGTTATGTTAGGAGTTATCTTTGCATTCCATGTTTCACCCACATAATGAAATCTTACATTATTCTCTGTCTTTCCTTTAAATCGTTATGCATGCTGGTCTTTCTCTCGCTAGGATGATTTGTCTTTAATTATAACATTAAAACTTGATTTTTATATTATTTTATTCATTATTTAATGCTATTAAATAATGGTGAGATAAGAAACATGACCAGAGAGACTGGAATGCTGAGCTCTAACAGCTACTCATATAATAAACTTAGGCCTGGGTAGGATGGTGGAGTACTTGAGAGCTTAAATTGTGTAGCCTGAAGTCACCTGTCAGGTTCCTAGTCCCCTCCGGATCTGAGGGATTGCATTGGAGTTGGCTATGAAATTCTCATGCCTTATGGCAGGGAAATGGATCCCTATTGCTATTGCTACCAGAACCCAAACACCTACAGACCACAGTGGAAATTTCCTTTCTTTGAGAATAGGGCCAGAAAAATTCTTATTCTGTGAGACAATGCAAGAACTGAGGTTTGACACAGAAAACAGAGTTGTTAGAAATGGAAATGAAGGTACTTAGCAATTAAACAGCCCCTGGAGCTATAACAAACCCAGAAATAGATGCCTTTATATCACTAAGTAACTTGTGCCTCATTCTTGGTAATTGTCGAGGATTTCAATAACTCCTGGTTCCTCTGACAGAAAAAAGTTGAAGACCAGATGGGACTGATGGATGCCATCCTCCAAATCACACAGTATAATTCAGCAACAGGAGCTAAGTAGTGATAGCCCATAAATAGGTGGTTTGGGTTAACTGGAAAACAGTGATTTCACAATACTTATCTTTGCTGGATAACACTTAAAAAGTAATCCATTTGCACTAAAAAAAAAAAAGTTATTTTTTTAAATATGGAAGTTGTGGAAAGTAATATGAAAAGCTGCCAGATCACTGAATTATGTATAGCTGCGTTTAATAAAGGTGAGCAGGAAAGTCTTTGAATCACTGTTTAATTACTTTGTCATCTCTATTCTGAGTGTGGGGTACACCAGGATGACTCCTGCCCCAAATCTTGGGGGCTCTAAGGATCCTAAGGGGACTCTTACGCTGTTCAGCAGTTTATATTTCAACTTTTCATGCTGACTTGGCTTGGCATTCTCCCCAAAATGTACAGGATTTCACCTTTTCAGCACGCAGCCCTTTCCCTTAACTTCAAGAAAATCCCCACATTTTCCCATTTGAAGAAATCTTAAAAAAAAAAAAAAAAGGACAAATGAAGCTCAGGTAGACATCTATGACAATAAAGTCTTCTGCGAACACTGCCTTTTGTGTATTAATTAGAAAAGCAGAGAATTTATTTAATGACTGATTATTCAATAATGAATTGCTTAAATTTATCTTGTTTTTGATGTAAGGGGATTTCAGAATGAGGTAATTTGGATTTCATTTGAGGGAGCAAATGAAAGAATATCAGAAATGCAGCTTGAAGATCAGGTCAACCAAACCCCTTACTGTTGAAGTGTTGAAACTACTTGTATACGCCAGGAGAGGGAGCCCAGCAAGTAGAGCCAAAGTTAATGTGTCTTAGCATCATACAAAAGAACAGAGTTCAAAAATCTGTTTTCTGGCTGTTTCAGTATATTTACAGCATGAAACAGGTAGAAAAATGTTTCTTTTTGATGTTCTATACAAGTTGATGTTACTGAGCTCATCAGAAAAGACAATTTTCTTATTTCAGATGTTGACTTCCCATAGAGTCCCGAGACAATGGTTAATTAAGAGGCAATCTGTTTTAAAGCTGCAGAAGCTTTACAAGAGAAGGGTGCTCTCTACATGGATTTGTAGGCCTTTCCCTGGCACAGTCATGTTTCATTGTTTTGATCAAGTCACCACTTTGCAGGATACACATGTCATGATTTTCAAACTGGAAATGTGTCAGACAGGACTAAAGGATCTGTGACTGGTGTGTTCATAAAGGTCAAATTGTTCTCATTAGAGAGGGGATAACTGTGTTCAAAACTCCTCATTATTTTACTGGAAAGGTTTGATTGTTTCAGGTGCTTCTGGAGCAGTCCTTCTTGCAACTAATGGATATAAGTATGCTTCTTGGTAGGAATACTACCTCCTCCCTCTCCCCTACCACCCCATTCTGAAGTGCAATCAATTAATTTTTAATTTTGGAGTGCTCTCAGATTTCAAATTTTGCTATGTGTGTTTGCCAAGCCAGTACTAGAACAACGTATCTGAGCCAATATTGAAAATGCTAGATACACTGGTAAAACATTTAAAAGCTTTTTAATATTTCTATGTGTTTAATTATAGAAGTTGGGGGGTTTACATGAAACAGCAGCATGACAGTTCTTATGCTCAGAATTTGCACTCATAAATTGGTAGAAGATTTATAACTTCCAGAGAAATAAAAAGTGACCAGAACCTGCACCACAAATTAAAAGAAAAAAAAAAAGAAAAAAAAAAAAAGAAAAAAGCCTTGCTTTAAAGTTTCTTGCCTTTGAGCCTACGAGATCTGTCGCTTCTGTTGGATTCAGATACAGCCATAGGGGAAGCTTTTTGTTATAATATCAACAGCCTGAATAGATTATCATTATAGATTAAGCCTTGTTGGTTATGCACATGAAAAATGAGTGGAAGTGATGGTGGAAATTAAAGTCCTGTTAAAGCCTTCAAATGATGCAGTATATTTCACATTAATTCCTTGAGGAAATAATCTATTCACACTTAATGTGAGGTTTTTATTTTAAAAAGAACTAGTATCCTTTTGCCTTACAGCTGTCTTTGTGTTTTATGTTATTTAATACTTGTCAAGCATTAAGGAAGAGGAGGAGGTCTGTAATTACATGATGTAATCATCATGTAAGTAACTGAGGAAAGGCATTCTGAATAACTTTGCAAAAGCATGTTATTTTCTTTTGTTAAGGCAATTCTGATGCATGCTATTAAAAATACATGATGAAAAACCTAAAGAAAACATAGATAGAAAGGGAGCCTGGCCTTATTAAGGTATCTCTGATGTCTGTGATATCTCCGATTACTTGAACTACATGTGGTAATACAGATGAATTTAACATTAGGATTAATTCATTCTCTTGGGTCCGCTTTGTGTCTTACAAACTTTTATCAAATGGTTTTGGGTCAGGATACTACCATTATCAATACACATTGGCTTTGAATCGGTCATTGATTCAATTTTACCTTTTAAGTCTACCAAAAGCCAGGTAATAATAAATAGACTTAAATGAAGAAGTAATTCTACCCTTTCCTATCTCTTCCTCCTCACTTATCTGTCTGTATGCTTAATGCTTCAAGCTGACAATGACCGGAATAGAAACTCAAACTCTGCCATTATTATACAGTTCCAACCCCAACCTAAATGGTACTACTGTGTTCTTGCTGAGTTAGGTTCTCTTGAAAGAGTTAGGGTAGTGTTCTTTTGAATGCCAAATCAATACCAATAACCTGTTGAGCTCTTGAGCTCAGGCAGGCTGTGACAAAAGCTGTTTTATTCTTGGTGACTTGTTCTTAATCTGTGGTTCATAAAGAAGCTCTGGCCTAAGCTTGTAGAATTTTTCCTGGATAGAAACTACTCATTATATGTTTTATAGTGGTTAGACTTTCCTGTGTAGCTCTGGATGCTATAGTGCCTGCAGAAAATGATTGCATTTTAAGTTTAGCAGAGGAAGAGGTGGTGGTCGTTCCTTTAAAGTCACTTTAACACAGAGCACTTCCTACAGCAAAGTTATATTTCCATTGTTGAGAAAAGTGTTATGTCTAGCTATGTGCAGTGTCAGTTAAATGTGCTGGAAGAAAGGCAAAAAAAAATTACTGAAGGAAAAAATGTAATGGTATTCAAAAACTCAAACTAAGTGGGGCCCTGTTTTTCATTGGAAAAGGATTTGGATAATAAATCTTTACCACAATATGTATGTTTGTATAAAAATAAATCATAAAAAGCCTATTTGAGCGATCTTAGAAATATTTTCAGGTCTGCATGAAAATGCAGACAAATTTTCATGTCTGCAGGCAAATCTTTGTGAGGGTGAATAGAAATTGTAGGATGATTTTTGTAAAAGCATGAAAGTCTATTCAGTGTACAGTTACTCCGGATTCATGCTGCTGTAGCCCTACTGTTTTCAAAGTACAGGAAGCTTAATATACTGTTTGTACTAAGGGTGGTTCCTGTCCTTTTTGGCATTTCAGTAAGAAAGGTATGGTCATTCATGGATGGTTAACTAATTCACTGTGTAAACAATAAAAATTGCAGAAAATATGATTGCAGTTATACATCCCTTCTGACACTAGAATCCCCGGTGTATGCAGCATTGGATGAGACCCTTCGCGTTGATCATGGCATGCTGCACGTATCCCGTCTGTGGCAAGGGTCAGCAGTTTCACTGTTCTTCACATCTTTAGACAATTCTTCCAAGTGAACAAAGCCATCAATCTTTTACCTTTACAATACTGAACTTTCCAGTACACTGAAGTGCAATGAGCATTATGCTCTTACACATCTCCATAGGAACAAGTTCTTACAAGGAGTACACTTGGTATTGTTTAAGGCAATGCATACTAATGTCACGGTATGTGCTTGGGGTCACTCATGCTAATGTACAGATCTCTATAATCAAGGAACGTGGTTAAATCTCTGCCTAGATTCTGCCTGAAATCACTAACTCCTTGTTACAGTGTCTTCTGCCCACTGCATACTGTGATATTGTCATGCGGAGAATAACAAACGTGATACGTTCACAAAAGCAAAAGTTATCTTAGCAATGCATAAACTCATGAGTTTGACCTCAGTGATATGGGAAGACTCCAGGTTTTGAATGAAAGAGTAATCGAGGTTTCAGAGGTAAATGGAAATAGAATAACATGCAATATAGTTTCATCAAGTGCAGGTTTTATCAAACTAATTTAATATCTTGATAAGATAGCTGACTTCTTAAACAAGGGTAATGCAACGAACCTAATCTGTCTAAATTGAAGCAAAGTATTTGATATAGTTCCTCAAGGGAAATTATTATTAAGGAATGAGAAAATGGGGATTAATTCAAAAACTGTGAGGTGGATAAAAAACTTGCTAAAGTAGAAGCTTCAGTGAATTATATTGAAAGAGAAGTTACCAGACTGGAGAGAAGTTACTAGTGCTTTTTCTCAAGGTTTGGTCTGGAGAGCAATCCTGTCTAATATTTCAATTAGTGACCTTGGTACAAGAACGAGGTGGGTGCAATTATAAAATTTGTGGCTGACACAAAGTCAGAAAGTATTACCAATTTTGGAGGATGACTAGGTCATAATTTAGGAAGGATTAGATGGATTTAAGGGAATAATTCTTTCTGAATTATGATCCAGTCGTCTTCTAATACTTTCTCATTTTGCCATCCACAAATTTTATATCACCTCATAGACTTGACTAATAGAAATGGAATGAAGTTTAATTGTACAAAGTCAAACACATAGAGACTAATTAAAATAACTTTTGCTATGAGATGGAACCTTATAATTTGAAGTTGGCTGTTTCATAGGTAGCGATATGCAGGAGATGAATAATGAGAGTATATGTCTGGTTACATCTACCATGCTAGGGTCTAGAGTTGATGAACTGAACTTCTACCTAATCCTATACATCCATACAGATGAGAGACTATCAGGGAAAGATTACTTAAAAGTCTGTTCTGTGATGGACAATGGCTACAAAAATGAAAACCCCATGTACTTTAGCAGGACTGTAACTAACTAGTTAACAACTAGTGTAACCTTTGGTTAGTCCAAGAAGTACCTTATTCTGAATATACTATTTGGGAAGCACAAATAAGCTGCAGCTCAACTATGCTGTTAATCAGACTCATGATGACTGTAACATAAATCATTTCAACTTTCCTTTCCATGGCTGACATTGTCAGAGTCTTTTATGATGTATGTAACTATTTTTTTTTGTACTTAAGTTGGTGGCTGAGAGGTTACCTTTGAAATTATGAGGTTAACAGAAGATTTTGTGTGGGGGAAAAAGAGTTAATCTATTTTTTATTTTTTATTTTTTTAAAGATGAAAATCCATGCCAACAGTGATTTGCCAGAGTTGCTGGCCTTGATAGGTGAGCTGTCTTTATGTTTTCACTGATTAGGGAAAAGTGCATCTAAATCAGGAGTTCAGTTTTGAGGTCTTATTTAATGAGAATGTTAGAGAAGACTGCTTTTAAAAAGTAACATTTCTTTCAGTAATTATTTCATAGTGTTATTTGTGGCTGGTTAGTTTTTCTTAAGCAAGTGTCAGTGTGAAGATTACATTACATTATTAGAAAAGCCTCTATATTGTTAAAAATGCATGTTAACAAATCGCTCTCATGTTCCCTTTCAGTCATGGTAAGACATGGTATTTGAGTGAGGGAGATAGAGTAATATGAGCCTGGTTATTTTAAGGCAGACCCAGGCCCACAGATATTGATGAGAACTTCGCTAATTTTTTTAAAAGGCTTTCAGTCTTCCAGAATACTGACTTTGGTAACTGGAAACCTAAGTTGACCAAAGATATAGGAATGCATGATCTCTTGTTCTTAATTTAATTCTGATGTTCTATTGATTTGAGAGTACTTGAAATGATGTAGAATGAATTTTTAAAATGAACACATGGTAATCACTCATAAATTGGTTGCTTCTCAGGTCCTAACATTCATAATACTGCTTGTAATAGTTTAAAAACTTCTATTGCTCTGATGACTTTTTTTTTTCCTCTCTGCTGTGTTT
>JAOXJK010000051.1:22789012-22803874 GCA_025774025.1 Xenus cinereus | reverse complement strand
AGGGTCCTCTTCAGATGTCGCCCATTAAAGAAAGAGAGCTGGGCCTTTGATCCCTCAGCTTTTATACTGAGCATGGGGCAGATGGGGTGGAATACCCCTGTTGGTCAGTTTTGGGTCACCTGTCCTGTTCTCTCCTCCCTGCAGGTGGGACCTCTCTTATGCTTTTCCGTTTCCAACCCTCCAATGGGGCAAATAACGAAATTAGCCGACCTTGGTTGTTATAGCAATAAGTATAAGAGCCTCTCTGCATACCGTTCCTTGGCATGAACTACAAACATTGGTCTTATCACCCTAAAAGCAGTCTTCTCCACAAAATACTGTTCATTTCGGTGACTTAGAAGAGGCCTAGCTAAGAAGTAAAATTACAGAACAGAAAGTTGGTTCTGTTTTACTTCACACCGGGACAGCAGCCTGACAATCAGTAGAGACATAACCAATGAATTTGTGGAATTGAAAGGAACATTTTTGTTGATTGAGCTTGTCCTTGAGTCTGAGGAAAAGCTTATACTGAAAAAATGGTCATTCTGGATCTTCCACGGCATTTCCTGGGAAAACTCTTGGTGTGTCTGCATCTTGATAAATCTATAAGAACTGTGTGCTGGGTCATCAGGTGGGGAATGTGGGAAAAGACTGAGAGAAGAATAGCAAGACATCACCAATCTTTTAACCCAACAACCTTCAGGTTGTTATTGCTTTAACAATCTGATGCTTAGGCTTCCTGTTTCCGGGAAGAGAGAAACAGAGAGCATGTTAATTATATTGTAGCAGTGACTAGTGTACAGTTCAGCTAAGACACTGCCAGCCCAGTAGTAATTTTGGCTAGGCCAGCTAATTTGGTAAAGGCAATGTATTGATGAGAGGGAACCCTTCTATACTTCATTACAAAAAGCTTATTTGGCTTTGAAAAGAGAAAGATTATCAGAAGAAAAGACATAAATTATCATCTGAGAGAAGAGAGGAAGGCTAATTAAGAAAGCTTACTGCTTGGTTGAATCAGAATTTTGGAAAGATTTGGCCACAATGCTAACTTGGATTATATTTGTAAATATCTGGTGAAAACTGGCTTTGACTGTCAATAAATTTAAAGTGTGTTTTGGCAGCTTTATGAGCTCTAGGCATTTATAATGTGAGGAATAATAAGGAGGACCAAAGAATGACATGGATAGTTAAAAATGAGCTGGTGGAGAACAAGTCAATAAAAAACTTGGTATATGAGAAATACACAAATTATTCTTACAGGGTATAGGATAATAAAAAGCCTTTTGGCCAAAATTAATCTAAATTTAGTTGAACGTCTGTCAGAATTTAATTCCGTACTCTTGCGTGTTTATGGTGGCCAGTTTTGTCACTAACAGTCACAAGTGTGCAGCACTTCTGAAAATCAATTCTTATATTTAGAGACCTATAGCTGGCTTAAACATGTCTTCTGAGTAACTTTGATTTTCAGAATATTGGCCTAAAAATTGTTGAATTTGCACTTTTATTAAAACAGAATAAAATACTTAATAGCAAGTATTTTCTACTAGCCAACACAAAGATAATGCTCATTTTCACACATATTCCTTCCACTTTTATTTTTATTATTGACTAGAAGTTTGCTGCAGATACCTGATTTGAAACAAAGGTAAGCAGTGCTATCTCAAGAAACTGCTTTAGATGTGTAGTGGTTTACAGAAATGGAAAGACATCATGGCGTGACACAAGACGGGACATTGTATGCAAAGGAAATTACAGCTTTGAAGTAGGGCACTTGAGCATATTACTGACAAGGTTCATTTAGTTCTGAACTAGCAAAGGATGTCAAATCTCTAGTGCCTGGAAGGATAAAAATCTCCATTTTGGGGCTATCTCCCACCTGCAATTCTTTTTTGAAGCTAGATACACACTAGGCAAGCAATGGGAGGGTGTCAAATATTTTTGAGCATGCAGGCTGCAAGCTCTAACCAATAGAGACATGAGGACTTAACCTCATTGTGCTATGATTTAAACTGGAAAAAAAAAGGGAACAAGAAAAAAAAAAGAGCAAGCCTGGCTGTTAAGGAAACAACAAAAGACAAAGAAAACCCTTGAAAAAAATTTGGCCTAGCTGAGGAAACTTAATTTTTTTGCAGAATTTAATTGAAGAAAATCTGATACTGGTGCCCTAAAAATTAGAAAGACCTCAGCTTTCACAGGAATATTTCCTAATGGGAAGAGATGGCAATGCACCTGTGTGTGCATGCATGTATGTGTAAATATAATTAGATTGACCAAGTTTCATTATATAGTATATGCAATTGTGATGGTGCTGTACACAAAATCTGCAGATTCCATTCTTTGAGACTGTCCTATTTAATGATGACAAGAACTCAAGTCACAGATTCTCACTTTCCAAAAGACCTTCACAATGTCTACATGCTAGTTGCAGTATAGTAGGGGCTTGCAACCAGATGAAAATCATAAACCATAATTTATTGCTGTAGGTGATCCAGTACCAGGCAGTACCTTGGTGAGGAATTTAAGGTGCCCAAGCTAGAAAATTGCACCACTAGTTGAAAACGAGGAATTAGAGTTAATCTTATTTGTCTTATGCAAGCTGTTTAGGGGTTATCCAGGCTAAAATTGGGTGCAGGATGGTAGAAGTCTGAATTTTGTAGGTCCTCATTCTCATTTATGACACAGAGGATCGGTCTTACAAGTTAGGTATATCCTGACTCATTTCTCATTAGGTTGAAGAATTAACTGTTGTCAAAATGCTCATTCAAATACTGTTAGCCGCTGTTCTGGGGCTGCTTCTTCTGCTTTTAAAGATTATATGGGTTTTGAGCAAAACTTATCTTCAGTGTAACTGTGCTGACATCACTGAGATACATCTGGCCAGTGACTGGAAAAAAAAAAAAAGTATGAAATAGTTGAGAAGGACAGTTACAGTGGCTTAAATCTGTGTTTGCAAGTATTCTTTGGTTTTGTTTTTGTGTGAGAATCACTATATAGCAGAGCTTGGTGCAGAGTTTTGAATGTGCTGGCGTCAGGTCTGGTTTATTGCGTCACTCATCAAGGCACAGCTCTGCATAAAATACAGAGGAAACACCTTAGGAAAGATAGCTTTAAATGTGGGACCTGTGAATGACCCAGGGATTCCATATTGCAGGCTCACAAGCCATAGCCTAAGAATGACTTCTCTAAGGCCCAGCAGATTTCCCTAAGGGCCCGTGTGAAGCTGGGTCAAAAGTATGAGTAAAGCATTAGCTCCAATGCAGCCAGTGGCTCCATACAAAAATGTATAATAACAAAGATACAGTAATTCTTTACTTGTACACTTTTGCAGCTTCTAGCATCATACAGTGTTGTTTCATAATCTTTAGTTATTTCTTGCAGTAATTTATCTAAAACTTTCTTGAATCATGTAAACTGCTGACATCAATAATGTTGTGCAGTGAGGAGTTCCATAATACAGTGATATTGGGTGCAAAACCACCTCCTTTTCTTTGTTTTAAAACTGTTCCATTTGATATTCCATAGTTCTCGTACTGGGAGTTATAGTGAAAATTCTCCCGCTTCTTTCTCTTCTTGATTTTATAGGTGGTCTGATACATGTGAATTTTGTCTCCATCGGGAAAGTCCATCAATAAAATAGGCCATAAATTTAGACTGCATTAGCCACCCTATACCATCTTCCAGCCTGGACACTCTCTTAATCTTATCAGGACTAGGAGTGCCCGGTACCGGATATTTTTGTTTTATTTAAAGGTGAAGTGAATTGCATCATCACTGTGCACATGGGAAGATGCCATACAGCAGGCTAATTTCCTTACAGGACAAGCTGTAGACACCTCACTGCAAACCTATTTTTCATGGTCACTAGGGCCGTGAAATCTGAGAGATGGTCAGTATTAAAGGAAAGACGGTCAATGTTAAAGGAGTAAATGGAAATTCTTTTTCTTCTGAATACCAAACTGTGGATAATCTTTTTGGTTGCAGAATAAATGAGGTGGGTGTTCAGTGTGGAACTTTTCACTTTCAAACAAATAATTTAGTACGATTTTGAAGTGATTTAAGAATCCTTTGATCAGTAACATGTACAGTTACTCAAGATTAAGTATAAAAATCAAGCTCCAGTGATCTTGGGCTGAAGTCAGGGGTAGGGTTTTTAACCTAACGAAGGAGAATTTGCTAGATGTTTCAAGGAGGAAGGATTTATCTCCTACTGACATATTCGGTGCTTCTGGCTGCTAAGGGCAAACATTTAGACTTGCCAGAATAACGGCCTAATCCAGGATGGATACCTCAAGCTGCCAGACTGGCTCTGAGTATTTCAAGCTGCCTGGCTGGATGCCGCGGTTTGAGACTATCCATTCTCCTGTGTCATCTGGCTCTCCTGTATCTGGCATTGTGTTGCTTTGTTCCCATTGCAAAGCAACAAAAGAGAGTTACATTTTTAGCAAATGATGATGTGGGGAAAATCCCCAGCTCACTAAGTGCAAGAGTTTTTTGGAGAAGTCTTCCTTCAGACAAGCTGGCCACCTGCAATATGGGGATTCACAGGAAATGCCCCATTTCCCATTATGGAATGGCTCTTACAGAAGGTGGCTTTATGCTGTTTTGTGTTCTGTTTCAATGAGATGAAGTTAAAGGAAAAAACTGATAATTATTTTGCTGTGCCTATTAGCAGGAGAAAGCAACAGTTAAGTCATTTTTTTTTTCCCAATAAAAAAGCATCAGTTTTAACTGCCTTTTTAGCAGGTGTACACTGATGTTTCTAAGTTTTAGTAGTTAAAGTAGTAAATAATTTTTCACTGGTGTATCTGCAACACTTTTGAAAAAGTACCATTGCGGAATGCTGTTATAGTTTGCAAAGAGGTTCATCCTTTTATATAGAGAGAACTGAGACGCAGACTTTGTTGACCGCATTGGCCAAGAGTTTACTGCAGTGTCCCCAAAACTCTGGTTTCAAGATGCATATCTTGCCATTTTCACTCCACACTTTGATTTTCCCAGCAAGGTGAAATGACTTGCTCACCATCAACAGAACAGGCTGATAGGAGAGCCAAGCATAGACTCTGACGAAAGCCATTTTTCCCACTGGTTCAATGTCAATGCAAAGCGTAGAAGTGCAGCTGAACAGAATAGCCTCCCTCTGCTCCATCAGAGTTCTTGCTCATTTGCTGGCTTCTTGCATAATTTTCTCTGTGTTGTTTTCTGTCAGGTCTCCATGCAAACTTTGATCTCTCTGGGCTTCCTTGAATGTGCTCTTTTAACTTTTCTACTGAATTCCTCACAGTACATCAATGTGACATTTTATGGCAGTGTATAAAAGACTCATGCCTGTCGTTATGGATGCTAGCTAAAGTGCACATACTTGACCCCAAGAAGATACACACTTAGTGTAGATTATCTTTTATTTCTGCCTCCTCATAATCTACTACCTATTCCTAACAGATAGTAATCCCTCCTGATAAACCAGGTCTTAACCTACCGGAAACAAAGAACAAATAACGGCCTCCCAGGCTGCTCAATAAAGCAAAAATTATAAATTAACAACACAGTATTTTCTCAACAAACATGTGGCCTCCTTTTAATAATACCCGATTACATTGTGATTTTTATCAAAATCTCATCCAGGTAGCTTTAATAAATTTTCTTAAATGGTTGTTGTCTCTCTTTCTCTTTGTCTCGTTTTATTTTCTTTTGTAGATTAACTGTAAGCAGTTGTTTCCTAGTTCTTTCCAGTAGCCAAAGTGTGAACTCGTAGTTGTTTAGGTAACTGGTCATTCAGCTCAGATACTGACTGGTGTGGGGGTGAATTGCTCCTGCCCTTGGCCATGTTCATACTAAACCCCATGCATGAGGCAGAGAGCACTGAGCTGCTGCTAAACGTGACTCTGCCAGAGGAGGAAAGCATTGACCTGTGTTGATAGACCACTGGTGTTCCTTAGCCTTCCCTACAGTGTAACGATACAGCAATGGGTCCTGAGCAGGTATCACCATCCAGGTGCTGCGTTTTGCTGCGTGGATGTACTCGCACTAACTCTAGTGGTTTTGACCAAAGTAGACACCTAAATGAACAAGGGATTTGGGAAATGCAAAGATAACAAATTTAAGAAACAATTATAAAAAAAGATGAGTTTTCCTTCCCTTTTATGTGTTGCCTGTTTTGATCCAGGAGCTCCTTAAAGCCAGAGAATGCCTTCGCTATGTCTGTATCAGTATCTAGTACAACGAGACCCATCCTCTCTTAGAACCTACAGAAATTACCAGGATAATAATAAGATATTATTCACAGGGAAGAAAAGCTCATATTAGGAGAAAGGCAAGTAAACTGTACACCGATTAAAAACTGGAGAAGGAAACCAGATGCAGTGTCCTTGCTAATTGCATCCACTAGCACACTCACTAGCCAGGTTATGTGTGACTACAGTGCCTCCGTACGACAGACAGATGTACTTACACGCACACCTACACACGGACCGCCTGGTGGTTCAGGCAGAGTCGGAGAGTGCTTGTTATGGAGAAAACAAGAACAGTTCCCCTCCTCTTTCTATTTAGTAGCTGAGCTGAAAAAGTAGATGACAATGTAGCCTATTCTGTTTCTAATAGTTATTTGTTGTGTTCAGATTGTGAGCTGCAGAAAAATTCTTGCTCTTCAAAATTTGCAATTAAAATAGCTTAGGTGTGGAGACAGTTGGATACCACAAGAATCTATGAGAGGATAATTTTTCCCATTGAGACGATTAATTTACTTTGCATATTAAGAAAATAACACCTAGATTTTTTGTTTTCATCAGTTAATCTCACTCTGCAAAGATCAATGTAATTTACAGGGTCTTGGAGAGAGACAGCTGTTTTTCCAGTGTTAGTCAGCTAAAGGGCTGGAGCAAAGAGTAGGACGCCAGTCTCCTGCGTAACATGCCAGTGCTGTGTTTACTGGGCCAAACTCTTGGCTGGTGGGTGCAGAATGGCACAGAAAATAAGATGAACATATCAGAAATCCACATTCAGGGGACGGTTTTCGTCTTCATTATTCAGTGACAAAGGGCAAGCTGGATGCCTCTCTCCATTCTGCAATGAATGTGGGGGTGAGTGGACTGTTCTTCTGGTTATTGCCATAAGATCCCATTGCTATTTGGCATTCCTTATCCTTGTCATTATTCAGGGGCTGGCAAATGGACTTGCTGACTTCTGGATTTGACCTACTAGTCTTTGTGTTTTATTGATGTCCTATGGTTTCCCTGACTTCAGAATTCTCCATTCGCTTTAATTAGTTGAACCTAAGTTCGAAAACTCAGACCTTTTAAATCATTTGGCAAGCTGCATGAAAATGTCACAGCAAAAGTCTGTGAAGCGCACACTGTAATCCATGTTGAAAACACAGGGAGGTTTTATAGATACCTTTTTAAATCTTGAATATAGAGGGGAAAAAAAAAAAGAGAAAAAATATGCCAACTCCTCTGCTGAGCACCCCAAAAGAAACCCAGGGTAAGCTTTCCCAGGTACTTAGTGTAGACCTAATCCAGCTCTCATTGATTTAAATCAGAATGGAAGTAACCCAGGTATCAAAAATCTCTCCCCAACTAGTAAGTTTCTTGGTGTTTTGTCCAAAGTGTGCGCAGCAATGTCTCTGTGATTCCACCTGTTTGTTCCAGTGAGGTTAATGTACAGGGTATGCACATACAGTCAAAAGCCAATGAGCTCCCATGGGATAACCCCTAGCTGTCCACCCCCTGAGCCTGTATGGTGACACGCTTGCCACAGCTCGCGTGGTCACTGTGGATGTGCTCTTAGTTGTCTCAGTTATGAGGGTGGTGTAAGCTAATCCACACAGCGTCATAACCCGGGGAGCCTAACAAGAATTTGGTCATGTATTGAAGCTGATGGATGATAACCTATTAAGTCATAATAACTCATTGACTTTGAATAATTTCCTGCATTCCCATTGACATAATGAGTACTGAGTAAGGACTGAGCTGTGTTTGGGTATTGTACTGCAGGGGCCCTGTGTTTCAGTGCTTGCTTGCCCTTATAGCCAGTGCAGGATGAAAGCCTGATGTTGATGCTTGGGCAATCTGTTGTTCCAGTTGCAGCTGGTACCCCAAATATAATTTTAAGTCTGAAAATACAATACGATGTCTGATAATTGCCTGTAGGATGTTTGCAATCCAACACTGTCCCAGTGTTAGTTCACCAAGAAGTAACAGCCGTTAAGGAAAATAACCATCATCCATGAGCCTTGTGGATTTTGCCTCTGGTATTGCTGTTCTAAATCAACACTGTGGTAACTGAGCACTGAAAGTGTAGGTGCAAATCTCTTGAGGCTTTATGGAAATACAGTGACAAAAATAAAAGGTCGTGATCAAAAGACCAGAATAATTGCTGTCATATAGAATTTAAAATATTTAAGATTTACTTAATGAATATTTAAATACATTAAAGCCTTTGATATTGAAGCGGTTGTGCTTAGCAGAAACTATTCCAGGGCTGGTATTTGAATTTCAGGTCAGTCCGACTTCAGACTATTAATTTGCACTCTGGATAACTGCATCTGTTTCATTCCCTGCTGATCATGACAGCTCTCATCCTTTTTGCTGTCCTGTAAACTACTTGGTTCTGTTTGCTCAACTCAGTTGCTGACTTGTTCAGATCTTAATGATAGCAAATGAGCATAATGAAAAGAAGCAGCTGATTGCATGTAGAGTTTCAAGCAGAGTCAGAGTAAGCTGTGCAGGGGAAATCCCCAGCTGAGGCAAATACTCTTCCAACCTTGTGAGATGATGGCTGTACTGAAGATGGTTGTGTAATTGCATACCCTGAAATTCATTAATGCAAATTGGGACTGGAAGTCTGGCTTAAAGATAGGGAGCAGGCGGTTTAACTCAATTTTATGGCTGCATGAATAAATAACATGTTGCTGATTCTTATTAAAGCCTCAATCAATATAGAGGACACTTCTTAAAACTTTTGTTGTTAATCTGATGGGAACTGGAAGAATTCTAGATCCTCTGGGTCAGATTGTATCTTGTTTTATATTGCTTAGGTGGCTGGGTTTTGTAGAGAATAGAATTCGAGGAGGAACCAGTTGGAAAGAAGTATGGACCATTGGAGGCTCTGCTTTCCCAGTCTGTCTCTGCTACAGAGCTGTAGGGAGTAAGTGGGGGAATCTGACTTCCCTTCCACTCTGGTCTCCGACTGTTTCTGTGGCAACAGGTGTCAGTCTGCTGAAAATGGAGCAAATGAGAGTTTGGAAACAATTGTTTTAAATCACTTGCTTAGTTTTTGCAGTCTGACAACTGTTCCTGTGGCGACAGCAGCAGGTAACAGAGCAGTTAGGTTCCCAGTTGTCAGGTTCACATCCAGCTACTAAGTGACAGCTGAAAAATCTCATTTTGTTAAGAAGACTCCAAGGCTTGTGGATCTGAGAAATGGGAAGTGGTTTTAAACTGTTTAGTAGAGAAAAAAAATAAATAAAAAAGCCTGCCCAAGGACAGTATAGAAGGGCAAAAAAAGGGTATTTTAACACTCCAAGAAGTCCTCACACTTCTTGGTGGAGAGAGCAGAGCTGGTCTTCGTGCACATACTTACAACTTTGTATCCCCGTACGTTCAGCTCTTGTAAAACTAACTGTAAGATTTCACAGAATCACAGATTCTGTGTAAGATTTCAAATCTACTCACCCTTGAAGTTTCAAAGATAAATGTTTAATGCCAGTTTTTCTGGATTCCTGTTATATCTTGGTGAGTCTGTAGGGGGTTAAAGAAGAAGGAGAAAAAGCGTTAAAAAAAATAAAGGAGGTGTGTATAGAAGATGTAGCAAGGGGCATCTGTCACAGTACCTAGGTCAACTTTTCATTAAAAGGGAAAAAATACTGACAGTACTTTCAAGTGTTTGGGAAAGAATTTTGCAATATTTGACTGTGTTTGTAGCTATTGTATCTGCAAAAATGGGCTCCAAGTATGTGTGTGCTTTACCCATGAGCTGAAACCTCTATTGCCTCTTTTTTGTTTCTGATCTAACCATCGATCATGTTCTTGTCTGCCTTTCAGGACCTGGGCTGCACAAGTAAAACTGTGAGGCACCATGTTGGATTCAGTCTCTAAGCGGTTGGAGAAGCCTTGAGCTGACCAGAAGCAGGAACAGAGGTATTTTATAGGAAGTAGACACAAACTCAAAACTCTGTGCAGGGGTGTTAAGGCCACATAATACCGTGTTGATACTATAATTTTAGAAGTGTCATACTTAAATTGTGTGCAAACAATTGTTGATTTTTAGAAATTGTAATAACATTTTGAAAAGTGAGGACATCTTAAAAAATATCACCATCTTTCTTTTCACTGTGTGATTTTGCAGTGTGATTCAGGAGCTTATGTCCTGTGGCAAACCAACACACATTAGATTCCAAACTCATTAGGTGTAGTATCTACTTGCCAGGTATTTCACTCTCATTCAAATCCCTCTCTAAAATCCACATCTGTCAGAAAGCTTTAGAAGAGGTAAACTAATTAAAATGTTACAGTGAAATAATTTTGCTCACCAAGCTGCCTAGTATTTTATAGAGGCAAAACAAGTCCTATCCGTGAGGTACTTCAGCATTTTAAGTTCAACTGTCTGTCATCTCAGCTTTGTGCTCCTGAATACAGAGTTCACAAGTCTTATTTGCCTTGCAAGATACCTAGGGCATTTGTTGGCAAGATGTGATCAGGAGTGCTAATTAAAAATGCTGGTAGGCATTTCAAATGTGATTTTCTCTCTATTAATGTTAATCAACTAATATCAGTCTTATGCTATACGTAGCTTCTCCATAATTTTTTTGGTACTAATTTATTATGTAGAGATCAGTGCTTCTATTTTTCTTTCTCAGCTCTCAATCTGCTATTTTACACGTAAATCTTTTTTGTTCTCCATTTCCTCTGCAATTTCTTTGATCTTTGCTCTATTTTGCAATTTAGAAAGTTTTAATTCCCCTAGATAATGTGCAGTGTTATTGTTTTTCTCAGGAGATATGCAGAATTCTTTTTACAGGCCCCAGAACAATTCTGCAGCATGAATTTGATAACTGTTGAAATGCCAAACCTCAGCTTTGCATATCATAGGATTCCCTCAATTTTGTATCCCTAGTATCTTCTGCTCACAGTGCAACAACAGCTATGCAAATAGTAAAGTTAAAATGCAAAAGTCAAATGAAATAATTGCCATTCTGAAAACACCTCCCACCAAGCCTTACCTCAGTGGAGCAGCTCCTCAGATTGTTTTACATCCACTGCTTGAAATTGCTAGAAACAAACGTAAAGGCATTTGTGGAAATAAGTGAGTTTGATCTTTATTTTTTTTAAAAAAAAGCTAAATCTTCATAAAATTTTTAGAGTGAAGGAAGTTGTCACAGAGGTTGTAGAAACCCGAGAGAATAAAATTATCATTAAATGACTAGTTACAAAGTTCTGTCAAGTGCAATGAAAACTCTTACCTGGTGGTGTATTGAAAGGAAGATAGGGATCCTGTTATTTTTCACTTCCGTCTTCTAGCTGCCCTGATGGAATTTCTAACAGCAGAGGCTTGAGCATTCAAAACACAAGATTTTGGAAAATGGACACGAATCTGCTCAGGGGTTTTGTTAAGGTAGCCTTTACATCATGTAACTAAGCTTGTTGGTGTTCACACTGTAAACTTTGTCTTGATATGAGGGAACAAATACTTGAGAGATTCTTTCATAAGTGACATCAGTTTGTATTTCAAGAGGGGTTGGCTTGCCCCTCAGTATTCTGAAATGAAACATTTTAGTAATTTTTTTATAATCTGTTTTGTATATTTAATATAAATAGAAGCCTGATCTTATTTATGTGATTCTAAGGACATGTGGTTTTACAAGTGAGTCATGACCATCTATATTAAGTTGATAAAAGAGTCTATGATTTAGAGAAAAGTCTATTGTTAATTCTGTTGTGGGCTGTTTTGCTTAAATGGCCCTTTGAGTTGTGTCTTGCTGTTGATAAGTATTTGATCAATATATTGATAGTACTGATTGTTTGGTAGCAGTCAGAAGAAGGATATTATGAAAGGTGGCCACTTTTTCATCTCACATTTTAGACATCTGGTATTAGAAAAGGTATATTACAAGGTGGCTTTCTTTTCAGTGTGAATGATGTAGCTAAATATTTGTTTGTTTTCATTATTCTTGTTTGGTTGGTTTGTTTGTTTTTTTCCTTAATGATAGGTAGTGTTGATGTGCCATAGTTTCTTTCAGCCAGTAAAACTGTTGTTAATGGAGAGGACAGAAGCAATGAAAAATGAAAGCAAATTGTAGATATAAAGCATGTTAGACTTAACTTTCTCTGTGAACTATTCAGGCTTGATGATAGCTTCAAGTTGCACAAGAGTTTCAGGTATACAATAATTTGGTTTTAGGAACGGATTTTATGAAGAGTAGGGTATTTCTGTAATTGCAGTGTTGTAAGGCAATGAACGTTCCACTTAACAGTTTCTTATAATAAAACCCCTTGTTGTTGTGAACACTATGCTATGTACTGTTCTTCCTCTTTGCACTGTGTTCTTTACTCTTTTTTTGCTTTAGTACTCTTTAACTTGGTGGAAGCCATCAGGAAGTTATTTTACTAAAAGTAAAAAAATAAAGAAGAGAAAAAACCCCCTTTGAAGTGGGTTTCTAAAGTATAACAGTAATAGCTTCTAAAATAAATGTTGTGTAGATGATGAAAGGAACTGATTAATAGCTATGAATACTTGAAGTGAGGACTGATAGCCAAGAGCTGACAGAGTGATTTAAAAATGAAAATGAAGCCATAATGCATTTAAAGAAGTGAAATGGATATCACTTGGGGGGTTGGGGGTGCGGTGGGGAGTGTAGGGCATGTGTGTGATGAGTGTGACGTATTAATTTTGACTTCCAAATTTAAAACAAAAAATCTGGGAAACAATTATCACCCAATTGCTCCAGGCTGGATTTCCATCATGATACACAAAAGTAGCAATTATACAACATTATATACTCTTAGAAAAACAGCACTAATCAAAAATCACTTCTTCAAATGCCTGCAAGCTCTGACTGGCTGGATCCCAAGTCCAATATTCACTGGGAAGGCAGAGGGGAGGAGTGGATTTATAAATCACATTATCGCAGTCAAAAAAGATATGGGGAAATAGAGACCTGATTGCCAAACCAAAATTGTGAACTGCACTTAATATCACAGCTTACAAAAGGTGGTGTGTTCTCTGCATGTCAGCTATAAAAAATCTGGAATTTTCTTTATGGAATCGGAGGGAAATGACCTGCTTAGTAAGGCTCTGGGGCAAAAAAAAGTAGTCAGGGAATGAAAAGCTGCACCTGGTAATCTTCCTGAGAAGTAGGATCTAACTGGAAAATTCTTGTCTATTCTTTTGAAGCAGAGTTTTGACGAATCTTTTTCAAGTCACGGACAGATTTCCCTTGGAGACCTTGTTGATTTTCTACCACATTGGAAGTTACTCAGGAGTCAGAGCTTCTATGAGCTGCTGATGCAGTTGCATCTTGCCATGTAAATGGTACCAGAGCTTGTTGCTCAGCCATGAGATTCCTCGAGTGGTGAGGACCAGCAGAACCAACTGGGTTCCTGTTCCCATGTCATGGGAAGGTATGGGTGTTCCTGTTTCCAAGCAAGTCCTTGTGGGAGGACTGTGCTAAACCAGAGGTGCAGAAAAAAGTACAAAAAAGGAACATCTCTTAGTGGACTATCTGTGGATGATATTCTTTTCTATTCTTTCTAGGTTGCTGTTGCCCCTTACCAAATAATTAACTATAGAATGCTAATGGTATGTGAGCTGGAGTTAGTCAGCCCTAGAACTACTGAAAGTCTTTCCCATTTCCATGATTTTATGAGGTTTATCTGAATGCATAGAAGACTAAAGTTCTCAGTAATACAGCTAGAAAAAATAGGGATTTTGGTTATCATGTCAGCTGAAGAGACCAGGCGAAATGGAATTGCAGCTATAACTGAGAATTGAGAACAAGTGTCCAATTAAGAGAGCTGGTCACTGTAGAATGGACTTTTGAGGTACCTGGTCTTGGAATGACACAGTGAGGTGTGCTGCAGACTTTGTCAAAAACCACTTGCATTCTCCATCGGGGTTTTAGAGTCATTTGGGCAATCCTACAGCAACAGACTGTTCTTCTTTTCATTGACACAGTGCAAAAGTGTGGAAACTTGCCTGGGGGCTTAATATCTTCATCATGACAAATTCCTTAGAATAAAATTGTAAGAAAGTAGGCGGCTGGGATCTAGTACTGGAGAGATGGTACTCAGGGGAAGAGTGACTACAGTATTTGTGCTTGTAGGGGGTAGAATTTTCTCTTCATTTCCCCTGGCACTGTATTCAGGCACTTGGGGGTTTTTTTCCCCTACAGCTGATTATACACAACGTAGGAAGAGTTCATTTGCCTTGCATAGGCACCATTCTGATTCATATATATAGAGTAAGCAGAAATGAAGGCTTAAGATATGTCAGCTAATCAACAAAACACACACTAAAAAACCCTTGTCACAGTGAAACAGATATTGGTCTCTGATTTGTGGTAACAGAAACAGTATGACAATGTCTAGCACAACAGAGATCGCCCCGTTGCAAAACTTGCTATTGCTGGTTGTGGCTCACTTCCACCACAGTACATGCTTATTAAATGTCATCATATTATACACAGTAGTACCTGTGACATTATATTCACAGGACTACAAAGAATTTATCATCTAAGCCAAACAAGACCATATATTCTCAAAAATACTGAGAAAGTTGCTGCAACACAGGAAGCTCTGTCTGGATGTGCAGAAAAACTTTGAGGGTGCCAGAGCACTGGAACAGGCTGCCCAGAGAGGTTGTGGAGTCTCCTTCTCTGGAGATATTCAAAAC
>JAOXJK010000051.1:22728794-22788912 GCA_025774025.1 Xenus cinereus | reverse complement strand
TTTGAGGGTGCCAGAGCACTGGAACAGGCTGCCCAGAGAGGTTGTGGAGTCTCCTTCTCTGGAGATATTCAAAACCCACCTGGATGCGTTCCTGTCCAGCCTGCTTTGGTGGTGGTGGGGATGTGTTGGGCTAGATGATCTCTGAAGGTCCCTTCCAACCCCTACAATTGTGTGATATATACCATGCTTTAGTACAGCAGAAGTATGCTGTGTGAAATCAGACTTCACAAAAGGTATATTTTTTTTATCAGTACACTTAGAGATTGTAGCACTAAGAAATTACCCTGGCTAGTTACACTGTAAAGAGAAATTCTATTTAATATGCTATTATCATCACAATTCATATTATTCCACTTCTTTCCCCAGCTTCCTCTTTGTTCCCAAGATGTAGCAGGGGGTGTCTATCGAAAATTGTCCATGAAGCATGCTAAATGATTTTCTGCTACTTGTACAATCATCCAACAGTAATTTTATAATCTGCATGCATATTCATATATAGCTGTGATGAAGTACACACTTGTGGAAATCTGAGAGCAGGATTTGATTTGTTTCATTGAGGACAGTAGGTTGGGCTGTTTTTACCAGGTCTTCTAAATCAGTTAAACTTTGGAAAATTGTTTTGTTTTCTTCTGGCTGGTCTAGAATATCCAATTAACATTTCAGTGACTTACGTGCATCTTCTAATAATCTATCTCCTGGAGCTGCCTTAATTGCTCATAGAAAAATAAGTTTGTGCTATAAAAAAATGTATTTTTGGGCTGGAAGAAGATGAGCCTGGCAGTTCAGAATGCTGAACAGATGGTGGTGCAGAGTCCTGGACTGCAAATTCAGCTGTGCTTTGGGGTGCCTGCAGATTAGGCCACCCCTTTGGAATGCTGCAGAGCCAATGAGGATCCATTCAGGACCCTTTTATAATAGCTGCCGTTGCATCCTATGTTGAACTACAAAAATAGCAGTTGTTATTTTAATTTTCACATAATAATAGTGCCACATAAACTGCTGGATCTGCTTTCTAGCTGTGACTATAGGTAATCAGATGCTACTTAGCAGCTGTGCTTCTGTGGGAAGTTACTGTAAATATCTCAATTAAGTATTTTCATTCTTTTGATAAGCAGTGTTTGTTGAATACTGCTGAAATATATTAAGGCTTCATGTTGTTAAACTGGAAGCAAACTTTATTTCATTAATTATGTATAGAAGTATTCTGTAAGGTAGCAATGTAGTTTGGGCTAAATAAAATCGTTTCTTTGGATTTTATGTAATTACTGTAAGTATTCATTCTTGGGGATCTTAAAATCCACTAGTGTATAATAAAAATGAAAATCTCTAGCTATGCTGTCCACACACCACTGAGGCTTAGATGTTATTCTCCCACCAGCGATCACTTCAAATTGCATCTTCCTCAACAGCTGGGCGAGAGCAGAGAGGGAGGTTTGTGGACACTATAGTACATTCTAAACATTAATACAACTAGGTTATTTCATGCAACCCATAACCACGGATGGAACAAGTCTGAGTCAAAAAATCTTTCGGGAGAAGGCTATCCTTACACCCTGCTCATATAATTAAAAGATCATCCAGATCAACTGCTTCTATGGATCGGGACTGCATATTTTAAAGGGCTATTTCTTAGATTAAACCCAGCACCGTATCCTCTGTACCCCCCAAAGTCTGAGAAACAAGTCAAAATCACTAATATAATATAGTTTTGATAGCAGTCTTATTTTGAAGACAGGGACTTTAGTCTTAACTGTAAGTCACATCCAAGGAGCAATTCTGTAATAAAAAAAAAAAGCTACATTCTCTGCTACCTCTAGCTAAGGATTAGTTTTATGATATATATGCCCATATAGAATGGGTAATATTAATTTTAAAAACTAATAGGTCAGAAACTCAAAGATGGAGTTCTATAAGCAAGTATAACACTATCTTATCTTTCTATAGTTGTGTATAATACTTTTTTTTTTAAGGATAGCAACTTTCAGGGACAGGTATTTCCTGGCACTTGCTGACTGGTTGGAGCAGTTGATGCTCTTGGCATTGCCTGAGGTTCTTAACCTAGCTAGTCATTAAATGATAGGGATTGTCTGATCTGGAACTAGTTATTACCATTATAAAGAGAAATAAAAATATGATTCGCGTTGAAAATGAGAACACTGAATATTGTATCACCATAGGTGTGGATTTTTGTTCCTAGTTTTGGATTTATGTTAGTAATTAAAAAGCGTAAGCACTAGTAGAAGCCAGATTGTCTTTTCTGGAGTCTATTAAATTTACAATTCTATTTACGTTAGTTTTTATACCCTTAGGTACAACAGTGGTACACAGAAGAGCAGCTACATAAGATGGCCTCTCCCCACTGAACTAATCTACTTGCTATAAACACACAGCCACTGCAGTCTGACTCTTCTCGGTTTAGGCACATTTTGGCTTTGTTTAGTTTTCTTCTTTTAGCACTAACCAGCCACAACTGCTAAGGGAAACTTAGCTGCAGAGAAGCTGAGTTGCCACTGGTGCTGACACCAACAGAGTTGTCACAATTTCAGGAGTGGCATCTCATCTAGACAATGTGGACAGGGGAAGCACAAGTTCTGAATCACTGATGGCAATGGATTTGTAGCAGGTGAAGATATTAAAGCCATCAAACAAACCTTGAACTAGTGTGATCAAGTGGAGACTTACGGTAAATTTTTTAGAGTCTTAACTCTAATATGCATTAAAAGAAAGCTCTCAGCTCTGCTAACTACTGTGTTTTAGAACAATAAAAGGTGGATCTGCTTTTTGAACTCTGAATTTCATCTTAACCAAAACCTAGTGGAGGAAGCCTTTCAATTTGCTCCCCTTGACTTTGGGGTTTTTTGGCAATATTTTCCACAAACAACAGAAAGCAGTAGCTTTGTATTACTGATTTGTGGCTGTGTAATTTTGTAATATGGTGTGGGTGCTGTAGTCTCCAGTTATCTTAATGCAGGCAGTAGTAGAAGCCTTGAAAATTGATGTAAAACAGAAGAGAAGGGATATAAGGGGAGAGGTGCAGAGAAATAATTTGATATGCCATAGGTTCTGCAGCAATACTGAAACACAGCTGAGAGTTCTGCTCAAGTCCTTTTATTCTCGGTTTAATGAGCTGTTCATTAATCATATTAATGTCTTTTTTTATTTTCCACTGATGGCACATTCCTTACAGTTTTGAGAACTTGTATCTTTGCTGTGAAAAAAGGGATTTTGAAATGAATTAGTTTACTCATTAAAACAGAGAGGAAGGAAGGTTAAAAAAGAATGTGATAAACTGGACAGTGACGTAAATAGAAAGAGACCTTAAAAAAATACAGATGTGCCTCCCACAGATCTGTGTGCACATTGAGTGCAGTCGTGAGGTAAAGCATCATATAGGTATGCAAATTTTTCATCCCAAGGCTGCTTATTTTAAGGACGATAGCATGTATTCATCATTTGATGTTCATCCACGCATAATTCTTTTGGCTGAACATATAACCTGATGGCTAGGGTTGCTTCTGCCTATCATCTAGATTACACTGCAGATTTATATATGTAATCAGATTTAGAGCTTTACTCAGTTACTTGACAATACAGTTAAAAAGAAATGTCATTTGTTGTGTGCAATCTGCATATGTACTGAGGTTTTCCTCTTCAAATTTATGGCAGCTGATGAAACTCACAGTGACCTCTTGAAAAAGCTTATGTTTCGGGTTGATACTAGCATGAGAAAAAATTGATACCAAATGTAACATCATGCTGTTCATTTGAAATTCACAGAAAACCTCAGTTTGCACATAAATTATAGATTGAGCCACGTCCGTGATCATCTGTTTTAATATGTATCTGTTTCTCAGAGTTACATCACAATGATTACAAGAATGCTAAGTAATACAAATCTCGAAAATGCTATAGAGATGCAAAAATCTTTGGCAATGTCATTTGTGCATTACTCAGATCAAATTAAGTGATTAGAGATCCACACTTCCAGTTTTTAAATAGGTACCTTCAAGCTGAATGTGATTGACCAGAATTAGTATCATTACTTTCACTCTCCTTGTTGCAGTGCCCAAAAATCATCATTGTCCCAGTTTAAGTCTCTCAATAGAGCATTTTTACCTTATTTAGTGTGTGTATATGTAGTAGGAGAGCCAGCCTTCTACAATGCTTCACAAGCCGATGTAGTGTATCTCAGTCTAAAAGGTTGTGGTGTTCTTGCTATTTTGCAAAAGATTTTATAAAAAAATCCAGTTGACAAAGTTAACTGATAAGAACAAGACATTAATACAAAAGCCAAAGAACACATCTTCTTGCCTTAATTGACTGGCTTATTTGAATGTTGTCACCACTAAACAGGTGGGGGATGCCACTTGAAAAGCTACATGATCTAAATATATCAATACTCTATTTGGGCATATTAAATAGGAAACCCAAAAGCATCCCTATCTGTGTGAAGAATAATCTATGTACTTCCTAGCACTCAACAACTTTGGGGAAGCAGGGAGGAGAAACACTGTGCACCACTGTGCCAGGCTAAACATCCCAGCCTAAACACCCCCTTCTTGGACCACAGGACAAAGAGTGACAGTCAATGTTCATGAGGGAAAAACAATTTTTACTATGGGTTAGAGAAAAAGTGCAAAATGATTCCAAAGAGCTCAGCAGATGAAAAGGCTCCATATTTAAGTGGCTTATAATTTTCATGGGACCTGACTTAGAGTATCTGAGTGCCTGATGCTGGCAGTTCTTCATATTCTGTCGTAATTAGTCTATCATTTGCTCATTTTGCTCTTGTTGTTAGCTATTCATTTTGTTACTGGCCATAGTTTAATTTGCATTCAGTGTTTCATACTCTGTTTCAGTATCACTTTCTCCTGTAGGAAATCTTTCTTTCTGGTTCTTCATTGGCCTTGTGCAGAGGAGGACCTGGACCTGCAGGTGGTACCTTTATCTTAAGCAGAAAGTGGGTCACTGGCTTTTTATAAAACTGGGGATGATGCTTCCCTAGATTTTATCTTCACCTGCTGCTCCTGCATTTTTAAAAACATTAGACACATCCTAGCTCCCTGGGAGATACTTCTATATTATTTCCCTCAAGCAGGCCTCAATTGCGTTTTCATCCTCCAGCTGGAAGAGCACAATGAGACTTTCCCCAGAAGTCTGTCAATGCAGATCATTTAATTAGGCCAGATGGGATCACTCTAGCAGAAGTGCAAAGCTCTTTTTCCCCTTGGAATTGCTAATGCTGCCTTCCCAGTGTTCAGTCTTGGTAGTTGGGGAGATAAAGTTAAGACATAATGTATCCTTCTCACTCTGGTGCATGCACTGTGGCTTATTATTATAGGTCTAAAATATTCAGCCTTAACTTCCTGCCCTCTTGCACTTCAGGGTTTTCCAATGTTTGTACATGTCATAAGAGCAGGGACATTATTCAGCTGTGCTTGTAGAACTCAAAGTGTTTTCCCAGGCAAAAGAAGCTACTAATGTAGTTGAATATATCTTGATAGTTAAAGACCAAACATGACAAAGGTTTTTCTGTATATCCTAAATGAGTATTACAGGTGAAATGTATTCAGAGTTAAGGCTATATTCTACAGACAGTCAAACAATTCAGAAAAAAATTGTAGCTAAAGCACTCACACAACTTTATTTGCACTATCATGGTGTTATGCAAGACTATGGTAATGATGGAGGTTTAATATTTGTTGTGCTAGATTGCCTGAAACTGGCTCTTAAAGACAGAGGTTATGTCCATTCATTTATTTTTTCCTGTTTGTATTACTGTTAAATGGCATAGTTAATATTGTTTGGCTGTGCATTTCTTACCTTACAGCTTAACCAAGACCAAAGAAATCTTGAGAGATTTTAAGTCTAACGGTATAGCCTTTAATAAACTTAAACTAAGGCTAACAGATAAATCCTCCCCTATTCAAAGATAACTTGATGTTCAGAAAAGATATTAATATTTGGTTATACAAGACAAAAATTTGATATAAGCAAAAGTATATAGAAACTGAAGTCATGGAATCATGACTGCTTATCTGCTGTAGGTTTGCTGGAGAAAGGGCAAAAATATATTATTCTTGCTTACAGTGACCCCACTCATAGGTTTAGATCTATTCTTAGAAGTAGCCTGTTAGTGAGAATAAGGTTCATTACACCTTTTATTTGGTATTTAATATTCTTGATGAACTCACTTGAATAACAGCAGTTGTGGTGATGGGCTATTTGTAGCTATTGATCCTCTACAGACCTGGACCGAGGCAATCAGAAAATTAACACGGGCAACTAAACTGCCATTATTATTGACCTGAGCTGGATTCACAGCAGTGACCCAGTGCTAATGGACCCCATTGTCCTGTCCCCAGAGCCTCCTGTTCTTCTGCTGTGTAAATTCAAGTATAACACAGAAAATTCAGCCAATAGAATTTCCATGCTAAAAATCCTATGATCCACTAAAGCAGAATTATGATTGCCTTATCGTGATTCTAGCCTTCTTTTTCTTATTTTTACTTTTAGTGATGGTTACTGATAGGCAAAGCTTATTTCTGCCAAAGCAGCTAAACAGAAGTATGGTTTCAGTGATCAGTACAACCTGTCACTCAAGGGAAAGGACTTAATTTTTCGACAGTCGGCTTTCAGTGTAACCACGCATGAATGTATTTTAGGGACAGCAAAACCAGTTCAGATTTGCAATGCACTGCTACCCATAGCCCTGGACATAAGCACATAGGCTCTATTGCATTACCTGGTAAACTGGATGCCCAAGATGCTATCCAGTGGGAATACAGCCCAGAAACCCATTGGCTGAGCTGGTGGGGAGGCAGCACCATTATGGTTAGTTGTTTAGTAACTCAGCTCTGTTAAAGCCTGACTTCTGAGCCTGCTTGAAGGCCATGGAGCTTCAGTAATGGAGTCAGAAAGCTGAGGTTTCTCTATAGTTAGACAACAACTGAGCAGAGGTGTTGAGAGCCTACATTCGGAGTTGAGTTGCTAAAAGGTTACATTAGTAGGATACTGATATCTATGTTTTTTCTAAAGAAAAAAGAAAGGACACAAAAAGAAAGAATTATAGGGTAAGATTCATGTATTCCGGAGTACCTGAGACATCTGTGTGGTGCTAATGATGCAGGAGAACAGTAAGAACAGAGTTATTTCCTAAGGACAAGCAGGGTGCCCAGTATAGCCACAGTACTGGCCAGGCTACAAGCTCATGTGCAGGTCACGGTCCCACAACACTGGAGCCAAACAAGGAGACCACAGTAGTAGCGGCAGTGGTTGTTTCTGTCAGTGGTGTCAAGCAAAAGTAAGGCAACAAGTTCAGCCTGATGTCAAATTCAAACACCGTAAGACCAGGAAAAGAAACAAGAACTTACAACATGGCTTAAACTAAGACCGAAGGCCCAGGCTGGAGCTTATATGGGGCTTCTGGTGCACAGCCAGAAGGAAATGCATGGAGGTCCCAGGTGAGGCTGTTCAGGGCAATTAAATGCTGTTAAATATCTTTACGGTGTTGGACACATGGGCAATTTGCCCACACTTTGGGGTGGCAGCTGGAGGACAGCTGAGTAAGCCTAGAGCATCTAAATGGCATTCTATGTGTGTATTTAGGCCACTGAAACCCACCTGCAGTGACAAATTGCAGTATGAGCATTACATGACTTCATTACTTTGTATTAGTGTTCTGAAAATAAGTAAATTAAACTGAGGAACTCAGCAATTATGGCATGGAAACCTGCAGGAGCATCTTAATTTGGAGTTGGGTAAGATGGGCTTTCCAGAAAGAAAATTGGCAGTTAAGAAAATTCATCTGTGCTTGATTGGAATGAACTATTAATTTCTCTCTAATTTTCATAAACCAAAAATAAAATAGATTATTTTTATATTAATGTGTTGGGGTTTTTTAACTCCAGTTAGGGAAAAAAATTATATTAATGCTTTTTGATGAAGAATTTCCAATTGACTGTACTGTTGAATATGTGATGCTTAAGAAATTAGGTCAAGAAATGCATTAGATCCTTTTCTTCAAAGAGTTATTGTTTTGACAAAAAAAAAAGCAATAAAGAGAAGCATGGTTGACCAGCTGAGCTTTAATATAGGTTTTGGTGCGGATTATATAACAAGATCTTAAAATATGGGTGCAGTAATTGTTCTTTCTTCCCCTTTCTGTGAATTTAAAAGTGTCTTTCTGGTGTCTTAGTAAACTAGCTGTGGTGTTTTTTCCTGTTTATTGGGTTTGCTGCTTTGGGCGAAGACATCAAACCGAGTTCGGAGTTTGCTTAGAGCTAAAAGGTTTAATGTAGTCAGTTCCTTATACTTTGCACGAACACATTGTATGAAAAGACTAGCACTTGAGATTTATCTGTGTCATCATTAAGGTAGAGAGCATGCATTAAGAAAAGCTGATAGACTGAGTATTGAGATTCTTGATGCATTTTGTGAAGAACATAAAATCTGCTATATCTTTGCTTTTCATCAGCACTGGCTGTGAGTATGGCTTCTTTCTCTACTTACAAAACCTTGGGGAAATAAAGCTATAATTCCTTATTACTTATAGCTACCTAAGTAATTTTTGCTGTGATTAGTAATTCTTTGAATTGAATTTAGAGGTGGTAATTGCTATTTAATTCAGGTGTTTGAGGTGCCATAAAATGGGAGTTCTCCTCTTCGGTGGGAGAGGAATAACTAGAGGGGGCTCTGATTAAGTGTGGGCTTAAAACGTGTCCTGGAGAAAGAGTGACTATCATAGATTTTTAAGGTATCTTTTGCAACTTTTCTTTTCTTGATTTCTAAGGTCTACTCTGGCCACCTTTCCTACACACCAAGTAAGGCTATGGGCATGTGTAGGTTGAAGGACAATTGGGGTATTCTCACCAGGCATGTAAAGCTGCAAAGTGGCCAGCCTGCCTTACAGACACCAATACCTCCTTCTCCACTTTGGTGTGGGATACAAACTACGGTTTGGTCAGAGAATGGGGAAGACTCCATGTTTGATTTTTTTCATTTTTTTCAATTTTTTTTTCTTGAGCAGCAAAGGGTTATTTCCTGTAGTAGTTCAGACTTAGAATTCTGATGCAATTCAATTGTAGCAATTAAGTCTAACTATAACATCAGGGATAAAGCAATGTATTTCCATCACTCAGTTTCAAAGTGAAGTGACAATAGAATGAGAAATATAATGGTGACAGAATGAGGAATATGCATAATTTTTTAAGAGGATCTGTGTTGTTTCAGTTGCTGATTGGTTTATTTTTTCTAAGGGAATAGTTAATGTGTGATTTTCTGGGTTTTTTTTAATGATGGCTAACACAGAGTTAGGGTCTGATATAAGCTGTTATTTAAACTGTTTTAATTTATTACAAATATATAAAATAACTAAAGTACTAGATGTGTACTGTATCATTAGAACTCGTGTCTAACTCTTCTTAATCGGATCAGTTATTTTGTATGAGAGTAGAATTAGATGATTGCAGTAAAAATGCCAGGAGATAGATTTGATGTCTTTATTTTAGAGAGAATTAGTTAATCCAATTTCTCAGAACATATGCTAGTTCTGTGGGTTGTAAATCCTTTTCAAGATGACTTGAATTTCCCTGTGATTACTCTGAACACTTTTCCTACTGGAATATGAGAATTATGTAATAGTGATAATTTTTTTTTAATTAACTAAATTTTTTACAAAAAAAAAAGCACTAAAATAGTCACACATGCAATCAATAATTACTTCTTTCTGGGGAAGTAACTCACTGCCTTCCTACAGCAGGGTTTTTCCAGGACTTCAAAGATGCTTTACAGAATTACTGAGTGCATCCTTGCCAGACAGTTTGATATGGAGACGTCATATCCTTATTTTACAGATTAGCCAAGAGTTTCTTTATATTATAAACTGAACTTGGGTGAAGTTAAGGAGGTGACCTGGAACTACTGTGACATAACTCCAAGGATAGAAAAGTGCAGACAGACTTTTGCAAATGTTATGGTTGGCCACAAAGATAGAAGCACAACTAACTCCCCTCATCTCATGTTGCAGCCTGTAAAGTATATATCCTACAATCTTACACAGATCGTATGTATCCAATCCAATTCATAGCACTTTAATTAATATGAAGTATCTCATGGATCTATATCCTATCGTGTCATAACACAATGACACCCATATACAGTCTTATTTGATATATCTGCATATCTCCAACTATTGGTAACAAAAGCTATATGTGTGGATCAAATGCATTTTAGAGCATGTGGTTCATCACTTTCCCTCTGTCTATTCATTTCAAAACCCACATACAGTTATCCTGCTGATTCTCCAGATTTGAACAAACCCAGGATTGGAAGCTGGGATATTATTTGTACCTTCATTTGTTATAAATATGCTTCCTTATATTAATTTTAAGGACACGCCACACCCACGTGCTCTCTTCTTGTCTTCTGTTTGAATGACACCGTACAGTTAATTATTTTAACTTTATGTTGTCTGAGACCTTTGTTGCCTGTATAAAAATGTCTACTTGGAAAATGCCCTTAAATTCAGCAGACAGCACGTGATGTATGAAATAGAGTAAAACAAACTTTCTGAGCAGAAGTGGAGAAGATTTATGACTCAAACTTCCTTGTGCAGGAGCACATGATTGGTGGATTTGACTGTTATGAGTTATTGGTATTGCAGTGAAGTATGGAGATCTCAGGAGATACTGGATACGTTAGGAAGGTGAACAGAGTGGTGAAGTTCTTCCAGCTCATGCAATAGAAGGGTAGCCAAGATGGTATTTTGGATGCAGGGCTAGTTAGGGAGTGTTTGTATTGACCGGGGAAAATACAAATGAAAATGGAAGGACTGACATCTGTTCCGCTCCAGTGGAAGCTCTCCAGGAATTTGAAGGAAAACAACTAATGTGGAAGAAATAGAGGCAAGAGAGACAAGAAAGAGGAACTTGAAAATTATAACCTTAGAACAGTATTTACTAATAAATTAAAATGTTTAAGTAGGGAAATCAGAAAAGGTATTAGAAGTTTTGCCATAGCTTGACAAATACTACACTTGACAAATACTGTCATTTGTAAAATGAAAATCCAGGTTCAGTTTTAAACCCCAGATCCTCTCAAACTGGATATTTGTATTCCAGTTTCCAGTTCAAGCCTATTTCTAACACATTTTGCTGGTAAAATACAGAGATGCTAATGGTTGAAGTGGTTACACATCAAGTCACCTATTGTTTAATTTCTACCTAAAATAATGTTTTCCTTTTTTAAATTTTTTTTCTTCCCCTCCCCCCATTTAATCAGAGTGTCTTAACACTAAAACACTCTGGTCTGCTGAAACATTTGATTAATTTTGTGTGGTTGCAGTTTTGTAGTGAAACCCTAAAAGCAGCCAAGAAGCTTTACACAGCTCCACTGAACATAGCTGTGAATTATTACTGTGGTAACACTCCAAGGAAATAAGTGCAGCATCCAGTCTCGGTGGAAGGTTTCTGTCTGATTGGTTTTCCAGTCACAACTTCTTACTCCTTGTGCTACAGAGGCTGGAATTCCCGTGAGGGTGCTGGGCTCAGTCAAAAAGGGCAAATATTTATGGTGTGCAGACGGCTTTTTATTCAGCTATAAAGATGGGTGGCCATGGCACAGGGCTTTGAGAGAAGATTTAAGTGAAGAAGAAAATACCAATGAATCTGACTAACATGGATGGGAGTAAATGTTGAAATTTGCAGACAAACACACAGCTTCGGAAAACATCATAGTAAATTATGGGAAGGTTTGGCTTGAAAAAAATCCAGACACCATCTAGTCTATACCTTTCCACGAGGCAAGATAACTTCTGCAAAGCTTTTTCTGATAAACGTGCCTGTAATATGTTCTTCAAAACCCTTCAGTGCTAAAGCAATGTATCACAGTTCTCCACTGTCCTCTCTGCATAAGAATGCTAAGCATTACTCATTTTTTTGCCCTTAGAGGATAAACAATTTGTTAACTCTTTCTCTTCCCCTTTGTCTCTTGTACATAGAAATTTAGAGTCAGAATCATAGAAGAGTGCTCTTTGAGAGAATATACACTCCTAATTCTTTCAGTCTTTTTCTTGGACATTTCAAGAAATCTATGATTATGTGACATCTTGCTGAGTCTCTGGTAGTTTTTATCATTCTCCTATGGCCATTCTGTGGTTGATTTGAATCTTTCTTCAACTGCAATGCCCAGATGATATATTCCAACTGAGACAGTCAGGCTGGATAGAGAAATTCATACGTATGCCATATGACACGAACTTTGTTTTCTAATATGAGTTTGCTTTTGAGCAGTAATATGATAATGCTGACTTCAATTTGGGATTGATCATAACTCTGGTATTCTTATCTGGAAAATTGGTGCTTATTGCATTGTTCCCATTGTTCCCCCCTATTGTTGTTGGTTGGTTGTTTTTCTTTTTTTTTTTAGGTAGCTGATTGTTCCTAACTGTAATGCTTTGCATTTATCCTCACTGAGTTCCACCTGTTTATTTCAGACCTTTTCTTCAATTTCTCAAGCTCATTGGGTATTCCAATACCATTCCCTGAGCACTCATAGGCTTTTCTGTTGTCACATTCCATGTTTATATTTAATTAACAGCATTTTTATTTTCTCCCTAAAATTTGTTGTGCGTTGTTATTTACAGAGAAACAGAAGCAGACCACTAAAAATAGATGTGCGTGCGTTTGCACATGCTCTTTAATTTAAAATACTGCTTTGTGTCTGGCAATATCTAGTACAAATGGGAATGTTCAGGAAAAAAGTATGTAGAAGCAGATGGAAAAAACAGTTTGGAAAACTTTGAGGGGAAGAGTGAGCCAGTAGATTTCCATTTGAGTTCAATGGATGATAATATTCTCCCATAGGTAGAAGGCTGAAAAAAGTGAAGATGGTCCACCATCTTTTCTCACAAAGGCAACTGTTAAAGAAAAGAAACTTGAGAAGCTAACTCAAAGTTCATCTGCTCTTTGGTAGGTGTCACTAGGCACAGAAAGGAAAGAATGCTAAGAAATAGCAGTTTACTCGCTCTTGGTACAAGAGAATGATATAAAATTTCCGTAAAAGACATCCATCCATTACTGAGTTGTCAGTCTGAAACTTCCTTGCTATGTAAATCATTCTGAGGTATTATAAGAGGAGTGAGAAGCATATCTTTTTCCAGAGGCATGCTGTGCTGCTTTTAATTTACTAAGATGCTAATATTGATGAGACAAGAGTAATGGTAGTTGGGTATTTTTGAAGGCCTGTGTGCAGAGATAACTCTCTTCAGCATGACACTAGTGGTGTGCGTTGGGCGGGAACTCCTTCCTTGCTTAGATGTTATGCCTGGTATTTGTCTATTTTTGTTCCAAAATAGGAATGCCAAATAAAGTTGGATTCCAAAGTACTTCAACTCCTCTGAGCAAAGCAGTATTTACAAGGACAAAAATAGATTTAACATCCTATCACCAGCCCTTTAATGCATGTTTTAAATACTAGGAACCCTTCTGAGGGAAGGAGTAGGGAGAGTTGTAGTTATGTATAAATAAAATATATGAGCTGTAAATAACAGAAGAGATCAGAGGTGGAAAATCTTGCTTTGTGGATAGCCTGTGACTAGACCTTAAAAATTCCTTGAAAGTATGATTTTAAAAACCAGTTGCCTTAATTCTCTTTTTCATTTAAAGAATGTTAAGATGGAATGCTTAATTGAGATCAGGTTGCCTGTGGTACAATTATTACAGCCTTTAATTATATGCCGTTGCTTTTAGATGACCTTGAAATTTATTGACATAGAATTACCAGTCCTTGGCTTTTTCCATCTTTTGCATTTTTGCAGCACCATGAAATTTTTCCTACTCTAGACAGACCCACCTGGCATCTCATCCATGACCACAAATCAATTAAATGGTTTTGCCAGGGTTGCAGAATTTTACAGAGAGAAATTCAGCAGGTGTCATTTACAGCAGGCTGTGGATAAAGCTTTGTAAAATGCGTTACAGTAGGAAACACCACCCTTTTGGGAGTCAGGCCAGACTGTGAGAAACTGAGCGCTGAAAAATCCTGCCTGAGAGGTAAGGACAATTGAGGAAAAGAACCTGGGTATATAGTGTGTATGTGTCTATGGGCGAAAGAGTGCTGGGAAAATTTCAACTGACCAGCTCTAGGAATCATCAAAAAAGGACTTCTTCAGAAAACAGTTTAGATTTTTAAAAAATTTTCACTTGTGTTTGAAATGAGTTTGAAACTTGAAAACGTTTTTGACGAGTCCTGGGGAAGGGGCAGGGGAAGGAAGCTCCAAAACAATGAAGACAGGGCTGGGATTCTGGTTTTAAGCGCAAGCACTTGTACTCTGGGAGGCTAACCTGTCTGTTTGCCCGAGAGCAAGGGCCAAAACCTCTTAGTCTAGCATCATGGTGAGTGTCTTCACCCAGAAACTATGGACTTCCTTTACCTTAGAACCTTTTCCATTTTTTATAAATGTAACTTTGAGTTGGTTGTTCAGGGACCACAACACAGCTTCTTATGATGTGTGTCTGAATTTAATCCTGAGCCTCAGAAGCCTTTTCTGCTAAAATTTTCATGAAAATTTAGCAGGAAAGTATTTGTTTCAACAAAGTAATATTTTCAGTTGAAAAGCCATTTCTTTGTATAATCCCTAACCCTTTTTATTCATCTGCTACTGAAATGGATCTGATACCCTTTGTGCTATCAAAAAACCTCCATCCTCTAATCCAAAGCACATATGCGAAGATTTCCCAGAACCATCCAAAGAACAATAAAACTCATCAAAAGAGAGATGCCAGAAGTTCTTGAAAACATATCAAATATCAGTGATAGCCTTTATAAAGGGAATTTATATAAAATAAAATTAATGATAACTGTACTATTTTCACAAATTAGGCTTTCTAAAAATCAAAGGAAATGGGGTAACGTTAATTTACCTGGATCTGAAAGGAACCGAGTGGAATGAGTAAAAGAAGTGTTATTGACTCTCTTTGCTGCTTTTAATTAGTATAAAGCTCCACATTTCAAATAATGCACTATTTGGGCTCCCTCCTTCACTGCAGCAGTTGATACTGCTCTGTTTTCATAGGTATTGCTAATGCACATGGCATGTTTTGAAATACAGTAAATATAGTCTGCCCTCGTTGCCCAATGAGATGTCATTTAAGAGGGAGTTAACAAAGGCTAGGAACTAACATAGGGTCCTGGCCAGCAGTTGCTAGTAGAGGAGGGAATAGAAACTTCTCAAGTGACAAATACCAAAATGGGTGAAACAAATGCTTTCAGAGTAGGGTTGGATGGGAATGCTCTTGTGTGGAAGAATCAAATGACAGAAATATGACATATATATATCTTTGGAGAAGAGTGCTGGGAACAGAGTCTTGGAGGATTTTGACAATTAAAACAGAAAGCGTGACTGGAAGCAGTAACCACATCTGAGTTGTTCAGTCCCGGAAGGGGAATTTGCTAAGGCTGGCAGCAAGAGCTGCCTGAGTGGAGAGTTAGCATCTTTCCATTCGCTCTGCCTCTCAGATCTCTCTGACCCTCGGGGACTGATGAAAGGCTTGTTCACTTGGTTTAGTCTTCCTCAGAGTTTCCTTCTCCCCTGACAGTTTCTTACTCATTTCTGGTGGCGTCCAGCAGTGATTGTTGTTTTGATATGGTGATAGTTCTTCATGCTGCATGCTACATAGCTCTGAATAATTTCTGCCTGTTAACTTTCGTGTACTCCCACAGTAATAAGCACTTTTATATGGAGTCATTAAATAAACCTGTAAAATTCTTTGTATAACATTTTAGGACTGCTTCATCTGGACATTCAGATGGCTAAAACTCTAGTTGTAGTTTACAGTATGGGGAAAAGCAACTGTCTGACATCTAGAAAGCCTTGCTTTAGCATATGGAAATAATTCAAACAAAAGTAACATTTAAAACAGCTTTTTTTAACCACAGATTGTGTACTGAGAGCACTCTCTAATACTGCAAAGGACAACTGCCACAATCTAGCCAAAGTCTGTCTGTCCTTTCTTCCCAAGAATAAGAAATGAATTGTCCTTATTTACATAAATGTTGCAGAGTTGTCAGTTTGTTTTAGATAAAAATGTATTCTGTCACTTATATTATGTTTTTCATAGATCTTTGCTAATTTTTCTGTAGTTAGCATTGGTAACTGTGCACATATATGACTTCTGACCAAACCAGATCTTCTCAAAAAATACTGCTTCATTGTGGTTTAAGGATGCAATATTAGGGCTTTTATGGACCACAAAGCCAACTCCTAGCCTTTATTAAAAAACAAACAAACCAAAAAAACAAACCCCAAAACAACAAAAAATGGAAGGGGTGGGAAGAAGGGTTCATTTCAGAACCATTTTTGACAATTGAAACTTTTTCCTATTTTTTTTAATTAAGCTTAAAATATTCAGCAGTTTTGAGCAAAGTACAGAAACAGTTTGGGATTATCCAAGTATGCGTACAAGTCTGCTTATAAACTCTTCTACTGTAATCACTTTTTTTAGTTTTCAGCATTTCTACAAAGTGTTGAGATCCATCTGTGCTGCCTGACTTGGTATTGTCATGTATTGTTTTGGGCTTTTTCCTTGAAGTGAGAAGCTGATGAGGGAACAGGAGAGGAAATACAGCAGGGATGCCAAAGGGGTGGACTTTGCTTTGGTATATCTTCATTATTATTGAAGAAATTGGGTTTGGGGAAGCAGCTGGCTTTGTGTGGGGAGAATGATAGGGGAAAAGGGAGTCAGAAGCAGCACCTCAGCACAAGGAATCTGGTTTTGTGAGGATGTGCTCACATGCATGTACTATAAACATCATCAAGAAGTGTGAAGAGTTGAGTCTGTTCCTCTGTCTCTTCATGAAGCCAGCTCCACCCTGCCCTGGGTTTGCACAGGGAAAAGGGAGTTGTGTTCAGCGTTTGTTGGGCTTTGCTTTGGCAGTGATGTGTTTTTTCAAAAAGCTCTTCTACGCTCTCCTTCAGAGCTGTGAGGGTTGTGCAGCCTCCCCAGGGACCTGCTGCAGGCTCACCACGCTTCGGGGCTGGCTGGCAGGGAGCTTCCCACTGTGTTGGGGGATCAGATGAGGAGAGAGTGAGTGTTCTGGCTAAAGGTGATAAATGTAACCATGCAGCATCCTTTTGCCAGAGTAACTAATGACTACGCATTAATATGCATAAGGACTTCCTCTTACAGAGTTGGGTTATTTTTAACCTGATTTTTGTTTGTTTTTTTTTTTTTAATGCTGTGATTACTGGTTCTAATCCAGTTCCCAATTAGATGGAGTATTAGATTGAGTTCTGACATCTGAAAATAAAACTAACCTCCTGTAATATTTATGGCAGTGCAGAATAATGAAAGCACAGCACACTACCAGGCAGAGAATTGGAGAGATCTGGCAATACTTGGATCTGGAAGTCTGGCTTTTTTATGTGACATTGGTAGAAATATGCATTACTTTTGGCTACTTGGGTGTAGGATTCCAATTGCGACTTCACTGAATTGTCATGGTTACCCCTTGCTGTTTGAAAACAAATTTGGAAGCCTACCTTATTCCTGAAAAACAAAATTTCTTACAAGAAATAAGGATCAGATTTTAAACATACATAATATGAAGAGGCAGTTTTCCAAAGCCCTATTTATAGATAAATTATTTTCTCTTTCAAAGAGCCTGGCCTTGGGCTAACTGCAGGATGCATTAGAAAATCCTGGCTAGGAGCTGAAGTACACTTTGCTCCCAATTGCTGTGCCAAAGGCACCCATATGTAGCCACAGCCATCCAAGGAGTAGCCTCAATGTTCGTATAGGTACAGTAAAATGCACAGTGATGGTCTTCAGCTCATGAGCAGAAATCTGTCTATGCCCAGAACACCTCGCTGGAGAGCCTTTCCTTATAATCATAAAATACAGGAGAAAGCCTAGCCATTTAAAATCCAAATATTTGGCACCTCCAGTCTCAGTGCTGCTCCTTCACAGCCATGCTGGCTTTTAACATCCTCTTTTTATTAAACTATTAAATTGGGAATTTTTATTACTCCCAATTTAGCACTTCTAATAAAAAGTTACAGTTAAAAGCCTCTGTGGGTACTGAAACTTGCAGCTGTGATTGCTCTTGATGGAAATAAAGACAAACTCAGCTTTTAAAGCTTGCCTCTGTCAGGTGGTGGCTCCAAATCAGAGGGAGCTGGGTGGGAGAGCAGCTGGGAAGGAATTACAGCAGCAGGAGGTGGATGAAAAGAGAGAAGGTGGCGGCAGAAGAGAATTAATTATGTGTTTGTGGTACAGCTATAGTTACAGTATGAAAATACCTTAAAGTTTGGAAATAATCAAAAGCCACTCACTGCTTTAATGCAATACTTATTTAAGCATGACATCAGTATTCAGTAGTAGTGGCTTGAACCTCATTGGAGACTTTGAGTAATTGTACCATTCATGTGAAATTCTGTAGTGTACAGTGGTCCTGACTAGTGTATATCTCAGAAAAAATGTAGCAGCAGGGTGAAGTAGCATGTTGCTACAAATCCTGGAAAGGAGATATTTGAGACTGTTACTAGCTGTAAAGGGTAACATGACTTCTTGAACTGAGGATTCAAAGCCACAATACAAGAAATTTCAATAGAAAGAAACTTTTTTTATATCCAGCTTCCTAAACTCATGTAATTACCTTTTTTTTTAGCAGAGGAAAAAGATATATAAAAGATATATTAAAAAGTGCAAGAATATATATTTTAAACTGTTTTTTTTTTTCTGCTGGAAAGAAATCTTTTCATTAGAAAAAAAAACACTGAGATGGAAACTCTGATATAATGATCTAAAGTTTTCTGTCTTAAATCAGACTTTTTTACAGTCCCTTTTTCTTTCTGTAAGTATAATAAGTGGGAGGAAGACAGAACCATATTTTCAATTACTAAAGTTGAATTCAAAGTTACCTGACTGGACTGCAGGAGTCAGTCCTGGGATGAAAGGAATATTGCAAGCATGAATGGTATCTCCTGCAGGGCCTTGGAAATCTCTAGGAATACTGTTCTTCTCTGCTGACTGCTTTTCCCTCTGCCTGGGAAATGAGGCTGCTTCCCTAGAGGGAGGTTATACGGCTTGTGATTTAATTTGTGTTTTGTTCCGAAAGAAAACCCAGCGCTGTAGACCTCTAAAATAAAAACCATAATAGCATAAAACTCTCCACTCTTTCATTATATATTTGATGACCAGAGCTATAGCAACTGAGAAGTTGGTCAGGTGTCTCATAGTTTCCAAAGCACTGCTGAAGGCTTGAGGAGGAAATATTCTTTCATCGAAGACAAAACTCCCTTTAACTTCTCCTGGAGCTGTATTTCATGCTTATGATCTGATACTGCACCCAGTTATGTCAGAGAATGGGTCAGCCCATCCAGGTCCATTTTTCAGAAAAGCTCCTCGGAATACTTCTTTCAGCAATGTGACTGACTCATTTTGCTGAAATTTTCTTGAATATAACAGTGCTGAAATTAGATGATAAACTATGGGGGTTGCTGAGTCTGAATAACCTTTGATGCTGTCTATCTTTCCTCAGTTTTCCCATCTCTTCTTCATATTATATGAACATGAGGCAATGTTCCTGAAGCCAAAACCAGCATGTGCCCACAGTATTTGGGTGACTTAGGATGTCTCTTAGGACAGCAGATTTTAAGTGACGGCAAGTATCAGCTTTCAGCAGCAGTTCAGGAAAGGACGGTGCTCCCAGCTCCCCCCTCTCTTGGAGGCTGCCACTGCTGTTCCTGTGGCAGGAGAAAAGGAGTGTCCACTAAGCTGTCCCAGTTTAGTCCTGTGCTTTAATGCTTACCTTTTCTGTCAGTAGTCTATGCTAAGACGTTTCTCAGTCTATATTTGTGTTTTTCTCTATGGATCTCCATCCATTTTGAATTCCTGATACTAGCTAGTGGTCAGGAAAGAGGCATATCAGTGAAAAATAGTTGCTTTCTTACACTGCCGTTCTATTAGTTGGTCTGATCTACAGGCTAACCAGCTTTTCAAAGGGAGAAAAAGGTGTGTTACTGTGGCCAGTATTTAGATATACAGCAGCATGGCTGTCTGGCTTAAGAACAGAGACTCAAACATGCTTCTGGTGGGTGAGGAAAAGAATATAATTGTAATGAATGGGAACAGTGTAGAAGTGAACAAATATTTTTATGTGACTCAGTGAAAGTTAAAGAAAAATATTCTATACAGGGAAAGGGAGAGAGGAAGTTGCCCTTATGATTGCACTAATCAACCATACTGACTGCTTATATTTCTCCAGGGCAAGAATCAGGGCAGGGGGGAAACAACCGAATCTTATGAATATTTAATATATATTTTTTTTAAATGTTTAACCAACTCAGTGAATTAAGGAGAATTGCAATGAACAGATGAAGTATTAGACTCTGTGGAATGAAGACAAGCATTTAAATTAAGAAAACAGCATGATAAGATTGCGCAAGCTGAGTCCAAGAACCCTTGATCTAGAGATTTAATGGATGGAAGGGAAGACAAGCAGGAATATATAAAGAGATCCTATTAGTGCCCTGGGGTTATCTGAGGAAAAAGGACTTTTCAGTGTGAGAAATTAATTTGAAAATGTTTACTTTTCATCCAGATGTTTTATGGGGAACCCTATGGCAAAGTACAGAAAGAATGGGAGATATAAAAATAAAAGCAGGGAAGAAAGATAGAATATTTTAGATGCTCTTTTCCAGGATTTTTTCATGTTCCTATACAGCATAACTTTCTACCTTTTGTAAAGGGAGATCAAAGCTGTAGGAGAAGCATAATCTAACGAAAGGCATCTGGGGCTTGGGATAAAAGGAATAAGTGTCTGAAAAAGGATGACAAGTGTATAGTTATTCCTCCTGTCAGATCTAACATGAAATTGGAGAAACAAGAACACAACCTGCACCAATCTACCTCTCTTACACCATCAGGAGTGGACATCTGAAGCAGTGGGACACACATAGATATATTGCTAAACTCGTAGGGGAATAAAAATGCTGCTGGTGTACGATTGAAAGAAAATGGCTACAAACTTTCAATATGTGTACTATTTAAGAATGAATGCGATCAAGTTTTTGATTGAAAACTAATTGAAATGCAATCAGAGAGTGATTCATAGAAGGCAAAAAGCTTTTAATTTTTGTCTGTATTAAAACATGTGTTTCGGTTATTAATGTAGATTTGTGGGGCTGCCAGATGAAAACATTTCTAAGCTTATCTAATAGGTAGCAAGGTCTCTGAAAGGTCATTTTCAAAAAGCTGGACTTCATGTGTGCTACTGTATCATTACAGCTGAAATTTTGAGGAAGTATTAGTTTTTACTCTTTTACCTATTTCCGGACTTCATGTATAAGTAACATAGGCACTGTCACAAGGGCTGGGCAGGCCCCTGGACCATACTGCTGGTCTCTAGCAGCAGACAAATATTTCTTTTAGAAACTCTCAGGAACTCCCAGTGTTGAGAATCATTATGGATATATGTATTATGATTTCCACCAGAGAATTAATGTTCTGCAATAATATGACTTCACCTTTTATCCAAGATTAAAAGAAAAGTAACTCATGATGTGCCTTCTGAATCATGACCTTAGCTCTGTCTGTAAAACCGTGATCTCTTGACTTCATCGCCACCCTTCAGCACTGAGGTCCACGCCAACTTTGTGCTCCTCAGCATTCATTTTTATGGGATTGCTATTCTTAATAAGAAAAGATGAAGAGAAGGACATCTTCCTCCTTCTGGTCTGTGTCTGCTTGTATCTAGTGCACTGTGTACTCTGTTCTTTCCTTCTCTGCAGTGCTTCATATTCTCTTCATCTTCCTTCCTTTTCTCTCTTCTTCCCTGACTGGTATTTCTTTCATCTGTGCTTGAAACCCTTCATTTTTGAAATCTCTCTTGTGTGGTAGAGACTAGGACTTGATGATCAAGATGGAGAGAAGCCTTCAGCCCCTGCAGTGGCCCAAGTGCGTTTCATATTGCCTCCCGGTCTGTTATTGAAACACCTTATTATTCTCTACATATATCAGGCACTGTGTCACTGATGATGATTTAGATACTTTCAAATAATTTGTTTAGACATGCCTAAAGTTCATTAATGCATAGCTTAAATAATTTATAGACTTACAAATACATACATACAAAAAAGAATTTTTCGATATCTCATTCAGCCCTTTCCTGTCTTGAACAATGTACATTTGTTCTTTCTTTGTTGTCTTTTAAACTGTCCGTTTTCTGTTTAAGGGCATCCCCCGTGGTCAGGTAATGGAGAATTAGCACACGTGAGAGGATTGTAATCCACATGAACCACTTCCTTGCACAGGATGAAGATAAGCAATATTAAAGGGGTATATCAGGAGTCCAGGTATATCTTGCTGGCTCCATTATGCAATGTTCGTGCCAGAGCTCGTTGAAAGAATTCTGAATTTGCAGCTCAATCTCCTGATGAATTCACTCTCCTTCTGTCACTTGCTTGTCTGGGTCTACATTCTACAAATATTCTAGTAAATGATGGGATGCTTACTGAAATTTTAGAGAATATTTCCAGAAAGTCATCTTCTCAGATCATAACCATCAAATCTCGGAAGTGTCTTGTGCTCTTTATTTGTCCAAGCAAATTTCTGAGGCAGAAATGTTAAAACAATGTCCTAGTTTGTTTTAATTTAAAAACAAACTTAAGGAAAAGTTTGTTCCTGGAAAACATGCAAATGGAAAGTGACAGTGTCTGATAAATAGGTTATATTGAAATATTTGCACAAAATCTTTTCTGGGGGCTGGGTACAAGTAATTTGTGGACACGTGGAACAAAGACAGGACACTAGCTCATGACTTGACTTCCAGATATTCCCTTGGAGGGAAAATTCTTTTCAAAATATTTAACTTTTTCAGGCAGAAGTAAAGGTGATTGTGGAGAGGTTGAATGAGCAATTTTACTTCTTCTGTCTTCCAGGCTGGTCTCTTTATTCCTTTGTCTCTGGTTTCTAATCTCCTGTTTCACCAATTAGATGCAACAGCACAGTCAGACTTAAAGGACTAAATGGCATTACGAATGCCTGAAGCCCGGCTGAGAGCTTTGTGGATCACTTCCATCCTGGGAGGAGAACAGCTAGAAAAATCCTCTCTCCAGCATGCACAGTGTCCTAGTTCTGCTCCCTTCATATAGGGAACGCTACAGGCCTGCCTTACATTCGAGCAGGTTGCTGCACAGGCTCTGATTGCTTGCTAGCCTAAAACTCTTTACCAGCTTTAATAGCATGCGTTAGCAGTAATTGTTATGTGCGTTCCCACATAAGCCTTTAAAAGGGAAAGTGCAGATTTGTTCGAAGTAAACAATAAAAACACTTTTTCAGTCAAGGAAAAAATTCTAGTGAAGTGTAATAATAAAAGTGGTAAAGTTGCTTCAGGAGAAATAAGTCTTTTTGTAGTCTGTGTATAATTGAACAGAGTGTGCTAGAGTATCTCCATACAATTATTTAGGATTTTGTCATAACTAAGAAGTCTGGAGAATACCATCTGTCTCCACCATGTGCTATTGTGCCCCACAGCAAGTGGCAGTATGTGACCGCGTTTATGCACAAATGTATATTGGAAAAATTTGACAGATCTGGGATACTAACCATTTGTGGTTTTGCAGACCCTTCCATCTGAAAACACTTTTCTGGCTGCTGTTGACCTCCTCTGGGTCCTCCCGGTAGAAATGAGGGGAGCTAGTGAGCATGGTGATACCCATGGTCACCTGCTGTTATCTTTTAGTTACTCTTTTAAGTAGAAAATTTTGAAAACTCATTTTCTTACACACCCACAGAGTCTTATTTTCTTGCTTTTTTTAAATAAAGGGAGAGGGAAGGCATTTCATAACAACATAAGTACTGATTGTGGGATATTTTAAAAACACTACAGCTGGATTAAGCAGCTGAGTCATTGACTTGGAATAGAAGAATGCCTGGAAAATTAAGACACAAATCTTTGATGTAAGAAAAATCTTCTCCTGTCCCAGTTAAAGTTCACCTAATCCTACATATCCAATACTCTTCTCTCCATCGCTGACCGTAACTCATTTGTGTTATGTAACTCTAACAATCTGATAACCATTTAAAAACTCAGAAGAAATTACCTAATTATGATCCTTTTTCATTGCACGCTTATTCTTTACTACCTCTGCTCCAATGTAATCTCTGAATAACACCTTTTAGCTTGAGATGGTATTTTTCCTTTCTTCCTTCTGAATTTTTCTAGTTCTTCTGTTTCATGCGCTTGCTTTGTTCTAAGGGATCGTGAAAGAGATAAGCTGTTGCTAAGAAGCTGTTTTGAAAACATCTTTGCTGTTCTGGCCTGACAGGCAGTGTGCTAAAGCATCAACTATCTGCCTTGTTCCTCTGAGATACTTTTTCTCACACCCACTGGCACAAATAGGCACCTGAAGAAGCCACATGCTGAAACCTTCTCTGCTTGGAGGCTATGCCTGTCCTGCAGAGAAAAAGCAGCCTTTAGAAGTGGCTGCAAATCTATAGACCGCTGAACGCTGCTTGTTTCCCACTGGTGTTGCTGCCTTGTGGCCGTCTGCCTGGCAGCTCATGTGCTTGGGGCTGCAGACCCTCCTTTGCCTCCGAGGACACGCTCTAGTGATGCTGAAGGCAGTATGCCAGTCTGGCCCTTAGCCTGACTTCAGGGCTGCCCCCAGCAGACAATTCAGGTTGCCTGTAATTTATCTCTCAGATGTAAAGGTATTGAGTGACTCCACAGGAAGTTTTATAAAACTCAGCTAAACATGTGCTGAAGCTCCTCTGTATCTCAGGATCTCCCAGGGGATCCTGATCAAATAGTTCTTTCCACGCTGTGGTGGTTCTTTATGGTGAAGTTTTCTGTTGCTTGGATGGCTTCCTTAGGTCTTCAGAAGATGCCTTTCACAGATTTTGCGAACAAGTTTCTGAAGAGCGATCTAGTGGGTAACATCACCAAAGTAGTTGGTCCCTCAGCTAGCAATATTTTCATCCAACAATGTTTTGGGGGGGCTTTGGGAGTTGGTTTTTATTGGTTTTGTTGTGGTTTTTTTAGAATAGCAATATGGCCTTTTCTTGTAGTAAGTAGCTTTTCTACTAAGTAGCTTTTATCAAACCCTTGCAAGTCTCATCAGCCTCCAACTTTTCCAGATTTCCTCCAGTACCAACTAGTTTGGGGTTTTCTCCTTTTCCATTCCCTCCTCCTCACCTTTTTCCCATTCCAGCGTGGTAAAATGAGCAATAACTAGAAGCTCTCCTCAGATAGAGATGTAAAAAACCCAAAATTACACCACCCCCCTCCCCCAACCAAGTCATAAAACTGAAACGTATAATCAAAACCAGAATAACTCTGATGTGGACACTTTTTCTCTCGAGTAGTTTGAATTACTTTCATGTATAATTTTGGCCACCAGAATCAGATCACTGCAGAGCTGTTGCAGTTTGGATCTAAATTGGCAGTTAGAGACAGTGGCAGATAATCAGGTTACTTGGTCTCTAGGTGAGAGGAAAGTGGCTGAAGCTTGCAAGAAAAGGCAAGGTGGTCAGCACATCCCAGTAAGCAGTTAAGTGATTTGCTGTGAAGCATTTACACTGAAGAAAGTCTTTAATTCATGGTGCCAGGTGCAACGGGAAATCCATTTTGTTGTTTACCACGTATTTTTACGGAAATGGAAAAATAAGCCAGATGTTATGACCAAACCAAACAATGTTTTTGTAAACATGACAGACTCTACTCCTGGTTCACTTTCCTGACCAATCTTGACAAAAGTCTGCTGTGAGGTTTACCAGGAGATCATCAGGTACTTTTAGATGCTGACAGTGACTGTTGTCAGTGCTAATGTCAGTCTGATAGAGTTGCTTCTTTGCAAATGATGGAATTTCTTTGATTGATTTTTGACATTTTTTCCTCTGAAAACCTGTGCTCTTGCAATGCTGTGGGCTGTGCTATATTGTAGTTTTGTTTAATGTGAGTGTGACATAGGACTTGCACAAAATGGAGAAATGAAGACACGTACACATCTCAGAGTATCACTGCGAGTCCGGCACAGGGCTGTTTAAATTCTCAAACTGTGAGAGGATATGAGGTCTTTAAGATCAGTAATGCCATGAAGAAGAAAAAAAATTAAGTAGAAATATACATACAGAAAAAATATCTCTGTTTCTCAGGAAAAGACATGAGGATTTTCCACTGAGTTATCAGATAACAGTCTTAGAAATCCCGAGAAAGTATCTTTTGCAAAGTCATGGTGGATCAATAGCTTTTTAAACACCATTGGGTGCATCTGAATTTTATCTCAAAAAACTGCTATTGTTTAAGGCTGGAACCCATGAGAATACATTTTCCTGGTTTTATATTCTTCCTGAATCATCTCTTACAGCAAACAAGCTTCTTGGCTAAGTGGACCGTGTCTGATGTGGTGTGGCCTTTCTTGTGTTTTTACTTGTGCTCTCTTAATGTACCAAAGCATGGAATCTGAAACCAAGTGGGATGGAGCCTCCTTGGAGATGAATGTCAACTTTTCACTGAAATCACTTGTGGTATGTAAGGCAAGTAGCTTTCGGAGAAAAATCTCTGGAGAGGTTATATGGTTGTGTTATGGGGCAGGTCCAGAGGCACCAAGACCAGGGAAAGCTTCTGTTGGACTAAGCCTCAGTCCATTTCCTTTCATTTGCATCTTTCTTTACTCAGAATATTTAGCAGCTTAAAGATCATTGTTACAAATAAAAGAAAGTTGCTCTTAAAGCAGTACATAGGCTTTGACTCTTTCTTTGACGGCAGTTATTTCAGCTTTCATTCAATTCTGCTGGAACCGCCACTTCAATCTTTGGCTTTTGACTTAATAGACACCTGTCAAAGCCTGCATAAAACTGATTTAAAATAACCATAGGAACAGATAGAGTGCATTTTCTTAATCTTTCAGATTGATGTTTTGTTTCTTTCAGATCTCTGTAAAAATTCAATGGAGGGTTTTGAAATGTTGCATTTAGATAAAACACAATTTAAAAGAGAAGAGAAAATAAATAAAACCCCAAACCCAGATTGCTGTGCACTGAAGGTATGATTTTATGCATTACAGTTTAGCTAAGACCCGTTCAAGGAGAAACTTCAACAGCTTGCCAGGGGCAGTCTCCATAAGCTGTGGCTGCTGTTAGAGCTTGCTGTAAATATTCTGCTGTTTTACAGCTGGCAACTGTTAAACTTGGCACAAGCCCATGTAAAATGCTTAGATAAAAAATAAATATTTCTTTTCTCTCCCTTCAGAGGTAATCGTTAATAAATACCAAGAAAAACAAACAATCAAATCAGCGGTGAGGACTCATTAGTCAATACTGTTATCTCACTCATTTCATTCATAAAGCTGCATCAGCCATGTGCTTAGAAACCAAACAGGTTTCCCTTTTTAACAGCAAATCTACTAAACTGCAGAGGGTCTGTCTTTACGGCACATTTTTATTTATGTTTGCTGAAGTAAAGTGGTTGTCCTTGGCACTTTGAGCAGATGGTCTGGGTTCTCCAATTCTACTGAGAACTATATTTGTAACTAATGCAATATCTGTAATATCATTTCATGTTGTCATTAATTATTTTAATGAAGTGTTTATAAAGAAGTTTCTCAAAGCTAGGACTGACCTTTCTGAATCCTAGCTACAGAACTTTCTACATCCGAAAACTATGGCAAATATTTTTCACCTATTTAGAAGCCATACATTTACTACCTTTTATGGTTTAGATTTCTGTTTCTCCTGAGTTCTCCTTCCAAGTGTTAGACAGATCATGTACTTGCAATATACTCCACATGCTATAAGAGTAAAGGCATTGATGATATCTCTTTAGAAGTTACCTCAGTTAAACAAGATAATGCAGGGAATATGGTGCCTGTGCTTGATGAATTGGGATGGAAACTTCTTATATTGCTGTTTTCTATTTATTGTCATTAATTCTAAAGTGTTTTTAGCTGCTCGTGCACATTCTGAATTGCGTTAGTTCTGCTAGGACTAGTTCCCCATTCCATCCATTTATCTACCTCAAAATATTTCTTATGTTTAACAACTTCTTAAAATACATAAAGTACTTAAAATACATAAAAAAAAGATAGAAACTTCTCTGTTTCATCCAGCACATGAACCTTATGATATGAGCGTCTTCCTATATGAGCACTGAAATTTTGGTACTGGCTGACTTGGGAGTTGACTGGAGGAGAATCTGGTTCCAGAAGAGTGCCTGCTAGCAGGCGAGCAGCATGCTGGACTTTTCATCAGAACACTTGTGTCTTACATTTGGCTTTGCCGTGAAGCTGCTGTGTGAATGTAGATACAGAATTTGTCACCAGGTAATTTCCTCTGTTCTGCTTCTCAATCTGTGTCTTAATACTGGCACCTCAAGGAGTTACTCCAAGAAGCAATAGTCCTTCAGTCCCAATAGTGAAGAATGTATTGTTTGATTATTTTTAATATTTTATTTTCTTTTTTTCCCCTCTAGTAATGCAGGCTGTTGGCTCTCAAACTATGAGTGCCATAACTTTTACAGGAGGTCTAGATGCCTAGCTGCTATGAATAAGCATTATTTCTTTGGCTTGAAATGAACCTCAGTGGCACCCTGTTTTTAAGTATCGCTGTAATGGGGAGGAGGGAGGACAAATATAAGTGTCTATATCTACAAGTGGAACTGGGCTACCTCAGTTCTCCAAGGGTAGATTTCAGTTGCGAGCAGCTGCCCAAAGAAATACATAGCTGAGAAGAGGCAGATTCCCAGAAGATGTCAATTATCTCAGCCTCGTTCACTTGACTGGAGCTGCCAGTTTACTGCAGGATTTGCTGCGGGAGGCTGGCAGAGAAATAGGGGATATCAGCAAAGACATTAGTCACTTGTTGCACAGCAGTGTTTGGCATGTGGCCATTTGCTACAAATTGCCCTCAAAAGCTTTACATCTTCTTGAAGCGCTGAGCTACTTAGTAAGTTAAACTTCATGTAGTTTGGTGTCCTAATAGAATTCCTTATGTAGGCAGCGTGTAATGCTCTCGCTGGCAATGCACATGTTGGTAGATATGTATACATGTATCAGGAGCCAAGGACCAAACAAGAGGAAATTGGGTTGTGGTGTTAAAATGGCAAGTTTTCAGGGTTATCTTTGCAGTCATAGAGGGGTTTTGAAGCTAAGAAGCCATGTAGGGCTAGAATCTTCTTCAGGAAAGACAAAGGGGGAGAGAGAGATTAGTTTCTCCTGTCTCTGGATTTCTTCTCAATCACCATTGCCCTTCAGATATCATATCAAAAGTGTTTTTGCAGTCATGTACATCGAACATAGCCTTTGGTTTATGTTTCAACAATTCCAATTTCGCGTTCTCTGTAACTGTGCAAGAATCCTTACCTGTAATCTGTCTGTGCTTTTAACTTCAAAAAAGTTGCCAGGTAGGAAATTTCAGATTGAACAGAGGTCCTGTGGCTGTGGGTACTATGGACTCAGAAAAAGATCATGAGAAAAACACTGGTTGTCAGTCCTCCTTCATCTTAGAAATTTCAGGTCCTGCTGGCAATTTGCATATAAGCATATTTGCTAATAAATCTTGCTCTTGGGACAACTTGTTCTTGTATTTGATGTTATTATTTGGCTTCAGAGAACAGCATCTTCTTCCATGCTGGCGTATCTTCCCTTTTGCCTGTGTTTACAAGAGGATATAAATTTCCAGTTTCCCTTTCTCATCAGGCATCAGCCGGAGTTTCCCTCCAGCTCCATCAGAACAGACACCCTGGGAAGATCTAATCTCAACTCCTTTTCTTTACAGAGCTTGTCATAGTTGGTCGTACAGTGGGAGTCAGATTTCCTGGGGAAAAAAGGGCAATATCGTATTCTTGTTTCTCCGCTAGGTTTTCTTGGTATGGTAAGTGCTCCCTGTTGTATAGCAGAGAGTGCGGCCACAACCCTCCAAACCACATAACAGTTTTATCCAGCCTTGCAAGCGAAACATATGAAGCTCTTCCTAACATCACTGTTTGCAAGCTCTTGCTTTAGGGGTTTCTCTGCTGTCCCTGTTCTTAGTATTTTCTCTCTGAGATTTCTAAGACTCTTTGTATTTTGTGATTCTTGCATCCATATATTTTTGTGTATCTGTCCACACCTTTCTGTGGAGCTGTGATGCAGGAATTTTGAAGAGATCAGAAAAGATTACTTAGACACTGGAGACTCCAATGCTCCAATCATATGCTGTTGACAGGGCTTTTTGTGTGGAGAGATGGGGGTTTATGGATTTTAAAAATATTTGAAAATACTATCTGGTTAACTTTTTCCATTAGAAAAACTAACAGAAAAAATCAGCAGAAAAAAAAAGTTACTAATAAATAAAGAAATGAAGTATCTTTAATAAAGAAACCAAGTTTTCTGTGTTTAAGAAACCAAGTTCTTCTATTTACAGTCTTTGACAAAACCGATACTTTAGTTCATAAAATAGAAAAACAATTTTTTTTTTGAGGAGCTACAGCAGCAAATTTGGGAAAGTAACATTTCCAGAGGAGGAATCTGACACAATTATAAAAATAAGCGTCAAAAGAGTCATGACATGCAACTCTTAAAATACACTGAAAAGCCCATTACTAAGTCGGATGCATACTCAGGTAACCCCACTGGGTCTATGCCTTTTTATTCCTCTTGAAATCTAGAAAACTTTGTGTGAGGAAATTTTGGAGGACACCTTTCTGTTTTGCTTCATCCCACGAAGTAGTGACATTACATGTTCCATTCTCTCTCTTATGCCCTCTCTTCTAGACATAATCTTACACCTGCTCTTTATGACCTTTCCAGGATATTTGTGTGCTTTCCTTCATTTAGACTGCAGCAATGCCCTCAGCTGCCAAACTGCTGATTTACTTTATTTATTTCCAAATTTAACGTGGCCCAGTTTTGTGCCATGAAACACAAACAGTTGCAGGAAATTTAATTGAAAGCATGAACATATAAACTCAGAAGAAAGCACAAAATGGAATTTATGAAGATAGCTGAAAATAGCCACGGCCATATGGATTTCATTGGGGACGTGCAATATGCTGATACCATCTTTTTTGTTTTGGTAGCAATTATCTGCTCTCTGTTTTCAAGTCCTCTAATTCTTATTTTGCATTTAGCATCTCAAAGCAATTCAGGAGAAACATACTTTAAGCATCATTACTACACAAATTGGTAAACCGGGTGTAAACATTTTATAAGCAGCATGTTCAGTATTTTTTTTTTTTGTGGTGAGTTTTGTTGGGTTTGGGGAGTGTGGGGCTTTTTTGGTTGGATTTTTGGGGTTTTTTTTGTTGTTGTTGTTTTTAAATGAAAACATTGTTTCACAGCTGGTAGCTTACTGGGTCACAAGCTAATAGTGAAGTTGGGTTGTTACTGGCTGTCTCATGAGCTAGGCTACTGTAGATTTTTTCATTTCTAGTAGTTGTTATAAATGCTGTGTCATCATTGTAAATCTCTTATATCGTAAAGTATATTTGATGAAGCAGGAATCTTTGTTTTCTGGTGGAATATTAGCTATAAGTAACTTGAAACAGTAATTTGAGCATCACTTTTAAGGAATAGAGTGTTTTAGGGTGATAGCTGTACTCCTCTAGTGACTTCACATTTGAATTTCCTGCATTCATAGGAAACAATGGAAGGTGTTCTATATGTTTGTAATGATATTTAAAAAGAAATGTCAGGGAGATAACCCAAGTGATCTATTGCTGCCTTGAACTAAAGCTGCAAGAAGAGAAACTTCAAGAAAGCCTGTGGGAGTTCTGCTGTGACTTTCTTTGATGCTGTTGTGAGAGCGGAGATAGCATTATCAGTGTATCTGCAAGAACAGGCGAAAACTATCTTGTTGTGTAAAGCACCTATTTCCAGCAAGCATTCAAGGTGTAGGATAGGTGATCATTGTACATAATAGGAGAAATGATGGAAGATTTATTAGCAACCTCATAAAGTCAGGACAGCTTTTAAGTGATACAATCCTGCTTTCTGCTTCTCTGCAATCCATTTCTACAGGCTGTTAGCTCTGTGTCAGTAGCACCCTTAGGTTTACAGGCTGTTGTTTTCTGCATCTATCAGAGTTGTCCCCTTGGTTTGCTCTGTGGCATGTTCTATAAATCATACTTTGGCAAGAGGCATTGGAGGATTGTTTTCTTTAGAGGTAATAGTACTTGGCATTGATAGGGCACATCAGAGAATCACACAGAACTTTACTAAGAATGAACTGAGCTTCATAACGTCCCTCTGGAGCAAGTAAGTATCATTCCTATTTTTTCAAAGATGAGGTTTGATATTTTAGTGTATCTTATGGGATGTTCTGTTTAGCCTTCATATTCTGATCTTAAACCTGTGGCTGAGTGGAATCCTTGTGTCCTCCACATGGTAAAATCCTCATGTGATGCTTAATGTTCATGTTACTCCCTGGGAAGTCACAGACAATGTGAGATGGCCTTGGCTGCCTGGAATTGACTCCAAGGGATCTTTTCTGAATGAGGCTTGAGGCAGAATACCTTCTCCTCTGTTACACCCTAGTCAGCTGTCACTAATATGTATAAATTCCAACTTAATTTCCCCCATCCATGTGGAGTTGTTTCTCAACCCAGACTGCCCCGTGGAGGTAGGTGAAGCCAGCTGAACCAGGGCTTTTGCAGCTGGGTAAGCCAAACGTATTTGAACTAAGGCTCGTGAGACACAAAGTTGGAACGTCTCTGTGTGATTCCAAGGAGAAACACTGGATGTGAGACCTTGAGTGCATAGAAAATTGGAAGACTTAGATTTGTATTTATATTTACAGACACTAGGGAAACAAGAAACATGAGCAGCAATGGTCAAATGTCTTTGTACTCCTGGCTCAGTGATGCAAATCCCCAGGCGTGTAAACATGATTAAGACCCATGCTGGTTTTTTCCAGTTCAGGAAGACGGACAAATGAAGGCGGGGAAGGATTCAGACAACCAACATTGACCTGACATGACAGTCGGAGGTGTCTGACTGTCGGAGGTGTTTACAGCACAAGGTCATAATTTAAAAAAAAACAAACCTAATAAAAGTAGCTGATCATTTCTCTGAGCATTACCCATAGATGATGAGGATACATGATCTCTCTTCCCATAAACAGTAAATTATGATGATATGAATAGGGAAAATTGACCGATCAGTGCAATGCTCCATTGCTATCCCAGAAAGCACTGTTAGGTCATATCTGGGGGGGGGATCGTCGCAACGACTGTAGACTTAAAGCCCTGGTCTTTAAGAAGAGATGCTTTATTGGAGAATGCCAGGAATAAATGATCAAAACTGTGCCAAAGGAAAAAAAAAAAAAAGCCAAGATGAGAAACAGCCAGGTATTTTAGTCGGGGACTTGTAAAGACGTGCATTAGTGTTAAACTGCCAGCTAGAAAGATACAGTCAATTAGTGTCTCGATTAAATTACATTGTGCCAGATCCCTAGCTGACGTGAAATGGCACAGTTCTGTTAACTTTACTGGAGCTTCAGTAATTTGCAACAGGTTAGGATCTGACTCCTTACCAAGTTAGGACTTTGGAAAACTCCCCTTGAGATCTACCAGGTTAAGGACAACTGCATTCTCTATCTATAGCATTTACTATAGACTGAATATTGAAGAACAGGATCGTGGCTTTAAAGTGGCAGTAGCATTATGAGAAAGTGCTTCAGTATTTCTTGTATCTATCTGGAATGTTCCATTTTTTAGTATTTCTAAAGGATAATATGAAAAACTGTATGTATCACAGAGAAGCAATTATCTTTGAATTCAATGTTCTTTTTCCTCCTCCCTTCTTTTAAATTCTTCTCACTATATTTTACATTATTTCCAAACTATTTAAACATCAAGTGTTTGTGGTAAGATAGTGTGCATATAGCCATTAAGGCTGAAAGATGTGCTTTTAATATTAAAGGGAAAGGGTGTTCCCATAACTTGATAGTTATTCAAAAGAATCGGAAAGGCTTCTAATGCAGAAAATGGTCTAGTCTCTTGAAAAAAGATCTAAGGGCTAACTTTTGTTTTACTACTAAAAAGAGTTCATGATAATGAGGCTGACATTTGCCAGTTGTTCTTCTCTATTTTTTACTCAGAAGGAATCCTAACTAGCCTTATGGCTGTAGTTATGGATAAGGTCATTTCTGCTTCATTCTTTTTTTTGCTCCATTACTGCACGCTAGATTTGAAATGGAGTTTATTTTGTTTTAACAGTTGTTACTCATTGCTTCCAAAAGTGACCATCTTCTTACAACACAAGGGGTTACTTTTCATTTCAAGCTGTGCATGTTCTTCTGAGAGCATGGGAGCAGGAGGGGAAGAAAAATAAATTAGTCGTATGGGGCAAATTTTGCTTACACGTAGGGTGAAACTTATACGATGCAGTAACATGCTCCATGTGTAAATAATGGTGTCACAAGTTGGCTGTATTTCCTGATGAAGAAGGGTAGTCCAATGCTGACTGTATATTCTTTATTCTTATCCTGACATTTACAGCTCAGCCCCTCCCAGGACAGGGACCTGTGGTCTGCGGCGCTCGGGTGCACAGTTAGCATTGCTTTCGGTCAGATCTTTGGAATATGTGCCTGTACTTCTGCAACATGATGCAAGTGAAACGTGGGTACTTGAGTTTGCAGGGAAAGTAGAGCATTATCCTGCTTTTGGCCTGAAAATTTTCTGATTCCATTTACTAACAGTTCACCCTCTCCTTCTGATAGCTAGCAAAATTAAGCAGATGGGTCTTTTTTTCTTTATTTGCTGGATGATGCTTCTGAGTGGACACAAAAGACGGATGACATTACTGTAATATTTCCTCAGAAAATTTCCTCTTGTTCCACCACTTTCCAAACTTTAATATGCGCTAATACTAAACAACAGAGATTTGGTAATTAGTTGTGCGTGAATAAATTATAATCAGATATGTTTAATAATGAATGTGCATGTGTACGTAAGAGAACAGAAGACATCGAAAGGAAATACGATGAGCGCAAGGGATATGAAATAAAAAAGACATTCCTTAGTGCTAAAAGCCATAAACTGTCAGGCATTTCAGTGATTTGTCACCTCTGCATTAACCACTGTCTCAAAGTATTAATGATAAAAGCAGATAATCATAGTGCTGTCCTCTAACAAAGAAGCTGTTATAGCTGGGTAAATAACAGGCCCTATAAAACTGTCTTAAATTTGTGTTTGCACAGCAGACAGCATTTAGTAAGCTCCTGTTAGCTCTGGAGATGTTTGTGAACGGGAACTTTTTCTTTTGTGTGTTTTATGTTGCAATATCAGAGGAAGAAACAAAGGGTAAAAAATGGATTGTGTGACATGTATTAAAGTGTCTGCTGAGGAAGGGCAAAGCCAAAACGGCCTTCTCAAAGCCAAAGGCAAGTCTGGGGGGTTGCTTCAGAGCTTACAGTAGCTAAGCCTTATTTTCTTCCCATCAAGTGAATTATGGTAGCGCATTTTTATAGTTGCAGTGATATGCTCTGCTCTTTATTCTTTTTCTGGCACCAACAAAGTACTGACTGCTGCGTGACACAAAAATAGGACGTTTGCTAGTGAGACCATCATACCTTAGACATTCATACGGCCACAGCCACGTCTAGCCAAGGTTATCAGTAAGGCAAAAGCCCAACCTATTTGGTAGAATGATTTATTTTTTGCTGTAGAAGCTGTCCAATTAGAAATACCTGAAACCTACCGCCAAGGAAGCACTAGTCACTGCAGCTATGCTGCTTCCTCAAATCTTGGTCTTTGCTCTGCCTTCAAGCTGCGTAGTATCTATCACGAGTATTGTATGATTTCAACAAACAAAACACCCCAGAAGGATAGGCTGCAGGCAGAGCTCTAGGGAATGTTCCGTTTGTAGCTGAGGACAGACAGCTACTGTGCTCTGTGCTGCGGGAAGTAACTTTCTCTTGGTAGAGCTGAACAGTGTGATGTGACAGTCCCGACGCTCACCCAGCTTTCCAGCCGACAAGGGAGAAGGTAGACTTTTTAAATGAAAGACATTTCCTGCAATACATATGGACAGCAAAAATACAATGAGAGTAGAGCAATTTTCTGGTTCTAATTAGTGCTTCACGCTGAGAATATTATGAGCATAAACCATCTTGCAGAATAAAAAATTATCAGGACAACAGCAGTCATCAGTTCAAGTAATAAAAAGGCACTTACTTTTTAAAAACAGAATCTAGAGATATAGTTATTTAATGGACCTTTTTTTCTAGGGAAAATTTAGCATTTCCTGCTGTACCGATGTTTATGTGAGATAAACATGAAGTATTATCAGTTGAACAGAATTAGTTACCACTGAAAGCTTCTATTGCCTTCAGCTGAATCTACTTACCACAAGCAAAGTAACCGAGTGATGCACTTGCTTAGATTCCAAATCAATTTAGGGAAAGGGTAGAAATGAAATTGCTCTTGGCCTTGATTAATGTTGAAAATATTGATCAAATGGCTTATCTGCCAAAAATGAAAGGCTTGTGGGCGTTCTTTGAAGATGAAGCATGGGTTTATGAGTAAGACTCGGAGGGGATGATTCCAATAAGTTGATATCGAGGGATTTTTTCCAATGGACACCAGTGTTTGATTGAAACGGCTTTACTGAAAGAAAACCTATTTTTTTTAAAGTGTTGTTTTTCTTGTATATACACACATCCATATGTCCTTGTTTCTCTGTGTGTTATTTGGTAGAGCCCATTCAAGGGATAAATTGTCTAAGAAATGCTTGTGGTCACCCAGTTCTCGAAGGTAACGCTATTTTGGTCCAGTCTCTGAGGTAGCCCGTGTTAAGCTGCCGTGCCGTCAGGAAGCTGTCACATCAGCTGAGGAGGACTCGAGGGCAGTAGTGCTGTGACAGCATTGCCAAAGTGCCATCTGTACAAAGGGGTGAGAGGAGCCAATTTTTGAAGCGTGGTGTCTGCCTGGCTGCTGCTCATGCTGCAGGCTTTCCAGCTCCTCTGCCCAGCTGCAGCAGTGCGGGGTGGCTGGACTGCTCTACCTCACCTGGTAAATACACCCGCCTTGCTCTCCGCTTCATTATGACGAACATTTCACATGGCTAACTTAGAAAATTGCCCCAAACCACTTATTTTCTCTCCTGTTGTCTCTGTTTGAACAATTCTTTCTATCTTCTTTCCCAGTTCCTGAATTTCTTGTCTCTGTCCTTTGTTTGTACTGTTGCTTCCTGCCACTTTTCCTGCCTTCTTCACTCCCTCCTGCTGAAACTACTATGTATCTGGTTTTATGCTGTGCTGATTCCATTTCCTTTTCTCGTGCTTGTTTGCCTTTATTGTATTAAGCACAACACTGATAGTTTCTTTGTTGACATATGTGGGATGAGATATGCCAATATGTTATTTCACCGAAAATTTTCCTCAAAGGATTATCCCTCCTGGGTGAAATGATTGTTTCCTCTGTTTCAGATTAACCACACTAGGAAGGAAATATTTCATGCTTCATTATTACCATTAATCTTCCAAGGTGCCCCTCTGAATGAAAATCCATTGTTTTGTTTAACAGAGAAGGACATGAATACAAGTTATCTACTGTGATTATACTTCTAACAGATGTATCTGTCAGGTTGCCCAGTGTTTGGTAACATAACATCGCTGAATATTGCATTGCAATGTAAAGCACATTTTCAACAAGGTATGCAGCCCTGCACTTTTTCTGTTAACTCTAATAAAATGTGATGGTACTTAGTCTACTGTAGTGCACAAGGAAGTATAGTTACCTTTCAAGATCGTAGGAGAGTCACCCAAGATGGCATGCCGAGAACACCTAAGGTGATGGAATGTGAATGAAGAGCAGGAAAGAGGGGTGCGGTTCTGCACCCTTTGGCGTTGGTAGCAAATCTTCCCTTTTCTGTGGAGACAGAATCAGGTTCATCAAATATTACCTTTGGTTTTGCTTTCCAGTTGCTATTGTGGGTAGTGTTGACCTGCAGTCAGACAGGCCTTTTCATTTGAGGTGGTAGGAGGCTGAATTCTTCATGTTCTTCACGCATCATGCCCCTTCCTGACTCATTGCTTTTGGAAAGCAGCACTTTATGTTCTGCAGCAAAAGAAATATTAATTTGCAGATGCTGCTTGCTCATTTCTTTAGGTACTTAAGTAGTTCTGTAAAAGCTTTGCATGAATTAATATGTAGGATGTGCCAAACTCATTATATTTCTAGCTATGATTAATAATTTTTCAACGAAGAATACTCAGGTGTAGGGGAACATTGTAAAGCAGAGGAGCTCGGGAGGCAATGAGCCAATGTGTTTCATTAGCTGTGTGTGCTGTCCGGTGAGGATTGCACAGTCTTGTCAGTCCTACTGTATCTTCTAGGTTTTTCTGTTATTTATTGCCCATAAAGCAAATCAAAGTACTCCTTTGCCACTGACATAGACGGGAGGCTTTGAACTAAGTGCTTTGCCTCTTACATCTTTCCTTGTGATACGTTTTTAGATTCTTAAATGCTTATACAGGAAGTGTCACTTACACTGAGTTTCACAGTGCTTAGCAACTTTCAAGCCAATCTAAGGATTAATAAATTATAATTATATCCCTCCTTTCTGTTCTGCGCTCTTTCTGTTCCTTTTGCTCCCACATGTACCCATCATGCTCCTACAGTTTCCAAGTCAAATATTAATTAGGTCATACATGCTGGAATTTAGTTTGCCTGTACTTAATTTAGCTTCCTATGTATTAAAATATTATTTTAATTACATGCTATCTCAATACCTCTTTCTTTTCTATCCTCTGTCAACATGCCATTAGCAGTCACAGAAGTCCCTTTTTTCCATCACAACTGCCCCTTAGCCTCTGCTCCCAGCGGGCTGCCTAGCACTTCCAATTCCTGCCAGGGCTTCCCTCCTTTTCTTCCTGCTAGTAGAGGAGGCAGACTGGGGAGCGCGGGTTCCTGCTGTCGTGTTCTGTGTACTGACTGCAGCAGTCCTCATGCTGGAAAGAGTAGGCAAAATCCTTGAAATGCTGTGATAAAGGATACTCAAAGTGCAGAGAACTTAATCTCCAGATCCTATTCAGGTACTCCAAAACAGAGATGTTCTACAGACTATTAAAAATTCAACCATGAGTGTATATTAAATTGCAGAAGACAACATATTTTGTCCAAATCTTATCTTGGTAAAAGAGATGGACGGTTTTTGTTGGAACTTTCCGTGAAGTAGAATTTCAGCAAAACTTTAACCCAGAAAGCTAGTGCTTTCAGAGTTATAAAAAAAACAGAATGGTGTTTTATAATTGAAGCCATTCAATAATCTTAACTATGAGAATCACTACTTTTATTATTGTACTTCTATGCAAACATTTTTTCTGTAGCTTAGTTTTTGCAATCTATGGGGTTTTACTCTTTGGAATCGGAGATTAACACATCTACAGATTTATCACACTGCTTGAAATGGCTATGATTACTATTAACCATGAAAAAAATAACCTTGAAAATTATTTTGACAAATTGGTTAGTCTCCTGCTTCTTCTACTCTGCACTCTGAGACTAATGGATTCTGGTGCTCATGGAGAGCTGACTTTCATCAGTTTGTGTGAATACCTGGGTTCATAAGGAACTGTGCATCAATTTTCAATCTCAGCTAGAAATGAAAATGCATATTAGTCATTTTTGTCTCTGATATCAAAAATAGTTTAAACTCTTTCAAGTATATTTCTTTTCCTGTATTTTGAAAGCAGGGTACCTTTTCCAAATCTTCTGAGACAGGTTAGCATTAGTTACTGTGAAAAGGGAAGAATCCTTCTGATTCTTTGTATTTTTCAATATATTGAGCTCTTCTCTCCAGTAGTGGTCTCATAGCACAAAGCAAAATATGGAGAGCCTTAAGAGGCTTGAATGCAAATAATGACTTTTAATAATGAGTACAGGACTGATTGTCTTTATTGGAATTTTAGTGTGAGTCAATGAGGTTAGAATGGAGAATACGAATTAAAAGGGAAATTCAAAAAAGCAAATCTATGATTTACTCCCACTGTGATGTGGCGTAAGAGATCCCTGTTGGTTGTTAGGAATTTCAATGTGAAGTGTCCTAGAAGAAAAGAAAGCTTTAAAATTAATCAGATATCCAAAACAGTAATGAAAAAGTACTGTAAAATCTAAATGTTAATCCTAGAAGTACTCATAGAAACAGTTGTGACATTGATGTAATGCTCCTTAATAGACTCCAGTGATGCCTTCAACTAGTCTGGCATCTAGAATGTGGCACTTCCCTCTCCAGGTCGATGGTAAATTTTTCTCCATGGAGGCTGAGTGCTCTTGACTCGCCTGGGTGGGGATGCAGTGCAGAGGCTGCTATGTGAGGATGTGCTCATCCATTTGGCGAGCCAACATGCAAACATGTGGGATGGGAACTCTGGATTTGTCTTCTGAGTTCCCAGGAAAGATGTAGGGATCAAATCTTGGGCTTCCCCTGAGGCTAGGAACTATTTCTTTCGGAGGTTCTTAAGACTTTTGTGGTGTATTTGTGTAAAGATCAGGTATGGTATGGCCTGGGCTGATAAATCCATTTAAGCAAGAATGAAATTTTTCTCTTCCAGTGCTTAGTAATTCCCTACTTTCCTATCACAAATTTAGTTTATGCCTGGCTTTATGAACTTGCTCATAATTTCTCAGGTAGATACAAGGTTTGGCTCTGCCTAAAAGTAGGGGAATAGTACACTCTGTCCTAATGAAAAAGAGAACCTTTTGACATCTTCAAATGTAATGGAAGCTCAAAGATGCTACTGAATTGACCATTTTAACTAAAGTGCTATTTTGTTGTTTGGAAAGGCTGAGGAAGAGAGTAAGAAACTGAATTCTCATCTTTGTCACCCAAGGAAAAATATTCAGGTCTTCCTGTGTCAATTGCAAAGAAAGCAGAAAACATTGCCTGAGGATGTAATATAAAGAGCAAAGTGGTAAGTCCCAGCACTGTTGCAAAGCCTGATATGACAGTCATTGCTGCTGCTGCTGCAGAACACTGCTGTTGTATTTTGCAGCAATATTTTAAAAAAAAAATTTTCCCCTCCACTTCAGATGAATGGCCTTGTAAGTAAAAAATAAGGCCTGGGAATAAAAGGAATTCAGGTCTTCTGTTAAAGTCTAGACTTCATTTATTCATTTATTTGATTTTAATTTGTTTTTCTGAGTAGAACGATCTCCTTTGTTATCCTTCTTTTTTTTTTTTTCTTTTTTCTTTTCTGGTCATTGTCTTGGAGGAGTCCCAAGTTGGAATTCCTGTATGATTTGGAGCAAAAAATCTTCTCAGGCAGTTACACAGCCGAAGAGCCAACAGGCAATGGGCATTTTACAGATACAGAAACACTGTGAATGAAAACTGTCAGACTGTGTTACACACCCCGGCAATAACAGTTTCATTATTCTCAGATAACAACATTGTCTTTTTTATTATTTTATTTTTAACTGGCCAAATGAAGCTTTCCACCTTCTGTGTTTCATTCAGGTAAGGCCAAAAGAAATGCAGTGAGTGTGGAGTATAGGAACTGACCATGTGTACCTTCTGCCTCCTCCAATAGACTTTGCAGGGTCTTCTCTGGCTCTTCTCACCGTAACTGGTAGGTTGAGAAGATATTTTCCTTAGAAAGCAATGAGTTAAGACTCCAAGAACATCAGCATGGATGTTCAGAGGCTGGTCTGAGTTCTTTTCTCACATCTAGGAGCTGGACTATAGACAAGAGCTTTTTTCACTGGAGAGTGAAGTTGAAGGATAGTACTCAGAATGGTTTAGGGCCAAATATGTAGAGATCTTTGGAGCTCTCCACCCACCTTTAGTAACCTACTTCCCTTTGTAAGCCTGGTCTCAGTAAAAACATTATAACTATATCATGATGAGCTCCCAGGTCAGTTGTGCTTCTGACCATGTGGTTCTGCATTACCAAAAATCCTCTCATCTCTATGTTCCTCAGAGAATCCCTGTAATGTCCTGCTGGTACTGCACACAGTTGTGCAGTACAATTATTTGCTTTTTTGCTGCTGCTGCCACATATTGAAGATAGTTTCTAACCATTTCTTGAAGAAAGAAAAAGTACAAAATCCCCTGCTTTGAAGGAAAGTGATTTTTGTTCCATGAGACAAAGTTCCCAAGGGCTCAAGGTGAATATTTTCATTACAGTTGGAACCTGCAGTCTTCCACACTTCACTCTTCCACACTTAAGTTCCTAGGCAGCATTACCTGTCTACTATGTATTTGACAGGAATACAAATAAATTGGAAGAACTACAATTATTCCTTCTTCTCAAGATAATTTCTAAATAGATTAGTTCAGAAATGGGAAATGGAAATAAAGCATTTAAATGATTTCACGTAGCTTGGTTTAGTGTATTCCGTTGCAATCATCTTAGATTTGTAACACCTATATTTTATTTCAAATAAAATTGACTTCTGGATTATCATATTAACCAAAAGTAAAGCAGAGAGAATAAAAATGAGTGAATTATTAATGTGTGCTCATGACATCCCTGCAGCATAAAAGTCTGATATTGCCACATGGACAAGATAATGTGAAATTGAAATCTGTATATAGCTTTTTGTCAAAGCCCTGAATAAAGGGACTCTTTAATTATATCAACACTTCAACTCTTTTAGAATAACAGATTTGGAGAGCCCAAAATAGCACAAACTTTAAACAATCTTTTCGTTTTACATTTTTATGCAGAGAAATTGTGGCATAACAAAATGTAGAATGTTCCACGTTTACCTATATTTTACCTCTATTGAGGTTTTCTTCTTTATCCCATTCTTTTAATTTCCCTGGGTTTGTACCTGTGAGGCTACTACATACCTCCCTGGGTACTCAAGAGAGTTGTTGATCTGAGGAGAACTATAGTTTTTCACTTTCCATGGGCCTGTGGAGATTTCCAAATACAAATCTATACCTTTGAAACACTTGCTGGGAAGGGGGTAAACAACAATTCTTTTTTATCCTTTTTTTTTTTTTTCCCTGTTGCATTGTCTAAAGGCATGATGCATCTCCCGTTGATAATCAGCTCCTACTGATTTTAATGGAAACAGATAATGTATCCACGGCAGGAAATTGGGCACAGCTAAAGTAGGTGGGCAGCGAAGCGCTGGGGGGGTGTAAAACACCAACCTGAATGCTACCATCTCTGGCTGTGCAGGAGGAGAGAGGGCCCGGCTGGATGAAAGCAAAGCACTGCCCTTTGCTTTTGCCCTTTGAGCGAAGCACAAAGCTGAGCTCTGATTCCTACCTGGGCAGCAGCATGGCCATAGCGGGGCTGCACTTGCTCTTCTCCAGGAAAGCAGAGTGTGGAACGGTGACACCTGCCCCGGGAAGGCAGGCACGTGCCCGCTTTTAGTATCAGCACTTGCTTCCCCTCTCTGCTGGCAGCAAAAGTGACTTTTGCTACCACTGAGGATGTGCATAAAAGAAGTTGGTTTTCCTGGACTGCTGGCAAGTCTGAAACTCTTATTGTTAGGAAAACAGGCAAAACTTGCCTTTTAAAAAACAAACAAACTATGAAGTGCTGAACCAAAACACTACAAAAATAAAAAATTAAAAAAAACCAACAAAACAACACTAAAAAAAATAGAAAGAGAGAAAAGAGATTGCTTATATTCTGTCTTGTCCATTTACCTACCAGTGCCCTACCTAGGATGGGTACACAGTAGCAGATTTAGACCATGGTTTTAATCAGTGGCGCTCCTCTAAACCACAAGGATTGGACTGAAAGCTCTAGTCCCTCAATTTGTATTTACCAAGTTTTCCTATTCACAGATTATGCAGATAATGATTTGCAATGAGGACTAAGAAATTCATGCTCTTCTTGATGAGACTGAAAGCTAAGAAGGGTGACTAATAAAATGACCAAGGGAGTATCTCTATTTAATGACTTAAAAAAAACCCAACCCAACAACAACAAAAAAAGCCCAAACCAGAAAAAGGACTAATTGTGGAAATGAATGATGAAATTCTATAGAAACTAGGCATTTTCATCTTTTCCCTAATGTGAAGTTTCTCCTGATGTCTTTCTTTACATATTGGGTTTGAAGTTTTTTTTGGAAGTGTGCTAATTTTTCAAAAGCAGGAAGGTCTGACCAAGTAACTAAATCAGCTTAACACTTTCATGATTGGGAAGCATCTCCACAGAAGTCATTTGCATCATAGTGGTTCATTGACTGTAAGGTCACGCAGAATCATTCTGATCGTTAGGCTGACCTAACTGCTACACTCAGCTTCCAGTAGGCTGCCTTTTTTTTTTTTTTTTAAATGTAGCTGGCCTCACATTAAAGGTGTTGGCTGTTGAAAAATTTGTCAGTTTTCTTAGTAAACTGTTCCAACAACTAATTAAGTCTATTTTTAAGATAATCTTATTTCTAGTGTCAACTTTTGGTGATTTTTCTGGTTTTGTCTGCTAAACAAAATGGCTTTATAATTCATTTATCTCTTTTGTACTTAACTGGTTTCCAACTTAATGTGTTTTAACAAAATTAATAGATTGAACTTCCAATTTGGTGTGTGCAAACCATATTTTTTTCAGGTCTCTAGATATTCTTGTAGCTTTTTCATAATCACTCTGCACTTTTTCCACACATTTTCGTGGCATGGACGTGAGTACTGAAACACTAGCGTGCCAGAGCTGCATTACTAGAACATTCCACAGAGGTGGTGTCTCCCCTTACTTGACATGCACCTCTTTGTCCATCAAAGGATGATGTGAGCCCTGCCAACCAGAGAATCATGCAGAGAATTCCTATTCATTTTGCTAAAACACACACCATTTCTGTAAGATACTATCAGTGACCATCTCTTTGTTGTAGAAAGAAGAAAGTGGGATGGTTTCTGAGGGAGAAATATTCAGGCAACTGTGCTCCTGCTGGTGCAGAGGCAGGAGCACGGGGTGGCTCTCCCCGTCCTCCTGCTCCTTTGCCTTTTGCAAACAGTTTTTCAGTTTGATAATGATTTTGCTGTGTGATCTTACTAGGGCACTGAAACCTTTCATTATTGAAAAATCTGTAAAAAGGTACTAACACCTTCCTGAAGAGAAACTAACTGTGAGACTTAATTAAATGTTTGACAAGATGCTTTGAAATCCTTCAGTAGAAGCTACTTTATTATAATTAATAAACAATGTGGTGCAGATTCTCCTGCCTCCTTAGATAATCTATGGAAGCAGGCAGGAAGGGCAAGAAATTTATAAGGATTTTCTCATAAAATTTCTCCATCTTTGAATGTATAGCTTATTTTACTTTAAGCAATTAGCTGCAACAGGTTCCTTATGAAAACTGCATGAATAGGGTCGGCAGATATGTAACGTCTCTCTAATTTGTCTGCCTTGTGCCTTGACTGTAGGGTGATCACTGATTTTTTTCAGACTGTTTGCCAATTCTTTCTTGGATTTTTGTGAAGACAATTTAGGTTTCCTCCTTCTGCTTCAAACTAATTTGTGTTCTTTATTTGATCTATCTTTCTTATCTTTTTTTCTGACCGATATGACTCAGAATGTACACAGTATTTTTAATGTAAAGATTGTTCCATTGAGAAGAAACAATTGACTTGAATATGACTATCTTTTTTTAGATCCATTCCAGTGTCAGAATCCTTTTCTTGGCAGCCTATGTGCTGATATATCCATGTTTTCACCTCTCAATAATGGAGTAGAATTTGCATAAATATTTCATATATTAGTTTTCTAATTCTTTCTTATTTCTCTGTGAATTATCAGTTTTATGTGCCTTGAAATAATTAACTTGTGACATATACAGTAATTAGCTTTGTAAAGCATCCATATTGATTGAATTGCAGTATCTTTAAGGGAATGTACCATTTACAATACAAGCAGTTCTACAATGAACAAAAGCATTACAAGTAACAGTCAAAAGGAAAACAGCAAAAAAGATATTTGTTAGCTGCAGTAAGAGTAGTAAGCAGGTAGCAAACTAGTAAAGCCTTCTTTAAACTCAGAGATAGTAGCAGCTCAGCTGAAATACAGAAAAATAAACACCCCAAAACTTTTAAAGATTGTTATAGAAAAGCAAGTAGTCAAGATACCTATAGGACATAATTATTTCTGAAATATATCCTTGGCTGCCACAGTGCAGTTGGCTTTGCATCTCCTCTGGTCTCCCTGTAGCTGCTGTCCCCACTGCCTATTGGGAACGGTCCCTGGCACAAGCTGGTCTCCGGATTGTGCCCTTGCAGTGTGGGAAACTGTGACTTGGCACAAGCCAGCAAGGGGCTGGGGAGCAAGCTAACAGTCAAGCAAATGGTTGACCAGCTGGCCAGTGCCTGAGCTCATTTCCTGAACCTATTTTAATTAGGAGCATAGATGAGACCGCTGAGATCCACTACTCGCTCAGTGCCTGGATTGGTGAATGCTGCTTAGCCTGAGCCTTTGCATCACAAAGTAACTGGTTATAAATGGCTCATGACAAAGCCTCTTAAAAAAGGATAGTTCACCACTTTTATCCAGTGAGCACTCTGACTCTTGCAGAATGAGTTGAATTTAAAAAAAACCCACAACCAATCAAAACCAAAACAAACAAACCCACCAAAAGTGGTTTTGCAAAATAAGTTTTGGACTTCATTCTTCTTTATTTCACATATGTGATTTAATTCAAAGTGGATTACAGATATGATTTCTTGGTCTCGTTGAACTCTCTGGAAGTTTTGCTTTGAGCCTTTGCATATTAGGTTTTAAAGCAAAACTCAGTGAAGTCAGTGGTCGTTGATGGATTCTGTGGGTCTGAAATGAGCCCTTTCATATTCTTTTTCTGCTTTTTTTTTTTTTTTTTACTACTCATAGTGCTGTAATAAATGACTTCTACAGATTAAATATTTGTGTTACAATAGAGCTCTTATTTTATCAGGACAATAATTAATAATCTAGGATGAAATATTGTAGTTTTTATGCTAGCAATTGGAGAGCAAACCGAGGATTTTTAGGGCAGGGCAGTGGGGAATGACACCGCTCATTTTTCTGTCCTGCTGTTCCTGTTGTTATGAGGCACCATAGGAATTAAAATATAAAATTTTGTATATTTTCCTCATAGGAAAATCAAGTTAACAGTTTTATCTCAGAAACCTTAAATAATCAATACTTAATTATGCAAAATATAATTTGTAATATGAAAGCTGTAACTATTCTTTGTGTAATCTATCCAGTCTCATTTTGTCTCCTGTGTGATAGCCCAACAAGTTCATCTCATTTCCTCTCTTCATCCGAGTTGAAATATCACATAGTCTGTAGTATTTGGAAACTGGCCTCAGTGAAATCAGCATCATTTTTTACCAGTAACTCCCAATAATTCTGAGCTGAGCTCACATATCTTCTGTAGAAGTTCCGTTATAGTTTTAGAGCTCTCGTATTTGCTAACAATGGTTGCACAAGATCTGAGCCTCTTCTGGCAGTTTTCCTTATAACTTGAACCCCAGATTATCATACCAAAAGACTTAGTAGCAATACAGTGGAGGTGTTTATAGGCAATTTACCAGCAATAGCAGAACAGCAACTTTTCCACAGAATGAAAAAAATGTATTTGAAGACTCTGGCAAGATTCAACATTACGTCTCATTTATTTTTGAAATTTAATGTACTGCAACTCTCTTCTGGGTCAAAGTTTGTAGTTCTTTCACATGTAAAGCTGTCTTTGATCTGGAAAGATGAATAAGAGTTGCAAAATATTTTCACCTCTGATCTCCTTGGCTTCAGTTGTCCTAATTTTTTCTCTCGTTCCTTTCTACCTTGACATTCCCAAAAGCTGTCTCATCATGTGCTATCATCAGATGCCTTTTTAAGGTGTATGCTAATCAGCAAAAGCACAACTATAAAACGTGACAACAGGATGCTGTATTTACAAGATAGTAATTACCATATGTTGAAGACTAGTCGCATCCAGTTTTGTACGTAACTTTTTGTCATGGCATAACATGGAGATATAGGAGGATAGAAACATGAAAAATAAGAAAAAAAAAAAGAAAAAAATCAAAGAGTGGGAGGAGAAAGGTGCATTTAATCTCCTTTGGAAAGCATTTAGGCATAAACACATTCCTGGAAAATTGAGCATCCCAGTGAGAACAAGACAGTGCAGTGAGGAGGGGAGGTCTTGCTCTTGTTCCCATTTCACAGGGAACCTGAGTAAGAAAAGAAGAGACAGTTGAGCAGGGAACAGGCAACTGCACCGACCACCCAAAAATGCTGCAGGATATCTTACGCTCTGAGAACTTTCCAGGGAAATTGTAACACGGCCAGAATTACAGTCTGGCCCTGAGTCTTGCTTTTTCATGGAGATTACAGAACTATACAGGCCATACATAGGTCTCTGTTCTGTTAATTAGCAGTTTTATTTTACATCTGAGAGACCGGGGACTGGCACTTCCGTTTATGCAGAAACATATTGCTGTTTCAGATTAATGATGCAGAAGCAGTAATTATGTCTTTATAATGGTTTTTGGTGAGATATCATCTCTCTGTCAAAGAGTAATTTGTATGAAAAGATACAGATAGAAACAAGACAGTGACTTGCATGTGATTTCTTAAAGAAAGGGCACGGTACTCCTCAGGTTACTGCAACCTCTGCTGGCTTTTACCAATAATATCTTTTGTTCATAATTAATTCAGCTTGGGGTTTTTATGTTTTCTTCTTTCCAAGATTAATTTATTCTGCAAATGCACTGAAAAACACGCAAAATCCTTTTATATTTATTTAGGACATAAAAATATATATAATAAATTGGTAGCAGACTTTTGCCTGCATGCTATCCTGCTGATGTTCACTAAGGTAAAATGGGCAAAACTGAATAACCACAATAAAAATGCTTTTACCATTATTTGTTTGGATTGAGAATTTAATTCAAGTTGACTTTAACTCCTCCAAACCTTTGGAAATTATGTTTTAGTCATTCAAAGGTTTGTAGAATGTGAACTTCAAACATATACATTGAAAATGTCGAGGTGCTTGGATGTTATATAAGTTATATAGAATGCAGAAATGCTTGTCACCATGGGATTACTATATTACTGTGCCAGAGCAAAGGTACAAACCCAATTAAATCCAATCAATACTTAATGGCACCTCGTATATCTAAGGCGATGAGTGTGTACAACTGTTACTTAGTGTGCATGTAAGGAGAGAAATGTAAGTGCAAACTTTACAACCAAGAAGGAGGTCCTTCTGTATGGTCCCCCTAGAAATGATACACCAGGCAAGGAAAATGGGGGAGAAGGGCCTGTAGACTGTAACAAGAACAATTACAGAATAGTAAAAATACCTATATCTCTTATTTGTCCACTTCCAGGATTTTAAAATGTTTGATTGCAAGAAAAATGCACAAAATTGTTATCAGATTGGTGTTTGGTTTTGGAGAGAAATATGTGAAATTAACTACATACCATTAAATTCCACTTAACCTTTGTATGCACTACTAAGGAGTCCTGTGCAGTAGGAGGAGATCTAATGAATGAAGCTGTGATGCTGAGAATCCTTTGTCAAAACTATATGTATTTCATGAATTTAGCTTCACTCTTCAGTTTTACCCTAGTCTGGTCATATGAACTGAGCAACAATTAAGAGCTGAAGTGCACTAAGCGTGAACATGGACCACATCTGCTACTTTAATGTCACTTGACAGGAATGACATACTCTGCAGTTGTTCCACAGTCTGAACAAAGCATAGTGGGTTGGGACAATTAATTTTCCTTGGAAAGTGCACCTGAGCCAAACTAAAGCGGCAACATAAATGCACATTTTCATTCTTAGCACTCTTTTTAGCAATCTTCTATTTCGTTTCAATGATTTTATTACCTAGTTTGCCTGTGATCCTGCAGTTTAAATTAAAAAAAAAAAAAGGGAAAAACTTATAGCAAACTTTTGTTATGTTTAAAATACAAAAAAATCACACTAAATTTGATTTAGTAAGGTGGGAAGCTGAGAAACGGAAAGATTGTTTTGAATGTTCTAAACAGTCAATCAATTTGCTTGGCACAATGTGAATTCATTTACTTAAAGTATGACGAGATTTTGAGGGGTGTTATGTCTGAGATGTTTTGTGCCAGTGAGTCCAGATGAAACCTGTGAGTGGCCAACATCTGCTTCCTTACTTACCATCCCCACCAGATAGTATGTCTCACGCACTGTAACCTCTCAGTACCTCCATCAGGTGACAACTCTCTGTTGCTACAGAACTTAAGCAAATGGGATCCTTCGACGGCTCGGCTGCATTAACTTTCTTTTCCACTTAGCCTTCCTAGAACTCGGTAGACGTGATGATTCTGCTTGGTCATAGAGCTGCTTTGGAGGCTCCTCTGGAAAGAGCCACGGTGATAGGAAGGAGCTGGTGGCCCTCTAGGGAACAGGGACTGTGAGGTTTGCTTTCCTTTTCATTATGGAATTGCATTCGTCTTACATTCAGAGCATGGCTACCAGGAGCTTTATTGACATTTCAAACCTCCAATCAAAATAGGGAAAATAATGAAATTAAATCATTTTAAAAATATTTTAGGAAAAGCAACTATTCCTATTGATTACCAGACAATTCTAACCTTCTCAAGGTACAGGGCATTATTTATTGATCCATGGGCATCCGAAACAATTTCACACTGCTTAATTGTTTCGGTATTTTAATAATTTGCTTTATCTATGAATTGGTAGCCATCAAATTCTAGGAGCTTTTACAGAGTAATATTTTTTCTATGACAATAACAGTTTTTCATATTCTCACAACTACATTGCAGCCTTTTCAAACCGTTAAGCTACTAAAACCTAGAAGCCATTTTGCCATTGCCAGATGAAATGCAAATGCTGATCATTTTTTGGGCAACTGCTAAGCAACACTTGCCTACTGTTTATTGGTGATAAATTTCACTGGGAAATTGCAGTCTCTGCAGCAAGACTCTAATGAGAGAGTAAGAAAATGTTGCTCTCTGAGAAAAAGCTCTGCTTTTTTTCCTTTTTATTTTGTTAGCCCATTTATTGTAGTATTTGAGTCACTTAGTGGGCTAATACGTTCATTTTGAATTCATTGCCTACCACAAGCTTCACTGAAGTTTACAAACCTCAGAATAGTCAATTCTCAATTATTTGGAAGACCAACAGCCTCCATGAAAATGTAGCAAAATGTAATTTTCCAAACCACAGCATTTTCACTAATGATATTCTATAGAAAAAATAAATATACTTAATCTAGAGTCCTGTGTTGCGTTGCCAGAAAGTGAGTGGATGAAGAGGGCGTAGTAAGTCATGTAACTTAATTCGAACAACAGGTCATAATCTTTTTTTAGCACTGAAAAGTGTGATAGAGAATGGGACTTATAAGATACGTTGTCTTTCAGTGAACTATTTCTTCAAGTTTCTCTATCTGTAGGTAATGACCACTTAATATGTCAGCCAGTACTGGTCAACAAGACAGGCTAGTTTTGGAGTACGCTTCAAATTTGAGTCACAGAATGCATCTAAGATTATCCTTTCTGCCTCTGTTTAATGTTTTGCCCTTCGTGTGTGGGAAAAGGTTCCCTGCTTGAATTGTATTTATATACTAAAACTTATAATTTGGGGAAATTGAGAATAATTACAATAGTTGTCACTTTTCACAGTTAAAGGATTAGTCTTTCTGGAAACTCTCAGCCTTTATGGAGAGCCAAGATGAGTAAGTAGAATATTGTTATAGCTACTGTTTCAGTTATCGAGCAACAGTATATGAACACTGGATTTGAAGATCTCTTCTCTGACTAAATTAGTAGCTTATTTGTCCTTGGAGGTCTTGTAGTTTCCTGTGAGTAAAAAAAACACTGTTTCATCTAAATCTATGCTGAAGGAATAGCACTGCATTTGGAATTGTTCTAGGGTTTGAACACTTTGGTGATTTTAATTCCTTTAGTTCAGAAAACCAAATGAATAAGGTTATATTTTTAAGAATTCGTCTTGGCTCCTGGAATGATGAATCTGCTATCTCTGCTCTGTATATGCGATTTCTCTCTGAAGTCACCCGGACCTCTCAAACTCATTTTTCAGGGGGGCTTGACTGCAGTTCATTTGTTTGGTTTCGGCTGAATTTTGTTAAAGTTGAAATTCAGAGATTCATGTGGATAGCTGTGTGGATGCATTTCAGCTCAGAATATCTCTGATGTAATTTTTCCATTATTTATCATCTTTGGAAACATTGTATTTCAGTAACAGCTTTTCTGACTTGTTTCCAATCTGTGTTTTCATTCATCTGTGTGTAATATGGTCACTGTTTAAAACCACAAAAATCGCCGTGGTTTCTCCTCTACATACAAGAGTTCAGTTATTTCAGTTAGAACAGTAGAAGTCATGAACTATACAACTGCACGATGTGAGGTAATATTGAGTATCCAGGTAGTTTGATTTCCTGTGATGCAGACATGTTAGCTGTGTTGGTCTTTCAAGAAAAAAAAAATCCGGATTGCATTATATTATTTCCCTGTGACTCACAGAACTCGGGTGGTTCTTCTTTTCCAGCGTGCCTGGAGCTCCGTATGTCTCTGGATGGCACTCTTTACCTGTGTTCCCACTGAAATCATTAGCTCCTGTAAATATCAGGTCTTGTTAAGTGATCAGCCAAAATGCAAGAGCTCTTGGCAGCTCAAATCAAACAGAATTAAATCTGAAATGGTTGCTATCAAGAAATTTGCATTAGAAGAAAACAAAATAGATATAGTATAAGATTATATTATTATAATAATCAACAGAAATCAGACATGGAGAAAAAAGTGAGAAATGGTAAAAAATTATCATCAGTCAAAAAATGAAGAAGAACTATTGGAAGTAACTGGTTCAAATTTAGCTTGAGGAGGAAATTTTGTACTAGCTGGAAAATCTTTATCTGCATCATCATTTTTTGACAGGCTGGTATAATTAACTGGTAATTAAACTACAGGAAAGGTAGCAATTTCAAGGATGTTAATAGCTATGTAGCAATTCCAAGCTTTGACTGCATTTTTGTATTAGAATATGCTTTTCCTGCGAAGGTGTGGTTTTTCATTTTGAAGATTATGAATTTGTAAAGGGAAGCTGTGCTTAACCTTTGACAAATAAATAGAAGTGTTAGTTTAGAACAACTCGTGTTTGTTATAAAAATAATGGGACAACCTCATAGACTTTAGGCTAGTTTGCACTAATTTAGAGTCTGACACTGTTCTAGAACTTCAGGAAGTATTAAGAAAATATGCAGAAACTAGAAGAAGGCAGGAATGGCAAGTATTTATAGAATGTATGTCCTATGAAATGGAACATAGCAGAAGATGAGTTGGTTTGAAGGCGGGTAATATGAGAAAGAAGAAACGTTAGGAAGAAGAAATAAACATTTTGAAGAGTTAAAGAATTTGCCTACTATGCCAGCAGGTGATGGCATTTGCTTCTAAGAGCTAAGACTGCTGTAGTTGTGGTGGCATGTTGATGTTCTCATTTCCTCTGGATATTTGCAGTTATCTAAAGTGCTACCATCCAAGTTCAGCAGGCATGAAGTCCATCCTATGAAGAGCTGACATAGTGTTCCAGAAGACTACGTTTTTGCCTCTCTGAGTATAGAAAAAATGGGCACAAAGAAAGGCCCTGGTTCAGCACGTTGTACAGCAGCACCAATTTCATGACCTAATAATCTAAAGAGAGCATTATATGCTTGTGCTTGGCACCCTACATTAACTTTTCATTTTCTGTTTGATGCAAATCGCAGTGCGGATGCTGATCTGTCACCATTTCTAATGGGGTAAGACGATGGTATTCATGCAGTGATTTAGGTCCTGTGGCTCACTGTGGCAGCTTTGATCATCCAGTATCTTATTAGTAGCCAAATGAAAACTGGTTTATTGCTTCTGGGCCTCAATTGCTAATGCAGAATAGGAGAGATGAGAAGGGCTGTTACCTTTTTATTAGCAAGAATGACGTGGAGAACATTCTCACAAAAGAAATAGGGGAGAATCCTAGATATTTTAGAATCATGTTTTTATGATACATTAACTTTTCCATTGAAATCTCACTCAAAAGAATAAAATAAGTGTGGAGGGTAAAAAAGCCAAAGGTAAAAAAGCGACTTACCCAAACCCAAAAGTTTAAATGTAAACATAAGATTGCATTGCCTGTATTTTTAGAACAGGAAGAAATTTCTAGTGAATAGATGTGGGAAGCTTCAATGGAAATTATGCTGGAGGCATCAATCTATCTGCCTAGCCAGAATCTGAAACAGTACACTTAATTGTGGCTTACACCTAGTGGTTTTGATACCTGTGGAAAAAGGCACCAAAACCTAATTCAAAGACAGACTTCAAAAATTAAAGATATTTGTTTGTTTTGTTCCTGGTTTAAGTTTGTTGAAATTATGTCTTGGCTATAGGTAAAATACCTACTCAGTGTTCCATGTGTTAATTTTAATTTTAACTATAACTCTCCCAATTTAGATCCAATGTCAAGTTTGAAACCTTGTGCTATATGCATTAAAAATTTGCAAGAAATTTGCTGATTTCTTTTGACAATCTCATTAATGCTATGAAAAAAAACCCATGGTCTCTGCTTCTGAATTCTAATTTAATTACATAAAATAATGTCTTAAATGAAAGATCCAAACCAGATAACACAAAAGAAGGATAACAGTACTCTGCAATACGTTTAACCAGTGAAAATGAAAAGGCAAAATCCTAGCAGGTGTTATTTCATTGGTAAACATTAAAATAGAGTAAGAATCCAATTTTCATTAAAAGGAAAAGTATAAAAAGACTGAGTTAAGCACTCCACTGTGGATTCCTTCAGTTGATTACCTGAATAGTATTGCTTTCTTTATCTTTTTAGAGATTCAACATACTGTTGTGCATAAAATCATTGTGCCTCTGAACATGGCAGAGTACAACCTCCAACTAAAATTTTATGGGGAAGTTATGTAGACGGTCTCTAATCAGCCAGGAAGGAATTTGGGTAGAAGATCCCTACTCTTGCAAAAAGTACAGCAGGATTGTTAAGGAGAATGTGCTGTCAAGGCTTGTTATATAATTCATTCCAAAGCACATCCAGGAGCACGACCGCAATAGGACGTTAGCTCAGATCTGAGTCATATCTACTCCTGAATTACCATCTTCATTTTCTGCCAGACACAAGTCTTTTAAACAGGTGTCCATCAAATTGTGATTAAGTGAGGTGAACTTAACATGTAACGTGATTTTATTTGGTGATCTCTCACTATAAAAATGAAGCGAGGTTCATAATACATTTAAAAGAAATATTGCTTTTGAAATAATGATTAAAAACATGTGCCTCTTATGGAGCCCAAAATAAGACTGATGTCCCTTGCACTTTAAGTGCATGACAAAAGCAGTGAGTTTAAAAGCAGAGGGTTTCAGCGTTAAGGCTTTGAATATCAGAGCTGAGGAACTAGTTGGGCGTTTTCCATTATACTGATTAGAAAATGTAGGGTTACATATACTTTCAGAGTTCCAGTCTGCACTCTAAAATAGGAATTACAACATTATACACAAAGTATAAGGGACAATGCAATACAATGTCAGCAGTATTAGTTTCCAACATTTTAGCTGGTTGGCTTTGGTTGGCTTCTTAATGCTATTTAAACAAATACAATTCTTTCCCCACCTTCCATGTGATTCTTTCTGCTGCGAAAGAGCCTTGTGTTTAAAAAACTTCCCAAAGATTACAGAACACATGTATTTATTATTCAGATGGTTCATTTATTAAGAATAAATAATTTAAGCGTATTTTCTTCTGTTTAAGTAACACATTAGCAGTTGTGGCATATACAGAAAGTAATGTTTGTATTTATACACATTTCTCAGGCTATTTGTTCTATTCTACTTGATGGCCACCCTACTTATTTATTAAAAGCTCCTGACCTGAATAAGTCTCTAGAGAAATGCTTGCAAACTTCTAGAGAGACAACAGAACCTGTGGTAGCAGTAGCAAACACCACATCATTCCATTCGGGTCCTCTAATATTCAAGGCAAGTTTAAACCCATGGAGCAAGTAAAGCAAACAATCAGGAAGGCCCTAGGCTTAGTTCAGTCTTGGAAAGAAACATAAATTACATCACTGTCATTGCTGCTGCGTTCGGCACACACAAACCCCATTCCTCTTTATGACTAGCAAACCCAAATTTTACTTCCATTCTACCAAAAAAGCGGATGCTTATTTCTCTACCCTGTGATTGTTTATGTATCATATTAAAATGCATGCTCTATGGTGCTACCTTTTAAATCTATTTTCTTCTTTAAAATGGCATATATGCTCTTTTCCCTTTCTTTTTCCCAACAGGAAAACATATTACCATTTTCTTTGGTAATACATAAACTGCTTCTAAATCAAATAAAATCTAGATTCCTGTGGCTTATTTAGTTAGTTATTTTTAACTATACATTACGTTTAACATTGTTTAAATCATGGCTTTAGGCACCCAATTGGACTATGTGCTTCCCATTTTTGGTGTTATGCAAACATGTCCTAAAATAAAACGATAAAGATCCTATAACAAATGCTACAATAGGGGTTGCTATAGGATCTGAATTATGTATATTTATGTACTGAAATCTTTTATATTGATTACAAAGTGACTTTTATAACCTTGAAAAAGAATCTTCTTCCGTTATTTCCTTTGGTTTTGATCCTTAAGTTGTTTTTTAATTAATGGAGTCTAATATCCTTAACAATAGAGTAATACCACTTTTAATTCGAATATTACTGCTAAACTATCTCTTCTTTGTTACTTAGAAAAGCCAATACTCACCATTATATTCATAACTTTTATTCAGAAAATACAATCATCATGATAGTTAAAATTCCCAGCTAAATATCTTGATATCAGGAGGTAGGATTGACCATGACCTTGGAGGTACCCAAATTTCTTCAGCACACTTCTCTGAGGGCTAAATCCTCTCCTCTAGCAGTATCTTGAATTCACACTGGGGAAATTATGATAAAAATAATCTTTACATCTCTAGACTCAAATGGATCTTTCTGATTGACTGCCTCTGATGCCAGGTCCATGTCAATAATTCTCAGCGAATGCATGCTATGACCTTTTCCCCCTTGTTTTAGAATTTCTATTTTACAAGACCAATAAAACATGTCAGAACAAAGTGGTGGTTCTAGACATGTGAATGGATGGATCTCAGGTCAGAGGTAATCCTTCAGCAATGTCCTGTTTGGGACTAAATAATGCATTTTCCTACTGTAATGGTTCTGTCAAAAAATGTATATAAGCAAAAATTGAAAGATACACTCCTTCAATTACACAAGGATTAAACAGAAAGAGTAAAATGAGCAAAAGATTTTCAACTTCCTTTCTTAAACCCTGGTAAAAGCTGTAGAAGTCACTGGACATGCCTAGTTGCAAAGCAGCATAAAATATAGGACTTAATGGCAATTATTTACTTTAAATTTCTGCATAGTACCACATCGTCTTTATTGTTTGTAAACATTTATATCCATCTACATCCATCACCTGTATAAGACACCACCAGAAAACTGTGGAATACCCAGGCTGGCATGTCCATAAACAAATACAATCAGATAGAAAGGAGAACAGTTTTTGATTAAGGTACTAGAGCTGAAATTAATTTTTTATTCTGACACCAATATAATATTGTCTATCAGTGAAGTCTCTTCATCTCTTGTACTTCAGCTCCCTGCCTGTGGAATGGGGTAACATTTGTCCCTTTTCATTTCTCTTATCTGTCTTATTTATTTAGACTATAAGTCAGCTGAGAAGAGAGATGTGTCTTCCTGTACAGCATCCACCTCGCGAACCTGCTTTCTAGATACTGCCACCAAATCAGTTGCATTATTGATTGTTAATAATAGGCTAATACTTAAAACTGGAAAATATTGCTTTTTATCTTTCTCAAATTCTTGCTAATTCACTGTATGAAAATACCCTCCTCTGAATTATGTTCCTGTATTTATATTTCAATGTGTTAGTCCATAGGTCATATTTCTAACCTTTCAGAAAGTGGGATGTTGCATTATGGACTACTTATGCTGCTTGCCACGTATCTCTTTTTTTTTTTTTTTAATTAAAATTAGCAAACTAAAATCCTATAGATTTTGAAGTTCCTTCTATACCTCTGCAGTCTGTCAGCCTGACTGCTATAAAAGTGGACAATTTTGGCCAGGACCACATGGATTTAATGTAATTCCCACTCATGTTGATAGTTAAATCTCTCTGTACTATATTTAATATTTGCCTCCAAGTGATGGATGGTTGGGCACTCAGCACAGCAGCACACCTTTAAAAAAAATCAGCTGCAGTGTACACAGCTGGTTTTGCAAGGCAGGTAGTGTCAGAAAGCGTGGTCAAGCCTTGTGTCCTAAAGAGCTGGAAGAGCTTTTGAGCTATTTGCAAGAAACCCTTACTGTGCATATGTAGCAAACATTGTTTTGGAACATTCAGCACTTAGGGGATGGAGGAGCTTACTTCCGACTAAGTGACTTGTAATAGCTGAATTCCTCAAAAAAAATATTTTTCTGTAGAAAGATGAGAAAAAAACTGAATGCTGGCAAAAATGTTGGGTGTTTTTTTTTTTTTTCCTGTGCATAGTTGTCTGCTATGCCAAATTATTTTACTGCTAATTTTCCCTGATTTTTCTTTATGTCTGTTTCATTCCACTTCACAATAGAGGTTACAGGAAAGCAGATTCTATAACTAATTAGATGAGAAACCAAAAATAACATTAGAAGTTTGTCTCAACCAATATAACTTGACAATTTTTTGAAGTGGAACAGTAAATGTGTATTTCCAGCCTCCCCCTTTAGCAGATGAAGTGTTACATCTTAGGTTTGGAAAAGGGCTTGGGTTCTTGTCTCTGTGTCACATCCCACTTTTCCTGTGCATGTGGTTGGAAGAAGGAGGAGGGAATCTTGCATTTGATCTAAGCGATTTGATCATGTGTCTAGAAATGCATATAGAGAAAGATAATAGAAAGGAGTAAGGTTCAAGACCCCAAACCAGATGATTTTACCCAATGACTGTGATGTCTTCTGCCTAAGTGTTGTGGGGGGTGATGTAGGATGGATCCTAGTCTTGGATCCAGTTGGCACCCAGTGTTCAACTAAGACCCCTACCCTCTCATTAGAGCAGCCTGAGCTTGCTCTCTCTCAGAATGACAGCTCTCACAAAGTCAAGCCATTAACAAGCATAGGTTAGAGTTGTGACTCTGCTGAGAGTACTTGCTTTCCAGAGTTAGGTGGCTTTGATGAGCAATTTATGGGACAGGGCACAAATAAGACAACGGCTTATTAAGCCACCCTGCAACGATTCCTTCTAGCTCTCGCAGTCCTGTGCAGCTAATATGTTTCAGCTGCTATAGTTTAGACTCTCCCAGCGACTGCCTTCACCTTTGCTGGTGCTTTCCTTACAGAACATGTCAGAGGTCTGCAGCCCTGAGCAGGCGTCTCACCGGGCACTTGCTGAGCCCCAGCACTGGGTTTCCTCGCCCTCGCAGCCCCATCCCACCGCCCTCCTGCGCCGCTCCGAGCCTCGCCACCGCTGCCTCCATCCCCAAGGTTTGAAGTCTTGTCCGTTTCTCCGCTTTACTGAAACCTTTGCGATTTGTCCTCTTCCTCCAACGAAATAATTTGGTGTTCTCTTCCCAAGCTGTCTTCCCGGGTTTCCAAGCTCTCCTGTTTCTCCTCTGGATTTACCGAACTGTTACTTCTTCTTCTCCGGCCTGTTCCTCTCTTCCAGCCGCCGCCCCCGTGTCCTCCTGCCCTGGTGCCCTTTGAATGCTTCACCGAGGCTTGCTTTTTTCCGTCCCATCTCTCCCTTCGCCCGCCATTCTCCACATGGCGGGGCGGGTAACGACACCTGCACGAGCAGGTGCGCGGGCTCGCCCCGCCCCGCCCCGCCCTCCTCTCCTCACAGCCGGGCCCGGCGGCGGCGCTGCCCCCTCGGCAGAGCCCGGAGACCCCCGCCCCCGCTCATGAATATTCACGTCTCCCCTCCCCGTGACGTCGGCGCGGTCCCGGGGCGGGAGCCGGAGCCGCCCCGGTGCCGGCGGTGAGGGCGAATGAGGAGGGAGCGGAGGCAGCAGTAGCCTCCGCCCGCCTCGCCCCGCAGACAGCCGCCGCCGGGAGCCGCCGTGCAGGGCGGCGTGTCGGGCGCGGAGGGCCGGCGCCGCGGCGGGGATGCGGCGGCGCTGGTGCTGCTGGGGGCCGGCG
>JAOXJK010000051.1:22697027-22721825 GCA_025774025.1 Xenus cinereus | reverse complement strand
AGGATGCCTGTAATGCTTCTGTGGTTTTTTTTTTTTTCATGAACTTCAAATTTAGATTGAGGGGAATCAAAATATTTTAAATGTTTAAGTGTTGATTTCTAAAGTGTACCTTAGGAGAGTTCATTCTAAATGACTTCCTATTTTTTGCAATATGCATTCCGATAAAAATTAATATGCTGACCACTTAGAGCTGTTGAGTAAAGGTATGAGTTATTAAGAATAAGTTGTTAAAACATAACATTATAATAGGCATCTAAATTACAAGCAACTGCTTGACAAAATCAGCATAAATGCTCTAGTCAGAAAAATATGGAGATATGTATCTGCATCAGTTAATTTGATGTTTGTCATTTTCGATAACTGACACTTGAAATTTTTTTCAATGTTTAAAGCACATTGAATCTAAATGGGATATTCCCCCCCCCCAGCTCCATTCTAACCCCTGAAATCCTACTTAATGTGTGAGCTGGGTGATTCTTAAAACCTGTCTTTTAAGAAATTGTTAGGGTTTGTGTAATAATCTCTTAAGTTCTGTTGCTTGGTGATGAAATATCCCTGGTTTTGGCTTTTTGGCATAGTTGGAATCTGTATGACATGTTCAAGCTTGGCAGCAGTGAAACAGACTGTAAAAATACTTCATTTTTTTTTTTTTTGGCCCTTATGGAACTGAGTATCCTCAAGATCATTCAGCTGGAGAGCAAGTTGTCCAATATATCATTTAGGACTCTTAGGCTATGAAAGAGGATTTTGCCTATTATCTAGAAGCATTTCTTGGAATTGGATATAAGAAGTGTATATGCTGAATTACAATTCATTTTAATGTGACTTCTCTCTGTATTGATCGTAAAGATGCTTCTGCATGGAATTGCAGTTTCCTAGTGGTTAATGCTGTTATTTGGACGTTTGGTCTTTGTACGTGAAATCTTGACCCTGGTTAAATCAATGCAAGATTTGCAGTGTATCTCAGTGGATACAGCGTTTCATCCTTTGTGTGTTTTAGTATAAATGTAAACAGTTATTTCAAAGCTTTTAATGTTCTTTGGCTAATAGTTACCTTCATTCAAAGGGAAGGAATGCCTGATTTAATCTCTGTCACCTTATGGCTTCCTATGGTTTAACTGCTTTCATTGAGTCAATAGAACAATTCTTGTTTCTTTCTCTCTCTTGGAAGTGCTTTTATTCAATTTAAAACTACTAAGTGAAGTGTTGCCCAAGATGGCTATCCTACAGATTCAACTATGGTAATTCTTCACTATGTTGATTTAAAAATACTTGTAATGAAGCAGTCTGTTTTCCTCTTATTTCTTCATTGACTCTTACACCCCATCCCCATGATTCCTATTACTAGTTAAAAATACTATGGTTATAGTTAAGACATGCAGTGATGCAGCTTCCCAAGTTTTCAGTTGTACTCATTTTGTCAAACTTACCGATTGCTGTTTTAGATCAGTGGACTAATCACTTGAAGATGTGTACCTTAAATATGGGAAGTACTTTTCTGCTTTTCTAATGATAATTATGAAGAATGACATTTTATTTACCTTACTGCTACTTCCCTATACATATCTCAGGAGAATTAAAATGTAATGGGACAGCGTTATTTCATTTGAAGAAAATTGCCATCAAATGTAAATGTTAAGTTTGTGGTGGTTTTGGATCAGCATTCATTCATCATTCATTTGCTAGCAGATTAGACTAAGTAAAAACAGGTGAGAGAAATTGTATTTGACTTATTTTGAGACTGATTTCTTCTTGTTTTCTGACTTAGATTCTCCTCTCAGCAAAGTATGCACATGCTTATAAATACATGGGTATGATGTGTTTATAGATGTGCTGCATGTGTCTCTGGCCATTATCAACTTACAAGGATTTAATGACTAGTGAGTTTTTTTTTTGTATTGAGTCTTAAGATACTTGTTTTCTTCCCCCCCAGCTTCTGAAATCAAGAGACTAAGGAAATGTAATCTTTTATTTCTCAAAAATTAATAAACCCTACTTGTAGTATGAGGGAGAAAAGTTAATGCAGGTACATCACAAAAGCTTACAAACATAAATGAAGTAATGAATATTTAAACTTAAACTTTGTTGTGTGGTTTGTTTTGGTTTTGTTTTGGGTTTTTTTTTTCTTACACTTGATTGTTTGAAATGCAACAAAAATAGGACTAGCTCCAAAACATCACTCCACTTTGTCTCTACTGGGTTACAAAATTGCGGTAATTGGGATGAATTACTTGATTATAAGTGGTGGTTGCAAAATATGGGTTTGTGAAACAAAGTTAAAATAGTTGGTGAGCCTGGTTTTCTGTGTGCTAGACGTTGTTGGTTTCTAAAATCTGTTTTAGAGTCAATTTCACAAAGGCTACTAACAGAATGCATTGGCAATAATATTTGAGATATTTTTGAAGAAACTTTATGGTAATCTTATTTGAAGGGCTTTTTTTCCCTTTTCTTTTTGAGAGCTACTTTAAAAATTCTGAGGCTACAGTTGAACAGATGGTATTTGCCATTGTTGTCAGTCTTAGGAAGAAAAAATGAACTTTTAAGGTCTTGGTTAACAGAATTTTTAATTTGTGTTGAGAAATAAAATCTAGAGAGATTTAAATGAGTGTGATTTATGGTAAGCTGTTTTAAAAAGTAGTGCATTATGATAGTGGTCTATAGATCTAGGTAAGGTAGATTCATAAGTTGTTGATTTGGTGTTGTAAGTGGAAAACCACTGGATACTGTAGTTGGCTTCCATCTTTCTCTTCCTCAAAAACATTGTAAACAGTTTAGATGTATAAAATGGGAAGATCAAAGGGAAATTATTTCTATGTTTTGCTGGAGCAAAAGGCATAAGATACATAGTTCTTGAGACTAAGTAATTTGAATAGAAATATTTCAAGGCTTATTTTGGGAAACTGATTTATTTTCTTCCCTCTGCGCTCCTCCTTTAACTGTAGTCTTTGGTGTTGTGGGGTCTGTGGACCACTTCCAATGACTGCAAAAATAATCAAGAAAAGCAAGTCTATTTTCAGTGGTCTTGTATTACCATTCAGCTGTCCATCTCTAAATTTGCAGAGATCTGCAAATCAAAAAGTATTGGAGGTACTTGTGAAGATTAGCAAAAATATCTGCAAGGGAATATTTTTGGTGTAAACAATGTGACCTCAAAAAGTGTCAATCTGTTAGTTGGATATGTGACTGTTTCTAATAATAAGATATTTTGTCCAATATTAATCCCTTCTTTTATAACTTAATCTGTGTGAGCTTGAATATAAAATAAAAAATCTTAGAGGATTCAACATGTCAGTAAATACGTAATAGTCACTCCAAACTAATTTGCAAGCTGGAAACCTAAACTGTTCTCTGCGTGTTTCCAAATGTTTATAAATTTTTTTTAAAGTTTAAATACTTGAAGCTTCTTAAATCAATATAGTAAGAATTGCATTGTTCTCACTAACGAACCAGTAAAGTATACCTTCAGACAGAGGGGATAAAATTTCAGGTGGCATAAGTCAGCAATGCCATTTTAAACCAGCTGAGCTTGTGGTCCTATGTGATTGAATACAGAGATTTGTTTGTTGTTTGTTTGGTTTGGGTTTTTTTTTTAACTTGTCAGAAGCTTCCAAAAAAGTGTTTTGTGCAATTTTTCTTAGTGCTGGACTGAGTATTTGCCAGAACAGCTCATCATACAATTCTGGAGTCTTTTGGATGTATTGGGGGAAAAATGTTGAAAGTCTTAATTACATCTGTCTTTTCTTACGACACTTGCTTGAAAGGCTATAAACCCCTACTTAATTCTGTGCAGTGGAGCTAAACCAGCAAGGGGATGGTTTCTTGCATCACAGAAACAATGTTGGGATCCGCTGTTGCTCGCACTCTGCAGGCTGCAGATCCTGTATTTCACACAGGATAGCAACACTTCGTTGGTTACATTTGATAAGGAGGTAGGTTAGGACATAGGTGGCAACAAAATGTTGTGTAATCGATTTTTATGACGTAACAAATGCCTCCTTATGTTTTCTTTTTTTAAATAACACTTCCCCTCAAACAGAAGTACACTCCGGTAGTAGTGTCGCTTTGTGCACCTTTCCTTTCTGCATTAGTGTCTGATCCTTTCTGGTTCTTGGGGGTGTTAAAACATATGTACAATATGTACGCGAGTATTTAGTGAGGAAAAACTGGTATGATGAAGGTCAGCAAGGGATAATATCAAGGAGAAAAGGTTATGTTACACAGTACTTGAAGAAGTGAATTGATTATGCAGCTGGAAGTTGCCTTTATTTGGGAAGTACTTTCATTTGAGATGATCCTGAAAGAGGTAGTTGCATCATAATTTCAGGGGAATATTTACTTTTTTCCAGGGCCAAAATAACATTCTGCAAAATGAAAACTTCTTTCTTGTTTCATAGCCTCGAAGGGTATATATTCCTTAAGTTATAGTGGAATTTACTAGGGGATAAATCTTAAAATGCAGTAATAATTTCTTAAACCCTCCATTTCAACGTGAAATAAGAGCTAACCCATGCATAGTTTAGCTTAACCTTTGGAAATGTTTGAAACTGAACAATATAAATGCTTTCTGTACAGAATAAGGCTGTGTATGAGGAAGTCTTTCACAATAGCCATTCCAAATACATCTTATTTTGTGCAACAGAGAACGTTTAGTTACATCAAGATCAACAGAGGGAGGGGAAAAAAGCTTGGTATTTGGATAAGCAGATGTTGGCAATTTAAGTTCTGAGGTTCCTAGGGATATGGCGCTTCCAGCACTACAAACCCCAACGGACAGAAAGGAGCTGGGAACCAAGAGCCTTGGTGTTCGTGAGCTCAGTCTCCAAAGATTTCAGATTTTTGGGAAGACATTGAAATTCTCTAAGCTTTTGAGCATCTGGCCTTTACTGTATTTCAAGGAGCGGTATTGAGGCCATACATCCGAAAAATAAATTAGGACAAGTGGATAAGGTGTGTTATGAGAACTTGTACACCACCTTCTGTTTCAGTGGAAGCTAATACAAGCCAATATATTTTTGCAAGATTTACCAATATTGGCAGACTAGTGTTTTTACTAAAAACCTGAGAATAGGTGAGGGGTAAAATAGCATGTAGGAGGAAAATTAATATTATTCTATTTTTTAAGTTCACCTTTTTCTATTCTAAAATATCTTCTATGAAGTGCTGACTGTAGCATTATTATAAAGGATTTTTGTGTTTATTCTCACAAAATGTTTCTTGAGTATCTTTTTCCAGATCCTGTCTGACCCAATTCTTTTAGGCTGACTCTCCGTTAGAGATTTAACTACTATCCCACATAAGCAATTACTCTGATATAAATTATGATCATCCCAGAACACACTTTTGACCTTTTAACTTTCCTGCTGCAATGAGTATAATCACTATGTTGAACAAAGGAGGAAACTGAAGGCCCGATATTATACAGAGGAGTTGAATCACCTGGGACCAGGAGAACACTGGCTGGAATCGGTGTAAAGGGAGCTGTTTGTAATCTTTTCTTATGTATAATGTACTGCCGTCTTTCTCAGCTATTGTTGCGTGCACTGTAGGAAAAATTTGATGATGGGGAGGGAAGGGAAGCAAGAAAATGCACAGTAGGAACTTTCAGAAGAACAGTGCCTGTGTACTGTGATTTGTGAATTATTTTGCCTTGTTCTTGGGTAGCACTAATAATTGTGCTATCAACTCTTCACATGGGGAGAAAGGGGATAGGAGCATGTTGGGGTGTCATATTTTATTCTTGCTTCCTTCTCTGCATCCTAAGAGATGTAGTACTTTAAGTCTCCAAAGACTATGTACCTTTGAGCCAAAGTTTGCATACAAACTTTACATACCTTTGCAGTTACAGAAAAATAAAGTTCTTCCTGGTTGGCTTGCAATATCTTGGCTGGTTTCATGTTTGTTATTGCAAATTAAATCTCAAATCACAGTTCTAAAGGTAAAATTTAGTAAGAACTTTCTAAACTGTGCAATATTTTCCTGCTGCATACTATTCTATGTAGCAAATCTATCAAAATTCAGCCCCTTGTGATCTGTAGGAAGTTCGTGAAGTGGGAAGAAAATTAACTGGAACCCATATCCTTTATGTTAAGGTTAATGTTTTGTAAGGCAGGTCTTTGTTCTGAACTTAGTGCTTGTTGTTGTGGAAATTGGATCTGAAATGTGTGGTAAAACAATTGTTACAGCTTTGATTCCCTTAGTCATGTCATCTTACACTTGGTTTTCCCAGTATTGAACGGAACTAATTGCCACCAGCTTTGTGGGAACCATTAAATGGGTGATATGCTTTGTTCTAAACTTTGGAGTGCACCTAGCAAAACTCTGAGGGTGACTTCAGTCCTTCACCTGCAAGGCACTCCCTCACCTTGGGAGGATATGTTCTCCTGTAGTCCTCATAAAAATTGACTGGTTAAATTGCATAAAAGCTCCAAGACCCTGTGCTCTCACCACTATTTTTTTCTTAAAGATGTGTTTGATGGAGAATGAACATGATCACCGAGTTGCAGAAAGGGAGTGGAGATGTCATTGTTGGATGTATCCAAATGGTTTCTATGGAGAGTGTAACCCTGAGAATTTGCTGCACTGTTCACTGCAGTGATGTAACTGAAGACGTTTTTGCTTCAGGGGAATTTCAATGTAGTATTTATTTTACAGTAAATGGGGTTGGGGGGGAAGTGTGTACTTGCTCTTCTGGAGAGGCAAAGTTCTGAAGTATAAATGTACTAAAGTGGTACATCAGCTCGCATTGAAATCAGTGGATCTTTAGAAACTATAGAAGAGTTGAATCAGGCCCTGTGTGCAGACAGTTGTTAATCTGCAAGTTTGTACACAGAAGTTCAGAATGTCAACTAGAAATTACGTTGACCATGTTTCATCGCTTTGGTAAGAAACAAGGCTCCACATGTTTTGTGACCCGAAACAGAAATATAGTAGGTAGCATGCTTAAAAACCCAACAAACCATATGGGACATGATCCTTTAAATTTGCTGAAATGATGGAGAAGATTTGCCAGTGGTATTTGCAATACTTTGTTTAGGTACGCATTATGATAAAATGAAACTTCTATGTGACTAGATAAACACCTGACTGCTGCTGGAGATGAACAAGTTCTATTAATACTGTGGACTTTGGCTGAACAGTAGAGAAATAAAGAATGCTTTTGATGGAGTTATTTTAAAATAAGTTCTCATCAGCTCCTGGCTGTAAAATAAGTTCTCATCACCCTAACATCTTAGGGTTAACTTGATGTTACTTATGAATTGCTGTGTATAGTATGTTTAGCATGCAGCAGCATATGTGATATTTTTGAATATCAGTGGAAATAACAAGCAAGGGTAAAATTTTGCTTTGTATACTTGCATGTGCCTGCATTTGGAATGCCATGTGTGCATAAGAAAGGTATGAGCCAGCAGCACTAGCAACTGCTATTCTCTGCTTAGATAAGAAACATGGAACAGCTAAGGACTCGTGGTCCATCTTGTTTTCCTAGCATTTATATTAAGAATTAAATGAGGTTTGTCCATTCTTCCTCTGTGTTCAGACTGGGTTTCAATGTCACCAGTAACATTGGTTGGTTTGATGGACTTTTTTGTTTGTTAGCTTTTCATTCAACGTCGAGATAATCGGTTTTGTTCTTAGCATGCTAAGACTATAAAGTCACTTTACAATATGGTAATGATCCACTTTTTTTGCTATAATTATTGAACAAACTGTCTTATGTGAATTTGGGCTTGGTGTTTCAAAAGCATCTAGGTATCAAAATCCTGTCTTTAAAGTTGTGGGAACTGTTCCTGAATGTAACTAGGTACCTTTGGAAAACTAGCTCAAATTTCAGTAAAGTTCTTTGTGTTCTTTCTTTCCTTCTCCTTTATAGCAGGGGCAAATAGATATTTTTTTGAGTTTTTTTTAAGGGTATTATCGTTTGGATGGGATAATACTGCTGAAGTGCTTTATTTGCATAATAAATCACTATATGCAGTATTGATTGCTATTCATGAGTACCAGCATTCCATGAATAGCTTGGAAAGCTAATTAAAAATTATAATTGACTTTATTCCTCTTTCTCTAGCTAATGTTTCTCTTTCCTGTCAAATTGTGAAGCTGGTTTTTGTCTTCAGTTCTTAAAAACAACTTGCCTTCTGCATAATCTAGAGAACTTTACAATCTCTTTCCTCTTTGTGAGTTGTTCACATGAAAAGTTGTGGTAGGTGGGCTGAAGTCTCCTGGGGCTTGTTTATACCCTCTCTAACTCAGGTAAGTGTAACGAGAGAGTATTTGCATATTCCATGGCTTCTTAAGATTAGAGAGTAAAACTTTTTAGTTTTAAAATTTTAGAAACATAGAAAAGAACAAAAAAGTTAGTTTATTTTTTTAAAAAAATCTTTAATTGAGTCAATATTGTAAATCTGTTTACAGTTCTTATGTTGATCAAATTACTGCCTGGCCAAGTAACATGGGTGCTGCTGATGTGCTGGAAAGTGTCTTGATTGCATTAGTTTTAGCTGCCCTTTAGTTTAGTAAACATATTGTAATGTGCAGGAGAAGACAACAATGATGATATGGTCCTTGTTTTTTTGAGATTAATATTGCTTGGGGCTGGGAGAGTGTACTAGAAACTATTGCTTTATGTGTAGAAAGTATCGCTTTGTGTGTCCTAGGCTCATGTTTTTCCTTTGTGTCTGGAAAAGGCTGTTGAGCCTACCCAGACCTTTCACTGTCCTCGTGTTCCTAAAATGCTGACAAGCTAGTCGGGTTACCTGTTTTATTGCCAAGTCCTTTCAGTCAGTGATACAATCTTTGACTTTATGGAGTCCAGTGAAACTAAGAAATAAAGCTTTTTGCACAGCTTTCATTGTCATTCCTAGCTCATCCCAGTGAACTTTTGATTACATCCTAACAAAAGTAATTAATATCATGAAGCAGTTGGCAAGGATATTAAAATTAAGTGGGATTTATGAAAATAGCTTTTGCGGAAGGAAAATTGTGTTATTAAAAGACTAAGAAGGCAGTTGATTTGCTTGACACCGTGAGCTTAAGATGCTTACTGTTTGCTTGATGGACAGGGTTGTTTCTCAGCATGGTGCTCCCTTCTGAAGAGAAGATGGATTTAGCAAAGTTTCATCACCCATACATCTGAATGCAGTTGATAACAGGACAAAATTCAGCGCATGAATTTTGTGCAGTTCTTTGTGTTATAACTCAAAAACCTCTCATGCAAAATGTTACACCAGCAACTGAGGGAAATTACTCAGTCCAAGGCTTAGGCTTACTAAGGTGTATGTATTGCTGATTAGAATTTAAATGTATTTGCTCAGTCTTTTATAAAAAATCTACTCTAAAAAGGATTTTCATGCTGTTAGCTCTTTTTAAATTAATTTGGAAGAGTGACTCATGAAAGTGTTTGGCATTTAAAGTTGACTTCTTGAAGAAAACTGTAATATTATTTGAGCACTCAAGTAATAGTTTTACTTGAAAAAATATTGTGTATCATTACTACATACCCTGTATTATTTCTGTGTATGTACTTGCCTTGTATAGTCTGAATATAGTAAATTATTGTATATGGAGTTCAACTGTGCTGTTCATTTCCATTTAGAAGTAGATCTGCTAGATTTGGAGAGCAATGGACTGATTAGCTTTTGGTAATTTTTTCTGTAAATGACAATGACGGATTTGCTGACATTAATATTTCATTTGAAATTCTTGCAGCCAAGACGTGTAAATAGTTTGAAGTGCTGACAATGTAGATATGTCTTATGCATTTCTTAATGATGTGGTGAAAACAAGCACCTTTTAACATCAAGTAATGCCTTCCTTTTTGTGATATAATATTTATGGTTTGTTCTGTAGTCAGACGGCTCTTGAGAGTAATATGCATCAGATTCTGATCCCTTTAATTATAATGGTTAATGCCTTTTCCTATTTTTTTCCTCATTGAAGTCAGTGGGGTGGCTTCTGAATGAAGTTGAAAGTAAAAGGGATCAGACCTGGGTTTTCAGTTGTAGAATAGTAATAGTGTGCATTCTGCAAATCAAGACTAGGGTCCGAGGCAGCACAAACCAATATGCGCTGGGTTTTTCAAGGAGCTTATAAACACTTATTTCTCAATAAGCTGACTTTGCATTAGAATTTGTTTCAAAAATTGGCACTGAAAAGAAGGAGGGCTCTGAGTACAGGGCGAAGACATCGCTCATGAGAGACCATGGATTTGCTTGTCTTCATGCTGCTTTCTTGGTTCCAGGAGATTCCACAGGCAGGATTGTGCTTGAAGTTTATTTTCCTTTGCTGCTTATTCTTTGTGAAAGAGGTGATACAGTTTCTATTTTAAATTCTGCACTTTGTGAGGAGATGATCCGTATTCTGTGAATATCTGCCTGTCATCTGTTCTACGTTACCAGGCCTTTTCTTCAGATGATAGATTTATTTTGATCATCTCAAGAAGAGAATGTATGCAACTTGCATCCCTCGACTGGAGTAGAGACGGTGCCAGCTCTGTGCCCAGGCATTTGGGTGGTTAATAGTCTGGTTGCAGCCTTCCTGCAATGGTCTCCAGAGCCAGTTCCTCTTCACAGACTCTGACAAAGCTGGGGCTGGAAGGTGTGTTTGCTGCCTTTGTGAAAGGATTTGAGCAGAATCCTGGCTTGTTCTCCAGATGGTAAAGGGTGAAAGCTTCTCCTGGAGCGTACGTTTTTTGCAGCTTCTCCGTTTCAAGAGCTGTGAATGCTCTCAGTCTGCATTCAGCAAAGAAAAAGACCTCTGTCAGCTTTCTTATATAGTGTCATAGCAACCGACGGATAATGAAGCAAGTTATGTGCACTCTGTTTATGAACAGAATTGGGTATGAAAGAGTAATAATTAAGGAAATGAACGGAGCAGTCCCATGTATGAGTGATTTCCCACCCTTGGTGGTGGTGCATTTAGCACAGTGGCTTTTTCTCCAAACTTACATGTCTTCATGGTTTGCAGCTTTTCATAAGGAGAAGATGGGAATTTCATTATCCTAAGCATTCACACACCATCTGAAAAATAAATTATTTTATTGTTATGCACTTTCTTCCTTAAACTAAATAGCAATATTAGTGTGCTTGTCAAAAATAATTTAAAAATATGGTAAAAATTGCTGGTAATTGCAGGTTTGTGGGTTACTTGTGCAGTATACATCAAGTTAACATTCTTTCATTTTTTTTATATTATATCATTACAGTGTCATTAAAACATGCTAGCCTTGATCTTGCACAGCGGGGTCCCAATTGGTGACTGGGGCGTTTAGCCGTTACTGAGGTACGAATGTGCAGTTTACCATGCAATGCTTAGCCAGTGGTTGGAAATTGGTGTTCAGAGCTTTAAGAATATTTTTATTCTTAGGGTTTTGCTTGTTTTCCTCTCACTGCAGTTTATGGTTAGATTTCTCCTCTAGCAAAAGAAATAAAGGAGCCAAAGAAAACAGAAATGGAAGAAAAGCTTACAGGCTAATTTATTTGTTTTCCAGGCAGGACACTAGGCTCTTGTTATCTCCACTTTCCATTTGTGTATGTTTTCAGAGTTTAGCATTTCTAGATAGTGTAAAATGTGGATGTTATTCCTAGTAGGTATTAATTTATAGATAAGAATTGTTTGAAAGGGGGGGAGGGAAAACCCCTCACCCACCAACCACCAACAGCATCCCTGTATTGTAATACAGATGCTATTTACATTTGCATTTTATGTATTTATGCATAACAACAAGAGTCTCTGCTTCAATTTTGAATGAAACCTAGTTTTCTTTCACTTTTTTGGCTAGGGAAGGATAAGGATTTTTTTTTGCTTTTTTCTCCTTAAAAATTCAATATGAATTAAGGCTGTATAAAAATAGAAGTTTTGCAAAAGACTGCATAAGGTGTATAACTACTATTATTGATTTTTCTCACTAATGGAATAATGTTCATCTCTCTTAGCTGGTCTCCTGAGATTCTGCAGGTCACACGGTAACATAATAAAATCAAACACAGACACACTATTTGTTAAGCTACACACCATGAATAGAAAATGAGGCCTGAAATGACTCTTTGGTCTCTCTTTTATTTTATTTTACTGCTGACTTTGTTCTCGTTTTCTTTTTTTTTTTAAGTATCATGAAATATTAATGTAGAAAAACCAATAAGTAGCAAAAACTGCTGCTCAGATGGAAGTACCATGTTGCTTTATCAGGAGTAGCTGACAGATAAAACATTAAATATAATTTAATTGTTTGCATTGATGTATAAGAATAAGAACCAGGATAATGTTTCCATCCTTTTTGTCTCCCTTTATGTCCTTTTGGGAAATCAATGTGTAACATCTCAGGAGAATAAAAGGGGGACCTAAGATGATGTGTGAGCCATTTTAAAAATAATTTCTTAATTTTTTTCTTCATAGAATGCAAGGGGGAAAAATATAGCCATGAGCGTAACAGAAGAGATTCCTACTTATTTGAGAAGAGGTCTCGGAACAAAATTAAGACAAAGCTTTATTTTACTCTTCATAAGAATAAAATTAAGTAAATATATATTTTTAATAATATAGAAGTTTCCTCCTAACATGATGGTTTCTTATTTTCAAAATGTATTATACATTTCATTTGAAATTATTTTTTTTTTAATGGGATGCCACGTTTGTGCTGCAAGGAGATTCTTTTTCCTGCAAGTTTTCTTTGTCTTTTGGTTTAAGTTGGTGAACAGACTGGTTTTACCTTAAATTACAGCTTGTATCAGTGATTACTGTTTTTGTAGCTGCTGAATCAAAGAATTTATTTAATCTGTGGGAAAGAAATGCATTTTTCTCTTCAGAAAAAATCATTTGTTAAAGGTTCTAATTACTCATTTTTGCTGCTTTGGATGTTTATAGCTGTGTAGCAAGAAGCTAGGGGATTTTACATCAATATTGACCACACTAAATGAAAAAACAATTTGTGTGTAGGTGAAGAATATGGGTCAATGTTTACTCTCTTTGCAGTCACTATTCCTTGATAAAATGCTGGACAGGCTTTTTTTTGTTTGGTTGGGTTTTTTTTAATAAATTTTTTTCTTTGGTGTCCATATTCCAATACTATTAATACAAATCCATACATTCACAACTGGATTTGGGGTTGCTTTCAAATGAATTTTATGGATTGGCTCTCCTATGACACTTTTTTCTTACCATTGTCCTTTTTTTGTCATGATATTAGGTGGTTCCAGTCTCATGGGCAGTCTGTGAACACTGTGACCTTGTTGTGATAGCGTCCTTTGGTGTTGGTCACAACTGGCCATATCTTAGAGCGTTTAATACTAGTGTTTCCATAACACATCTTATAGAATATCTTATTTTCTGTTTATTCTTTTAGCTATCTAAATACATGTGCTATGTAAGGGTTCTTTCTTTTCTCCTTTCACATGTCTCTCAAAAATATCTTATGAAACATTTTTTTTGCCCTTGATGAGGAAGTGTAAATTGTTGATCTGGGTTCTGTAAGCAGCTCTGTGGAGTTGCACGTGATGTCAGCTAGGGGCCTCCTTAAATATAAGGATTAGAACACAGGTATTTCTTCATCTGATCAGGATCTTGAAAGGAGGGAGGGAAGTAATATCCCATTGATTTCTGCCCGGGCAGTTCTATCTTCCACATGCTGACATTGCTCATTGCCTGAGCGTTTGTAGTGACACCTGCAGTTTGATGCAGATATTGATGTTAATGCAGCAGCTTCTGAGGCATAATTAGGATGATAAATGGGATAACTCTGTGGTTAGACTCTTCTGCCACACACTGTGCCATGAAGCTACAACGTAGCTTGTAGCCTGCTGGGAGATGAAAGCATAGCTCTTGACTGAACTTAATATGAAATGTTCAGTCCATGTTCAAATTTGAATAATGTTTTTAATAAAAGTAAATTTCTGTGGTAATCAAAATCCATGTGCAATTATTTAGCTACTTTCCTAATATGAATCATTGTATTTTGGGTGTTCTTTTGCTTAACAAAATATGGTCAATGAATCATTTCCTAAAGCATAACAGTTCTTTGAGAAGGAGTGGGAGCAGAGGCAAGGGCATTTGAGTTTTGATGAGTAGAAGCTTTAGTGGTAAGAGCAAAGCACAAGATATTAGGTTCCTCTCTCCCTAAATTGTTAAAATCTGTTAGTGCCTTAGTGAATACTTACTCTTTCACTTAAAAATTGAAAATCGTTGTTAATACTGTTAAGCTTTTAAAGTCTTGGTGAATTTGATGATATAATATAAAGCCCCAGCTGCTGTTTGCTTCATGTCAAAGCAAAAAAGATTAATCTTCATTTGTTTCCTGCCCTACAATTATTTAGAGGTACTCTGTGCCCTATATTATATCATCTAATATAGCAAGGGATTACTTGTAGTCCTCATTCAACCAGAACTTGCGGTTTCTAAAGGGAGAGTTTAATTTCAGCAAAGAAGTTTGTTGTGGATCAGAACAGAAAGCCTCTGCACCAGAAACGCTCCTCAATTTCATGCCAGTGGTTCAAGTACTGCTGTAAAAATAGTAATAGGATATCAGTGTTCTCTGTGTGGAAGGTACTAAAGGTAGTAGAAAAGGTAAATGGAATTTCTAGTTTCTTGGGGAAGCTGTGTGGCAATGGGAGTGTGGTTTCATTATAGGAAGAAAAAGAAGAATTCGCTCTCTATGCTATGTGTAGTTCTGTTCTGTAGTTAGCCCAGATGACTTGCACTTTAATTTGAACGGTTTAGATGGAATGAGCAATGTATGAGCTATCCCAAAGCAGAGGTCTATTGCATGTACATAGTTTCTGCACTTTTATGCATGTTTCTGTGGTTGTATTCATTGGTACTTTTATCCAGAGGTGCTTGGAGGCTTTCCTTTAAATAAATTGTGAGAGATTTTGTGAGTTCCTTGGATGGGATGGTGAGGAGAGGCTATGGGCAACACACAAAGACTGTCAGCATGGAGGTGTCCTCATCTTCCTCAAGGGATGTTCTAGCTTATGTTAAAAAAGAGCTGTCTCTAACCCATCCTCTTTGCACCAATGCCTACAGTATAAAGCACAAATGAGCGTGAGCTTTAAGATTTCACACGGGCAGTGCAGAAGTAGGACAGAAACAGATGAGAGGGTGTAGGCTGTGACGAGCACAACGCTGTGCTCTAAACTTGGGGGGGGGGGGGGAATGGATACTGCTGCCAGTGTTAAGATTTTTCCAGTTGGTCTGCTCATAGCAGTCTGATTTTTGGGGAGTGAATATGACACAGAGCAACCAGTGAAAGGCCTTTAGGGTCAGTCCTTGCTGTAGGAAGCAAGGCTGACCTAACTGATCTAGCTTTCGGTGCTCTGGTCATTATGGTCTGCTTCTGTTTGTTTGCTTGTCTCTTCCCTCATTCCCCAGTCATAAGGTCTGATGTTACTGTATAACACTGTAAAGACCTGTGGCTGCATCTGGAAAAGTAAATAAAATATTTTCAAAGAAGTCATCTGGAATGCTCTGTGTTGTGCTTGATGTGGTGGCATCTGGTTGACTTTTTTTTGTAGCATTTCTGTTTTCCTGACACAGTTTTGAAATATATTCTCTCTTAAAAGTTTTGGCCTCCACGGGATTTTCTGTAAATAATCTACTTGTTTGAAACATTCTCGGGGCTCAGGCCTTCTGGATGTGCTTAGTTCAAGAAATGGCCTCACTGTTTTTCATGGGATTATTCATGCTATTGACTGGGCCATGTGCAACACCTGACACAGCTGGGTCTGTATTCTCCCAAAATACATGTGTCTGGCAGTTGCATTAAATAAACAATTATTCCTATTACTCATTTTCTGCAGCTGTGAACCAATATTGCCAAATAACGTTGATGCAATTATGCTATTGCCTTTAAAAGCAGAATTGAGGAGCTCAAATCCATGAAATTAACAGTAAAGATAAGTAGGCGAAGAATATTTGGTGGAAGAAAGTGAGAATCTTGATAATTGTGTAAAGAGCACTAACTGAATTAGTAAGGAATCAGTATTCCAGAGAATTCAAAATTTCTGCTAAGAGTACGTGAGTAATTACAGCTTTAAAATTTTGGTGTGGATTCTGAAAGCAGGAACATGGATGCATCTGCTGTTGTTGTACATGGATACACAACCAAAGAAAAACACATGACTGTCTTTTAAACATCTGGAAGACTTGAAGTAAAACTCTCACAGCATTGTTGCCTGAGATTTTTGTTAGTCCTGTTGTTAATTTACTAATCTAAACTAGCTATTTTTTTGTAGCAAATAATTAATTTTTTCTTATTTCAAAAAGTAATTTCAACCTGTTTTGGGGAGAGTTGAGGAATCAAAACTTAATTCTTGCATTGAAACAGTCTACAAATTTCCAATTTGCTACTGCGAATATATATACACTTTGACTCATAAGTCGTAACGTAAATAGATTTCTACAGAAATACTAAGGACTTTGAGATGCTCTGCAGACTTGTAGTTTTTCATAATGTTAAACTTCATTTAGTATTATGGGACTTTTTATAAACTTAGATAACAACTGCAGCTGTATGTGACATTCTTTGTAGACATAAAGAATTTTAAAGGCTTAAACCCCAGTTTGACTATTTCAGGATTTCTCTCATCTTTCTCCTTTTCTCATTCATGAACTGGCATGAGCTTCTCTTCCCCTTCTGGTCAGATAGTTATTTGCAAGGGTGGACATTATTCTTCTCAAAACCTTCCTAAAACAAAGTAGAAGGGCAACCACAAAAGATTTAAAATTTAATTACTACCAAATAAAATGTTCATGAAATTAAATTCTGTTTCTAATCATGTGAATAATGGAGGCCATCTGTGGTCAGCTGTAGTAGGAAAAAAGCCAGAAAGTACTGAGAAGCAATTAACTTTAAGGACTAAGTGATTTCTTTCAATCTAGATCTAGCTATTCCTGCATTGTCTCTGTTTTGCAAATAGAGAAAGTAGTTCCTTCTGAGGATTAATAATAGTGCATGGCATGCCTAAATAACCCTTTGCTTTGACTTCTTTTGACCTCTTGAGCAATGTATTGATCTGAAATAACTCAAAACTCCCCAAAGTAATTGCAATGTTACTGAAAAGAGCAAAACTTTTTTTCTGAAAACACCAAGGTAGGGATTTTTTCCAGTGAAGATTGGTTGTCTTGTGGTTTTGGACCAATCTACAGTTTTAGAAGTTTTTGTACAAGAAGTTTATTGTAATGTCATGACTTATTATTGGGATGGAGAGAGAATGGAAATAGCAATTCTATTACATGTATTTCTATGTTCACTTTAAAAGGTAATCTAGTACCAGTCTAATTCTATAGTGTATTTATGTACCTGTAAGCACACCATCAACAATATTATTTTGAAATTAGTTGATGGTGGTTTTGAAATTAGTTGATGCTTGCAGTCTGCTGGGGTGGCTCACACCTAATTTGAGGACCATCTTTGCTGTCTCATGTTGCTGGCAGTCACCTTCTGTTATGTGCTGTGTTCTTGCAGCTACTTATATGACCCCTGAAGCTGAAATGCTGGAAAAGTGGGGAAGAAATATTCTAGCAGTTCTGTGTTATGTCTGGTAATTGATATCCATAGCCTCAGGACAAATCCTGTCAAACTTCAATGGGGAGTAGGCTTTAAGACATTTAGGCCTTGTCTTCATGGTTCATAACTGGGAAAATTGATGGAAAATCAACTGAAATTGTGATGTTAAAGCACATCAATATGAAAACTGGAACACAGGTCTGTTCTGATGGATTGTGTCTGGGAGTTACTAATTTAAATCCGGTTTTAGGCTTCCCTATCACACTAGATGTACTGCCTACTATGTAGGTGCCATGGTGCATCATATCCAAGGTACCACAGGTGGGTGGTTTGCCTCATGTGTAGGGTTCAGTGGTCTGGTATGTGATAGAGAAGATTATACTGGGCTGGGGAGAGCATGTGGTATTTCAGGAGCCTGGCTAGGTATCCCTAATCTTCCTGTCAAAGTTACACTAACGCCCCTCCCTTATTGAAAGACCAAATGATGTGTCTGGTGTGCAGTGATTTCTGTTGCATGAATTAGGGGACAAATAAATTTTTTTCCTCCACTGAGAGACACGTAGCTCAGTACTTGGGATCTCCTGCCATCCCTGCAGGAGGTGCGAGGTGTGTGAATGGGTAGCGGAGGCAAAGAGCCCAAACCATTGCTGGCTTCTTAACCAGAACAAGGAGTAGTATCAGTGTGGGTAATCCACTCTGCAAATGGAGGGGAGGAGAAACTCAGACCTTAATCTCTGCCCAAGGTCTCCACAAGTGCTAGTGTTATCTCGGACCCTGTTTGGGCACTCATTTGGAAATAGTGATTACATTTGCTGCTCCCCAGGGGATTAAGCTGCAATGTACAGATGTTGCTTTGTTTCTGCATGAGTCTTCACAGGAAGCGCCCTTTCACTTCATATCATGCTTTTAGTTAATTTGTTTGAATTCCATACAAAACAAGGTCCTAGCTGCTATGGAAATATGCACCCTAAATCTTTCATATATGGTTATACATGGAGATTTGCTTCCTGCTAGGAAGCAGCTTTGTGTTGGAGATAACATTGACATTGGAGAAGACTGGTGTGTAATGGACATGCTCTGACATCTTGCTCTTGCCTACATGCTTTGTGCAGGATGGTAGCCTAAGCTGGGAAAATGAATCTTCTGCTTTGAACACAACTCATTTGTGCTTTCTCATGGATCTTACAAGTATGTACGGTCATATGTGATCAATGTGCAGCTGTGCATATGAAAAGTATTGAGATATTTTTAGAAAACAAGTATTTTCCTTGCTGAAGCATTATTCTTTATTATTGTAGTGTATCTTGAGTAAATACATTGAAATAGGTGTAGAAAGCTTTTTCACCAATCAATCAGTGGAAGTACCTAATTTTATAAGAGATAGGAATAAGCTCTTGCAGTGAAAATAGCTATAATAGAAGAAAAGTGTAACTATAGCCTTCAGTTTCCAAATTGCATGTAAAATCCATTACTTACTTTCCCCTGCTACATCTAATGTATTCCTCTCTAAATAAGGCTACAGAATCAAATGGGTGGTTTTGTCAGTGGTTAACTTTCATTCTCCATGACAAAAAAGTGTCCTGGAAAGAGGTCAATGACAATAAAATTTCTCTTTTCAGAGGATAGAGTTGAATGTATAAATCAGAAGTTGTGTTGTGTAGCATCTCAGGCTGATCATTGTGGAGTGGTGTCTGTACCACTTTGGAGCTTTGTAAAGGTCGGAGAATTCTGAATGGGTTGAAGATCTCATCTCTCCTGATCTAACTGTAGAGTCTACAACCTTCTATATATTCACAGCTGGATGATCTTTTCAGGACTGACCATCAGTATCTGTCTCTGTCATGAAAAAAGGGTTGACCATATTTTTTGTAAACATGTTTTCAGTGTTCATTCATTAAACATTTTTAGCCAAGTTGTGTATCACATCTGATGTGGTTGGATAGGGCAGTACACTGGTGTCGGCTGGATTTCAATAAATGTAGGTTTATTTTAGTTACTGTCACATAACCTAATTACTGCACGCTTTGCTGGGTGCTACAATATTACTCGGTTAGCCCACAAAATCCCCAATTTCTGGAGTGAGCAGGTCTGCCCAGCTGAAACTTCAGTGTTGTATTTATTTGCCTTTATGTGACTGGCTGTTACTGCAGATCCCGAGTCTGCATGTTTATTGTCTTCTCTACTGAGCTTTTTTTCATCCTAAACTGCGTATAGTATGTAGTCTTAGGCAGCAGACTTCGTAGCAGAAACTCATTTTACAAACTTTAGCCGTCTAGAAATTGTCTCTAAGCTATTTCTCTAATCAATATTTATACAGGGAAGAAGGGTCATCCAGAGAAGATGGAACAAACTTTTTGACAGTTAAAATAAGTGGAGCTGGATCCTGGCTTAAGTTTAGCTTATGAAATAGTGAGTTTGAAAAATTCTGAACTTGCCCAGTATGCTACTGCTGCAGAAATAACTGAGTAGGTTTTTGGCAATTAATTATTCAGGTTGATTTTCTCAGAGAGGGAAGGAGAACTTAGTTCACATGCACTACTTGTTTATAATTTATAATCAAGGGCACACAAATTGAAGTGCTGTAGGTAAAAGATTGTGTGAGAAAATGCATGGATTTGAAAGGGGAAATATTTTCATATAGTGTTGATAAATGTTTTCTTTAAACAAAAATGGTTTAGCCTTGGTTACGTGGCATAAGAAGGTAACTTGATATTGAGTGTTTATTTACCACCAGAAATTATCCGTGGGAAGGGAAGCAAATGCCAAATTTGCTAAACTGCTGCTGTTTGCTATTTGTGCTACATCTGATACTTGCTGTCAGGTGTGAAATTAACTGTTTCCTGTTCTTTACTGAGGGGAAATTCAGTTTCATGACCTTGATTTACAGTACAAGAGCAGCAAGGGTGACCTGAGGTGAAGAGGCACGGTTTTGACCTTTAGAGCCACCTGAAGAAATCTCTAACTGCAGTCTTGGTAGCTGGGCTGAATAAATCCAACTTTAGATATGGGAGACTAAAGTGTTCCCTGCAAAGAAAGGACAAAAAGAACCCATTCAAACACTAGAGTGTGTGTTGTAGATGACTTCAGCAGCAGAAGAGCTTGTGGGCCCAAAATTGCTGTTCTGACCTCTCAGTATCGTATAGCCTATTTACGAGCCCATATGCTTTGTTTTACCTTTTGTGTTCTATCAACTGTGTTAACTGTTAATAATAGCATAATTTGACAAACCTTGACTGTCATAATTACTCAGCATAATGGGGACTGAAACAAGCCTTTAGACTGTTTGTGGCTTTTGTGCCAAAATTCAGTTGTTAAAGCAGAGTCACAGTCCTCTTGCTGGAAAGATGCTAGCAGAAATTTTCTGTAACTTTAATTAAAATTTTGGAACTTATTCTTTTAAACTAATTCTTGTAACTTAATGTTCTTCAAAATTTGAATATATTTGCTACAGTGGGCTGAACACAGGATAAATGAGTGCTAATCAGTGTTAATTACGAATATGTCTGACCTATTTCCTGTCATACCATTGTGAGTCATGAAGGGGCTGTAACCAGATGATGGCGGACAAATGATGAGCACTACTCTGCAAGCTTTTATTTCAGAGCAGATGTAGTTAATCTTTGGGAAGATGGCCTAGGTGTCCTATAGCTTTATTCTCTGGTTTTGTGGTTCCTTAAGGAAGGATCTTAAATGCTGTCTTGTTACGGGAGAGGAAATGAGCTTTGTAGAGCATTGCTTGATTAGTCCTTGGAGTTACTATGTCACTGTTTAAACCTCATGCCAGGACAAAATTTTTAGTTCTACCACTCATTACTGCATTATTAATAGTTAGGACATAACTACTGTTTTGTCCAGTATCTCCTGTTGGTTTTACTGGGTGATGCAGTAGAAAAACTCCAACAGCTTTCTTGACTCAAGGAAATAAGCACAGCTGCTTAGTGTCTTAATGTTACCAGGGTAAGTTGTATAAAATTGAACTCAGTCTTTAAAATGTGTCTTTTATGACCATCATTAAGATGGGAATGGTATTAGCAGGACTGACTCTTTAGCTCATTCTCTGCAAGATGGTAATTTATTGAGGGGTTTGTTGTTAAATTGTGCTCCTTAGTTTCATGAATGGTTGCCTAGTCAAGATATGGAAGATGTTCTTAATCTTTTTACTCAGTATGTTTTTTAAGAAGAACCTTTCTTTCTGTTAGAGTTCAGAACTCCCACAACTGTGTTGTGGGAGTCATATTTTAACAAAGAGCTGTATCCCCAAAAGCTTAGAAATAGCAAATTAACACTTTTGTACATATTGTTTTTCTGAAACAAATTGCTGCAAGAACATGACCCATTCAATGTGTTCAATAGCCTGAAGAGGAACAGATTCCAAAGAACTGAACAGTGTGAAGCAGCACTGGTACTAGTGACTGTTCTTATAAATTTGCACAAGGTGCTTCACGTTTAAATATGCTTACATGTTGTTTGGATTTCAGTTACAGCTGCTTGGAAATTCAGACTTGAATCTGAACTGATCTGAAAAACCTGCTTTAATTTCTGGAGTGTTTAATTTCAATCTTAGTTGACATCTGATACCTAAAACTCTCTTAAGCATGAGCAATGTATGCCATAGAAGAAAACATATTGTTATCCTACTACAGCAACAGAAATTGGGACATACACTACAGTTACAGTCTCTTAAGAAATATTCAGGCTCCTACATTATAGGTCCGTGTCTAGCACAAAACTTAGTAATCATGTTATTCTATATTAGGTGATCAAATTTAGTTAGGTTGCCTGTAGGATATAATAGATTTTTAAAGGGAGTGGGGTTATTGTACTAGTCTTTTATAAGTGCTAACCACTATGTGATAACATTAATTCTTTTAAAATCTAGAACAGTCAAGGCCCAACTGAAAGTGTGATGGCAGCTGTGGAGTTCTGGTACATCAGAAAGTCAGGCCTGTCGTGATAGACACCGGACTACACAGAGAACTTGCCTAGATGAGGAAGAGAATGCTAGGTAACCCTGTCCAAATTTATTTTACTAACTTAGGTTCACATCTTTATTTCAATTTGGTCAATTTAAGGTGGGCAAGAGGTAGAAGACTAGGTCAAATGATTAAGCTGAAATATATATTGTTCCTCTGTATCTATAGTACTCGAAAGGTTATGAACCTCTTCTGTTTAACTTCCTAATGCAGATTTTAAACTGGAAATGAGCTCTTCCTTCTGCCCAAACACATGAGCTACCTGTGTGTTTCAGCAAGATGTGGTATCATATCTTACAGTGGTGGGAGGTGTGGCAGGGGAAAATAGGAGAGGACAAAGAAGGTGGTTGGAAACAAAATTTGTGTGCACATACCTTAAATGGAACACTTCTGGGGTGTGTAGTCAGTGAAACTGTGACAAATCTTTTCTTGCCAATTGCTCTATAAGAAAACACGTGGCTTATGTTTATTATTTCTGGATGCAAGATCTTCATTTAAAGGGTGAAAACTGCTTTTAAAGAAATCAGCCAGTGTTCAGTTAAAGACCTTCAGTTACCCTGAAAATTGAATAGAGTTTTCTAATTATCTAATTAAATTTTTTCTAATTTAACAGATTTTGAAACAAATCAGTCTAATCTGTCCTTCTGAAAGATTTTTTTTTTGTAAGTGTTTTGCTGCAGTACAAGATCTTACCTTCTAGGTTTTTTACCTTTACATGATGAAAGACTTAACAGAGGTGAAAGGTAAATGATCACTACCAGCTTTTTTATTATTTATTATAAGGTGGCCAAAAAGTTTGTCTCTTTGTAGTGTTATCCCTGCCTAAGGAGTTTAGTTAATGTCGAGTGTACACTCATTCAGAATTCTCTTGAAATTCATCATTAAATTGCATATTAACTATACTTATTCACAGTTCCTGTGAGAGTGCTGTGAAAAAGTATAAAGGCTTTATTATAATTCACCATTATATATGCATTAGTTATTAGACACTGATAACCCTGTTCACAAATAGCTCCCTGCATTCTTTGTTAAAGGTCATTTTATTGGTATTAAAATAATGAAGAAAGTCTAAAACTTGCATCTGCACAGAGGTGTCTGCCTGTCTTCGGAAAAATTATTGACAAGTGGGGGGAAAATACAGTGTTCGGGGATTAGAATAAAAAGGAATACTGTTACATCAGTGAATACCAAGAGGCTTGCTGGCAAACAGCTCTGTCCTGGTTTTACAGTCCCAGCTATGTTAGGATCAGTATTTTTAAGGAATTTTATCACTGTGCTGTTATACCACAGAGAGGGCCAACTGATGGTTGGCAGGACCTGCTAGAAGCACTGCAGAAACTCATGTTGTATGATGTCAATCAGAGGCAATTCTAGCAGAACATGCAATGGATCTCTTGAACCCAAGTAATTAATGACTAATGCTGCCTCTAGGAAAAGGCAACAACTAAGAAAAAAAAAAAACAAATTCAGATTTTTGAATGGAGACTAGTTTTTGAGAACAGCATCTACCTTCTCAATTATGTGTGAGTAGAAAGAGCTTAAAACAATGGCAGATTGTTTAAATTTGAATTTACTGAGTAATGTCTCAAAGCAAAATTGCTGCCAGTTACGTAACTTGTAGGTGCAATAACAGGATCTAAGATATTAATAGAATGTGGCAGGGTGTCCCTAAATCTGCTTAGAAAAGGAGAGTTCCCACTTTTGTCCTGTTCTAGTATTCAAAATGGGGTATTTTAAGTAGTTATGCCAGCCTCTGTGCAGAACATCGCGCTTAAATTGTTGATTTAGGATTGGATGTTTCTGGCAAACAAATACTGGAATTTGTTTTTATTGTCGTAGCATATGAGGTGACACCAGCAGCTGAAGTCATTAAATTAGTGTCCTCAAGGCTACTTTCCCTTCCAAAATCACAATGGGCTGTGACGACCTTGTATCAAGAGAACAAAAGTCTTTCATGACATACCATGACTGTGGAATGGCTACTGTAGTCTGTAAAGTCTGTAAAAGTTGCCAAGTTAAATCTTTGAGTAGAGTGAATTCAATTATTGGTAAAGTCTGTTATTATTCCTATATTTACCATCTTTTGAAACGTTTACTAAGTTGTTTTTTTAATAGTTATTTTTTTTGCTGTTTTGGAAAGGCATAGTCTTAACATTCTATTACTTTAGCTTTCTTTTTCTGCTAAGGGAACACTAGACATAAATGAAATGTCAATGACTTGCACTTAAATTCTCTTTGCATATCTAATTAGACCTAAATGGTTAGTGAGGTTAAAGACACTAAATAAAAGGAACACAGTTAATTCACTCTTTCAAACGGTGTCCTTGCATT
>JAOXJK010000051.1:22650274-22690570 GCA_025774025.1 Xenus cinereus | reverse complement strand
TGAGGTTTATTTTAAGATTTAAAGTCTGTTTTCACAGCTGCAAACTTGTCATTCGCAAATTCAGGTCAGGTTATTGAATTACCCTTTCTGGCTTAGTCTATAAGTAGTTGTTCTGGAAGCCTCTTTGGTCTCCTGGAAAAGAAGAAATTTCATAGTCAAATTTGAGATAGAACATAATTTTATTAATAGGTGAGAGATCTATACTAGAAAATTTTGCTTGGTATTTTTATTTCTTGAATATCACTGAGGTTGCAAATTCTGCTGAAACACACACAAAAGAGTAAACTCATGAAACTTGTCATGATGGGACCCAAGTGATCTGTTGCCAATCACAAAATAGATTTTGGAATCACTGAGGACAGGTCCTTTGAAGAAATGAGTTTTAGAGCAGGGATAAAACATGAATAATGTGGATAGGAAGTATAAAAAAACGAAGAATTCTCATTTATGAGGACAGAAAAGTCAAAGTGCACAGTTTCTTAATTTTTTCTGTGTGTTATATCTGTCACTTCATAGTTCATTGCGTTGTAGAATTCGTAGCAAAAATATTTTGGAAAAATTATAAAATATGTTTGCAAAATTATAAATGGACTAAAAAGAGGGTTGCATAAACTGATGTACCTTCTCAAAGCCTGCTGACTGTTACTGAGCAGCCTTGTATACACAAAACTCGGCAGTTAACACTTGATAGATCTCACAAAAAAGCTGGGAGAATATATTATGGAAAACTCACTTTGCACATTCCCTAAGCCTATTTAAATAAAATAATGTACTTGCTAATTAACGGTATTTTGAACTGTATAGATTTGAATACTTATAGGTTTGAAAAAAAAACCTCTGTGTAATTGTGAATTTGCATACTGCTTCAAATGAAAGGTTAGTTAATGGTTGAGATTGCTTAATGATGAGGATGGTTTAATCTTCTTTACTGTTGGGGTGCATCAAGTAAAAAAGATTGTGCAAATAAACACTTTTAGTCCTCTTAGACCACGAAAACATCGGTATGGCCGGGGTGATTCTTGTGGAAGCTGGCAAAAAGCCATCTCTTGTAAGAGCAGGTCCTGGGTCAGATTTAATCTCATATCTAGTACCTTATCACTTATCATGTTTGGGTACTGGGCTCTGGCTGCAATGGCTATTATTGAACCACAGAAATGTGAAGCCAACCAACTAGAAATAACAAAACCCTTAATTTCCTTAGCCAAATTTGAAAAAACTAAATTCAGTGCTATTGTAATTTTCGCTCAAGTATTCCATTATCTCCAGAATGGGAAAACTTGCATCATTTGGGATTTCCTTAGGTGACCAACAGTGGCAGAAATTGAATTGCAGTCATTAAAAAGAATAGGCTTTATATTCCATCTCCTTAGAGAGCTTAGTTATTGAGCTGGCTTTAGTTGAAACAACACAATTATATTGCTTTTGATTTGTCCCTGTAAATTTATCACTGTCTTTACTGCATTTGCAGTATTCTCTACTAAAGTCCCTTAATATACACATGAAAAAAAAAAAAGCTTTCCACACAGTGTGAGAAATGTTAGCTTGGATTTTCAGAGAAAATATACAAGTAAAACTCTTTTTTTTCTTCCTTAATGCGCTCTAAGTTAGTCTTTTTTCTGCCTAATTAACTTTATTAATATTAAAGACTACAAACTGGCACTTCCTTAACTCAGGGGATCTTAACTTTAATACTTATCTTGGGAACCAGAAGAAATGAACGTTATCGTGAACAGTCTGTCAATGTAAAGCAAGGGACCTGAAGCACTATATTTACCTCATTTTTAGTAATGCTTAAGAAAATGAGTTTATTGAAGTCATAAGCCAGACATGGAAGAAACATTTGAGACTAGATCTGTTTCTACTGAAACAGAAATGAACAAATGAGGGGGAAAAATAACTCCAAGTAGATTTACCTAATTTTTCTTTTGGCTCTTAGCCATTTCTTCTGAGAAGACTACATGCTGGACAAGACAGCTACACTTTCTAGTCTCCTGTGGGAGGCCCAGGAGCAGCTGATGTGATTTGAAGAAGATGCTCTTTTCTACAGCAGCATCTGGCTTAGTGCACCTACAGCTGCGCTGCCTCTGGGGGGTCTGTGTGCTTTTGTTGCTGTCAGTGTTGTTCCTGTGGCTTGTGCAGTTGTGTCTGCAGTATCTCTAAACTAGTAGGGGTGAAGCCGTGACAGCACTGAGCTCAGCGTGGGTAACTGCCTGAATGTCTACTTGAACTGGTAAATCGATTTTTCCAGCTAAGATGACCTTTCAGTTTTTAAATTGTTTTTAGTATCTTTAAGCTGGTTTAGATGTTTTAAGGGACAGGGGTTTGCCATCTAACATGTAGCGAATATCTCCTGTCCTCCTGCTGTGGATTATCCCTTAGACCCATTACCCTGTTTGCAGCGCTATGCAGACATCTTGGATGCCGTAGGGCATCTCAGGCAGCGCTGGATGCCCGCTGTTAGGTTGTTCCATCAAGCTGCAGGTGACTATTCCGAAGAGAGGTTGGGAATTTCCGCTTGACCTGAAATCACTGCAGTGATACCAGCTGTAGCTGTACACTGGGATTACCCGCTACTCGTGTTGGTTACACTGCAGAATGCAGTTTAAATTGCACCTCTTAATTTTAATTATTGTTCACATGCTATAGAAGGGCATAGTTTTTATACCGCGTGTTTCTGTAAAGTCTATCTGAATAATATACAGCATATGAAAAACTCATATTGTGGAATATCTTCTAAGGTACCATGTAGTAATTAGATTTTAAAACTTTATTTCTAAAACAGAAAAATAAAAACTGATTAAAAGTATTAAGTGGATGTTTTCTAAAGGACATACAACTGTGCAGTACTTCATAAATATTTTTAAAGATTAATGTTTTGTTTACAGTTCTCAATTGAAATATATTTTATTCCCTGGAAGAAATAAGGGAGGCCTGCTCATTTTCTTTTATTCAGTTCAGACAAAAGGTAGAAACAAAGGGCAAGGTTATCGAAAACCCTCTCTCTGAACTGAGAATAGGCATTTAATGGCTAGTGAGATGTAAAAATTGTCTGTCATAGTATTGGAGGTAAAATCTCTAAGGACAATTCACTGCCTCCCTCTTGTCTTCTCAATCACAAAAGGAGAACATGATTCCCTTCTAGACTCCAGTCTTGCATCTTCCAGTCTGCAGCAGAGAGGTCTGTTCCCTGCATCTCCTTAACAAGTATGGAACTGCCGATAACTTAAGGCACCAGAGTTGGCAGTTGAGTTGGCACAGGTAGAGAAAGCTTGGATTTTTTTTTTTTCCTATAGTTCATGGGGAAGATGTAAAGGGGCAGGTGTTGTGCTTAGTTACTTATGTTTTTTCCCAGTAATCCCAGAGCCTCTTTACTATTTATAAGGTTGTTTCATTCTCTGCTAGGCGGTATTCTGTCAGCTGCTAGTGTCTTCAAGGTAATGTGAAGTATCTTTGGTATCTTCTTTTTTCTGGTTTCCTGTGTGCATCTGCTAACCTATTCATATCCACTCCTCTAAAAGGCATTATTTATTTCTTAGTGAACAACTGTGTATTAAAAAAATTGAGATCTACTTTTACCCATTTTTCTTTCGTCTGCAATGCATAGCGTAAGAAACTGCAATGCCACATTAATAAAAAGCTTAATGTCAGTCATGTAAGTACTGGTAGAAAGGTGGACTAGAGTTTTAGAGGGTCGTCTTTGTAAAATCTGTGTTAGATTTCATGAAACTGGAATGCTCATTCTGGTTGCTGTTGTCTTGTTATGAAATATTGTTCAGTTTTTCTGCATTGTTTTAAACTTGTTTCTATAATGAGGTAAAGATCTTACATATAGATGTGTATACCTGCTTGTCTCTAAAAAACGTTTTAACTCTAGTGCAGTGCAATTCAGTGTATACGTCTCATTTTTTAGTTTATGGGAGTCGTACCTGCTATTTCAGTCATAGCTGGATTAAATGTATTCTGTCTTCATCCCAAAACAAGTGTTGTTTCTTTATGCAAACTCTGAAGGCCAAATGAGATCTTAACAACCCAAGTACCACAGATTGCAGTTTTGCTGTGGGTGTTCAGAGCAATCGTCTTTTTTAGCTATATAACTAGAGCAGAGTCAATCCAGTAATCTCCAGCTCAAGGTAGAACATAGGCATTATGTGCAGCCATGTTCGTACACCCTTCTGCCCTGGAAAGAAAATAAAATAGTAGTGCCTTTTTTCCTTATGTGGAAGTGATTTTATCTGAGACAGCTATGTCCACTTCTGTATTATTCAAAGTGGTTTATGCAAATATTCTCTTCTACTTGATGAAATGTTTTCTATACATCTGTTGCTAACAACATACATAATACTTTCTTTAAGCTTGATGGATAATCCCTTAGCATTCTTTTACCATTTCATATGTTTTGTCCTTCATAAAGTAAACCAGTTTAATTTTCTGATATCAGTTATTTCAATTGAAATTTCAATACTTGTCTTGATTATTGATCAAATATTTGCCAATATTTTTGTTGTGGTTTAATAAGCATAGTGATTTGATAGGAGAGGCAGTCAGCTTTCAACTGGCTTTTGAACCCTCATGAATAAAGCTTCAGGAATCCCTCAGTGGGTTAACGGTTGAACTGTTTTTTCAAGACACATACCCAAGACAAGACTGTCACCTGTCAGTCTGCTATAGGTATTCCACATCTCTTTCCAAAATGTAAATACCTGCAGCTTGTGGGGGGCACAGGATGGAGTTTGGGTTTCAAAGAGTCACGAGAATTAAATGAGGCCATTGGTAAAGATTGGTTGGGGAGAAATCTAAGGGAGACAGAGGTAGGATTTTCAGAATGTGATCGTTGCTGCCTTGCTACTTTTCCTGCTCAAATCAATGGTTACCAACTACAGTGGAAATAGTGTTAGGGTAATGCTAGACTCTACTGCAAATGCCCATGGTGCTTCTCTGAGTTCTAGAATGCTTGTCTGGCTCAATGGGAATGGATCACAGTAGTATTAGGGCTATACAGTAATTGTTTCCTCAGCTGCATGAGAGTTTTATGCTAATTATTTGTTATGGAGCATGACTTCATCTCCCAGGAAACACTAGTTTCCATTTGTCCATTTTGTCCTTTCCCATCATGTTTCTGCTTCAGATATTTTAAGTGATCCAGCTGGAGAATTCTAAGATATTTAACTTCTCTCTTCTGTTTAAATGGTAGAAAATTTTCCTTTGGGTGGCTTTCTTTATGTAACTGGCTTGCTTATATGTTGTCGTCTCAAGATAGATTCTTTTAATTTTTCGTTTTCTTGCGTTTTCTTTTTAAATTGGAAAAGTTCTGAGTAAATGATCTCTATTGCCATCTATGTGTAACCATAGCACTTCATTTTTCATGTTAGCTTTATTAAATGGGAAGTACTTAAGGTTCTTATTCTCTTTTATCTAGGGTTTTGTTGGGGTGGGTTTTTTTTTTCAGAGGTGTTATTGTAGGAATTCCAAAACACTTTCAAGAATGAATGGTATGTTGACAGAGACATTTTGGTAGGCAAAGCAAGAACAGAGTGAAGTCTGGCAAAATGTTTATTCTTAGCAGTGACTCTGTGCTCCACACCTGTTCAGAGAATAAGTGTAAATCAGAGGAGTCTCTGGGGTAGGGATGTCAACTAAATTAGAGCATACTCCATGTCCTGAGGATTATTTTCAGTCAAATCTGAGAAGTTTTCAGTCCAAATTAGTATTCTTATTCATTTATCTGATCTAGAAGAGGCTGTTAAGTAACTTCATCTGCTTTGTTTGTGAGCATGTTGGAGAAATATTTTTCTTTTGTCTTTGTAAAAAACAAAACAACAACATTTTTTCCTTTTTCCATTTGAAATCTTGTGTGGAGAGAATGGAGAAGGGGAAAGTATTCAATTTTTTTTTTTTTATGCTTAAGGGAAAAAAGAATGCTAGAAACAGCTCTTAACACCCTTGAACTCTTTTTACTAAAGAATAATAGAAAATGCAGTTCTTAATTGCATTTGAGGCTTGTATTCATTTTATGCTTTTATCACCTAACTGTAAATGCATTATCTCTTTTGGTAAATATATTATCCTATTTTGTTTGAAATTTTATAATCCAAGGGGTGTGTAACTGTGACCGTGTGAGGAGTGTTTACTACATGGTACTCCGTTAAGAACCTGTTTTCATTATCAGTGTTGGTACTTAATGAACATAGTTTACTGGTTCTTCTATTAGTATGATTAGTCTCTTGTATTGCTATTTCTTTCTGTGACTTTCTGGTGTGTTACCAAATTTCCAAACTTACCTTCAATTTTTATTCATCTTTATCTAAAAGAACAGATAAAATCAGTGTAGTAGCTTTCAAGTCAGACTTCCTGTTATCAGTTAGCTTGTCCTAAATGCTTCCTAACCTGGCGTAGTCCCAAAGATCATGGGTGCTATTAAACAGTAATAGAAACATTCAACATAAACCTGTTAAAGGCTAATCTATTATCTTTTTATCAACTAGACTGAGTTTACCATGCCCTGTAGGCAACTTCAATCTTTCTTTAGTTCTTCTTCCCTATCACACTGTGGAGTAATTTGGGGGTAATATAGTAAGAATGATATTCCTGGAGTGATTTGTGTATGTAGGCTGTCTTTATATGAGTAAGTACTCATGTGATATGCCCACGCAGGCATGTGTTAGTGTTAGAAGTATGACTTTAAGACTTCTATTGTTTCACCTGCTACACTTTGTAATTAAATTTTATTGCCATTTTTTTTCAACACTGATTACTTACTACTAAGTTCCTGGGGGCTTGCTTACATTATCTGTGTTCACATTTCCCTGTGCCATGGACTATAGAACATCTATCTTGCTTTAGTTTCAACTGCTTGAGTGTGACCCTGCATGTTTCAGATAAAAAGAACAGAGCACTCATTTGCATTTTGCTGCTCTTCAGTTTTCTTCTGTGCCCGCTCTTTCCTCCTTTTTAGCTATATCCCATTGTTGTGCTTTGAAGCCTGGAGCAGATAACCATTTTGGAAACCTTTTGAATTTTTTCACATTAATTTTAGAGGAAGAAAGTATATAATTTGCTCTTCAAGTATTTGAATGCCATCTTGCACACTTGAAGGAGCTGAGATGAGTTTCTCTGAATAGGCCCTAGAATCTGCCTGAATGACTTAAATTCCACTGAGGACAGTTGGTTTGCAAAGCAATGGGTTTTGCAGCCTTCTACTCAGACATTAAACTTGTCCAGGCAGTTAAAGGAGCTCACCATGTTAACAAAGATGTAGCATAAATTCCTCTTCCTTCTAATTCAATTTTAGTTTTCATTTACCCTACTATCTCTAAGAGATATGCTCCAAAACATGTTCTCTGCTTCTTTATTCAAGGATTTTGGGCCTATATATTCTACTTGCATGGGAAAATCATGAGATTTCTTCTCAGTTAAAGATGGAATCTATATATCCTTTCTTTAGAAAAACTTATGTCTCTCTTTTCCCCTCCCAGATGGTGGGGGGAAGTGAAACTTGAAAGTGTCTTCTACAGTCAGAATAAAATAATGAGTTTCATGTGGATTAGCAATAATTGCATATTTCATCAAGAACTACTACGAAAAGCTTCACAGATTGGCCCTGGGGGAGAAGAACAAGGACTTGTACAGACTAGATTTCTGAAATTTCTCCTGTAGTCCACCATGACCTGCATTTTGCCGCTGAAGGAACTCCTATGTTCCTGTGTCAATCAAGAGACTCCTGAACCCTTTGACATCGTAGAGATCTTTTCTCCTGCAATTTCTCACAATTCAAGATAATCTTTGCTTCTCACTGCTATTCACTTAGGTATCTGATTTGCAGTTTTAGCACTCTTCAGAATTATCTGACAATACAGGGTGACAGAATGCTTTCAAACAGCACTATTAGTAAAAAAGTATTGAGAGCTAAAGAATAGTGCCACTTCGGAGACTTATTTTTGAATGAAACTCTTGTGTCTGCGTGCATTCTGAAGTAAAGTTTCTTAATGTCGGAAAAAAAAGGTATAAGTATGTATTTTTCCTTACTGTGTGGTTATGAAAGCCATCATCTTTTGTGCTCAAATATCCTGCCTTCAGTTGCATTTGTAAAAATCCAACAGAGTAAACAAAAATTTAATTTATTTGTGCAACAGGAACATGATTAATGTGTATGATGATGGTGCCTGGGGCAGAAAAAAATTCATGCTTTTCTTTTTCCTCAAATTAAATTGATTCTTGATCAAGAGAATCTGAAAAACCAAATAAATGATTTCATCACTGAAGGAGGAAGACAGGATCCTGTTGCATAAAATGTTGTGATGTTAAGTCACTTTTGAGAATATAACTCTCTCTTCAATGTTGCTGGTTGAGGACTTCCTTTAGGCTGGTGTCTGTTCTTATGCAACTCCTTGATATCGTAAAGCCAAAGCCTTTTGTACTCAGAGTGGAGTCTATCTTCTGTGCTAATGTACTTGAGGAAATCAAGTCGTGAGGCAATTTACACAGGTTCTATCACCTCAGTTTTGGTGATCTCCCAAGAGGGAGAGAAAAGCTAATTGAGAAGAAAGCAAAAGGTTTTGAAATATGACAGAAGTGACTTACAGACAGAAGTCTGTAAGTGCTGATAGTTCTTGAAGAACAGATTTCTTAGCTGTTCTACTGAACATCATGTTTTCTTCAAAAGCTTGAGGTGGCTAAAAAGCCAGAAATAGCTTCATGTGTATCTTCCTATACCTTAATCGGTAGGTTCCTATGCCTTATGGCTGATATTTACTGAGTTCTGAGAATTTTTAGCAGAACTTCTTCTGAATTGTCAGTTTTCGTATATGTAGCGTTTTCCTTCTTATTGTAAATAAGTAGGATGACATTTTTCAAAAATTAATTTTTTTTATATCCCCAAATTACTGAAGTAATCAAAAGACCTTTCATGAAGCATTTTCTTCTTTTCAGATAATCTTGTTAACTTTTAGCAAAAAAGAAACATGTTCAAGTGAATAAGCAGATATTTTGATTTGTTTTGCACAGCTATAAAAAACCTATACAACTATTTTCAAATATCTTTTCATAAGGTAGCTACAAAAATTATATTTGAAATGATTAAAGGATTTATTAGCCCAGAATAAGATTTTGGAAACGGTAATGCTCTTTAAAGATTAAAGTTTGGGGTTTGTTCTTCATAATTCACCCTTCAGTCAATTGGGAGTTTAATTCTCAATACTGTTGAAAAGACATCTGACATGAAAAGGCAGCGCACATTCAGTATAAAATATGAACTTACTGAGGGCAATCCTGATTTTGTTACTGAAGATACAGGAATTTCCTCTTTATAAAAATTGTTGTTGCATGAGTTCAGTTTGAGTTTCAATTAATGAAATTATGTTCCTCTGGTAAATATTAGTGTAACTTAATGAATGTCTTATTTTGCTATCATAACTAAGGCTTACAATGGGGAGCCCAGATGACTGTACTGGAGAGAATTCTGTTCCATGTGCATCAAGTACAGTCTGTATAGCCTTTGACAAATAAGCCCTTGTACAGGTTTTTCAGGACCTCAGAAATCAGCTTTTCTCATTGGAGTAGTTGGGTATGAAGGCAAATTCAGTCTGTGATTTGCAGAAAAGAAAGGTAAAGGAGGAAGAAAGTTGTCTCGTATGACTGTATCAGAAATTGGGAGTTCCCTGGAGTACAACAGGCAGGGAGAGAAGTGCTTTTCTCTTTCAAACTGGAAATATAACTTGCCTTTTTGTTTCTCCCTCTTCTTATTTCCTTGTTGGAACTTAAACACTGCGTGTCACCATAATGATTCCTTCGGTCCTTTGTTCCTCCACTTTAGATGCAGTGTAGTACCTACTCTTCTGCAACGTGAAAGAGACCAATTGTGGACGCAGATCATTAATGGACTAGTATCATAGAATCGTAGAATGGTTTGGGTTGGAAGGGACCTTAAAGATCATCTAGTTCCAAGCCCCCTGCCATGGGCAGGGGACACCTCCCACTAGACCAGGTTGCTCAAAACCCCATCCAGCCTGGCCTAACATCTTCCTTTTGACTTTGTAGTGAGTTACCATTTGAAACTGTGCTGTGAATTGGACAAGGCTCTTGTCCACTTCTAGGCTTTGTAAAAGTAAGGGAATTATGGATGTGACACAAAATGGAACCTGAACCAGATACGCTCTCATGCCTCTGTCATTTCTGGCTCAAGCAATTGTCAGGTTCTTCAGTTTGCTAAAATAGAACCCAAATATCTGTAGAAAATAAGGGCAGGACCTCATTTAAGGATAAGAGTTTTTTTCTTTTTTTAAGGAGGAAGGTTTAGGGCGATTGGGAATAAGGAGAGGCTTGAGATATGGCAGGAGGAAAGTTTCTCTGTTTCTGGGAGAGAGGAGGCTGATAGATGTATAATTGGAAAGACTGGAGGAGTAACAGCAATGGGAAGCTAACACAGAAGGGTGGCAGAAGGAGGGCTGTTTGTAGCTGGTAGAAAGTGTAAAGAAAAAAGTTACTGGAAGCGATGGGCATCTGCCTTAGAGAAGTGGGAAGACTAAGGAATAAGGGGGACAATTCCTTTTTTAGAGAGGGAATCAATGTCCTTGCAGTCTTTCGGGTGTATGACAGGAAGTAACAATTAATGTAGTACAGAAAGAGTATTTATTGCCCATACGTATGTGTTAGAAATGTAGACCTATAGCTGATCATTTGGAAGATACTAAGATCAATAGGATCAAGAGACTGACTTTAACTGGCTTTAAATATAGCAGCTATTTTAAAAGATTTTATATATAGTATTGGCACTAAAAACATGCTGTGTATAATGGTAAGAGACGAATTCTTTGGCGCTGATTAACTAGGGGCATGTAAGGACTTAACATATTTTTATATTGATACTGTTTAGTTTTCACAAGGATGGCTCAAAGCTTGCTATGGGCTGTGGAATAGACAATAATACTATAACATACTCTAGTTTCTTCTTTAGTAGACAGAATATGACAATGTAATTAAGTTTTATCTTAAGCTGCTGTAACACGTGCAAAAGATGTGGAGAGAAATACATGTGAACTTTCCGGAAACATGTGTTCTTTAAGCCATTATTTAACGAGAAAAAGTATGAGACAAAAGTAGGAAGGTTTAGCAGAATAAAAAGCCTCCAAACACTATTTTATTTATAAATTTCAGGATGGAAAAGAATCCATATTATCAAATCTTACTGATTAATCTTGCTTCTCTGAAAATACAATTATGTAAGATTGCCATTTCGCTTTTAAATTCCTAATCGAAAAAAGGCTTTTTACTCTATTTTTCTTTTCTAACTGTTGAAGATGATTTGAATAGATTTGCAGATTTTCCTCCTGATTGGAGTAACCCATGTCTCTGTCTAGATGTTCTTAATGATAAATAAGAGCCTGTTATAAGGTACCTGACGATGTGCAATATAATTCCCGGGTTTTGGCATGAGCTGTAAATGACACCGTCTGCAGGGTTCTTCCCATGGAGCTGCCAGTGCTGTGCACAGATTCCTGCTAAGTGTAATTGCTGCCTCCAAGCAGTCAGTTCAGTATCTCTATAAGAGGAGGTCCCAGAGATAAAAATCTCATTTGCAATGATGGGTTTTTAGATCCGAAACACTATTTCTCAGTAAAGACAGAAGTCCTCCCAATCCGGAATATACAGAAGAAAACTAAAGCAAAGTGGTCTGTGGCCTCTGAGAGGAGGTAGAGTTGTAAGCAATAACTGAGTGAAACAGTATTCTGAGTTATGAGTATTATTAATTAGGCAATTCTTCTCTGTAAAGATGCTGCCAGTGTTGTTTTTGCTCACAGAAAGTTAGACTCTAAAGGGATGTTCATTATCTATTACGAAGTTGCACTGATCTTCAGAAAAGCCGATGCAGAGTACAAAGACTGAGATGAAAAGGTGATGATGATACCAAGTACTTGAGAAATGCTAAACCAAGACCATTTAAGTGAGCAGAACAATGTCTTGTTGCACACCTCAGTATCAAACAATAGTGAAAATATAGAGGGTTTCAAAGCCTGAAAGAAATACATGCTAAAGGCTCTGCAGCAGCATGTCGTATGTCTGAAATAAAGGCTGTGGTCATCATGAACTGTCTGGACCTGACTAAACCAGATATTAATGTGTGGTTTTATCAGGGCTTCTGCAATGAGATCTAGAAAAAACTGGTTTAGCAGCCTGACATCTTAGAAACGTTTTCACAAAACATCATCTCCAACTGCAGCCAAGGAACACCATGCAAATAGCAATTTGCATAAAAAAAAATCACTAGCAACCTCTGTATTTAAGAGCACACAGGACCGTAGTAAAAACATTGCTATGTTCCACTCTGAAAACCTTTGTGACTATAGGGATGTGAAATTTATGGCACTCCAGAGTGAAAGTTCTGGTTTGTGCCCTCTTTTTGTATTGCTTTATCACATTTTCTTTTTATTAATATTTTCTATTAATATAGAGTTATTGTTTCTATTAGTCTTTTTGTTAATAGCCATGATAGTGATCTCTTATTTTACAACATCAGGCTTGTAGAAATTATGACCTGCACTCCAGTAATCTAACCTAATGACCCTGAGACTATGTACAGTGCCCTCTTCTTAATCTTGCATATAAACTTCTAAAGCTCTCCTATTCTAGCTCTTAAAATTCAACTTTTATTTAGCAAACTGACTTCTTTGCTCTGAAATAGCTTTGCTCTTCATAGCTCTCCTAGCTGTAAACAACTTTGTCAGCTTCCAGTCCTGACTTGTTTTGTACAAAAAGTAGACCAGCTTTAAAAATTGATATTTACGTGAGTGACATGGGCCCCCGGATACTCAGTTCATATTGTATTTCTGATACATCTCATGAAAGTCTCTGAAAATATTTTCAAATGGTTAGCTTTCTGGAGAAACACTGTAGATTTAATGCCAATATTTTTTTAAAAAGCTTATTTGTATTGTTCAGAACAAAGGGGGATGATCTTCACCAAATTGTTGACACTCTTCAGTGTAGAATAGGATAGAATGAGTATAGTCGAGAATGATTTTTTGGGGTGGAATTTGAATCATTTATTCAGTGTGAATATTGGAGATGCCGAGGAAAGGAAAGCCTGAGCAGCAAATGAACTGTGCTAACGGAGCCGTAGGAGAACTTGTAGAACTGAAGCTGTCTCTTGCATGACTCACTTGAGCAGTATGTGTAATCAGAGGATGTGCTTGCCTGGGAGATTCCTGCCACCTCGTCAGCTAGATTACACTCGGATGACAGCAGGAGCTTCTTCAGGGTATGCTAAAGACTAAAATAGACTGAAAGTAACTTTTCCTAATAGTTCAGGCCATGAATATTCATAGAAGATAACTTTCTTGTCATTATATTATATTAATTCTTCAAAGCTAATACATTGAAGTCACTAGTTTCGATTTTCAAGTTATGCATATTAAAAAAAAAAAAAAAGAAAAAACAGCCTTTAGAAATGTTAAGCAGGAAGCCAGCTAGAATTTTCACGTCTGGTTTATTTTTTTTTTTTTTTTTTCTGCTTGCAATACAAGGCTTTAAGACTGAGTTGAATTCATTTGAGGAGAAGTTTTTGAACCAGCAATTGGATACATTTAGTTTGTCCACTGTTTAATTTTGTGGTTTGCAAGAGTGGGTGTAGAGTTTTTGCCCAGTGTTTATCTCAATGGTTACACAGATAAAACCGTAGTCTGTTTGGATGTGTGTGATGCATGTAGCGCTGTATGTGTCCTAAAGCAGCAGAACATTTATCTTTCCTTGTGTCTGATATCAAGTAGTGCACCAGACACCAATTAGATTAATTGAATGTGTATCTTAATTAACTCATGATACTCCTGATTATTCCTAAAAAAAGGTAATTAATCAGCAGGAATTTGGGTCTCTTAAGCAGATGTCTGATAAGACCCCAGGTGTCGGTACTTGACAGGTTCAGCCTGAGAAGTGGACTGCTGCTACCAGCCCAGAGACTGATCGGAGGGGTCTGTGCCTATTGAGAATGTCATCGAATTGTAACAAATGGTCCCTCTGGTCCTGACAGAAAAATGGGGAGAGATCAGGTGTAACCAAGGACAGCAGACAAAGGTGGCTTGGTGAAATAGTTTTTGCAAAAAAGTTCTAGACATCCTTCTGTAGAGATAATTTTACACAAGAAGAGCTAATTTATCAGTAATAAAAAGGGGCTGTATGGAGAAATTAAGAGAGAACAGGCTTTTTTCAATGGTTTTTGCTACAAACGTCTTAGTCCAAACAATCCTGCTGTGTGTAAACACAGGCCTATATGTTCTCTGCCAGAGTTTCCTTTTGTTCCTCTGCTGTTCTGCACTTTCTAGATAGGAAAATACATTTCAGTCAAGTCATGTGTCTGATTTTTATAAAGCAGCTTAGGAATTTGCGAGATAGAAAGTTGTGATCTTAATCATTGTTTTTCCTGTATATGTTGGATTATCAAAGTGTAACTGTACTTTTAAAGATGGGACTTTCCAGAAAATAGTTTAAAGACAGAAATATAATGTCATCTGCTACTCAAATGAGTATGGCTTCTTGTCTAATATTGAGTGGATAATTTTTTTCCTATCAATCTGTGTTTTTCATGTGTAATGCATATTACCTAATTAAATGTTGTGAGTTAGCTACTGTATGACCTGCAGTTGTGGGAAACTCTTAGGCTCTATTTATAATAGAAGAAACTGTACTGTAATGTGTGTTTGTGGGATTAGTAGTCTTGAAAATTACATTATTGTTATAGCAGAATGAGTGGAAAAACAATATGAACCTATGTGGACCCCAGAAAAGATTTTTCTAAATCAGAATTCTAAGATTTTGTCTCTCTCTTTATGACACTCTTGTGGGTTTTTTTATGAAACACTTTCAAGTAGTTCCCTGTTGTGGTTTAAACCCAGCCAGCAGCTGTGGCCATGCAGCTGTTCACTCACTCCCAGGGGAATAGGGAGAAAAAAGAAAAAAATCTTGAGGACTGAGATAAAGACTGTTTAATAGAGCAGTAATGGAAGAGAAAATATTAATAATAATGGTAAAAGAATATACAAAATGAATGATGCAATGCAATTGCATCCGTTGCCCAGCCTACCCTGAGCAGCGATCGCGGATTCCTGAGCCAGTCAATCCCCATTTATATACTGAGCATAACATCTATGGTGTGGAATACTCCTTTGGCCAGCTTGTCCTGCCCATGCTTCCTCTCAGCTTCTATGGGAAGCTGAAAAAGTCTTTGACTTAATAGAAGCATTATGTAGCAACAACTACGACAATGTGTTATCAGCATTATTCTCATATGAAATCCAAACCAGCAGCTACTAGGAAGGAAATGAACTCTATCCCAGCTGAAACCAGGACATTGCCTTTCTTTATTCTTGCTTCCTCATTCTTGTTGATAAATGAAATAATGTTTTCCAGGTTCTTAAAATGTCACTTGAGTACGATGTCACCACCTTGACTGAGAACTATTATTCAATTAGATGATTATTTGAAATTAGCTGTTCATAATGCCTGCTCAAATGGCTCTGCTTTTGTAACACATCATCCATGTGAACCGTATTGAAACCAGTTATAAACAAACAATGTAAGAACGGGTTGGCACTGCTTGATTTTGCTACTACTATTGGTGGTAAGGTGTTAAGTTCAACCATGTAGAGCCAGAAGGTGATGTACAAAACATGATTTGTCTGCTAGGAAAGTTCTTTTCTGATTTAAACTAACAGGAATGTTAATAACAACAGTGCCATAGCATCAAATCTGATTTAGTGGCCCCTTATTCTGTAATTAGTGCCTTCTTAATGTAGCATCTGTTTTTGAGGTAGCAGAGGAGTTCCCAAGGTAATCACAATGCATATGCTTTTTTTTTTTTTTGAGTACTTTGAAAAATCAAATTCTGAAATTAAAGTTCTGTTCAACCTTATCTATGCGTGTTTCTACTTTTTCACCAGACTGGAAGCAACATATTCAGCTTTATTCAAGGGAAATAAAGACACAAATACCTTTGGCAGCATATAGGTATGCAAGAGAAATAACTGTAGACTATATTGTGATAAACTTCACTGGTATCCTTTAAAGAAAGTTTTTAGCTTATCTAATTCTAAGGCCAACTTGTTTATTAATTTCTTACTATAATATAACCAATACTCCCTTGAAACCCTGTGTTCTGTTATGATTGTAGTTTTCCCCAGATTTTTAATATGGAAATACTACTTTATTAAAACTACAAAGTAGTTTCCTGAAATATTGTTTTCCTTTGCTTTAGGAAGATGGTAGGACAGGAATGAGGAAGGATTTTTCAAGTAATTAGGGTAAATATAAATAATGCATTGAAATAGATTGAAATTCAGAAATGTGTGTTCAAAAACATGTAGCCATTAATCTCAAAATGGAAGTGTCATTTTGTTTTTTGTATTTTCAGCTGAAAAAGTGTCTAAAAGAAAAAAGTGGATTTTTTTCTTTCAAATACTCAGAGAACAATAAAACCAAAGCTGTGATCTTCATACTAACTTCCCTGCAGCAATATAGCCGCAATCATTCTTCTATGTTGCATTAATACCCCTGAAATTGTATAATAGAAGATTGCGTCATAAATAGTTACCTGACAATAGTGTATTTTTCTTTCATGCTCACATTATCACGCACTGGCTGATGCTTTTTGGTATCTCACTAACATAGAACATTTAAGTATTTAAGCCATACTAACAATAACTATTTCTCTAGTTGTTTAAAACAGAGGGAAAGGGTTTTCTGTTCTAATTCTTGTATAAAGGTTTTTTTATGTTTTAAATCCCCCAGGAAATCTTTTGTGGCCTCAAAACACTTCCACTGACTTTGATGGTTTTAAGGATTGGAATCCACAGTTTATATTAAGAAGTAATATTTGTGAATAACTGGAAAAGTAAATTAATGAGTGAGGTGTGAAAGCAAGTCAGGGGTCTGATGTCCAGGAAAATCAGCGTTATATGTAAGTCTCCTTTACAAATAATGATTTGATGGGTGTTATGCTCTGTGGTGCAGTGGTAGACTTGCAGATTGCTAAGTGCTTGTTTCTTGTAGACAGCAGTTCAGGCAGGTTATAATGCCTAGTTTAACTGAGCATGTACTAGAGATCACTGGTTCAAACCTACTTCCTGATGTTGGACCTGTGAAACACGTGTAGCATCACACATTCGTGAGAAGCAGTACCCTCTGTGACACTGCAAAAACTTACTGTCATTTGTTTACAGATTCTTGAGTATGAAGTAAAAACTGTTAAAGCTGATTTATATGGACAAATATATGTTCATTCATTGCTACGCCCTGTCCCGTTTTAAAGGGTCTAGTTGCCTGCTGCATCAGACATGCTCAACATAAACGGAAAGAAGTGTGAGGTAATTGTCTCCTTGGTACTGGTCATGACTTGCCAGTTCTCAAGCAGACCCGCTTATGTCTGAACAGCACTTGAACTGCTGTGGTTGTAATGTCTTCTGGATTTAAATGACTACATGTGAACCTCCCACCTTCCTCAGCATACATCTCTGCGAGTGAGTAGGTGAGGGAGAGAAATGACCTGGCTTATTTGTTTGCCCAGGCTGGAAGGGAGGATCAGTTTCTCCTAGTCAGAATTTTCAAATTAATTTCTTGGAGCTCTTAGGGAGAAACTGGCTGGCTTGGTGGTTCCCTCAGCTGAAACTACCATGTTTTGGCCAAAAAATAGCATCCTTAGTGGAAGTGCTCATGTAGAATGAGCTCCAACCCCTGCTTGCTCAAAATTCCTTATTCCTTTCAAATCAGCCTCTCCAGAGCAGGACCTGTTATTAGATTTCCCACAGAATCCAGCCTCAAAAATAGCTTTGGGGTTTTTTTGGCTAATTGACTGGGTTTAATCATAGAACAGTAAAGTTAGGAGACTTGAGGAATGTATGGAATAAGATGCAGTATTTATTGGGCTTTCTTTGGAATGACTAGGATCACAGCAGTCCCCATTTCTTAGGCATTAAAAAAAATAGCTCTTTGAGTTTTGGAATTGTTAGAGTTGAGGAAATTGCTCAAAGAAGTTATGGAAGCTATTGCAAATCGCAAACTGTGTAGGAAACCTGTTAGTTTTTCAAAGGTGCTTTAATGTCTTTGCTATTGCCTTCCAGCAAATTTGTGTACTTGCTACATTTATGAAAATTAAGTTCTTGGTATATTTAGGGTAAGATAATATCCCTAATACCAACAGGAATCCTGTGGGAAAACTTTATTACCAGCATTTGCTTTGGGTAATATCTTATTCCACATAACGATGAAATAGGTCTTTTTTGTATTCTCTGGGGTAATGCAGAAACATCTGCTTCACATTAGCTCCTCAAAGTACTTTGTTTAAAAGAAACATATTAAAGAAACCTTTCACAGCTCTTAGTAGAGCAACTGCCTCTTATTTAGTCTTGGGCTAAGTGCTTTCCAATATGAATGATTGCTCGAGCAGCAAGGACAATTAGAACACCATCCTGTAATAAAACAGCACCTAGTCCTATTTGCAGAGTATTAATGGTCTGCTTTCCCAGCATGTTACGATCAAGATAATGCAAAATGAGCTGCTACTAAGAGTTCCTTGAAATTTTGAATGTTTTATTGTATCTCATAGTCTTTTTGCAACAATTGCCATAAGCAAATGAATTATAGAGACCGTTGATGGCAGAAATTTTGCAAAGGTGTATGATGATCCACAGATCTTTGTGATTCTTGATTCCTGAGTTAATAGTAATTTTGTTATTCATCAGTGTTGCTGTTATCTTGCCTCCTTTGATTTTCGGTCAGAAAAGCTTCTGAATTTTTATTCAGTGATTTTCATGGTTCAATCTGAAACTATCTTCAAAAGATGAGAGCTCTCTTTTAAGTAATCTTTCTGTCTGGTCTTATTCTGTTACCTCAGTTTTATTAGTATTCAGGGCTGTTTTTCTATCTTATGTCTGTCCTATATTTCTTGTTTCTGGGCAGAACTAAATTTGTAACTGCCCTTTTACCCTATTATCCCAGGCCTGATTTCTTCAATACAAAATTCTCAGTATTACAATATGAAAGTCCCTGGCACACACAACTGTCACAGCTGCCTGTTGTTCCTTGGGGATGCAAAGCTTGTGTAACCTCATGCTTCAACAGTTCTGTTTCTTTGTAGTAACCAGTAATAACCATTGAAGCAGGGCTAGAAATTAGGATAGCTGTGTAGATAAATGACCTTTTCATAGAGGAAGGTCAGACTACTTTATCTGCACTTTGATAACCCTTCCAGACTGAGAGAGGTAATATTTTTTTTTATTTATTATAACAAGAAAATAAACAAAATTGTGTGATATGTGACAGCTTTTCAGAAGTATCTAGGCAACTAAAAATGCAGCCACCCAGGAGGACTTTCAGAATTGTCCAAGTACTCAGGATAAGTGTTCGCCCACATGGATGTTTTAGGACTGTTTAGTGTTATTAAGCACTAGGTTGCTTCTTTACAAGAGTAACGGTTTGGATTCTACTGACTTAATTCACAAGGTTTTTTGGTATGTTTTTTTCTATTTTTTTCCTCCATTGTTTAGATGAAGCTGTCTTCCTTGGCAGGTTCAGCAGAGTTTAAAAAATGTTAATCTTCATACATATATACGTGTGTATATATATATAATTGAATTCTAGAATTATAGTTCTCTAAATAGCAGGTGATCTCCATTTCACAGTTGATCAGTTTGGATATTTGATGTTTAATCCCTAATACTGGTTGAGCATATGTTTTGTCACACCATATCCCCAATGATTTTACACTTCCTCTCATTGCTGACACAAAGTAATTGTCTCTGCTGTACTTAGTTATGATTAGCTCCTGATTTTTGTCTCCATTTTTATTATTGATTTTTCTGGTGTATTTTTGTGGACATTTTTCTGGCTTATGCTCCATTGTTTAACTTTTCATAAATTTTTAAGTTTTCTTCTCTTCACGTGCCTACTTTTTTTATTTTGATGGGAAATCGTGGCTCCAAACAAGGGCTATGCTTGTATCAGATACAATATATATAGGGAATGGGAAATGCGTTCAGTTGTCTTTCAGCTAAGATATCTATGAATGTGCTTTAGCTTTCTTTCGCTGAGAGGTCCATGGGTACAAGAAAGGTAGAATATCAAAAGGTGGCTCAGATTTTAAAAAGCAACAGTGGACAATTTTGTATGAGTGGGTTGATAAATGTTAAAGCGTGTTGTTCCACGTGTATGGAATCTTTGAAAACGAGACTTCTTTCAGGTGATGAATGTTATACATTCAATATCATTAATGCTTTTTGGAAAGGTCAAAGATAATATTCTAAAAAATTCTCTTCTTTGGTATAACTTGAATTTCTAATTTCCAAAGGCTAACAGATACCCACAACTCTTAATGTGCCAGTTATGACACTTCAGGGTGATTCTACATACAAACGAGATTGGAGAGAGCATGACGCTTAAACATCATTTCCACACAGATACTACACCAAATTGTTCAGTTGTAGATTTACTTCTACTGTTTCGCTCCTGCATCCTTTTTTGTTGGTGCAGAAATATATGCTCTCATATACATTAGCATGTTGCACATTATATGACTTATTCCTAGACTGATACCTATCAAGCCTGAACTTTCTGAAGTGGGTACAGTCTTTTCAATAACCATTTCATTTTCTATTCCTACAAATGCTTACCACGCAAATGCACGAAACTAGTGGTTTTGTGTGTCTATTTGTAAAACACTTTATTTAATGTCATTTAAGTTTATATTCCTATGTACAAGACAGTGAGTAGATAGATCAGCTCTATGATTCTCTCCTCCTGCCCCGGGAATGAGATTTAAAGCAACAAAGGAGTGAAGCTATATTTTTCTAATTTAGAGCAGATTTTTTTCCTGCTTTATTTTCATCTTTCTGATAAAGCTGATAAGACAAAACGGTGTCACAGCTGCCTGTCAGTAATTAAATTTGTAATGTTTATTGCACATCCAAAAGTCAGCTAATCTTTTGTGATCTATGCCAGTATTTCTATGATGACTTGTCCAATTTTCCTGTATTTTAGTACGCTTCTATTTAATGCATGCTCCATTGTCATTTGGAATCAATGGAAGTCTTTTCATTCACCTTAGTGTGCTTTGTCTCAATATGTAAGCACACATTTGGCATAAATTAAACACATAGCTATCATGCGTTGCATTTCGTGGTAGTAGTTACGGATTTAGCGAAAAGGTTCCATGTTTGCTTTAGTGGCATAATTACAAGGGAATTCATGTTGTCATTGCTGTTCTGGTGTGGGCAGGCAGGTTCTATTTTTCTCTTTTTGCCAGGTGTTCATGTTTCAGATGGTCTAATAGCATATTGGTGATGAAATTCATAGATTATTTTGTACTTGTAAAGTCATGCTTCAGTATAAATTTGCTTTAAAATAAATATTTTGAGAGTAAATCTTAGATCTTCACGCTCCAAATGTAGTTTTTGCCATTTTATGGAACTGAATGTTAAATGTAAGTCTTCTATGAATAATTTTCATAGAAGGCATTGTAGAGGTCTTGTGCCTTAGATGAATTGGATTGCAATTTGATTCTGTTTGACCAATTCGAAGTCAGTAAAGATTTGACTTCAGGTTTATTATATTCACAAGGATTTGTACTAATTTACTTCCTAATTGTTTAATGTCCTACTGGAAAACCTAGTGACTGTCTTCAGCCTTATAAATCATGGAAGATTGTAAAGATACATATAAAGCAAAATAATGCTCCAATCTTTGACTTATCTTTTTTCTCTGTAACATCCTTTGTATCTTAATAAGAGAAAAATGGAAATTAGGACATTATTGTGTGTATGTAGAGGGTTTTTTTCAGAACTTCAGGAAGCTAACAGTGGTAAACATCAATATATTTCATCCATAGTACTTATATAAACTTACCACCTTAAGGGCTAGCTTCTCTAATGCTGTTTTATGAGTCTTCACATCATGCATCTAATAATATAAGAGTGGACTTTGAGGTCTGTGGTGTCTGAAATACCAAGATGCTAAATGAGTTTTCCAGACGCTTCTGACAGAAAGGGAAAGTGAGTTACGTGTTTCTTATGCTGTAATGAAAATCCATCTTTCCTTTGCATGATTATCTTACAGCCTTCTGTCTGCGCTGTAGACCTATGCACAACGTTGCTATTGTGAAGCAGAAAAGGGAAATATTTACCAGCATCTTCTGTGCTAGCCATGGAGTATTTATAGGTTTGTCTTACCACAGATTCTGGAATAGTGACTGCATTAATGTTTTTAAAAGCCAGCACAATTGGAGGTAGCTTGGCATAGAGTTTTAGGCTTTTTAACCAATTGCAATAAGCAGATAGCAAAAATGTGTGCGTAGCTCCCAGATCAGTTGTACGTTTTCTGTTTCTACAAAGTAATTTGTAGCTAGCTAGCAGCATCACAGTGCTATGTGTGCTCATTCTAGGTAAATCTCTCTATATTTTGAGGTTTGTTGAAATGGAAAATAAATAATTGGTCTTGAAGCAAAGCAAAATGCATTCCTTTTGAGAGGTTGAAACGATTTCAGCTTCACCAGAAAATATGATGATTTTTCAAACTTATCTTAAAATGCAGGATGCTCAGGCCTGTCTTATTCCCTTTCTTTGACCTTTCTGAAATGGATTTGATTGCAGTTTTGCATGTAAGCAGCAGATAAACAGCTCGGACTATAAAATGAAAATTATTAGCATTAGTGTTTTACTCCAGAGCTCAGACATCGGTACTTAACTTATGACTGAGAAATGAATAAACTGTAGTTTATAGCTCCAAATTGCTAAATCTTTAATACAACCATGGGCTGGCTCAGCAATGCTTAAAACCTTCAGCTTCAACACTGGTGGTATGCTAAAATGCCATTAAGTCATGGACCATTTGTCATGCAATGTTTCAAGATTTCCTGGAGACAAAGCAGTAAATTTCGGGGTAAGGCAAAGGAAATTTTTGCCTAGCACTTATTTATAGCCCACTGGTGAGCCACACCAGAAAAGTGTGGTCCGAGGAAGATTAGGAAGTTAAAGTCTAAATAAATATAAAAAATGGTTTAAAATTAAATGGATTCATATTTGGTAACATTGTGTGTCTATTAAAAAGCACTTTAAAATAGAAAGGAACCAATATTTTTTCTAAATTTCATAGCATGTGGACTCTCAAGGAAGCATAACTGAAGCTGTTGCTCTGTATGCACAGGTAATAGCGCCTTGGAAAAGGTAAAATATATATTTGTGACAGTACAAAATGCTTACTGGAGGCCATGGTCTCAGTGTAGTCAGCTGCTACTGGAGTATTTAACTATGCTCATCTCTAGCATCGCTGGTGCTTGACTGAAGTGAAGGAAAGGTGAGAATCCCAAGGTCCTCTATGCAAGTTTCATTAATTGGATTATGTTTAGGAGATGTGATCTTTTCATCTTAGTGAAACTCCTGCAGAAAAAAGGTAACTGGGGAAACTTCCACTCTAGCTGATAGAATGATAATTTTTTTTTTTTGAGGGTTCATCAGGAGAAGAACATGATTATTTAAATAAAGAAAATGTAATTGGTATCACTGCAGAAAGGATGCATAAGTGCACAATAACTGTGTACAACTTCATCACTGCTACCTTTTGCAAAATTCAAGGGGACAATTCATCATCTTGCTAATGATCACTTCAATGCAGAACAAGAGAGTAGTCAATTTTATTACTAATCTGCTCAAAATACCATGGGAATCAAGGTGTAGAATTAGTTTATTTGTAATTAAGATTGTAGCTACTGTGAAAATTGTGTATGGTTTCTTCAGTGATGGAGAAAAAGTTTCCTTAACTACAACAGAATAGGCAACAGATTGGGTTTTTTTGGGGGGTTTTCTTTTTTAGGGAGACACTAGTCTGGAGAAGGGGGAAAAATTGGATAGCACAGTATATTCCTGCCTCTGGCATGGGGGGTTGGAGCAACATGATCTTTGAGGTCCCTTCCAACCCAAACAATTCTACAATTACATATTCAGTCCCCTTATTTTACCAACGCAGCAGGATAAATAATGCATGTTTCAGGGCTCTAGCTGAAGAAAAGCGATAATCCTTCATTAGTGTTAGATTTCATGAGAATTCGGTGCTTGTTAGCTGCCAAAAGGAAAGAATACTTGAACAGCTTACATGTTGAGGGGAAAACCAAGGAATTTTAGGTAGCAATCTATGTAACTGTTTATCATCTCTGAGAGATGATACATTTCTGAATTACTTCTGTGTGTGAATCTTGCCTCAGTAGGGTATACATACATGTCTGGCTTGCTTAATGTTCCCACAAGCAGGGACTGGTACAGTATCTGTGATAAGTTTTCCCTTTGCCTCTTTCAACCTTTTATTTGGTTTTATTACTCCCAAGAGATTGTATTTGAGCTCTGGGAAAATTTGTACCAGCAGCTGCAGCCTTGCTTGATAGGTGCATTTATATGTTACTGCAGTATAAAGCTATGGTAAATTAGTCACGAAAGACAATTAAAACTATAAAATTGGCTCATACAGTGATTGTCCAGTTGAAAAGGAAGACAGATTACAGTAATTTCCTGTGTGACCCTGATTCAGAGAGAGCATAGGATACAGGGACGAGATGACACATGTCTAATGTGTGACGTAAAACACTCTTCTCTGAAAAAAGCTTTCTTCCTGAGCCTTTGATCTCAAGTCTGACTTTCTAAGATTTAATTTATATGAAAATGTTACTGAAAAAATATGAAATTGACAAATAAGGGAAATCATTAGTGCTAAATTGTTCACTTCGGGGGTTACTATATATCTGGGGGCTTTTTGGTATTGTGAAATCATATCTGCTGAGTGAAGCTGATGATTTATTCAAAGTAACTATTGGGGAGTAAAATCCTTAGCATTTGTTTACATCTCAGTTCAGATGTAAATTTACTGATCATCTTGGCCACTCTGCCACAAACCCAGGCCTTCTTGAAATATGCTGCTGAGCTTTTCCTTTTATTGAGAAGATTCCTGTTGTGTGTATTTTTGTGTGTTGCCCTCAGGTAGATAAGTAAAATAACCATTAATCCTGTTGTTCTATCTGTGTTAAGGTGCCACTTAACAAGATAAAGTAGAAATTATGAGAGCACTTTTCTGGCTGCCAAAACCCCAGGCTCAGGTGAGCCTGATTAACACTCTACTGTGTTTACTTAAGTAGAGAGACTGTCTCCGATGAGAGAGTACTCTACTATTTCCCAAGTGGGATATTCCCTGGAATATTGCTTGCTTCATCATAGGCTTTCTTGAAAGTAGCAGATAGCTTTTTTGGCTTTGTTTTTACAGTATTTACCTGATACGGTCGTGGACCATATTGTCCTGACATTTGGGGATTTGTCCTAGTACTTCATAGTTTTCTTCTTTCTGTAACACGTGTTGTCATTGAAATGTATTGGTCAATTAAAGCTCAGCTGTGAGAGGAGGGGAGAAGCTACTGACAGCTCAGAAACTGTGAAATGAGGTGAACTTGGATACACAGCAGTGGCTTCCGTGTATTCTGTTGAATTCAAACATTGCTAATTAACTGAAGTAATCCAACAGAATTAAACAAGCATTAACCCTCTGGAAACTCAGCTTCCCGTTTACACTGACAGGAGATACAGGCTTCTGAAAGTGAGTCCAGGACAGCACAGCAGTAGAGTCTAGTAGCGAGAGGGGCACTGAAGTGCTTGGTCAAATGGAGTTCCCACTTTCTAGGGAGCGCCCAGCAGTTTGTAGGGTTCTGCTCTGCTCCCCCACCTCCACTGTGGTGGTGTTGGTGAAGAAAAACTTGACTTGTTTTAGAAAAAGCCTTTGTTAACTAGTTTTGAATCTAAGGTAAATTCTTTGCTACATTCATTTTACCAACAACCTCAAATTGTGATAGAAATTCAGTCGTACTCTAAGTTACAGGGCCTGTTTTCATAATGTAGAACACTAGTCCCTCTTTGTTTTTTTCATGAAAACAGAGTGATTTGCACTAGATTAAGATCTATGAAAATATGGAATCTATTTTAGCAACCAATCTGTGCATCTTGTAGCAGTGTCATGATAGTATATACTTTAATAAACTCGCAGAGGAAGCAGAACCAGTGGGAGTCTGCAGTTCTTATCAGTGGACACAAAGTTAATTCGGTGTCTCAGGAAATGAATACATAGTTTTTAATTATGCTTAAGTGTTACTCTGTTTTCTTATGGACAACAAAATAAATGGCTTATTCACACAGCTAAACCCTTTTTCCATCAGTGTTCAGTATACGCACAAAACAAATTAGATTTCTAACCTAGATGCTGTATTGATGGATTCTATTTGATGAGTTCAAGTTGAACATCTTCCATATTTTTGACATGAGAATACACTGTCGTAAAATACTGATAGTATGAAGTAGTGCAATGAATTGTTTTCACTAGTCACGTACTGGAACACAGATTTATAGGGAAGAGTTTTGTTGGACAGGAGTGCTGAACACACCATAACAAATATCTTTGCTGGACACAAAATATATGTTGCTGGCTAAAAGTAACAGCATATGGAAAAGTGTGATAATATATTTTTAGGCCATTTATATATTGGCCAATGCATTGAGTTTTATGTGTGTCTGAAAAACAGTGAGGTAAGCTGACCTTAATTGCAGCATCTTTTTATAATAATAGCATTATTAGAGAAATTAAATGCTAACATCTTTTGAAAGTGTAGATATGTATTTGAAGATATTTTTGTAGATATGTCCAGCATTAACTTTTTTTAATTGCTTTTTAGGCTGCAATCCTTGGTCGGTGTTCACCTAAAAAGAAAAAGCACCCAGGTTGTACAGTGATTCAGACTTGATTTTATTCTCTGTATCTTCTCTATCCCCACATACTTTTTGAGATCTTTGTATTTCTTTATTTCACTGTACTCTAGGGCTTTGACCTGCGTAGATTTTTACTTCCTCAATTCTATTTTTCTTGCAGTAGAAAGGGAACAATACCTATTGTGCCCAGCCTACTGTGCTAGTTGGAAGGTCAGGAAACCTTCAAGACTGTGAAAAGAGAGAGTATTTTTATGGTTGAGTTTTAAACTAAGGTCTGTCAAACAGGTTGTGATGTTTAAAAGTGGTATGTTTGTAATTGGGGTTAAGTTAATCTCTGATTAAAAAAGAAAAAGGAAATATGGAGGTGTGGTTTTTTTTTAAAAAAAAAAAAAAAAAAGGCGGGGGGAGGAGAGGAGTGCTTTGTAGAAGCCAGTGCTTTTAGCTGTTTACTGAAAACTTTATTGTGGCTCATATGTGTGTCTTTTGTACCTCATTTAAAAGCAGGCACTTCTCTCAAATTGATTTTTGAATGATGGATAGATCATTAGAATGCTGTGGGGTCATATATCAGATGATTGCTGCCTATTCTGTGTTAGCATGTTGTGTTGCTTTCAATTCAGTCAGACATAGGAAAATAATAGCTGTTGCCCTTTTAATGCAAAAGATAACAGGAACTGCTTATTTGGATGGAGAGCCTGTCCGAATAGAAGCAAATAATATCGGCCACTAAGAAACCCTTGTTGAGAGACATCAAGAGTTATTAACACAAGTAGGATCTTGGGTGTCAGTTCATTGTGGATGCTGTTGGTCCCAGTGGTTTGTCAACGTTGTTACTGGTGACAGCTTTCTGTGAGCTGCCTGCAGAAAGCACTCGTTGAGCAAAGAGGAGTTACTATGTAAGGAAAGGTCTAAAAATGGGGAATATACAGGATTTCAGAGCAGTGTTCCAACTTCGGTATGAAGTCGAGTTTGAGATTTTAGTTAGAATGCAAACCAAAATCCTTTCAGAATATGATGAATTACTTCAACAAAATACACCACTATTAAACTATTGTTAGGAAGCGATATATGTGAACTCTGCAAATTGGATAATAAATCTTTCATGTTACCTTTTTGAAATACCTCATTGATTTGTGCGGTTTAAGTGCAAGACCTCCATTCCATATCCACCCAACATGTTGAAACAGGACCCTGGTGTTAGTGTGTAATTCAAATATTCAGGACATTGAATGGCCTCTTGAGAGCTGTGATGGGTAGTGGTGAGCAAAACTGTTGCAAAGGTGTAAGAATAATGAATATCAATACTGCAAGAAGTTACACGGCAATGAAGTCTGAAATGCATTGCTAGGAATAAGCTGGAAGGCTTAAGTTTAGAAATGCAGCTGTATAAGTCAGTACACAGCGGTCTTTGAGGACTTCTGTAACTTTGTAGGCATACATATGTTGGCTTAGGGTTTGTCAGATAAGAATAAGATAGAAATAATAACTAAGGCTGGTTTTTGTTTTTTTTTTTTTTTGTTTTTTTTGTTCCAAAGGATGTGATGAAAAGATGGCTTTGTCACACACAATCCCTGGATCACAGACATCAGGGAATAGATGTGATAGCTTCAGGCAAGGCGTGAGGTGTGTGGAGACTTGTATAGCTTGTATTTGCTTAAGTCTGTTTGCTCTGCAAATTTGAGGGACAGCTGTTTGTGCAGCACTTCAATAGGGTCTAGTAAGTACTCGGTAACTACATACTATATTTCTTTGACATAAATGGAGTGCACATTTCTAATTTCTCTAGTGTATTTGCGAGTGTTGGGAGAAGCAGCAAAGCTGTCATGACTAATCTTGAAAGAAAGGAAATGTCTAAGAACTCATCCTAGAACTCATAGACCGTGGATATTTACATAGTAACATGTGTGCATTGAAATGAATGAGATTTTAAAAATCTGTTTAAAACAGCGAAGTTTATTATCAGGAAATAAATGCTTTGCAATCATAACAGCCAGAATAAAGCTGTTTATAGTATGCATGTGTGTGCTTATATACAACTCTATTTGCAGAGGTTATACTGATGAGAAATTATTTTTTCATGTAGGAACATGCAAGCCTTCTCCTAACATAAGCACCCTGTGGTGAGACATACAGATTTTCAAAAAATACTCTTTGGCTCCTGGTACTAATTATACACCCTGCCCTGGAGCATTCCTGCACCATGACCCTGTCAAACTAGGTAATGCCACCGAAATTGTTAACTACACCCTGGTGGTTGTCCAGGACTGGGATTACAGAGCTCCAGGGAGACAGCCGTTGCTCAGGTCTGAATAAAACCCATTTTTCTTTCTGATAATTGAATGAAAGTACATGGGATTATGCTCTAAACTGGAATTTGTCTGGGTAACCTGTGATGAAGTTGCTCTGGTAAGTGCTCATTAGGGGAAATGTTGGTAATATGATGCAAGACTCTCTGCTGTAGCAACAGTGTAGGACGATTCTTATTCCAACTGCTCTTTTCAGCTCATGAATTTCTGAAATGTCTTAATCTAACATTTTCAAGCTATGTTTCCAGATTTGAATATCCTAAATTTAGCAAAAACAGTTATTGATGTTCTTAATATTGTACTTAGCCGTCCAGTCCAGCTTTCAGAAGTTGTTACATTATATAATCTTTTGTATTATTCAGCATCTCAGGTGGTATGATTTGTATGAAGGTTCATTTAGAGGACCCTTTTTGGATCAGTAGACCTATGGGTATTTGTTTCTGTAGAATTAGAAGGGAGAAAAAAAGAAGTATTTAAATAGCCTTTGTGGCTTCTAGAGACTTCCATTTATTTTAAACTCATTTCAGTGCAAGGTGTAGTATTGTCGTGTAACATTTGACCACATTAAAATATTTTTTACTGGCTCACTGAATGTTTAAGAACTGCTTACAAATGGGCACAGACTCAACGGAAGAATGAAGAATGCATGTCCCAGATACTGTACTGCATGGTGGTGATAGTACTTCACAAAATATGTAGACTGAAATTTTTGGAACAGATGTGTAACCTGTGAGGGAAAGCTGAATGTGAGTCTTGCATCTTGTCTATCCTAAATGCAGCCTGAGTAAAACTGACTTCCAGTTTTGTAAATTTAGTACTTGTTACTGTACTTTATTGTGAGTTCCTTTAGCATATCTCAGGAGATATCGAACACTGTATTTGACTTTTCTGATATTCTGCTCTCACACTTCTTTTGTGCAGCTATGTGGAAAATTCATCTTGTAACATGTGAGTAGCTCCAAGTGCTTCAAAACTCTATTTTTTTTTCTAGTGAATTTGCTGTTTTTCAGAAGTGTTTTTGACCAGCTTGAGCCATAATGGCACATCTGGAAGTCAGAAATTTAGAAAACTGATATCTTTTGTGTTGTAGTGACCTTGTCTGTCTTGTTATAGTTAATGCTTAAGAGATGTATTGACATCTCTGTGGGGGATCAATGTAATTCAGACTAGAATCACTGGCGCATCCTGGTACCAGACTGTCCTGAAAGCAAGGGAGAACTTGGTTGTAGCATCTAACGTACCTCAATTATATTTATTTTTCTTGTCAATAAAATCTGTTACATCTAAAGAAAATCACATCATGGAAATATCACCAAAGATCAAAAAATATAGGGAGGACTATGAGAAGGGTTTCGCTTATTTTGATGTCATAGGCAATTTTTCTTTCTTTTTATCCTTTGGAACTTTGTTTATCTTCTGCCCCTTATCCACAACATAAATCTTAACAATAAAACCCTTGAGGCTATTCAACCCTATAGCATGTTAAGACTCATTTTAGTTATCTTCTGTCAATCCCACTTAAGAATGCAGTGAACAGAGAAGAGCAAACAAAGCAGTTTGTTCATGAACACAGTTCTTCATAGTATATGCTTGCTGTAAATTGTCACGTCATGAAAATAGGTGATGCTGGGCGTTTGTTCAGAAAACTCACTGAAGCTTGTTGGACTGTTTAGCTACAGAGGAAAGCATATCTTGACAAATTTTCACTGTCAACTACAGACAATCATTTGTTTGTTACACTAATGGGTTCTGGTTACACTAGTTATACTGTTACACTAATGGGTTCCACTATATTAGTGGAAAATGTAGTCAGATGAGCTTTCCAAGGTGAATTTGGATTTGTACAAAACTAAAGATTTGATAGCTGTGGCCACAGTGAAGGTTCTTGGCGGTCTCTTTTGTGTATAGTTAAGTATATCTAGTTTTAAGATGTGTAGGAAATGAATTGAGATCCACTTCAAGATACATAGATCTACATTTTCTGTTTTCTTGCCCTTGATTGCAAGTTAGATTTTCTGTTTTCCCAGCATCTTCTAAAATATTTCATTGGTCTTTTACTTAGATTATGCCCAGAGGAAATGTGAAACTACTTACCTCGATTTTATTCTTGTTTGTAACTTCTCATAGTGTGTCTAGCTGATACCAATTTCTTTGTCCTTTTGACTGAATGGTCCGCTGCTTCAGCATTCTCTACAGCTGCTAGTCTTGCTGTTGAGCCAGTGATAGGTTAAATTGATGAGCTAGCTAGATTCCTTTATTTCATATCTCTGACATATCCAGGCCAAGTTGCCTTGTAGAACAGGCTGTTTTCAAGTCTTTCCTCATCCAGTGTGAGAACTGAGAAGGTGTCTAAAATGATCTTGAAGGGACATTCTTTTTTTATCTGTAGAATCCAATAGGTCACACAGGGCTTACTTTTCAGCTGACAAAATGGTTGATTCCATCTTGGTATCTCTTAGGAAAGAGAATGGTAAAATTATATAGTGTTGTGTATGATTTTTAGCACTATCACAGATGGCTATTAAAAATGTTGAAAAATATAAAGAGTTAAATCCATTTTTAGAATTGTTTGAAGAATTAATTGCTGATAAACTATTGAAAGAAGCAATACCTGGAATTTTAAGGTGTATAAACTCTTAATCAAGATCTAACTCCTCTTCCTCATTCTCAAAATTGGTGAGATTAATATCCTCAATGATATCAGTTGAGAAAGGAGGAAAAGCCCTCATCTTAAAACCCAAAAGAAAAGTTTTAGCAATATGTGAGAAGATGGTGATGACTTGATGACTTTTCAGCCAGTGATAACTCACATTTTATTCCTTATCTTTGCAAATATTCTACAGAAGAGCAATAGTGACCAGATGTGCTTTTTTTTTTTTCTCCAGACTAGCCAGTCTTGCTGTCCTCTTGTTCAGGAAAGAACTCCCAGTACTTCATTATACTACTTCCCTAAATACTTCATTATACTACTTCCCTAAATCCCCTTATCTAGGATGCCATCTATTTTTAAGAAGATAACCCCTATGATGGTTTTAACTTGCTGCTTGGTCAGTCTCTGAGACGTGTTACATAGTCAAGGAAGACATGATATCTTCAATCTTTGTTGCTATACAAAATTCTTCTGCTGTCACTTTAGCCATGTGTACTGTAAATGAAATGTGTAGTTAATAAATAAAATCCTCTCCAAAATGATTCTGCCTGTTTACAATTGTTTTTCTCACATACCATCTTGTTTTTATGGATGGGGTGTTGTCATTTTCATAGGCCCCTTTCTTTGCCTCATCATTTCTACTTTTCCCCCATAGGTGCAACAATCTTGATCTAGCTCTGGCTTTAAGATTTGTTTGTTTTCATGCTTTTGAGAAATTTAATACAAGCTTCTTGTGACTTCCTGCTACCATTGTTATTTTATTCTTTTGTACAACTTGTTTTGGTTTTACTAAGTTTATTCCATTCAAGATGGTAGTTATACTAATCCAGCCATGGTGGTTGTGCACCAATACAAGTTCATACCGTTAGTAAAGCAGCACTTTGTGTTCTGTATCCTTATTTTAGGGCATGTATATCACAGTGCTTTGCTTAACGAGGAGACAGCAGCTACTGATTGCCCATGTTTTTTATTACTCTGGTTTGAAATCATGCCAACGGCATTGACAAGCTGTAACTTAAATTGACATTATTATGCCTTAGGAGAAGGTTGGTGGCAATTGGCGTCTGCTAGTGATGGTGTATTCTTAAATTATAGATATGAGACCTTAATATTATTAAGAAAATATTATGTTTTATCTGTATACGCACCCTAAATGGCTTGACATTTTTAACTAGCTTTGAGTACTTTCGTAAATCTTTCCCTCGCTTACTGTAAGCTTTCTATTCTATTAGTTTGAATGAGTCGATCAGCACTTCTCAAAATGGAAACTTAAATGCATAAGGGGATCTTTCCAACAGTGCACAAACAAAGCTGGATGTAAAGAAGAGGTGTATTTACTTCATTTGCCTTTTTTTTTTTTTTTGTTTGAATAGTGACTACACTAGTCTATTAAGATGTGAGTGTGGCTAAGGTATTGAAATCACAGAAGAAGAAGAATACTGCTTATAAGAAGGCAGTTTCCTAAATGGTGCTGATAACTTTTCAGATCTATTGAGAACTAATAGTATATCATGTTTATTTTTAAAGTTCTGTTGGAGGTAGAGTTCTAGTAAGATAAAAAAATCTGTGATACTGTTGTAGTTGCAGCAATAGTAATGTAAGGGGGTAGTAAAGTGAAACTAGATGTAAATCTACAGCACACCACTCAGACCAATACTGAAATGTACTTGGTTATACCTTTTTTTTGGTAAAAGAAATACTTCAAATTCCTCTGATTGCTTTTGGCGTAATTCAACAAGAAGGATAGTTGGCTGTAGGCTGTAGAAACACTGGAGAGCATGGTGTTACTAACTTAAACTGTAGAGAGGTGTGAACATGCCTGTGGACATATCATGGAAGTTCTAACAATGCAATGTGGCACTAATCTTAACTAGGTGCTTATACTTACTGAAAGTGTATTTACTTAACAAAAGACACAGCATATAAGCATTGCATGGTTGTAATTGTAGCCATTATTGAAAAGAATATGTAAATGCAATACAGAGAACCCAAATGTGACATACTTTAATCTTGGACTCAATATGCAAGCGTGAAGAAAACGGTACTCGCTTAAGATAACCTCTTTCCCATTGAATGCTTCATCTTATTCTTAGAATTATCCTTTGGAGCCTGCATCTGTAACTAGCACAAGAAGCATAATTTCAGCCATGCCATATGTGTGGAGCTAAGCACTTAAATTCTGCAGACAGTTGATGCAAATGACCTGTGCATTTCTGGACAAAGAGAAGAATTTTCACAAAGCCATTGGGTTACATTTCATCTTAAAGAAACCTGTAGAGATTTTGCTGAAGTTATTCCAGTATTTTTTTTCATAGTATGTCACGCACTTAATAAAAAGAAGATATGAAGAGACCATTTTGTTCAAGCAACACCACAAGTTTGATTGATTTTAAACTGTTGTTGACAGGGACTAAAGGCTTCCTCTTCATGTTGTTATTCCATGTTATCCTTGAAAGGATCCCTCCAAGAAAAGAGGGATCTTCAGTCGAGGAAGAGAGAGCTGCATAAAATCTTATACAAGAAAATATAACAGACAACAAAATTCAGAGAGGGCAGCAAGATAGATACAAGAAAGGGGAAATGCTGAACAGTGAATTCTCCATTTTGGTCATCTGATCCAAGGCCATACTGAAGTCAGACAGGAATTGGGTGAAAATGATCCTACAGTCTTTGTTATGCTAGCCTTGTCTTGTCAAACTATCTTCATATGAATATTTCCAGGCACCTCTTCAGTTTTGTTTAAAATTCTCCACTCTCAGTTAGGTTAACCATTTCTGCATTCTCTTTCATTACTAAAATATATTTAAAAAGACTTTCTTATACATCCAGTCCCTTCTGTTTTGTAATAAAATGCTTGTATCTTTTCAAGAATATAACAGACTTTTGTCAAGTTCTTAATGGATTCATGCAGATAAGCTTTAAGTGCTGTGCAATAAAAAATCTAGCTGAAGTATTTCTCCTTCCAAGTGCATTTATCAAATTGAGTTAAATTTTTCTATTGACATAGCATGTTCAGTTCTATCAAAATTTTCTCACAGTCATCTTTTTGATTATGAACAACCAAAGCCTACCTGCAAAACTACCTTAAAAATGAAACTACCATGCAAATGTTCAACTTTCTGGTTGCTTCTTGTGTAGATAACAAGTATAACGAAAGATCTAAGCCTGAATCCTGAACCACCCTCTCAACCTTTGTTTCATAACAAACCTTCCCGGGTTGGCTTTGATAGATAGCAACAGAGAGAACAGTAGAGCATCTGAGGCTTGCTCCTGCTGTGATTGAAGTCTTGTGATGATTGCAGTGTATGTCCTGTATAAAGGACATATTCTTTCCTGTAGTGCAAAGGAAACGTCATTTCTGTTTCACTCACATCAGACAAATAGCGAAATTTTTCTGTACGTGGATAAGTTGCTAATAAAGATGCATTGCTTTAAATATGCTGTTGGAAATGAAGGGAATGTTGCAATACCAGTGTAGTAATGTAAATTAACAGTTGAAACCTAAATTATAAGTAATAAATAGTAAATTTTACATTGTTGAAAACTACCTTTAAAATTATTACTGTGATTATTTAGCTTTTTTCGTTCAAAAGGAACTAGTGCTGTGGTTTTCACCTGACATTCTACGCATCTATGTTGATGGTGGTGGTTTACAGGGAATACTACTGAGAGATTTGTGAAATGCAACTGAAAAGATCAAACAGATTTTTTTTGGAACACATTTTTGCAAATGTTAATTTGCCAGCTGTAATATTGCATTTGAAATTCTGGCTTTTCCTTTCATATTCTGATTGGAAATCTTCAGTTTTTATTCTGTATTAAGCAAAACATATTTTGTTACTTTCTAAATTATGATGTACTAAGTCCTTTTGATTCTGCTTCTTTGTCTTTGTTAAAATTCCTGCATAAGTTAGAAACCTATAATATGGTTGATAATGTTGATCTGGAAAGAAGATATAAAAACTAAGAGGAACAGAATTGTAATTCCAAAGTGTTATTGTATACTTCAGTTTTAAACAGACATGGAAAGAAGTGAGGAATTTTTGACTGTATCCAAATTTTTACAACTGTTTTTCTAACCATTAGTTAAAATTAAATGTAGTCTTTATAAGAGCACTGGTTACAACTGTTAAGCATATAAATACTGCTGATGTTTAATGGCTAAAAAAAATAAGCAGCAGGTAAAAAAGTCAATTGTTGGGTATGTCTGGTAGAGCTATAATAGGCTTCAGCAGCTCTTTTACAGCTGAAATGTGCATTTAAAAATATTTTCACCATCAAGAGATTGGTATTAAAAGAGCTTCCCAGTTCTTTGTATTTTTCCTTATTATTTTAAAGATGAACCAAGACAGTGAGAAATCTTGACCTGCATCTCTAGAAGCTGAAGAGAATTATTGTCTAAAACCAAACTAATCTTCCTTGGTTTTAGCCTTCAGAGAGCTGCTTTGAAATACCATTCCTTGACGCTAGTTTACTAGAAATTGTACACAGCCTTCATGTAATAAGCAAATACAAGAATATTGAGGGTAAGTGGAGAGTATCTTGCATTTGCAGGGTCAGCTTGAGATACAAGTTGTCTTTTTTTTTTTAAATTTATTCATATTTTTAAACTAATGTCATTATATTTTTTTCTAGTGAAAAAATGTGAAATTTTAATATGTGCTTGCCTCATCTTGCTGCTACTATGATATGAAATTAATGTTTAGTAATAAGTTTTTTTTTACTTCTCATCTTGGTCAGTTAAGGATGATTTAATAAGCTAGCTTAATGAATAGCATGTCTGTGTTTGTAAAGGTCTTACTAAACTAAAATAATTTGGGGTTGAATTAATCCTTCAAAGAATGCCAGTCAGTCTTGTGGGAGATTATTGGGAAGATTTAATGCGTAATCTATCAAAGTAAATCAGAAGAAATGTAGCTAATTGTGCAGTGCTTCAGCTCAAACACTGGAGGAGTTTGGGGAAGAACTCTGTTCGCTCTACTCGTCTTCTCCTCTTTCTGATCCGAACAAACCACACACTTCAAAGGTGTCACCCTTCAAACACTTATTAGGTAATTAGTCCTATTGAGTTAGTTCACAGAAGCATGTAAGATGTTCAGTACAGAGCATACCTATTGCCTCTTCCTTCTTAGCGAGTTCCTTGCTGACAGATATCAAATACTGTTTTCACCTCTGCTGCAATACAGACAAATAACAGTAGCTGCACCAAATATAGGCAGTGAATAGCTCAGCATAAAATAAATTAAACGCTTGATATATTTAGTAAGAATAATATTTATAATTCAAATAATTCAAATTAAAGGAGAATATCAGCGAAGGAAAATATCTACTTAATTTTATTACCTGCAGTCTCTCTTAAAAGAAACAAATGCTACATCCTTAATCAAACTACCCATAACTGTGTATTTCGTTGTTAGATTTATTTCTATTTCTCTTCTCTCATGCTCTTAAAATTATTCTAGAATTTAACAAACCATCAACAGCTTATTTAACTGAGATTAGCTCATTCTCCAATAAATTAGATTTTGTTAAAGAATATGAGATGGTAAATGTGAGTATTTGTTGTATGCGTGCTGGTATTCAATACGGTTGCGAAGTCTTGTTCCCATCAAGTGTAGAGTACAGCAGCAGAAGGCTTTCTCTCGCTCGATAAGTCTGGGTAAACGCAGTGGAATTATCATCTGAATTGTACCCACCAACTTTGAATTTTCACCACCACCACCCCTCCTTCCACTGCTTCGTCCTTTGTGGTTTTGATATTTGTTTTTTTCAGTGATAACAGATGCATCATTCCATGCAGCTCAGTTGGTCGCTGGCAGTAGCAGGGTGAGCATCCTGACAAGCTTGCCTTTGTGCATGTAAGGAGAAATGTGCGGGCTCATGGTCCTTCTAGCTCTGCAGTGACTTCTGGAGACAAGTGGGACAAACATCTTGCAGAGGACAGGATCACATATTAAGAACTGGAATCTGTTATTCTTTTTCATTTCTAATTTTTAAGTTTTTATGTTTTTTCATAATTTTTTACTAGAATTTTCATAACTTGCAAGATTTCTTAAGATTTTTAAAGCCTTGTTTCCTTAACCATTTCAAGTAAGTAGGTGCCTGTTAAGAATCATGGTTAAGATACGGCTTCGTGCCATCCTGAGTCAATTGAAATCTGATTTAATTCTGTCACCTCTATTTGCTTGCCATAATTATCCCCATCCTTCCCTAGGGAAAGCGCCTAAGGATGTGTCATAAAATTGACAAAATACCTTGCTTTGAGTAGTCAGTGAGCAACTCTAATGGGGGTGTTATTTCTGCAAAGTCGGTGGCTGAATCAGATCCTACTTGGAAATTTTTCTGTAAAATTTCAGCTCCTTGTTTTGATGGGTATTTTCCCCATTGGGCAGCTTTAACATGCCAAAATCCATGGTGGAACTTTTGTAAGGTGAGCAGGTATCAAAATAAATGATAAGGTGCTGAAGCATGTTTTTAAAAGATAGTTTTGTTTATAGTTTTTGTTTCTTTGCTAAAGTTAGAATAAGAACCTGCTGGTTAGGATCTTACTGTAGAAAAAAAGATGTCACATGAAATTTTCCCACCAAAATATCTTTTTGAGAGTATGTGAAGATATGCAGGCAGGCAGACTGGGCTGTGGGGTTAGTGCTGAGAAGCAGAGGCAGAGCTGGCAGCCTGTCTGGAGCTCATCAGAAGAGCGTGTTTAGGGCTGCTTGAATTTGGCAACAGCTTCCTTAATGCCGCCTTGAAAAAGCTGTGTGTGGCCTCACATACATAAAGGAGATTTAGATTCTGTCACCTTTGTGTTCAGACTACTTATCCGATATTATTAACACACTTAGAATTGATAGCTTGGTTTAATTGCTCCCTGTTCTTCTGTAATATATACATATGCTTGGAACTTTTTCAATGCAGAATCTTAGCATGTCAGCCTCCAGCTGCCTGCTCTTCAAGCCCTTCACTGTATCAAGATATCAAATGAATTTCTGCACTTGTGACTAATGTGTAAGGTGGAGAAGGTTCCAGTAATATGTAGAGGAGTAATTAAATCCCTGGATACAATGTAATTTTTTTGAGTAATTGCCAAGAAGTTACCTTCTGCTTTGAGACTAATGCTTTCTGTTGTTTGCAATCTGCAGATGCCTTCACTCAGAAGGGCTTACGTGCTTGACTGCTTTTTTACATTTTGTCTTTGTGTGCCTGTTTCTACAGAAGGATTTTTTTGCTTGAAAAAATTGGCAGATCTGGTCAAAGGCAGGAAACTACTTAGAATGATATTTTATACTATAGATAAAGCAAATTTCTAAAAGAAGTATAAAACGACATATCAAAAAAACTATTAAAAAAAAAACCAAACAGATTTGAACTGATTTCCTATTTGTATTATTGTCAGACCAAAATATTTTGCATTATCTCTTCTACTTCTCCTATGTCTCTGGGATACGTATTACATTATTTTATAGTTTTGCTTCTCAGCAGTGATGTTGAGCATCTTTGTTTTCACAGCTGGAATCGAAACTGGTGTGCTGCATCTCTAACCTGAACTTCATTTATTCACATAGCATATTTCATATCTTAACCCTTCATCCAGCTGCTTCAGCCCAAAGCAGTTAAAATAGTTCATACAATCAATAAAAGGCACCTGCAAAAACAGGGGAAACACTATATAAATATTTTGCCAGAAATGCTGTTCAAATTATGGTTTTTGTGTTTGGTTTTTTTTTTTAATTTGTATTGTATCAGAACCTATTTCAGTGTAGATTTGTTTAAATGACAGATAAATTAGTTGTGAAGTAGTCTGTAATCCTGTTTTCTGGTCTCTGGAGAACTTGAAAAGTATTTTGAAGACATTGTTTAAAGAACTCGAGAGTTTCTGACAAACTTCATGTGAATGTAAAAACAAAACTGATGTTCCCACTGTAAGGGAGCAGTGTTCTTGTGTAGCAAGTCACCCAGACAAATACAGAGATGTAAATTAAGAATATCTTTTTTTTTATTCCCTCCAACATTAGAATAAAAATTTAGTAACTAAAAAAAAGAAACATGATCTTCATTCAAGAGAACACTGGCTTATTGCTGTCATTTCACTCCTTTGATTTTAAATATCCAAGAATAATTGAAAAACGGGAGTTCATTTCACAGAAAAAGACAAAAATTGCACTTGAGATGTCTATACTGGCACCATTCTCTGGCTGCAGTCTCAGTGTATCTATCAGCTGCTTTGAAAAATATTCAAGTTTATCTTAGTTCCTTACTTCTGCCGTTTTTTCTTATTTCCTTACTCTTAGTGCTTTCTTCTATTTATGGATGTCTTAGGTCCAACTCCATTACAGATCCTTTATTTAGTCTCCTTTCCAATTTTTTTTCTGAGAGTGTTAATTTTGTCTTTTCTTTCTCACATAGAAACAATATTGGTTCTGTCTCTTCTGTATTGTTACCACTATGTTGAACTTTATAATTAGTCTGGGAACTTCTAGGTGAGAAGTTCCATTTTTCCTTTGCTATATTTCACAGAAAGAGTGGTTGAGCATTGGAATAGGCTGCCCAGGGAGGTGGTTGAGTCACCATCCCTGGATGTGTT
>JAOXJK010000051.1:22640021-22650174 GCA_025774025.1 Xenus cinereus | reverse complement strand
CTGTCTCTTCTGTATTGTTACCACTATGTTGAACTTTATAATTAGTCTGGGAAATTCTAGGTGAGAAGTTCCATTTTTCCTTTGCTATATAAAGTTCCTAGTCATCCAGGAATTAACTTCAAGGAAGAGTGGGGTGGGTGTTTTTTGTGGTGTGTTTTTTTTTTTTTTATTGGTTGTTATGGTTTTGGTTTTCCTGTGGGGGTATTTTGTTTGTGTTTTTTGTTTGTTTGTTTATGGTTTTGTTTTATTTTAGTTTTTGTTATAGTATGCATTTGCAAATGTGTATTTCAGATAAAACTAATTCTGATATAGTTGAATTTTGTAGAGTCAAATTTGCCAGGAGACATCATAAGTTTTCTAAATTCAGTTAGAAGGTCGTTGCATTAAACCTTAGTCTACAGAAAGTCTGCTCCAAGGTATTACCATACTTGAGATGATAGGAGGCTGAAGAAAAATATATTATGGAAATATCTGAGCCACTGGAGTTGAAAGGTCACATTCAGGTTCGCCAGCCGTAGAACACAGCGTGAGGTAGGGAATCTTGTAGCGCTTGCTTTTCTTTCTGCTGCCATTGTGGTTTGTAATGATTTGCTCTGAGTTTGTGGATATTACTGTTGCTGAAGAAGCTATTCCTTAGGCTTCTATTCAGTAAGGGTGGGGCAGGAATTGCTGAATTGATTGTATTAAGTGCTTTTGTATTGAGCTATTTCTAGAGCTCTGAGAAGCTTTCTCTTTAGAGTTTCCCAGAGTGTTTTTTATGCCAAGTGCAATTTGTATTAATGTTAAAATCTAGAATGCTGTTATGTGACAGTAAAAAAATTATGTTTTTAAATTATTGTAATCCCATAAATTTTTTCTGTTTGTGATGATTAAAAAGAAATTTAGGAGTCCTTTGGTTTCTTTGACCCACAAATTCCTCTTACATACTATTACAGCTACTGGTTTGCACAGGCCACAATTCAATTTAGCCTTCTATTTAGGTGGGGTGCTATTGCTGGTGTCATCTTCCTGTTTCCTGTGGAAATTATCAGGAAAACTCATGACATCTTAGAAAAATTGTCACCACTGATAAATAAAAGAGGTCTTGGAAAGCAGAATATATTTTATTTTTTTTGCCCCAGATTTTTATGACTTAATTTAAGAAACAATGAAAATTGTAGATAAATTGATGATCTAATGCAGGTCTTGCTTACTTACTCCTCTCAGAGAATGGTTTGCCCTACAGCATTTGTCTTAACTAGTTTGCTGTTTATGTAAAATGCCACAATGTGGCACTAACAAAATAACGTGAGTTTTCTTTTCAAGGGTAACTGGATATATGCTCAGGTGACAGATCACTTAGAAAAAGATGAATGAGAGTGAGGTGCTTTTACTTACTGGAAGGGGCCTTATGTCTCCTGTTTAGGCTTTAAGAGATTAGTAAATGATGATACCTTTCACATTCGAGTTTGCAGTGAAGAGATCCCTGTGTTAATGTTGCGCATTTCAGTGATATATTATCTGCATAATATTTTCACAAATGTTAATGACTACATTACTCATATTTACATTTCTTTTTTAATTGGATATTTGGAGGAAAATTTATTTGTTCGTTCTCCTATGTTACAGTTTTTGCTTTCAACAACTTATTAACAAGTGCATTCTTTGTCGGAACATGTTGAAAGTTCCTTGCTTTCTTAAAAATAGGCTGTACAAGGATAATGAAGTGCCTAATTATCATTGCAGTTACAAACTAATGCTCAAATACAAAATACACCTCCCATATAATTAGTGGTATCAAACTGTATTTTTAAATCATTAATCCAATTTAACTGGAATGCCTTCTAAAAGTATCGTGTGTTTTGGTGCTATAGGAAGCAGCATCTGTTCTTGTTTTTCTGGGAATCTTTTTTTTTTTTATATACTATCCATGAGTATTAGTCTAACCTGAAAATCAGCATTACACTCTTCAGTTTGTGCAAACCTACTCTTAAGTTTGTCTAACAGGAAAACACCAAGAGAAACAAATAGACACAGTGAAATAATTTCTTTGGGATTCACTAAAAATAAAATTATTCTATAGTGTATCATTGTTCTATCCATTCTCTCTCATCAACGTGTCTTGAGTCTGTCCTTGGCTTGCTTGCCTTTTCTTTTTGACACCTCAAAGAAATGTTTTCTATGTAGAAGGGATTGTGCATGAAAGATATTATTCCTTTCCTCTGTTTCTTGTCTTCTCCTTCAAGCCATTAGTCTGGGAAACATGGAAAGGAAATGTACTTAGTCATATTCTGGCCATCTAAAGTTGATCAGTTCCTCCTTCCCTTTGTGAGGTGTGGAAATAAATCATGGCTTCATAAGTACTTTTTTGAAATAAGTCAGGAATAGTTTGATACCGATGGCTGAACTCCATCTCCAAGATGAAGGGGAGGAAATATATGTTCATATAATTTTGATATACTGTTTATGATGGAATAATTGTTATTTTTTAAAGGCAAAAATATTCTGGGGTTCAAAAATTAAACACTTTCTGAGCTGATGTGAAATAAGTTATCAAACCCTCCTGGTTTAATAGCCTTGTTAAATTGTATATACACCATTTAAATAGATAATCTCTTTCGGTGAATTGGTTTTAGGCCTCAATAGTATGAGAGTCTCTAAAGCCTCAGAGGAGCTGACCTGGCTTCCAGGACTAAGAATTTTTGGAAGTTACAGTATGCTTTACCGGGCTGTGTCTTATGTCGATAGGATGATTCTCAAGAGAAAGAAGAGATTGCTTCCTGGTTGCAAGGCCGCCTCTGTCAGGGAGCAGCGAAGGGAAGCAGCTCCCCATGGGAAAGGGAAGCAGGAGCCAAGCACAGAGACGGGTTGGTGGAGGCAGTGGCCTCACCGAGGGGGCAGAGACATGGCGCCTGAGGGAGGCAAGCAGGGCAGGCCCAGGCTCGGCCAGGTCCCGGTTGCTAAACTCATCCATTGTGACTAGGCAAGTCCAAATGGATTCTCTGCCTCGGCTTCCAGATTAATGAGGTACCTGGTGAGGCACAGCTGCAGGAGAGCTCAGGTGGGGCTCAGTGGGACTTCCCCAATGTAGAGGAGAGCCCCTGCTTGAAGCAGTGCTGACTGGGGAAGCCGCCATTGACGCTCCCCTTCCAGCACTTTCTTTGTAGCACTTGTTGTCCATGAGCTGGCCCCAGACAAAACCGGCCAAGCTCCTGCAAGGGGAGCATGCTCGGGACCCTGGCTCTTGAGCCATCACAGAGGGCATTTGTAGCCTTCTTGAAAGATCTTGTCTTCTCTCCTGTTAGATTCCTGGCTATCAGTGATGCCACAGGTATTCACGTACCCTTTTGAGGGTTCCATTTTGTAAGTCACACTGTATTGTACTGAGGAGACAAAAAGGAAGGTTAGTTGTATTAGGCACTGGAAACCTGCTGGGAAGGCAAAATCAGTGAATTTGAATGAAACTTTGCTGCGTTGCACTTCCTAAAACAAATATTTCATTATTTCTTTAAAATGGAGAATTATGAAAATGTATTATGAAAGCCCTAGTGGTAAGAAAAGTGTTTGAAGTACTTAGCAGATTCAGAGTTACACATTTAATATGTATAGGTTTTTTCTTTAGTTCTTCCTATAATATATCATGATGTGTTTTTCCTTGGAGATTATACCTCTGGCCATTTTGAAATTGAGTTTTATGCCTAAGAATGTGCTAAATCATTAAAAAAAAAAATCAATAGTTATTGTAATCTGTGCTCTATCTTTCAAATTTGCAAATAGCAATCCTTTCATAATGCATATTCATAGAATAGTTTATGTGAAAAAAATTCTACATCAAGATGGAGAGGGGTTTCTCAACTATAAATGCAAATTTACTGTTATGAATTCAGAGTAAAAGTTTTATAACAGTAGGAAAGTTAATGCAAAGATCAGAGGTGGGAAAGGTCATCCTCCAGTAGTATAATCTACCAAATATTTGTGGAGGTTACTATTGTCTTTAACACAAAGTCATATCTTTATATTATATAAACCTGAAAACTACTTCTGGTGTTGTCAACTTTGAAGCGGTTTGGCTCTCTGATTTGAAGAGTGGTTTTGGCTCTTGGATTTACTAGGAAAGAGAACAGCATCAGTGTTAGGAGTGAATTACTGATTTGTTCATTGGAGGGGAGCAGCGAGGTAGATACTTCAGCATTGTTATTAATTTCCATTTTCTTTTGCTCACAAGACTACTGGGAGGAAGGACTTTACTTGTACCATGGAAAAGGGGAAAGAAACAGTATCTGTCAAAGATGATGTACTTGGGGGATGTTGGGGAGAAAATCTTTCTTCCTGCCCCTGTCTTTAAGAAGAAAGTACAGGGTTGCAGAAGAACAGCCTGTCTTCCAAGATTTTTTTTAATCTTTTTTTTGTTTTTTAGTCTTTCTAGCAAGTGAGATTCTACCACAGTTGAGAAGAGCACTGAAAGACTTGAAACTCCTGTCTTTTATGCCGTTTGTCACCGCTCTGGTAACTGTGTCATTGTGCTTTAACAGGCAACCACCCAGAAAGTGCTCATCTTAAGAAACTCTCCCTTTTCTAAGGCGCCAGTAGCAGTCTGTGTGTGAGTGTGTAACTTGGTCCAGTTTCACCTAAACCTGTTGATCTCAGGGCATGAAACAGCTGTTAAACGGTTGTTTTAAGAGGAACACAGGGATCGTTCTCTGTGGGTATGTTTGTCTTGTGCAAGGCACAGATGCACAAAATGGAGCTAAATGAGATAGTTTGAATTTTATAAGCAGGATAGTCAGGTCAGTGTGACATACTTCATACAGCCTCATACCCACTTTAATTGTCTGACGGAACTTGGGTCCTAGGCATATGCCATACCATATAACACTTATATATACGGTCAACTAGCTAAATTCCCATAAAAAAAAGACAATGTGTAATCTATGCACAGCGGTCTCTGCATGTCTGTGAATATTGTCTACCATAGTCATATCAAGGATGATATGCAGGAAAAACCTGCAAGTATTTTATAATCCTGGACTGCTAGTTTTAATAACTAAAATCTAATTGGAAAAGACACTTATAATCTGACTTTGAAGGAGTTCTGGGAGATTATCTATTAAAAAAAAAAAAAGAAAAGCTCAGAAGACATAGTCTTTCAAGTGGCTGTTTGCACTGCTCTCACTTTACAAGGTGTGCTGCACCAAACTACATAGAATGTGATTTTAAGTAATTAAATCCTTTGGATATTGAAAACACATTTCTGGTGTAAATGAAGGAAGGTATCTCTGTGTACGGCATTTGTCTCTGGCGGGTTGACTTTGGCCACCAGCTATAAGCATCTTGCAACTCCTCCTATCCTAGCAGGGGGATGGAAGAAATCTAAAATGTGTGGTGAGGTGGCAGACCACTGTCTTCCTCCAAAGAATCACTGGCAGTGTTTTCAGTGATATCTCTTAGAATAGTAGATATACAAGAAGAAGCTGTAACATAGAGTTACAGGCGTGGTAAAAAAAAATAAAATAATTGTATGATTTCTCACCATATAATTTTGTATTATACAATTTTTCACACCCAGGAATGGAAAAAACTGTATGCTTTCTCTTCTGTGGCAGATCAGTGTGCCAGCACAGAACCAGATGTGGGATCACTTGTGTCACTGTGGGATGGAGAGGTGCAGATAGCTATGACAGTGTTTGTCTGCTCACAGTATACAAGGAATTGTCTCTGATTTCATGTTGGCTGAAAGAGTCTGTACTACCTCAAACTTCTGCTTTTGAGCAGCTGGCTGGCTCAGTTACAAAGATAAGACTGCAATGTTGCCATGTGTAAATTTATCATCTTGACTGCAAAAAGCCCTCAATTAGATAATTTGCAGTTTGCAAGGGCAAGTAAACTGCATTTATTTCATAGCTGTAATGAATTTTAATATGTAGCAATCGGTGTTCTGGTTTTCCTTTTCAAATGAAAGGTGAGAGGTACAACAAACTGACCCTGTAAATTTTAATCCAACATTCTTGATTGGGGGAGCACTTGACAGAGTTGACAAATGAATACGACGTGTTCTTTTGAATCTTGGCTTTTACCAAGTAAATAGCACTGCTGTAATGACGGAAAAAAAAAACCCCAATAAATAATCCAATGAATACTGTTTATTTGAATTTTTAAAAAGTTTCAAGAAGTGCTGCAGATGTTAGCTGCCAATTTCCGACACTGAGAGATTTCAGCACCCATTGAAACAAAAGGGAAGGTTATCTATGTTACAGACATCACCCCTTGTATTTGAAGCTTTGTGTTATTTTTCATTGTGTTGGCTTTCAAAGGCTGGAGGAATGCTGGTTTAACAAACCCTGATAATCAACAGTTTCATGAAGACTTTTGTTAGAGTGTGAGTTTGGACTTTTTTTTTCCTGCATCTTCATATGCTGCTCAAATGAAATGTTTAAAGGAAATGCTGTATGTGATATTTTCTTAGCAAAAACGGTCATAGTCTTTGGGATTTGGGAGTCATGTATGATGAGACCGGTCTTTGCTACTTGTAGTCATGTGAACAGAAATATTATATACTTTGTGCATGAAATTACATGAAAGAAAACATCACTATCAATTTTCTTAAATTTCTCTTATGTACTATATTTTCTAAGTGTCAAACAACTTGGGGCAAAAGGGGCTCCTCTGGCTAGTGTTACCCCAACCATGAAACTTATGTTTAGATATATTGATTTATATAAAGAGATCTGATGCTGTGAGGACATTTACATAACACATTTCAAGTAGACTTTGATTCACCTGAATACTGAATCATTATGCTATACTTGTCTTGATATAGAGGAGGGTATTTTGAGAGCATATGGCCTGGAAAAGTATTGCTAAGCAGGTGTAACAGAAATTCTTCTCATAATGGCTCCAAATAATTCAGAAAAATATGTCATGGATGGTTGTTCTGACATGAGGGAGTATATAATGTATAGGAATGATGACTTATGAAAGATTGACTTTGAAGAACCTCATTTTTTGCAATAACTGAGCTCCAAATATATAAAAGCCTCGTACAACTGCATAATGAAGGTGATTCACTTATGTTTCAAGGTTATTTCAAACTTGAAGTTGCTTCAGCTGAGATTTTATTGATTTATTATATCAGTCTACACATAAATATTCAGTTGAAGGAGGATTTAAGTATTTTTAAAGTTGTTTGGTTTTAGTTTTCTTTTTTCCTCTATTACTTAGACTTTTAAAAATAACTCTTAGTAGAAAAAGAAAATAACATTTCTAATGTAAGACTGGATCAACATCTGTCTGAAAACATTTGTCCTGGTTTTGGTGGTGACAAGGTAGAAGGAAATAGACTATTGCCTTTTTAAAACTAGAATGATGCATGTGAAGAATTCAAGTAATTCTACTTCATGCATTTGAATGGATGATGACTTTGTAAATGAAATTTTAGATGCTCTTTGCTGTTGCTGTATCACTGAGAAATATTTATAAAATTTGGATTTATTGGAAAAAAAAAAAAGGTTTAATGAATGAGGCTCCTGGCTCTGCATATAATCACTAAAGGTTTTGTTGCGGTGGAATTGTGGTGCAGATCCTGGAATTTTAGGCATGGAGGGAGGGGTTAAAAAAAAAAAAGTTTTGATTGTTTATGGTTGAACATAAAGCTCCAGCTGTAATCAATCCATATGGTAAACTGGTGCATATAATTGTTAGTTTTGTATAAGCTGATCTAGCCTGAAGATTAATTTGAAAAGTAAAAAGGGACAATATTCAGCTCAGAATTAAAAATCTCAAGGATTCTGGTTGGTTTGCCATCTGTTCTTTAAAAATGTACATTTGAATTGGCATAATTTAGTATTTGTTGACAAACTAATAGGCATAAAATAAAATTAGAAATCAGTTCCAACCTTTCTTAGTCCAACCAGACCTGATACAATTATCTAGTCCTTCATCTCAGAATCAGTAAAAGGATCTCAGTGAAATTGTGAATTTAAAATGTGGGGGAGCATAAATTGAACTCATCCACATGATTCAGATTTTGTGACATCATATAGTTGCAAGAAGAGGCAGTACATAAAAAAATCTAAATAACCCAAAAACCTGTCAATAAGATGGTGTTAAAGGTTCTGGTAGAGTAAGATGGTTAGTTGGAGGTTTGCCATAAAGGATATATCTTCATAGAAGATACCCTGTCCTCAAGGCTGTAAGACGTTTTCCTCACAGATCTCTTAAAAGAATGGGCTACGAAATCTAGATGAGGCGGAATGGGGGGCTGTGTGCTTAGAAACCTTTCAGAAGAGAAAGAAGAAAATGCGAACAAGTGTAAATCTTGTTATTTGCTTGGAGTTTTTTGGCTTCTGTATCCTTCATAAATAGGTGCGGTTTCAGGATCTGAAAATGTAATGTCATCTGCAAATAACTGGTTCATAGATCTTGGTTTTTAAAATAAATTTATTTTAATGTAATTAAATTAGCAGATGACATAAATTAAGTTCTGGGATGCTGTAGAAATAAGGAAGGATTGCTACATGATACAGGCCTATCTTAATAACAGTAGGTGCTTTTTATCTTTTCAAGATTGTGTCCTCAACTTTCTGGAATGAATAACATCAAAATATAAGAATGCCTGTGGATTTAGTGGTGGTGTTTTGTTGTTTTTGTGTTGTTTTTTTTAAAATGTGTTTTAGTATTTTAAATCCCTTCAGATCTGTAGGTGAGTCTCTCAACTGCATGCTTCATTCATAACTCCGCAGATAACTACAGGAAAATTGTACTTAAACCTGCTTTTCCAGTCTGTAGAAATTGAGCCAATCTACTAAAGTTGAATATGAACTGCTTGTGAAAATCTAGTATGTTTTGAGAAAATAAAAGCAATCTGTTTCTTGTTAATGCACTTTAAACCATTGCAGACTGTACTACTATCACTGTATATGTATCTTATTACTGTATAGGCACTCATTTTCTTCTTTGTTTACAGTAAGCATTTTCTTTGGCATAGGGACTTAGTATTGAAAGCAAACTTTAAAGGTAAAGGAACATTTAAGCAGTGATCTATTGAAACAGAATCAAAACAGTGCCAGTCTGTGGTGCTGAGTAACAGTTTTGATGCATTTCATGAGTCTGTAATATGCATTTCTAGGCCAAATAAGTGTATAAAAATGAATTTGTGTTGTCCTAATCAAATATAAAATAGGAAAAGAAAGCCAAAGGGATACATAGTGTAATCCGCAAGAGGGATCAAGAGGGAAGAGAGGGGCTATGGAATCTCTGTCCTTGGGGGTATTCAAAACTATTAAAAATAAAATTTGTATAAGGCTCTGAGCAAGTGGATTTAACCTCAGATTTGACCTTAATTTGAAGAGGTGGGTGCACCAGGTGCCTCAAAGGGTTCACAGTGCCTCAAGGGTTCTCTATGATCAAAGTTACTGTGTGACTCTATGATCATATGAATAAAATGTTACCAGTTGCACTTTTATTTACAAAACTAGCTTGGATATACGATGTTGGATTAGTACTATCTTGCTACTTACGTTAAAAGCTGGCAAGATCAAATCTCTAACACTGTTTAGTGTTATAAAAGTTTTATTGACTGAGTTAGTTTGATTGTCTTGAAAGATCTCTTTCGGGAACCCTCCCATGAATTGCTTCAATTTAGGCTCACAAAGTTGAAGAGTGGGAAAATGGCAAAGCAAGATATACTGGTGTTCTTTTGGGGAGTAAAAAGCTGATTTGATATTGAAGTGACAAAAGGAGGGGAAATAATTAAATTGTTCATATTATTCCTTGCAGAATAAATAAAAATGGGTGAAACTTCCTAAAATATAAGGCTGGTGTGAAAGACTTGATCATCAACATATTGTAATTGCATCACTGCAGTTTGCTGAAGCATTTGCTATAAAGAGCAATTACAGTAAAACATAATCAGCACTTCATCTCATAATTGTGCAGACTGTTCAAAGCTGTTGGAAATTCTGCAGTGCCATGTGTGCACATTTGGCACACTGAAAATAGTGTTAATTTAACAATAAGAAAATGCTTGCAAATCACGATCAGAAGTAGCAGCAACTGTAGCACTGTGTTCTAAGGACTAACTATTCTCATGGTTAAAACTTGAGTTTGGAAGTCTTGGTTCTGTTACTTCCTCCAGCACAAAGTCCTGCTTAAAACCAGTTGCATCAGCTTGTTTTCT
>JAOXJK010000051.1:22620495-22639853 GCA_025774025.1 Xenus cinereus | reverse complement strand
TTGCATCAGCTTGTTTTCTAGGCTTGCTGAGCATCCAAACTGTCTTTTGAGAACTGTGGAGAATGAGCTTTTGTGATAGGAGTGTTCAGTACTTTCAACTTCCACTTTTGTTACTTTGATTCCCTTTTTGTAAATCACAGTAGTTCTTCCTGCACAGAAGTAGTTGAGTATGCCCCAACACCCAACCGGTTTGAATTATCGAAGGAGAGATAGGTGATAGTGAGGATATGAGTCTCCTGCAGGCACAGGAATTTCACTGTCATCGATTTTTCTTACAAATTTTTAGCCTCTCTCCCTTCCTTTGTTTCTGGTGGTACCCTTTACAGAGAGTAGAGTCCAGCAGATTTTAGGCAGAGCTGTGCTCCCTTTTATAGGGGGTAATAACTGGCTTTAGGAGCTGCTGTCAAAGAAAGTTCATTTGCAGCTGAAAGGCGGTAGTCAGCACAACCTTCAACTGCAGGAGCCCTGCTTCCTCTTGCCTATCTGCAGCAGAAACAAATTACACTACAGTCCACAAAGCTCGAACATCAACTGGATTTTATTGCTGTTAATAGTTTGAGAGGATCTGTAACCATTTGTGTGGCAAGAATAAGGCGTGTGAAGCACTGTGAGGAGCTCTTGTAGCCTTTGAACTACAGGGAAATCCATTGCACGCTATTTCCATCCCACGTATTTTATGGAGCTGTAGCCAGTGGTAAGCGCTGTGTACGGCATACATCGAAATACAGCAGCAGTACTTACTAGTACCTAGCCAGACATCTAGGTTTAATTTTGGTTAAAAGCTAGCACTTTCATCCAGTGCAATGCAAAAGTGTTGTGTTTTGTGAACATAGCTATAACAACAATTGGTTAGTTGGTGTCTTGATACTATTGAGTAGGATTCTAATGGGGATAATATCTTGTGAGGCTGTAGTTAAAATTAATTTGTCACTTGAAGCAGACGGTAATCTTATGATAAACATTAACTTGGCAAAAACTAGCGAGCTAAATATGTGTGTATTTACATATTTACTGACCTCTGGCTTAGTAATGGTGAGTAGTGTGGGGAGGACATTGGTCATCTGAAAAAATGCTTGGAAGAGGGATGTACTACGAGGGGGAGAGAGTAGTATAGAATATTTGAAGAATGGGGTGAATTCTTTAAAACTAATATTTCAATTTTCAAGACTTGGTTAAATCTTCAGAGCAAGGGCTATGTAGTTTCTTGGAGAGAATCAATTTACCTTAAATTTGTTTCAAGTTAAGAAATTGTGCAACTCATTCACCAGGGACCAGTTTATTCTAAGTAACTTGTTGAGTTTCTGAGCTGGAGTGTAAAATATCCTTTTAATAAAACCAAGGGAACAAAATTTCTTGAATAATTTCAGTGTTATCTAGACAAATAACGAAGTTGTATATTGGTTTAAAAAATATATAAATTTGAGTTAATGCCAAATATGAGCAAAGCACTATACGTGACAAATCTTGATAACTAAATTTGAACAATTAGTTGTGTTTCTCCTGAGTTATGCCTACTACAGCAGGCTAGGTTTGAGCTGATGTCACAATGGGATGATTTTATCGTTCTGTTGCTTGGACAAGCCTACTGGGAAGAGACTGAGAGGCTGGGGAAATAGCGGGCAGCTAGGCTGTAGTTGATGGTACAGTTTCACTTAAATCTACCTCTAGATCTTATAAGTGGATTTCCATAGTTGAAAACTGTTTTGAAGCTGAAAATAAGTAAAATTTTACAAAATCTTTTTCTAAATATAAGAAAACTTATTTCAGATTCATCTGAAACACTGCCTGTATTTCCCTGTGGAAAGACACCGCACAGACTAGTGTAATAACGTTTCTGTTGAGAAATGCAACTGTGGAATAAACCTTGACCCTTTCAGGAAATAGAGAATTTTATTTTCATACAAAAAAAATTGTAGAGAAGTACTTTTCAGTTTGTGATATTGTGTCTGCATCTGAATGTAGAATCCTTCTGTATGAATGCTCTGTTATCTGGAATATATCCACTTTCTGAATAGGAGTGGTTTGTGACTTAGGTAACTACTGTCTTTCAATTAGATGTCGTAATTTTAAGTTGAGTTTTTATCATGAAGATCTTGTGATCATCTGGGCTTGCTGTACTGACCTATGTTGTATGTATGTGACTACAGGTTTCAAAAGCAGAATAAGAATATGTGTGTGAAGCTTGTTTCTCTAAACACTTGCTGGGAAATATTCTGTTTGCTACTCTGAGTAGGTTCAGTGAACTGGGAAAAACATGTGTAAATCCCTCTCAAAGCTTGCATCACAGCAAGTTCAGGTGCCTAAAATTAAACACCTAAGTAAGCCTTCTGGATTTGAGAACTCCCAAAGCTCCCATTAACGATAATGCAAAACTAAGGCAAGTTTCAGTAACACTCAGGAGGGGTGAAGTTACTTGAATTGTTGTTGTCAATAATTTTGATTTTTATCCTAAAGCTAAGGCTGATACTCTGCTGACCAGTAAATATTGTCTATTGATTCTGTCACCCGAATCAATGTCTCCTGAACTGTATTTTGCTTTCCCTTGCTGCTTGCTTTCCTAGTGTCAGATGCAGGAGGAAGATGCAACTTGTAATTACCATTTAGCCTTTTAAACCTTCAGTTCTGGCTGCATGAAACTTAACAAAATGCATAGCCCTTGTGAACAGCAGGGGTCATTAATACAGGGTGATTTCATTTGTGTTTGGTAGAAGAGGAATGTTGCATGGCTTGGGGTATTTCTAATTAGCACTTATTGCACCATGTTGTTCCTACTAATTGGGATATTTTAGTAACCTATTCACAGCATTTTGTTCTTTTTCCCTAAAGAAAACCAGGCACAAGTAAAATTGCTTTGTTAATGTAAGAACGGGATGAGTTTTATCTCTAAATAAATAGTGTTGTCATAAAACTATGTTCCCAAAGGCAATGTTTTCCATTAAGAGCAAAAGGTTTAGCAAAGGTCCATTAGAATGGGATGTCTTCTGGTAATATCTAGGCAGTGAGTTCCAGGCACACTTACAGGTCATTCGCAGAGCAAACACTTGAAGACTGGTAGGTTGGTTGGTGAGGTTTTTTTATACTTGTGCAAACTGCTACATCTCTTATGACATTTTTCTCAGAAACTTGCTTTTCTAATCTCTAACCCAGTTGAGTTCACCCCTCTGCCTACTCAGAATATAAGATGGTCTAGGAGGTTTTTGATTATATGTTAAAACTTCCCAAATGGCAGATTATTTTCAGAAATAAATATCAGAATCCAAAACACTGCTTCTTCCTTGATTATGTTTTGTCCAACATTCTTGAAAATGGAGAGGGAGATGTTGGCTAACAGGATTGATATGTTTTATGAAAGTATCAGTTTCATGTCTTTGTTTTTTCCTTACCATCCTCCTGTAGCGTTTTCACGATGCTTGTTTCATTTTTCTTTAAATGTGATGGAGAATCTATGTCTAGATTACCTTCTTTCCTTCTTCCCATTTAAGTGACTAGATTCTGTTTGAGAGTTGCAGCCCAGGCGATCCCCTTTCTTTATCCTCACATTACCTTGGATGTCTCTATTGTAGTCCAGTCTATTGATCTTGGCAGAGAGATATTATTTCATTTATTAAGTAATTTCTACTATTGAATGGCAGAGATCATGATTGCCAGCTGTTGCTAGATATGGCCTAAGAGACTAAAATGGTGGATTTAAACTACCACATTTTAGATAATATCACACAGGAGTGGCTGTAATAATGATCTGGATTATTGCTTGCACAGGCACTGTGACTGTGCTGTTGACTGTAATGACGGTTGCTGAGACTTTTCTTTAAAAAGACTCAGTATTCAGTCACAACATTTTTGTCATAAATTTGTCATAATACTTCCACATGGTATGAGTGTGTTTTTATTTTTTGAACACTCTTCCATTTCCCATGACCCCTTATTTAGCCGTTCAGCCTGTGTCCTGAGTGTGGAAGAGCAGATGAGGGTAAATAAATGTAATTTTTGAATTATTCATGTAAGAGTTAAGATTATATATTCTTTCATAATGTGTGCTTTGATAGTTTTTTTTTTAAAGTAAACCATCTCTCTTGCTTTGTTCAGGAAAAAAAAAGGTTAATTTGTATAAAACTAAACTTAATCCTAGAATGTGTCCAGGAGATTAAAATATTTCACATAAAATTTAAAGCAAACTAATTAAATATTTGTTTGTCTATCTTAATTGATTTTCTACAATGTTAATCTTAAATCCATTAAAAGAATTGAATATATCACTGGAACAAACTGAAAATTATAAAAGGAATTTATCAATTAAAAAAAAAAGGATCTGTTGGGATGGAGAATTCATTAAATTCTTAGACCTGTAAATATTGCTATGAAGGTTGAATGAGAAACTGTGACTCCACATCCTTGAGGGAGGGAATGGGTCACCAATAAGGTCAGGTTGAACTGTCCCCTCAGATGATGGACCTCATACACTTCCTGTGCATTGAGTTGACTTTAGGAAGGGGAGGTGCTTCCCAAGATCTCCAACTTAACTCTTCATCATCACTCCCAAATTCAGGGTTACTTGTTGAATAATGACCACAGGATCATTGAGGTTTGAAAAAGGACCAAGAGGTCTCTGCTCCAGCCTCCTGCTTGAAGCAGATTTAGCACTGGATTCGGAGCGTGTTCTTTAGGGCTTTGTCCAGTTGGGTCTTCAAAACTTCCAATGAAGGAGACTGCGCAACCTTTCTGGGATCCTGTTCCAAAGCTAGGTTGTCCTCAACAGTAAAAAAAGGTTTAAAAAAAAAAGTGTATAGCTCCTCTGTCTCTGTGTTGTCTCTTGTTCTTCTGCTGTACACCTCAGCAAATAGCCCTGGTCCCATTAAGTCTGGCATAAAGTCTGTTCTTTCAATCACTGGCATAAATAGAATCGTCCTGTGTGTATGTATATGCTATAGGCTTTTATATCTTCTCACTCACTGGAAACCCAAAACAAAACGTGTCTAGATCTCAAAAACATAAGCAAAATATGAACAATAAATTTAAAGTTGTACTGTAAGAGGTTAGTGGGGGGCAAAAAAAGGACATTGGCAAGAAGAATGTAATTTAAGAGGCTGCAGCCAATTTCTTCATAACTTAGAGCTGTCCTGCAAACAGTGACTGTGTAGTAGCTTCTCTGTTCTTTTTGACCTTCTGCCCTCAACTTCTTGACAACTTGTTAAACTCCTGATAAACCTTTTAACACCTACAACTTTTTCCTTTTAAGTAGTAACAAGCTACTGTTTCTGGCAAACTTCAAGTTTTGACTTTTTTGTTAAAGTTGGAACAAGTCTTTTCCCCATCATTAAATTTTAACATTTCACATTTTCAAGTATTTGGCTACTAACACAGCATTACTTTTAATGAGAAAATGCAAAGCTGATTTCTCGCCAGCTGTCACAGTCAAATAGCTTGGCATTAAAAGCTATCAGAGAGACAAGCTGTAAAATAACATCAATGGCTAAATAAAATGTTTGTTGGGAAATGTATAGAAATTATGTGTTTGCAATTTCAAAGACAATTAATTACACCTGGACTATTTTTTTTACCCTTTAAATATTTTAAAATGCATCACAGTCATATTAAAAATGTGATGCTTTCTTTGACTTTTTCAGGCTCTGCTCCCATTCATTCCAGTTGCAAGACTGTGACTGACTTGGCATTGACTGCTTCATATTTTAGGATGGTTAAGCATTAAAAAATGCTGAGTTTCAAGATTTGTGTTTTAAGCTGCTCATTTTAGCTATAGTAAATTTTAGTTCTTAGAAATGTCATTTCCAGAGGGGGTAATTCAACAAAAATTGCAGTTGAGCATAATATTTAACAACTTTCCAGAAGATAAATTGTTTTTTCTCTTTCTGGGGGTATTGGAAGTGCTTGTCTCTTTGGGGGCTGATTTTCCATCGAAGTCCTTTCAGTAGAATGGGGTAGAACTAGTTGCTAGTTTGACTTAAGATTTTAGAAAGGATGTTTTATTGAGCAGTTTGAGAGGTGTAGGAATGTTATGAATGAACATACCTAGGATGGGGGGATTTTTAAATTATTTTTAAAGGAAATCAGGTTTCTGAAAAACTGTGTCTGTGTCTCTGTCTCACTTCTACATGTCTTTGTCAAATGTAATTTCTGCTAATGGGAAAAGCTCTCTCAAGCTCTTAAAATAAACCTAAACAAACAAAACCCCCCAAACCTCTTCCCAAAACTTCAGCTGATGTCATTAACTGTTTCTCTTTTTGAAGGCAAAGTTCAAAACTGAACACCTGATTATAAAAGTCATTCTTGGAGAAATCAAATGGAGATATGAAATGTAACATACAGTTGTCACGATTGCTATATAAAATGTAGTTTCAGAGAAGGAGAAGACTCTGAATATTCTGAAGGCAGGATACAGAATTGTGTATTATTTAGTTAATAATAAGTTACCACTTGAATGGTTCAGCTGGACGAGCTGATGGGTGGTGCTCATTCTCTGTTGTGGGCTCCTGTTTTTCCCAGTATTTCACCTTTCTTGTCATTTGCCAGTTTTGTGAGAACTCATCTGCTTCGGGGGGAAGAGATATGTTATGATCAGTGACTGCTTTTTTTATTAGTAAGCTAGTGCCATAGGCAAGTTGTCCTACTTTAAGTGGCCTTGCATTTCAAAAGTGCAAGGCATGCACAGTAGGGATGAAGTGTGTGGGACCAGGGGTAGATGGAGGTGCTGAACACGAAGAAAAAAAAAACCAAACAACAAACCACATCTATCTCCAAGTTCAACTTCCTGTTTTAAGGTACCCACAGCTTTCATATGAAGTCCAACATTTTTCTTTGGTATTACACAGTCTTCTCTTTCCATTTGTTGAAAAAGAACACCCATTGATTAGATGTTTATGAATGCTTAAACTGTTGGGGTCGATATTGGTTAAGGATGGTTGGATAAGGTATTTTTGTCAGTGCTTACTACCAAATGCAAACTGTACTCACACCTTTTGTTTGAGGTTGCTGTTTCATGCTTCACAGGGTATACTTTTTCTGCATATAATATTAAGCTGGTGTAATCTCTCATGTATTTTATCAAAAAAAGAAATATATTTACTATCACGTAGATGAATACTCTCCAGCATTGCACGGTTATACTATACATGATAGTGTGGGTGCAATTCATTTTTTAATATGAATGATAGAAGAAAGTCCCAACTGCACGGTGGATGTGAAGTTAGGACATAGCCTTTGTCTGTGCATCATAGCTTGGAGCATAATTTGCCCTCTGCATTGACTCTAGTAGAAAGCTTTATTTATCAAGGGCTTTAAGCCACTGTTCTGTGGTGCGCAGCATTTCAATCCCATGCTCTTATTTGTGTATAGGGGTGAACATCCTCCCCTTTGTTGTTATGTAAAAGCATTCTTGTTCTGAAGTACAAATCGGACTTTATGGCCTTTCGTAGCGGGAGCCGGGAAAGATCTTTCAGATTGTTTACAGCCGTGTGTGCTGCACTCGCAGCTGCAGCAGAGCCTTCCCCTGCCTCATTAAGGTATAAATTAAAGAACTGAACAAACACAGTTCCCTGCAGACATCCTCTGTCGCCTTCCTGCTCCACACTCTGTGCCTCCGAGTGCATTTTTCCACCCGTGGCTGCTCTGCGGGCCCTGAATTAGACACGTGGCTCCCCCAGCAGAGAGGTCAGCGTGGCTGCAGGTGTAACCTCAGTCCTTTTCCTGCCAGCCTGGATTTCCAGTTGGAAGAGAGCATCATTATGGACAGGACGTTTTTAGGACAGAAGTATTTTGTACAGCTTTTAGCACTCTGGCTCCTGATAGCAGCCCCTGGGGCAGAATAAAAGACTCATTCAGTCGTGTGACAAATCATAAAACCTGCACCAGAGTCTTGTTATCCCGTGGCTGATCCGACCTCTGCTTAGCACGGCTAGAAATTTTTTCTTTCTCTTGTCAGACAACTTCAACATGAAATGAGCCATCTTAAAGTGCATCTTTTCAGTGGCAATTAATCCCTACTTCAAATGAAGATCTGTGTTCAAGCAGATGACAAACAGTAGTCTGATTTTTCTCAAGGAAGAATTGAGGCTTTAGCAACAAAAACAAAAACGTGCTGAATAGCAGCATTTTAAAAGTAGGACTGTCAGGAGATATTATTCCTGTCAAAACTACAGGCAATAATAAGTCCAGAAAAGGAATAGTCAAACCCTTTGCTTTTTTGCTTCCTTATTTAGAAATAGTGTAGAGATGTAGAATGATTGTACGGTACATGGTTACGATATTGATGGAACCTTTAAAGTTTGTCCTGAAAATTAGGCAGCACCTCATCAGCAGCTCATTTTTGTACCAAAACCACGGTGGTGTTAGTGTTCTTGCAATTTTGTTAGTGGCATATGATGATGGTGGATTCAGCTCCCATGCTTTCTTTAACGCTAACAGTATATCCCATATGTCATGTGAACTCAAGGCTTAGATAAATTTCTAATGTTGGGAGAGCAGGGACAGGAAAATTTATTCCTCTTAGAAGGAATTCTGCAGTAAGACCAGGATGTACTCTAAACGTTATATGAAATATGTAATCTCATTTGTATGGATTTGATTTTACTTTGAAATTTGCCAGTTCTGCCAAAAAAATCCTTAAAGCATACTTGCTATTTCTATTTTCTATCCTAGAAATCGGCAGAGCTATTTCAATATAAATTACAAGGTAATTTTCAAATCTTGAATATTCATAACCTGAAGTAATTTTATTCAGAAAATTATGGGTGGAATTCCCAGCTCCCAATGATCAAGGAAGATGTTTCTGAATGGGACAAGTCTTTAAAATCTGAAACTAGAATATTGTTTTAAACTCCCTTCTGACTGATATTTTCATATACTTCTATACCAGTTGTATGCTGTAGAAATTGCAGCACTTCTTTGAAATTTCCAATAATTTGAGACCTTCTAATTATGTCTCTTATTGATCAGCATGCTCGAGACTAGTGTAGGTATAATCAATGATCTGTGACCCTCTGGGAGGTCTCTAGTGTGCTAATTCAAAGCTTGTGGATAATTCAGGAACAATAGCATAAGCCTTCATGGGTTTAGGATGTTTGCATTGGAATTAACGCACTTGCTAGTTCAAACCAAAGGCTTTGCAAGCCAAATGTCAGATTAGTTTTCTGTTAAACACTTGTCATTAACATGTCACTAGAAACCTGTAAAATTGCAGTGGTAATCTTTATCAAATTCCGAACACAAACCCAGCATTTATTTGTTAATAATGTAGAAAAATCTTGAACAGCCTTGAAAGGCTAAAGCCTTTCTGTGCTTTAGCATTTCTTCAGTTTCATAAATGGATAGAATAAATATAGCCTAGTAATTTAATGACTATTTGAGTGGTCTCAAGGCCATAATTTGCTGAAATGTAATGAATTATTCTTTGTGAGGGAGTATGGCATGGTATATTTTACTACTTCCCCCCCCCGCCCTTGAAGCTGCCTTCACTTTTTTGTGTGTGGTTTTTGGGTTTTTTTTCCTTGGAGAATAAATTGTACAGGAATGGGTTTTAAGAGGGACATGATGTAGCATCTTTTTTTCTGCCCAGAAACAAAAAGTCTCCAATGTGATTAGTATGTGAAGAAAGCACTGAAGTGAAAACTTCCCTGCTATTATAATTTAGTCTTGATTGTGAATTGCCTTCTATTCTGCCAGCCTTGGTGTTAGTCTGCCTGAGAGTAAAGGAAGGTGGAGGGACAGCTAGTTACAGTCAATTGCCTTGATTTTTCTAGTAGCCCCTATGGGTAAACATAGCAAGTTTAGAAAATTCTCAGTTCTAGCTGCACTGTATAAGGAAACTCAGCTTTCTGTGCACCTTTCCACAGCCAGCTCAAAATCTCACTCCAGTTTCTTCAGTTTTCTCTTAAAATAAATTCTGCTTTGCTAAAATTTAAACCATGAAAGTAAGTTACTGCAGCCTTTTCTGACCAAACTCTATCAATGGCTATCTGCACAGTTTGCTGAAATCCTTCATCATGAAAGACACTCTGGCGTGGCTGCTACAACAGTCTGCGCCCAATATTCCTTCCAAGTCATTCTCTTTGGGGAAGAAAGAGATGTCTGGCAGACTAGCTAAGAATAGGAGAGTGTCTTTAGGCTTGGCTTTTTGATCCTGTTAGTCCCCAGGCGGAACTATAAAAACGCAAAAAGCTGAGTTATCTCCTTGTCCTAAGAGATGTGTTCTGGTTCACTTGTCATGTCAATGCTTACACTTCGTTATCACATGAGTCTCCTAGAAAATGCTTTACTCTATAAACAACTATTATTTAAGCACAGTACTGTGATAATAGTTTATGCATGCTGACATTTAATGGGGATCGTAAGTCTTATGGGTGGGAATGTAGATAATTACCTGTTATTCATGTATCACATGCAATCAGAAAGCTCCAGCTTGCATTCAAGATCCCCTCGACCGACTGGCCACACTCTTCCCTACACAGCCCAGGATTCCATTGGCCCTCTTGGCAACAAGGGCACATTGCTGGCTCATGGAAAGTTTGCTATGGTTCATCACTGCTTGTTAATGATGGACCTGAAGATATTTAAACTAAACGTAGCAGGCTCTGGTGATGCTGTGGAAAGTAACTGTGGCAGAGAGTGAGCGATAGCGTGGGGTTACTTCTAGCGCTGGCTGTGACTGCTGTGCTCTGTCTCTTTAGGTTGGCTGCTCTGCCAGAGAAACCCCCGACCATCGACTGGGCCCACTACAAGGCTGCTGTTGCTAAAGCTGGCATGGTGGATGAGTTCCAGAGTAAGGTCAGTGTCTTTACAGGCTGGGTATTGCTTTTCTTGGAGGTTTAAATGGGGAATGCCTTTGGTGTGAGAGGGAAACACCAGAAGTGACAGAGAAGGTTGGTTTTGGCTGGCAGATCCCCCAGCTGTACACCCTGCAGGTCAGTGTCGCTGACCTTGAGGAGGTCACCTCAGTGCCATCGTTCAGGAGGAAACCTGTGGCGTTGTACAGCGAGAAAGTTGGTGAAAGAAAACTTGATAAATTATTTTTTCTGCAAAACTGAATTTTTCCATAGAGCCTCTCCTGAATCAAACGTTTGAAGTATTTCTCTAACTCCCTGAATGGAAGAAGGTGCCGAGTGTGGCTCTACACAAGCCAAAACGCGTAAAGCTAGCGGGTGCCTGCAGGGGTTGCCCTCCTCTTTATAAGCAGAAATTGAAAAGCACGAGCGAGGTGTTTGCTGAAGGACACGTGGTGTCACTGACACTGTAGAAATTGGGCTCCCCAGGCTGGGAGGACCCACTGACGTCACGTGGATCTGGGAACTTTGTCTTGGGGGAAATCAGTCTGTGATATGATGAGGCTTTGGTATTAGACTTTTCTTGCTTCCTTGCAATGTGGTACTTTGCTCTTTACAGAGCTGGGCTGAATGTGAGTGGTGTTACGTGTCCTGGTGGTGGTGTGCAGTACAGAATGGATTGCTTTAAGCTCACGGGTGAGCGGTGCTGCTGGTGAAGGATGCGGTCAAGCTCCAGTGATCAGTTTTAGAAAGTCTGTGAACTTACGCAGTTGTGAGTGTATCCTATGAAGAAAGGAGGGGATGCTTCTCCGCTGCTTGGGAAAATGACCTTGCTGTGAAGGATTATTTCAGTCAAATGGTATAAACAATTTTCTCTTTCGATGTACAGTTCAGTGCACTGAAGGTTCCTGAGCCAAAGGATACACAAACCGCCAAAATTGATGCCCAGGAGGCGGAAGCTGTAAGTGTTTAACCTGTTCCCCTAATGCTGGGGTTGTCTCTGACTTCTGTGAGGATGGGGAAGGGAGAGAGGGGTATTTTGTATGTGCATCTGCACAGGCTGGGCAGCCTGAGCTGGAGCACGGCTCTGGTCCTCACACCCGTCTGTGGCTTTTGGCTAAACAAGAGGATCCCTGCACGTGGGAAGGGCTTGGCTATTTGGGATTTGATCAAGATTCTGTCCACTTGTCTAGTGTAATGATGATGAAAGTTAATGCCAACGTAAGGCATGGGGCAGCAGGTTCACTCTAGGTCACTGTCTTTATCATAAGCGTATTCACCACGTCCTCTGCTTTCCTGCAGGCAAAGAGCACTGCTGAGTATGTGCAGGCTTCCAAGGCTCGTATTGCCCAGTATGAGCAACAAGTAAGTCTGGACTTTGCTTGGTGAATATTCTCTTTAACCCAGCTGGGCACGCACCTTGTTCTTACTTGTGTGTGCTTTGCTCTTTCTTGCTGACAAGTGACTTGTAACGTGTTTGTCTCTGCTCTCCCTCCCTTCAAGCTTCAGAAGCTCAAAAGCATGATTCCCTTCGAACAGATGACGTTTGAAGACTTGCACGATGCCTTCCCTGAAACCAAACTGGACAAGGAGAAATATCCGTTCTGGCCCCACAAACCGATTGCTGATCTGTAAACTTGTCTGGAAGCGGTTTGTCTTAACGACTGTCAGACTCTATGATCTTTTAAATAAAGTAGTTTCCCTCCTGTCTGTGGCTCAGATCTTAGATGCGAGGTTGCAAGGTTTTGAGGCAAGTGGAACAATACACTGATTTGCAAACAACCCACTTTTCCTCGATTTTTGTCTTTTCTACCCGTGAGCTTGTTTTCCTAGGAAGGACCAAAATCCCGGCTAGACCTGTTCATCAGACTGAGTCCTGTTGCATCTGCTGTAACACAAATAAACCGACTCTTCATCTTCGTAACCACGTGGTGCAGGGAACGTCGTTCTGCCGTTGCAGGCAAAGAGTTGCTCAGAGCTGAGGGTGTAAAGGCTTTTGAGCTACTGGAGTGTATTTAGTAGTGAGCTGGGACGCGATGGGAGATGTCTCTAGTTTTACTGGGAGAGGTCTAGGGATGTTTTCTACGTTGTTTGTGATGGTTTAGGTGCAGCCAATTGCAAAAGGAGTTGAAGGAGTGTAGATGTGTTGAGATAACACTTTTTTTTTTTTTTTTTTTTTTTTTTTTTTTAAATCGTCCCAGGTATCGCCCCATTAACCCTGGTGATCCTACTGTTCTCTGTCCTGGGGTTTCTGAATGGTGCGGATCTCACTGAAACTCACAGAAACCAGTACAAACACTTTAGGCTTGGTTGTTTTATTTAATTATCTGAGGTGAAATTCTTAAATGCCTTTTCCCAGAATCGATTCACCTCTGTAAGAGAAGGGCCTTAACTCCTGTTTCTGATGGTCGTGTTTGTGATAACAATTTGTGATGGATAGAACAAACTTACTATTCCCCAATTTCACAGCTGTTTTATTCAAATACTTTGCTGGCCCAGAGAGTACTGATGAACTGGAGTACAGAGCAAGAAGCGTGCAGATCTCATGCCCTGTGGGTTTGGGTTTTTAATTTTATTTTTATTTTATTTAGGCAACTGAAACAACTGCAGCTGTATGAATCAAGCAGGAAAAAAAAAATTGCAGTGGAGGGGTCAGAAGCGATACAAGGGAGAACAACCGAATGAGCACTGTGCGGAGCTGGTCTCTAGCTGCTCCATTTTATAGAAATAATAGCGAAAAAAACCAAGGAGAGGAAGAAATGACTGTAGAGAAGCACCTTCTCCAGCACTGGTAGAAACGGGTCCTGCTCTTGCGGTTGCCAGCAGGGCTTGGCTGGTTGCCCTTTCCCCCAGCCCTTGGGCAGGTTCAGCAGCTGGGTGCCCTCCTTGGCCGGGTGTTTGTTGCGCTGGTTGGTCACGGCTGTCATGGCCAGCTTGGCACTCACCTCTGCCAGCAGTGGATAGCCCGTGTTGGTAAAGGGGGGGCTGGTGGGTGACTACCAGGGCTGATCCTGCCCAGGGCACTTGGTTGCCCTGAGGAAATCCACCCTCACCCCGAGGAACCGTCAGGAAAGCGCGGGTGACCCAACCTGCTTGTTTAAGAGGTTATGGGTGGCCTTACCTGGTTGAAAGCTTCCGAGAGCCTTGTCTAAGCGCAGGGATTTGTGCTGCTGGTGCAACAGGAAGAAGGTGTCTAAGACAGCCATGATCATGAGCAGGAAGGTGCCTAAGAAGAATACCACTGCAAACGATATGAAAACAAAGAAAGCCCTTCATAATTGGCTTAATTTTATTGAACATAATCCTGTCTGTGGTCAGTAGCCATGTGGGGAAGGGGGGATATTTCTAACTGCAGCGAGCTGGTAAAGCTCAGCTGTTCATGACTTCAGTGTTCATGAATGTGTCCCTCAGTGCCGCAAAGATCTTCCTCAGGGTTGTCACCTTTGTAAAAATCAGTTATTTTTTCCTCAATAAAGGTGGGTACCTATCATGGGTGGTTTGTTGGAGGAAGTTGGCAGGATGTTGTTGAGAATCACAGCTAACATGGAGCTGCCGAGGATGATGGCAATCTGGAAACTGATTTTCTCCTCGAGAGAGCTGGGTCCGAACAGCACAGCCATATCCAGCAGATACAGGGCGCATGTCGGGAGGATCAGGTTCAAAATATACAGAGTGGGTCGTCTCTCCATGGAAATCTGTTGAAGAAGATGGACAACATCTGGGTGAGCAGGAGATAAGTTATGGTGTTGGGTGAACGTTTGTTCCCTAATGTAGAAAATTGTCTTGTTTCATACCACGTAGGTGATCATAGAAAAATGTTCGTTGTCCAGCTGTTCCATGTATTCAATGATGCTCAGGTTGGTGAACTTCCACTCTCCGTCAGTTAGGAAGTAACTCTGGCTGTCTTTCATCATCTCAGCTGGTGACCGTCGCGTCTTCATGACAAGGTCTGTTGCTGCTTGGGCAGGAGGCAGAGGAGGAGAGAAGTTGCAGAATTTAGGTATTTATTACAGGTCAGTTATTTCCTCTCCCTTTCTCTCCCAACCAGGGGTGCGTGCAGATGGGGAAAGGTGATGTTTCTCCCACTGCTGGGGTTTCTTAGCCCATCAGGGAGAAATTAAAAGGGACTCGGTGCAAGAGGCTTGGCTGGACCTCTGGAAAAGTGGATCAGAGGGGAAATCTCCAGTATGTTAGGACAGTTGTCCTTTGTGGGTGGGAGCTGGAGGGTTTTGTGTCAGCTCTACTCATTTTTCCACCCTTCCTGCTGGGATGAACTCTGACTGCAGTTTGGATCCCTGAAACTGTCCTTAATTCCCTTTTGTTTCCATGGCCTTCAGGTATGTTTAAAGATCAGTCCTGCAAAATTGTATGTGACCAAGTAGCCTTGTCGCAGGAAGCCTCCGAGTCTCTTGGCTTGTAGAGAACAGTCCCTGGGGGGACTTGCCACAGAACGTCCAGATGCTTCCAGAGACATTGCTGGGAAACGTGCCAAAACAGAATCACAGTGGTTTTAGCTCATTTTTCCCTGTGTTACTTGACCTCAATCCTGCTAACCCAGCGTGAGCGTGTGGTGCTCCTATAAAGGAACCCAGAAGTTAGCTGGGGTCCATCTCATCTATTCCTCCTTCTGCAAATTTAGCCCAGCTGTGGTAAAACTCAACTTCCCGCTGTACCTGGGTAGAGGTATGAAGCTACAGTCAAGTTGCATGTCTGGGTGTCAAAGGGAAACTTGAGGATCATCAAGCTGCACGTTAAGGTGACCTGGAAGGGCTGGGAGGAGTTGAAGCTGCCATTGTGCATCACGGCCATGTAATCCAGGTTCGAGCTTTGCCCGTTCACTCTGGGGGAAACAAAAGCGGAGAGTGACCGAGCTCCACGACGCTGTGATGCTCCTCAGTCCCACAACAGCCCGGGCTGTAAGCGTCCTTTCGGGAGGGGGGACCTCTGCGCTGTCACCCAGCCTGGGGATGTGGCAGTGAGGGGAGGAAACCTGGGGCTTGAAGAAGGGCTGGTGGGAGCCTCTGGACTAAGGTTTGCAGGAGCTCTGCACCTCCTGAGGAAACTCCTGCCCCTCTCCCCTCTGCTTCCCCCTCTCAGCTGGCGTAGGGGCTCATTTCTGGGTCTGTTGTGCTGCAGACCTGCCTCCCCCTCTCCTCCCCACCCCCCCAAAGAGCCAGCGGTGGTGCCCGTCCCTCTGTCAGACCCAGAGGGCTCTGTCCTGCAACTTAACAACAAACCACCAAGGGTCATTCCATTCCACGGCATTGCTGGTCTCTGCCGCTCCCTCAGCTTCAACTACAGCCCAGGTGGGACGTTTCTGGAGGTTTCAGTATTACAGAGCCACAAAGTGCTTTGGATAAACTGCGGTCACCATTAATCTAAATTACAAGGTTCTTGGTTACAGAGAGCTCATGGGAACAACTTTTAACCGTATGGGTTTATCCCATTTCCTACCCCAATACCAACAGTTTGCATCCATCGCATTTCTCTTAAGCCAGTGGATAAAAATGAAAGGGGAACCTACTGCTCTAAAATGAAGATGGGGGGAGACCAATACGTATTGGTGGGCAGAATGATTCTGGAAATGTTACAGAAATCCTGCGGGTCCCAGGTCGCCAGAGTGTTTTTCCACTCCTGGGGGAAGAAGTTGCAGGAGAGAGATGAGTGCCCGGCTCGGTCCCAGCCATGGTGCTGGGCATCACAGGAGAGAAATGCTCTTCAGGGACCTACCAGGTTCAGCACGAAGTAAAAAGTGACCGTCTGGAGTTTTTCGATCTGGAGAAACAAAAGGGAAGGTGTTTAGCTGATTTTTCTGAGGTCCATCCAATGCAGAGCCCAGCAGCTCTCCCCTGTTGCTCTTGCAGTGGACAGCACAGGTTGCAGAAATGCAGGAGGAGAGCCCAAGGATCTTGGTCCTACGGCTGAAAAGTGGGAGCATACGGTCCAATGGTTTGGAAAAAAAATAATACATTATTGTTAACATTTACATGCCAGTGCCCTGCAAATGCATTGCTCAGCTCAGGCGCTCTGCAGGGGTGTTTTTAGAGCCCGCTATAAAGCGCACTGTTTGTCCAAACCTGCCTCTGAACTTTTTCCTGGGAGTAGGTGGGAGAAAATACTCCAGATCTTCCAAAAACGCTTTCAAACAGCAGAAAGCTGAAGAAGAAGAAGGAGCTGATTCTTGTCCCCATGGCCTCGCTGGCCCAGCCCTGCCTGGCAGAAGGCTCAGATCCCAACCTGACAATTGCCTGGTTTTCTGTTACAATGACTCGAGAGGAGTTTTGGGTCCTTACCACAGAGAGAATGGCCACCAGCATAAAATCCATCTTCACTTCCAGAGGCTCCTTCAGGTCTGTCTTGGGCAGTATGTGTGCGTGCAGCTTGCTGTGAGAGGAGACGTTCAGGTGCTCGACAACATCGTAGTAGGTGCAGACGTACCTCGGGGCAGCCCCTGCTAGGAAAAAAAAATAAAATAAATCCACTGGAATCAGAAAAGGATCAGGCGAGATCTCAACCCGTGTGAGAGAGATGTACCGAAAGAGAAGGCGTGTGGAGTGGTGGATGTGAAAAACATCCTTAACGTGGGTGAATCCCTTCTCAGGTGGATGAGAACAGAATTCCTCAAAGCTCTTCTATTCCTCCCGGACTTACCTGCCCCGAGAGCAAAGGTGAGGATAGCTACAAAAGCTCGCTGCATCGTCTCCTGCTTCCAAATAAGGAGGCAAATGGTACCGTGTGTCTTATGAACAGTTCCAGAACACGTCATTTCTTATGTAGAAGTTGATTTGGTATTTATTAATGAGGGACGGATATTTTGTAAACAGAAGACAGACATTTTTATATATTTATTTGCATTGAAAGGAAGAATTTGCTAATGGTTTGATGCACTCAGCTGGCTCTTGGGAGCAGCCTTTAGTTGTGGTAAAGGAAAAAATAAGGTCATTAAAAAAAAAAAAAAACAACAATTTGAGGGAGAGGAAAAGAAAGGGCCGATCTCCACAAAGAAAAGGCAAGGAGCCAGAGCCACTCAGAAACAAATCTTGTCTCGTTTAGAGGGCTGAGAGTCTGCTGCAACCCCACTAAAATGGAATAGGAATTAGTGCTTGTGCGACGGGAGGGGAGCCGGGGAGGCGGAGGAGAGGCTGCTCTCCTTCGAGCCTGTCCTGCTCCCCCGCAGCCCAGGCTGTGGGTGTTACTGTGTCCCCATTTCCCAAAGCACCCAGACTTTCACACATTTTCTGGTTTTGCCTCCTTGCTCTCAAGGTTCTTCTCCAAGTCCCCACGGTTAAGATGAAAGGCTCAGAAATTCGTTTTTTACACCTCTGTCCGTCTTTCCCTCAGCCACCCTCCTCTTCATCACTGCCTTTTTTTCTCTGCTGTGGTTACATTGATACCTCCAGGTGCTCAAAGTGATGGTTCCCTTGGGCAGTGGCTCCAATTCTCGTGTGGTTGGGAACTCTGATTCTGCTGGGACATGACAAATGGCACTTTATTGTTGTGGCCTCTGGTTGTGTCAGAGGTAGGAGGTGGGAAGCGTATGGGCCACGAGACGGGGTTTGAATCAGATATTAGGGGCACGAGGAGAAGTAGGGGTGACCTCTCTGCTAGGGCTTGAGGGTTGTGTTGGTTGTAGGAGCTTACACTGGTGGGTGACAGTGTCGCTAGAGGTGGGACAAGGTTGAGCCCCCCGAATGAGGTTCTAGAGGTGACTTGGCCTCCAGCAGTCCCCTGCATCTGCCGGCAGCTGGTGGGACATGAGTACGTGGGAGCTGCGAATCTGCCCTGTTGCTCTGCAGACTTTCGGTGCCCACCGTGTCCTGTCACAGCAAGGTCCTCAGCTCCACTGCACGCTCTGCACCACATCCCTCCAGCAGCAGCTCACTGGGAGGGAGAGAGGCAGGAGGGAAGCTGGACCAGGCTGAGTGAGGCAATGGGATGACTTGGATGCCCAGCGAGAGCCCATGCTGCACTGTTATGGTTTGAGAAACCCACAACAATTTACTGTCATTTAGACAAGTATTCTGTCACCTGATGATCCATCCACACCTGGGAAGGGGAATCAGGAAAAAAAAAAAGGAAAGCTGACAGTTGAAACATAAACAGATTTAATAGAATAAGACTAGATAATTAACATTAATAATACGAAAGCACCAGTATTGATCCCGGTACCAATATAAAATGCACAGGGACTATCCTCAGCCCATTCCATCAGAAGGAAGCTGTGACTGAATAATTAACATTAATAACACTAAAGAACCAATATTGATCCTGGTACCAATACAATCCCCAGCAGGGACAGCCAGCGTGGGACACTGTGAGCGCTGTGGCTTTGGGAGGACGGGAAGGGCTCAGGGCTCCGGCAGCAGGGCAAGGAGTTCTCAGGGTGGCAGCCATCAAGGGAGAGAGAGAACTTCTCAGTAAACTTCCCTCCAGAGCTGTCTGTAAAGGAAATATTGTCACCAGCTCAGACACTAGAGTCTTCTGAAAGTGCTGTTTTCCCAAGCATTGTCAGAATCACAGAATCACATGGGGTTGGAAGGGACCTCTGGAGATCATCTAGTCCAACCCCCCTGCCAAAGCAGGTCC
>JAOXJK010000051.1:22600447-22611419 GCA_025774025.1 Xenus cinereus | reverse complement strand
GCAGGGACACCTCCCACTAGAGCAGGTTGCTCAAAGCCCCATCCAGTCTGGTCTTGAACACTTCCAGGGATGGGGCATTCACAGCTTCCCTGAGCAATCAGTGTCTCACCACTCTCACAGTAAAGATTTTTTTTCCTAAGATCTAATCTAAATCTCCCCTCTTTGAGTTTAAAACCATTACCCCTCATCCTATCACTATGCTTCCCGATAAAAAGTCCCTCCCCATTTCTCCTGCAGGCCCCCTTTAGGTACTGGAAGGCTGTTATAAGGTCTCCCCAGAGCCTCCTCTTTTCCAAACTGAACAATCCCAACTCTCTCAGCCTGTCCTCACAGGAGAGGTGCTCAAGCCCTCTGATCATCTTTGTGGCTCTCCACTGGATTTGCTCCAACAGGCTCATGTCTTTCCTGTGCTGAGGACTCCAAAGCTGGACATAGTATTCCAGGTGGGATCTCATGAGAGTGAAGTAGAGGGGCAGAATCATCTCCCTTGACCTGCTGGCTACACTGCTTTTGATGCAGCCCAGGATGTGGTTGGCTTTCTGGGCTGTGAGTGCACGTTGCCAGCTCATGTTGAGCTTCTCCTCCACAAACACCCTCAAGTTCTTCTCCTCAGGGGTGCTCTTAATGCATTCTCCGCCCAACCTGTATGTGTGGCTTGGCTTAGTGATTGCTTACTGGAATACTGAGTGTTTATAGATTTAATTTGCCCCATGACTTCAATCAGTTTAATTTACAAGTAGATGCTTTTGCAGGAGTTCTGAGGGCTGCTTTATGACATATTTTTATTAATAAATACTAAATCATTTTTTTCCCCAGCTTAATAAGTATGAACGCTCTGTTGCTGGACACAGCATCAAGTTCCAACCAACAGGCTGAGGTTAGAAAATGTAAAGCAGTCTCCTAAGCGTGACATCTGCCTTTCACACCATGTTGTCAGCTGCTCTTGTTTTGTTTTAAGTAGGTGTGCAGGATCAGCCACACATCAATGCTTATGCTAGTTCTTTAATTTTTCTAATTAAAGCAAACATAAACTTAATCTGTCAGAAAACTCTGCCCATCTATGAAGGTCACATCCTCAGTTCTTCCACAGTTAGAGGGGATGTGATAGGTCACAATGTACCGTGACAGCTTACACTGTGTGATCGTTTACTCTTTATGGGTGACAGTTGTTTATAATTACTCTAATTGATGGACTAATTGAGGATAAGACTTCTGTTTTATTAAAAGAATCAACTCTGAGTGTGGAGGCTTACCAACTTGCATGGTAAACAGTTAAGCAATAATAGTCATTGAGGAAAGAGAAAACTTCCAGGGAGAAAAGGTCAATACAGGTTGGTAGAGATTTCTGTCTACTTCTGCTGGAGAAAAGCACGCTTTCCCAGCAGTTTATAAACATCTAAGGTAAACCCATTGAAGGAAGAGTAGCAATTTTAAGCTGAGAAGTCTACTTGAAACCTCCTTTGTTTTCAGGATTAAAGAAAACTTTAAAAAAAATACTTTTATCTCCTTTTTTGTTGCATTGTTTTTTTCCACATTTGGAAATATATTCAAAATCTATATGCTTTTTTAATGCGAATTCAAATTGATAAACTTCTAGTATTCACTTCTATGTTTAGTTGTCTATTCCTAGTCTCAAAAATAATCTTTCTTCTACCTTTGGTCTTTGATGAGTCTCTCGAGGCTGCAGGCACCACGTTCTCACCCTTATTCTGATCCAATTCTTGGCAGCTTCAGTTCTAGAAAACCAGATGAAAGATCTCACACTCACACACAGATTGAGGGTACTTCAGTGGGGCTTCATGAAATGTCTGGTGAGGTAGTAAATGAGATAATTTTTATTTCTACCTCTTCAATGCAGAGATACCTTCGGGTTTTCATTCACCGAAAGTTTTTTGTCCTGAAACACACATTCCCTCTTCCAGATGCTTAATAAATTTATGAATTGAGAAATTATTTGCCACCTTGGAAATAGATGGTACCAAATAGATCTGTGGAAAGCTTGCAAGGGAAAAGATAATTGTTGGGTAAGAACAATTTGGAGAACTGAAATGGTGTATCTGTAACTTTAGGTAAAAGTAGAAGAAAAGAAAAGGTGTTTTTTTTCAGGAGAAATATTAGAGAAACCAGTAAATGTAGCACATCACGAGTTTAGTTTGAGAGCTGAGATTATAGGCAGTTCTGATTCCACACAGGGAATGCTATATGCAATTCCAGGTTCACAGGGGAAAAAAAAAGGAGGAAAAATTTACAGAGAATTGAAGAAAACAAGGCATCAAGTTTGAGGACTCGAAGAAAAGATTGAGAAAGAACTATGAAAAGCAGAATGCATATAATGTAGTTAATCAAATTGTTAACAAATTGTTCATATATAAGCACAGATAAAGAACTTTTTTTTTTTTTTAGTGTTCAGTAATGGGGGGAGCAGTAATGGGGTATCATTAAGACAAACACCAAAGAAATTAAAATTGTAAGTAGATGTTCTTAGTGCTGCTGAGGAGTTTCTCAGTTGAAGTGTTATCACCCAAAACATTCAAACTGGAATTAGGAAAGCACTGGGAAATGTGCTGTGAGAAATGAACCTTTGTTATTAAGAGTGTAGATGATGTAGTTGGGATCTAGAGTCCCACAGTGTGATATGGCATGTCATCTAGACAGACTGGAAGAGGGAGAACTTATTTGTTTTAAAATCTCTAGACATCGTGTGTTTATTTCAAAGACTTGAATTAGCCTAAGGCAGAACAGTCTGTCCCAAGTGATGTACATGGATATGTTACTGGTACAATCGTTTCCATGCTTAGTAAAGTGGAAGTGGAGAATGGCCACTGAAGTGGGGTGTGATTTTCTATCCTTTGAAAGAACAGGGTGCTTAACATGACCATGTCCAATGTCTGTGGAAACTGTCAGACAGTGAGGCACTGAGGTTTTCTGCTTGTGCTCAGAAGAACAGGTCTATTGTACTTTTCTTTCATTCCTTTTTCAGTGTTTGTATTACATTGTTTGTTCTGTATAAATATTTAAAGTTTTCTTGGGAATTATGTATCTAAAAGAGAATATGATGGCTACAGTGAAAAGTAACCAGATTATGGTGGAATTGTGTGGGAAGAAACAGGATCAGTACTGGTGTAATTGAAGCCAATAAAAAGAGGCTTTAATTGAATGAAGGCTTCAGTATGATTTTGGGGAATTATGAACTTCAAATTGAAAAAGAAATTGGCAGAACATTCATATGGCATGCCTGCCTTGGACCGTGAATTTAGGGAAGTCAAATTGTGCTGAATGAAAACAAAAATATCTGCAGCTTCAAAGAACATGAAAATAAGAATAGCATCTCCAAACTAAGACATCACCTTTTGGGGTGGGAGGGAGAATTTAGGCACAGAAAAGTTGACGGGTAGAGAGCAAATGGTGGCTTCTTGTTTTTGGGGGGTTTTGTTTTGATTGAGGTTTTTTTGTGTGTTTTAGTTTTTGTGTTGGTTTGGGTTTTTTTGGTTTTGTGTATTTTTGGTTTGTTTTTAGGATTGTAAAAGTGTTTTTGTGAAAGAAAAAGACATTATGCTACAAACTAACTTTTCAAGCAGGAAGAAAGGAAGGTGGGTGAGAGAGATTTGAGGGTAGAAATCTATTAGTTGCAAACATCCTAGATTAGAAGACTGCTTGATTACCTAGTCTCTGTGGGAGCACAGGGCAGCCATTGCCCCCGAATGGGATGCAGCAGAATATCGCCTCCTTCCAGAGCAGCCCTTGGTGGTTAAGTGAGGAAGGAAGTGAGAGTGGCTTTCCTGAAACCATGAGTCCTGTGCCTTCCCGTGAATTTTGTGGATGCAGCTGGAGGGGCATTTAGTACTGTGAGTCTTCAGTTTATCATGAGTATTTCCTTAAGACAAATGTAATAAATTAGTCAGATTTTCAGACCTTGAAGGACCATTATTTTTATAATAACAGATTTTAAGTTAAAGATATAAAGATCTTTCCAACACAAGTCACTAAAGGGCATTCTCTCTGAGAAAAATATACTGGTTTTATCTTTCTGTGTATGCCTGGCTTAAGTGTCATTCATTAATGCTAATAAACCAAGCCTCAGTTAGAAAAGCATCAGAGCATCATTCTTTTCCTTCTCTAATTGAGTCTGTAATTTGAAAGCAAGCAATTTTTGTGGTCTTGCTTATATTCAGATACCTTGGAAAACTTCAAGCTTGTTTTACTAAAATCTATGTAACTGCAGCCACTCTTGAGATTTTTTACATACTCATGTATGTAATGCGAGGAAAGTACTACATGTACTATACAAACACTGCCTGGATCAAGCTTTCAACATTGTAGCTGTGAAACTAGTTAATGGGGTTTAGTAGAAGTGTATTAAAACTGAGGTGATTTGGGCAGTATCCATAACAAACTTGAGGAGATTTAAATTGATGTGTCTGTATAATGTAGGTACCCTAGATTAAGTAAAATCTGTTAAGGGAGAGACATTTCCCCCAAATTCTGAAGGTCATTAGTTCTTTGGTATGTTCAATGCTGTCTCCATAGGAGTGTGACTGTCTCCTACTCAACACAGCTGCCTTCAGTTGAGTTGTGGGTTCTTATTCCCACCGCAAGAAATAAAGCCAGGCTTAAACCGGGCTCTAAAGCATACCTGGGAAGGAGAATAAATCAGTCCTGGTAAGGAGAATAAAGCATCAGCTTACATTATACTTCTGTTGGGGCACTCGCTCCTTTCCCTCCTACTTGCTAATTATTGCAAGAATACTGGCAAGATAAGAAAACCGGTAAATATTTTACTTTTTTGTCTGTGTATATGGCACTGTTATCTATAAACACATTTTTCCTGTTAACTATCGGCAATTCTTGCTACAAATGAAAGAAAAAGAACAATGTGCTAAGGAAACTGTGAAACTTCAGACATGGTACAGGAGGTTCAGGAGAAAGTGTAGCACCAACTATGACTTTCTTATTCCTTTAAATAGATATTAACCTCTCCATGACCCTTATTAAATTAGCTGAAGTTTAGAACTAATTTTGTAGCTCAAATTTAGGTACCCAACTTGCTGATATTACGTATTTTGATGTAATACCTGCTTATAAAATAAACTAGGAACACTTCATTTGACCTTGGTTTTAATTAACTTGAGTGTGTTTTGACACATAAGCCTCCCAGAGCATCACACAATATAAAGGAGAAAGCATAAAAGCTGCTTGTGTTGCATTGCAGCTCAATGTGGATTTTGGAGCTGATCAGTTATTTTTACCTCAAGGCAATATTGATCTGATTTCTACAAATGTTAGTTGTAATTGCTTAGTATGCTGAAATCATAATATACATGTCACAGCTAATTAATGATAGAACTTGCAAAGGCACGTGTTTATGTTTACTGTATTTTCATTTGACTAACTGTCCTAAAATAATTTTGGAAATGTGAAATTAAAGATAAAAATGAAATGGAAATGGACTAATTATTCTATAAAGAGGAATCTGGTGTTGAGATGGGTAAACTTTCCCATTCTTCTGAATATCCATATTCCATAAATTCTGACCTCCTTCATTCTTTTGATGGAGTTATGTGCTTGAGATCCCTCAAGATGTTAGAATGCATCTTCTAATGATTACTCATTAGTTGTGATTACCCTGTACTAATAACTGTTCACAGGATTCTTTATTTTTCTTATCCTTTTAAACTCTAATCAATATAAAAGGTTCTCCGATCTTGTGGTTACTTTCATATCTGCACACCTCCTCTTTGAATGAAATAATCATTGCACAAACTGCATTTTTTTATTTTTGAGCTAAGCCTTCTTCGCAAATCATAGAATCATTTTGTGACTGGCACACTCTGCATCCTTTGAATTATAAAGGAAGCATGTATTTGAACTCTTCAGGAGTTAGAAACACAAAAAGAGAACAGGAGAAAAAACCTAAATAATTGAGATGCTGAAAAATTAAAATTTGTGTATTTTAAGTAAACATTAAACTCTAAACATATGTTGATGACCTATAAAGTTTTCCAACATGTCTTAATGGATTTACAAATCTCACAGTCATTTCTAATTATGACTTTTCAGCTTTTAAATTAGGTCAGCACTTCTGGAAGTTTTACACAAATCTTAAGTCTCGCAAAATTTATAACTATAAAAATGGTCATTGCAGCATTGAGTTTTAAAGTCCTTGATAGAGTTTATGTAGAAGTCATATGTTAAATTTATATTTCTAGCGAGCATAAGGACTATGAATGATAGCACTTAGGTGTATTTTTTCTGTATGTTTTCCCCTTTATCCTTCTCAAGCCAAACCCAGCTCTCAGCTCCTTCTTGGATGTCATGTGCTTCTGCTCCTTGAAAATTTTGGAAGCACAACACTGGACTAACTCCTGTATGTCAGTGTCAGAAAACAGGCAGTTTCAAGCAGAGCAAGGGACTGAAACTTCCTTGTCTGCAACATCATATTCTCTGGGAGATACCAGAAGGGAGATTGAGAGGAAAAAAAAAAATAAATGCAAAGGGTGGTTTTTATTGTGGACAAACCAGCTATTGGTGTTTTGTCTTGTCTTGCGTGTGCTCCTCCAGGGTGGCTGCATCTTATAGCTCATCTGAAGTGTGTATTTATTTGTGTGAAGTAAGAAAATGAGAAGAGTACAAAAGAGATGCTTCAATTCAGTATGTGAGTAAACTGTTCCATATTAAGGTTCCAGTTTTCTTTTTCAGCCCTTTTAGTGCAGGAGAAGCTTGGCCAAAGTCAGCACTTTGAAACATCATCCATTTCCACTGACTGAATGGAAACACAGGACTTTTTTTTTTTTTCTCCTTTTGAAAACTCTTCTTCTGAACATCCCATCCAAGTTACCAGTGATTAAATAATTACAACTCTCTCAAAATATGACTATGGTTATTTTGAAAACCCTCTTTCCTTTTATCTACATTTTGCTGAAGAGAGCGTCAGTATATGTTGTGTTAAAGCAGTGCAAAGGTTAGTAATGACACTAGATGACTTACTCAACACCTGCAAAAAAAACCCCAGTAATTGCTAGTCAAGCCTGAAGTCTCCAGCAGGACCTCATGCCATTGTCGTGATGATCTCTAAATTAATCAGTCACAAATGCACAGAGTAGAATTATTCTCTTTCACTACTTTGCGGAGATAAGTGTAGAAAATATCAGGAAACAGATCTCAGTTGAGAGGTCATTTCATTTGCGTGTGCTTTCCTGTACACTCTCTTTTCTCCTTTTCATTTGGGGGTGGGAGGATGGATTTTAAGTTTAGCTTCATAATTTGTCTCAGCTTGGTTGTATCCCATCCGGGACTGAACTTTGCAGACTTAAGCTAGCACTTGAAACTTCAGTCCTTTGAAATCAGAACCATGTCTTTCTGGTGGAATATCACTACCCTGGGAATTTATGACTGCAAAAGTTGAGAGTGACATTGTCTCTGAAGTAGTTAGGATTAACTGAAAAAGCACTTTTGAGAAAAAGGAAGATGCTGCTGAAAGAGAATTGTGCTCAAAAGGGGATGCAGCTTAGGTGGAGCTGATGAGGGGTTGTGACATGCTTGCAAGTAAACTCTTGCCAGCTGCTGAAGAAGTCACAGCAGCTTTGCAGAGTGTTTCTGAGCAGACTGGCATTAGCAGGTAAGATCTTAGAGGAGGCCTTTTTTTCTTCTCTTCCCTTTGATCTTTCTCTCTAGAAAGTTAGGGAGTGAGAGTAGTTTGTTAGTGATTTATACTTCCATTTCTTTTACCCATCTCCTCCTGTGACATGTTACTCAAATTTTTCTGCTTTTCTTACCTATATTAACTTACCTACAGATGACGTTAATTAATATGAAGAGGTGATGATCTCTTTTAGAAAACACAGATATTTGAGAAGCTTAATCTCTTAGTGCTTGATTGGTGAGGGCACACAACATGATCAAATCGATTTTTTTTTTTTATTTTTTTTCCCAGCGTAGAAGGGCTAGGAATAATGCAGAAGAAAGAGGAGATCTGGCAAGTACAAGTCCACTGTTCTGCCTGTGTGTCTTTCTGCTTACAGGGTAATGAAGAATTTTCCCTGAAATGCTTTTTTTAACCCATCTTGGCATAGAATTATATACCTGTCTTCCCTCAATTGTGTGTCTGAATATAATTTTGCAGCATTACCCTGTAAAACAGTAACGCATTTTGGAAATTTTGCAAAGTTACCATCTGGATGCTTGTCTGATGTGCACCTTGTTGCTGATCTTTTGATTAATATGATGTTCGTGCACTGATTAGTGGAACGACAGCTCATGCATCTTCTGTTCTATGTAATTGCTGCTCCCTCTAGTCCCTGCCTGCGAACGGTAGGATGTGAGCTGTACAATTTATTGCCAAGGGTAGCCTGTGCTGAGTTCGGAGAAAACTGTAATGAGGTAGCCCAGCAAGTGCCATGTTTTCAGTTACAGTGGTGGGAAAGACTGTTGTCAGTTATCATCCAAACAGAACTGATTAAAAACGGAAGCTGTTCCTATTTTTATACCAATCATGTTTTTGTCGAAACTGTGGTTTTAAAACATTTGAACTTGCCAATTTGAATAAAAATCTCAAGCTTTTAGTATAAAAGCAACATGGCTTTGTGGGTATCCTCATAGAATCATAGAATGGTTCAGGTTGGAAGGGACCTTAAAGATCATTGAGTTCCAACCCCCCTGCCATGGTCAGGGATACCTCCTACTAGGCCAGGTAAATGTAGCTCTGTGTTGTTCTGTTTGAACTTTGTGTGTATTAACTGTAGCAAAGGAGGAAATAAATAAATAATTGTGAACACTATCAAATTTTAAAAATGGTTTGAATGTATTATCTTTTACTAGTACTGTACAATCTGCTAAGTAATGATATGCAGTGAGAGGGGGAACATTTGCTCTTCATATAACTTCTTCCAGCAGCCTAGTTGTCTCATCTGTGCAGTTCTGAAATGGCAAGAGGTGCTCCTTCAGTCTGAGATACAGCACATCAATTTACTTTTTCTGACAAAATCAGGGTCATATACTTCTAAAAATGACACAGAGACAGAGGGCATTGTATTTTTTACATTGCCAAAAGGTGACTTATCCAATTTTAGACAATAATTTTTTTTTACCTCATTAAATACTTAATTTCTTGTTAACCCAATTGTTATTTTTGTTGTTAAAGTTTTTATTTTGCTTCGCAGGAGAAGGCATTTATGAAGGAGAGTAAAGGATGTGTTCTTTTGGCACAGTGAAAATGGGGACATTTGGAGATGCTGAATTTGCTGGTCCATGGACTGTCATTCTGTATTGCATTTGTAGAAATATCAGACTAAGATTTTTTTTTTTATTCCTCTGTGATTTTAGTTGTTGCAAGCTGAAATAGAGCACTCTTTAGAAGGATGATTTAATATAGCAAATCATACATTTCTTTCCTTTTTCAGTTATTAATCATTTATGTATCTTTAAAAGTGGCAGGTTTGCCCTTGGGTTTTAGTCAAAGGTCATTATGATTTGCGATCCAGTATAGATTCTGTTGTGGCTAGATACAGGGCAGAAAAAGAGAGCCTGGGGTATTAATAAATCATTCAGTCCACTCTGGTAATGCAGCGTAGCTTGTATCACCATGGTGCTAAAAGGCTACTAGTCTGACTTTTCATGAGCAAAAAGTTTTAAGGAACCTTAAATCACTGCATTTTGGCTCTGAAAATGCAAGCAATGATGATCAAATGTTTGAGAGTTCTTTTTAATGGTAATAAAAATCTAAAGTTTGGACAGCCTTTCAAAAGGGGTTCAGCACATACCAGGTACGGTACTAATCACCAACAAACTGGATATTTTTTCTGATCAACTTGACTAAGGTTATATGTAAAATTTCATGCTTGCTATTGTGTGTACTTTAAAGAAGTGAAGGCATGCTTAAAAAAGCCAATATTTTATAAATCAGCTAATAAGGAGATTCTAGAAAATTTTGAAAGGGACAGGTCTTTATATCTCTGTGCTGTATATTGATACTGCTGAAACAAAGGTGTACAGTTGGACTTGCCCCTTGAAATTTTTGGAAAAAAAAAAAAAACAACACAAAACCCTCTGTTGTAAACTACATTTCTCACATCTTTTCTACTTTTCCTAGCAAACTTGCATAATTTATTTTACTTAAATATTTAACAGCGAAACTGTTGTTTTAGTATAGCCTACTGGGAAATGATGTTTCATACCTTGCAAGATTTTAGTCTCAAATTGTCTTTTTCTTGAATAGACTGCAAGCCCAAGATTAATTTTTCTGACTACCCATCCCTTTGGAAAATGGAAGAATGTCAGAATCTGCAGATTTTTTGGTTTAGATCTTTTGACTTGATTAAGAATGCTGATAATTGCCTACTGAGACTTTCTGAAGTGCATTGACCTCATTGATTTTAAGTGCTGTGCTAAATGTCTTTGGGCGTGTTGATACTGGGCACTGGAAGCTGGGACAGAGAGTTGGGACTGGTGCTGCTGACGGAGCCAGGAATGAAAAGCTGGGCTTGGGAGGAGTGCTGATAATGTGGTGTGGGACTGCACAAGGCTAACAAGGCTCTGTCTTCTTCATTTTGATTACAAGCAATGATACTTATAAAAGTGTTTCCCGCTCTCCTATGGCTGCCGGGCCTATTTGCTTAGGCATGGTTCTGTGTTAATTAAGCTGTGCAATTTTTCAAAACTCGGGCTGGTTTCTTTGCAGTGCAGTCAACTCAGGCATTGTTGTTACAGTGTTTGGGGTAGACATGCCCTCAGGTAGGTGTGCAGCATGTTATGCCACCTATGAATGCCACCAAAGCAGAAACTTAGTATTTCAGACTTGTGGATGGAGTTGTTTCATGCTTGGTTGAGGCAGTGTGGAAGCATCTTCTATGGTATTTTTCCATTCTCTCCAATATGCTGTTACTGATCTTATTATTCTGTAAAGTGCATGGGAAATACGATTAGTTTTAGTTCAAATACAAAGAATTGGGTCATGAGCAGACTGTGAAATGTGGATAAA
>JAOXJK010000051.1:22580660-22599965 GCA_025774025.1 Xenus cinereus | reverse complement strand
CAGTATGCTGTGGGGAAAGTTGATACCCACTGCACATTAGGCAGTTTAGTTTAGCAGAAGAGGACATTGCTGCTGTTTGATAAATGAGAATCAAAATACATTTACATGAGGGACTGAAATGGTGGTTTTCAAAGTATGATAAAGGAAATAGCAATATATCACTGTGTACAGCTAGTCCTGAATGATAGATTTTGTATCCTATTGAGTTAGGCTGCAGACTTGCTCCCAATGTGCAAGTCTGCACATGCAGCTTTGGCTTATCTGTAACTTCTATGTAGGCTTAAAAGTACATACAAAGTAAGAAAAGAAAATTCAAAATAAGGCTGGATCACGAGGTCGTGCCGTCTCTGGAATAGATGTAGTATCTCAAAGCCTACTATGCTAATCTGCTGCTTGCCTAGACCTATTTGTCTTTGAGTGCTGTCTTGGACATAGAGTACTGGACTGAAAACCAGAAAGCCATAAACTTCACCTCCAGCTTTGTCCTTACAGCCTAGCTCAAATAGTCAATTGTACTAGAATAAATTTGTGTCACTGGAGTCCGGTCCTAATTCACATGGCTCTCGGTTCTATAATTAACAGTGGTGACCTTTAGTGGGTACACTTGTCAGATTTTACCTATGTTTAAAACAGAGCGGTAAAACTTACTTTATAATATAATTTGAAGATTAAAGGGTCTGGTCTCATTATCATTACTGTGATTCTGTGCAAAAATGCATTTTTCGGTGGGCAATAGCAGGACTATGAGACAAATTCTGTCATCATCTTTCATCAATCTGGTTCAACAGAGACCTGATTACTGAGCAATCCTCTATTGCAGCTGCAGCACTTTGGAGCTATGTAACACACTGAGATTCTGTTGTTTGCTAAAATAATGTTTTAGGATAATGTTCCCATCATCCCATCATTTTTCATGGAGTTTTCTCTTTTTTTTTTTAACAAAATTGCAATTAGTTGAGTAGTTTTCATACTTGAGATGGTGAAATTCTTGTGCAATTGATTGTGACAAACATATTACTTACTATTAAGTTGTATTTTTTATTCTTATGAATGATGAAAGCCACTACAATGTCCTTCTTAGAATCATAGAACCATTCAGGTTGGAAAAGACCCTTGGGATCATCGAGTCCAACCATCAACCCTACTCTACAAAGTTTTCCCCTACAGCATATCCCCCAACACCACATCCCCCAACACCACGTCTAAACGACTCTTAAACACATTCAGGGATGGTGACTCCACCACCTCCCTGGGCAGCCTATTCCAGTGTTCTTACTATTTGCCTTTAACATACAGAAAAAGTCATGCTTAAAAACAAAAAGCTGGGAGAATGAAATGATAGGTGTATTTTTATTGGGAAGTACAGTTGGACCAGAGTTTTTGCGTCCTGTGCTAACCTTGAAATTAAAATTACGAATTTGTCTGAGTTCTTGGTTGGCATGACAGCATCATGTGTGAATCTGAACTGTCAAATCTGTGTGAACATCCCAGTTCTGTATTCTACAACAACTGAGTAAATGGGCTATTAGGGAGCATCGTGTCTGTCTTTGTGCAAATCTTTCTCATGCTGTGAGGCAATATCCTGATGTATCAAAATACATGTTGTTTGTACTAGAACAGAGTGATGTGACCCTCATAATTTAAGCTGTGCTTCAGAATCCTAAAAGATAAGATATGGCTTAGCTGAGGAAAAGACACAGAATTTTAAGTTGGATGGGATACAAGTTTTTGAAGCAGGATGGTAGAAAGTGGTGCTACTCTTGCTGAGAAGGATCTGTATGGACAGGTAGCTGCTGAATGTTTTCCTGGGCAGTAGTAAACGAGTCTCTAGTAGTGTTTGAAATTGAGTGGTTGATGACATGCCTAATTCTGAATGAGAATCAGTGCACATTTAATGTGGTGGGGTTTTTTTCCCCTTAGCCTTACAAAGTAACTGCTTGGTGCCGTATCTCTTCTCGCTACACAAGGAGGCAAGGTATAGCTGATTGGTTGATCTAAATAGCTTTGCTTTCCTTCTCCTTTCCCCTCCCTTCTTCCTCTGTGAGGCATTATGCTGTGGTATTTTTGGAAAGACCTCAAAGAACTCGGTTAAAATCTTCATGCTGTCCAGAATGGAGCAAGGTAGAAGGCCTAACCTATGTTCTGTCGAAGTCAACAGAAAAGGTAATTTTGACTGCAGTGAGCTTTAAATCAGACCAAAAAGAGGGGAAATATTTCAAAGCATTACGTAGCTACCTTATTGAAATAAGTTTTTATTAAGTGGGAAAAAAGTGTTTTGCCTATTATTTTAAAATGATGAAGAAAGTTCAAGATTAACAGCAAGCTCTGCTTTCTACAGCAGGTAAATTAAGCTGCCATTCCCTTGTAGGAATGTGGAATGTGAAGTAACTAGTTGTCTAGGCCGAATTCAAAGAATCAAACCTAATCTATGTGGGTGTTTTCCCCAGAGTAAAAATAAGAATTTGCAGAAAAGTCTGTAAATTTGTTTGAAATCTCTCCTTGTCTCAATATTAGCATTATTAAATCTGCCCAGTGACTTCGGTAGTAGCCCAGACCTCTCAGCTGCTCGATTTGTCATTTCTTACTAAGGTCTCGAGGGCTACTCTAGGTGTGAAAGTATGCTGACAAAATTGATGGTGAATGAATTTGTGTGTAGCATTTCTACAAAAATAACGCTTGTGAAATTCCCTGTCCTATGAAAAATTGTCAATACAGTAGTCAGCATATAGTATGCCTAGACACACGATCTCTAAACAGTTAAGGGATTTTCATTATGAATGTTATTACTACTCTTCATTTCTAAATTCAGCACTATTGAGGGAACAAGCAATTACCCACACCACTCTACGTATTCCCTGTTGAGCTTTCATAAGTACATTTTGTAAAGTGATTCACCTCACTCTGTGTTGTGAATCTCTCATGTCTCTGTCATCAGTAGTTTCTTTTTAGAATGCATATGTAATATATATGTATATAGAGAGACATAATATAGAGTTACGTTTTTAATTGACTTTTGTAATTCTATTTTTAAGCGTGAGGGGAATTTACTATTCATAAGACTGAGATACTACTAGCTGGAAGGGGGCTTTGAGCCTTGGGGTAACATGGCAGACATAGATGTTGTTTGGAATTTGTTGACCGATACAGGGAAAAACAAACTGCAATGTCCAACCAGTACGAGAGGCTACAGGCTCCTTGCCTCATTCTTTCCATACCCTTCTGTATCGCCCGCAGAAGGGAGCAGGGCTCCTTTAGGGTTAGCTCACTTCATAAATGTGTTCCTGGAGTTCCTAACAGTTGATACATTTACATATCTTGCAGATTGCTGTGCCGCTTACTGAACAATAGATGTTTATTTTCAATTTATAAAGACATATAGTCTGGTCAGGTAATGCTGACAACTCACAGATTTTATTGTTAAATTAATTACATGTTTCTGAAAATCACAACTTTATGAATAGGTTTTTTGTGGTTTATGATTTTCATGTGTTTTTCAAAAGCACGGCTCTTTATTCTAGTTAAATGAAATCTACTTTCTTTCATTACACTAGTACAACACATTTGTGATCCAGAGACCATCCTGATAAAGACAATGTAGCTCCTGCCTTATCAGAAAACTTGTATTATCCTTCCCTACTACTGTGTTTGATAAATGTCTCCACTGATACTAATGAAACTCTCAGGAGAGAAAAGAAAATAAAGAAAAAGGAAAAAAAATCTCTGTACTAGGTGCAAGCATATTGAAGTGCATCTGAAAGAGGAGAGCGCTGCGGGAGATATGAGCACCAAGTGCCCCTTTATGGAAAGGTGGAGGTGTGTCCTTTGTAGATGTATGCATCAGCTGTATTATTCACCTGCTCTTACCGGAAATTGAACTTCTGCTTCTGACTGGATGTGCTTGATAAGATGGTATTTGAATAGACCCAGGTACTTTAAATATAAAATTGAACTTCTGTGCTGGTAAGTACGTGGGGTAGATTCCATTCTTCCAGATAGACTAATTACAGGCAACAGTAGTCTGAAACCAGCTTCTGCCTCGCAAGACTCAGGTCAGCTCTTTTTTTCCCCTCCTGCTTTATGGTATTGTTAACCAGCAAAAGCTTTAATCATCCCTTTATCCTTATCTGCCCTGCAAGAGAACAGTTGTGAAAATGGCTTTATGCTTCTAAACTGGTTTCTCATTCAAAGGGGCCTAATAGTGGACAGATGGTCAAACCCCAGAAAGTAAAAAAAAAAAGACAGGAAGGGAAAAATTCTCTCTGCCAAATACCTCTGCAGCTCACAGGGTGAAGGCAGCGGGGGGAATATTTTATTCCCATCTCTGGACTTGAATGAATCTGCCAGGTTTTCATTTTGTTTGGGTCAGATTCTCTGCCCAGTGTAAGATTTGGAGCATTATCTTCTTTATCTCTTTCATCTCTTGGATTGCTTAAGAAAGTATTTTGATGAAAATGTGCCCTAGGTGTTCAAGCTGCAGCCATACAAATGAAAAATGACAGATGGGGCCATTTGAGTGAAATCCATCTGCTATGACAAGATTCCTAAGGGCAGTCTTTGCTGCCTTGTTAAAAGCACCCAGGCAGCGCAGAATTCCAGTGCGTTAATGCTTGCACCATTTTCCTGTTAATTCGTTTAAGATTTAGAAAACTTCTGACAGTAAATACCTTTAGCTGAAACTCTTGCAACTCTGTGAGCATGACATATCCCTGCTGCTAGGTAACAGTTGGACTCAATGATCTTAAAGGTCTTTTCCAATCTAAGTAATTCTATGATTCTATGAACCCAAAGTTTCACATTTATAACCAAAAATATTTGTTGACGTTTTCATTCATGAGCAACTTTGATATCGTGGGATTATTCTGCATGCATCTTGACTTAGATGTGATTTTAGTATATGCTTAAGAGATCGGGAAAGCTGTCTTTTTTTTTTTCTTGCTGCCTATAACAAGGAGGGAGGGAGGGATGGGAAAAGGACTCTGACCAGGACAGGTTTGATTATATTGGGAAAACTAACTACAGTGCTACACAAAATGTAGGTGAGGACTCGCTACTACAGTGTTAAAGCGTTCTAGGTGTTTGCATGGCATATTTTTCTCATGCAGAATTAAAGTATATTAGTAATATTTTGGGGTCAGCAAGAAAATTTTTCCCTGAGTCTGACTAGCAAAGAATCTTGTGGACATATACTCCAGTAGCACTTAAGGTCTGGGATTCCTTTGATGGTTCCTAACAAAGTCCCCAACACACAGCAGTGTAGCATAATGGCGTTTTCTTCATGTGCTGTGGTGTAGCTGTCATTGTGTGTCTTCTACTGTCAGGTCTACCAGCTGTCAGAGGCCATTGGGCAATATTGTTTATCTTGAGCTAAGTATGGGTATGTGGAGTAAGAAGAAACTTTGTGGAGCTTTCTGTTAAGTGTGCTCTTGTAATGCAAGCTGACCTCTGGCAGTGAGGGTCTAGACTTGCTGACTCAGTTGACTCCTTTCAGTCTCATGCTATGTCCCGTTCATCAAAAGCCTCCTAAAACCTGCGATCAACTGGATTGCCAGCTCATGAAGAGACAGCGTCTCATGATAGCCTTGAGTGTAGCAAACTGATTTGGGGTGGGAATCAATGTTGGTTGTCTGAAGGAAAAATGTTGCAGTCATATAGATCAAAAGTGCAAAGAACTGTGCCAATATTTAGGCATCTTCTCACTTTCAGGCACCCTGCTGCTCTTATCTTGTATCTTTATCTGGATTTTTCAGGCCTCCTGATTTAGTGCAGATTTCCACATGGAACTTTTTGAGGACAGATGCTAAGATGGTTCTGCTGTTCCCTGGTACTTAAATGGCAGAACCTCAAGTACCATTATACTAGAGAAGATCTTAGCTCAAGAGAAATATGTACTGGCTGCTGCTGCTGCTTCTTCTACAAACCTTTCTTGTTTTTGCTTGAAGTTCAAGTGAGAAGAAGTCTCCAAAATGTAGTTATTTGAATATTGATGTGTCATTACCGTGGTTACCAAGAGTTTCTGTCATCATTTTGATCCCCAATGATTGATACCTACAAGTAGAACAGCTAATTTCTTAATATGATGATGAATAGTTTTTCAGTCAAATTAACTTGTTCTTGCTTTCCTAATTTTTTGATAGCTTATATATATGGATGAAACTGGTGGGAAAGGGTTTACTGGGCTGTGAATTGTCAGAAGATAATAGCAACACATTGTGGGAATGAAGATAAGAATTTGTTTTGGACTCGTGCATGGTCCACAGCATGAGTTTACCTGCACCTGCCTTTCTAAAGGAGAGCAGCACAATTCTTGCATAAGAAATCCTCCTCAAAGTAGCAATGAAATTAACATAAAGTGAGCTGGCTAAAGAGCTATAATTTCCTTTCAGTTACTCATTAGTCTGTGGTAAATCCTCATTTGGCTCTATAAGAAATATTCTTCGTTTTAGTGTATTCATTTAGGAAAATCAAGGAGTTACTTAATATGCAGTTTCCATATATTGAAACATTCTTTGCATTCCTCTTTGTTCCTCCAACACTTAGTGATGTGTGTTTCAGCATAATCAGCCTCCCAGTGGATTCTAGCATGAAAACAAATCTCGCTTTAATTTAGCAAGCTTAGGTTTACAAGGCAGTGCAAGGAAATTAAATTACCTGTTTGGAAACACGGCCTCCTTTCTCAAGAAACATTTTTAATATCACTTGCAATTTTCATGTAACTCTTTCCATTGTCAGTTTTTAACTGCTGTGGTTGATCCATTAATCAAGAGTGCAGGCAGGTGGGCAATAACTCAGACTTTGTCAGCAATAGGTTTTATTGCTTTGAGATTTTTAGCAGAGAGTGCATTTGTGGTGGCTGTTCTAGATTGTAGGCTCAAGGAAAGGTGGGGTGGATGTCAGACTGCAGCTTGCTCATCCGTAAGGTACATCTAGTGGAGTGGTAAAAGTGGGGGAGCTATCAAGTTCATTTATACTTTACTGTGTGCCTGGAAAAACATATTATCTATGTCTTTCATGTGCCCAAATAATTCCATAAATATTTTGAATTTGAATATTCAGTATTTTCAATGCTTTTTTTTGTAGTTCACAAGTCCTCAGCTGCTTTTATGTCATGCCAGTGCCAAGCATAACACTCTATAGCTATTTAGCATGTTCCAGCACCTATGGAAACAAAGTTCTATCAAAATTATGCACCCTTACAGAGGAAGCCCATTTCTGTAGAAACAAATTATCCTTTTCTTAGAAAGAAGCACAGCACTTGTTGCATAAGAGCAGGATATAATTTTTTCAGTATGGTGCGTTTTATTAGAAACACTCATTTACTGACCGAAAATTTACAGGGAAGTATGCCTGCCTTGATGAGCTGTGGAGGAGAACAAGGGCTCTTCCTCCACTGGTCAGTGTGCTCAGGGCTGCTTGGGTTGTCATTCTACCACAAAAGGAAAGGGATGTGCCTGACACTCCCATCTCTACACAAGAAGCAATAAAACAAGGAGCCAAACTAGTCTTCGTGGTGAGCAGTACCTCAAACACGAGGAACATAAATCTCTATCCCCTCAGATTAAGTGCTTTTCTGAATGACAGTTCCTTACGGATCTTTCATTGAGATGATGTACAGCATGTGTTATTTTGAAGGACTGCTCTTAGATATAGGTAATCCCAGAGCACCGAGTGTTTGCAGCTTTGGTATGTAGGCATAAAGTCATCGTAATATCAACACAAGAACATAATTATGTGGACTGTACAGGTGACTGAGATGGCAAATTAGATCTCAACCAGTCTCAGCTAGGGAAAGCACTATAGTTTATATTTTAGAGAAAGCTATTTGCTAGAATAAAGGAGTGGGGATTTGAGAGGGAGATCTTTGCCTCAAGACCGATCAACTAAAAGAATTTTCATTAAAGGTAGTTCTTGTAGATAAAGGCACGTGCAAGGAATATCTCTTTAAGGAACTAAGGTGGTTGTTGGAGTCAGTCTAGTTTTATCTCTACCTCTGGCTCCTTTGAGTGAAGGCACCACTGGCATTAAGCTGGTTATGAAATTGCAACTGATCAAGTTGCAATGCACGGGGGTGTATGTTAAAATTACTTATTACTATACTATTATCTCTTTTGGTTCTCTGACTTGGAGCTTGTAGATCTCCTTTATAATAGGAAGTAAATATTTACATTCTTTTTGAAGAAAGAAGGAAATCACGCTGATGGATACAGAGCAGCTCTTGCTAGGGTGCTGAAGTGGGAATGAAAGAACGTGAAGGTTTCTCTGCATGTGTTTGTGAGTAGCCACAGTCCAGGCTGGTGGTGTGAGGGTTACCTGGGTTCTAAAGACCCTGTGGCATAAAGTCTCTGCAATCTGAGTCTAAAAAACCTGCAGACACAGGCTGTAGCAATCTGTTATTCTCAGACTAACTATAAATGAGAATTCTGGACTGGGGGAAAGTGCACGATATACGGTCTCAAAAAATAATTCTGTAATACATTTTTATCAGTAGTACAGCTTAAGAAGGTTCCTGTCATGGGCAGGTACTTTGCGCTTCTGTGTTTCATTACTCCACTGCTCTCATTGTTCTGTGGGGTTACTGCAGCAATGCAGAACTGATTTTGAACTTTTTCTGCCCAACTTTGTTTAAGCCTATAACCATTCTTCTTGAACTAATCTAGTCTGTGTTTTACAAATACACACACAGTTATGTATTCTCCATGTGATTCCAAAATACTATGGGTGAAAATAACACTTTTTCTCCTGTTCGTTTTTTAAGAAGATTTTTTTTTTTTTTTTGGATCCTGAGGTAATTTAAATGGTCATATTACAGTGTGATCTCATAGCTTGGTACAATGATGGTTCCCTGTAGGGTTGACCAAGCAGTGAGTGCCTTATGTACTTGATTCTGTCACTGGGGAAAATATATGTGAATGTGAGGTATATTTAGTCAAAGTTAACACCACACTGCTTGAGGGAAAATAATAATAAAGTATGACTGTGACTAACTGAATAATTGAATGGATAATTGAATTAATTTCTAAAGCTGATTGCAATAACAATGGTAGCTCATTAGTGGGGAGAAAATAACTTCCTTTTTAAATTAAATCTTTTCTGTAAACTGACTTGGATACTCCCATTACCATCCTAGTACATGCAAGTAGATTTTATTAATGTGGTTATGGTCATCTTTTATATCAGTACATCACTAAAATCACATCTAGTATGACAAGATCAGAGCAGCTGATCTAATGCATTGGAGAGAACTGTATTAAGTATTCATTTCTAACAATCGAATTTTTGGAGTTTTTATTTGCTATTTGCCCAGGTGTGTAGTGTGATTCAACATAAATTAGGAGATAAAGAAGAACTATTAAATTATTATGATTTTCACAGGATACTGCCAGCAACTTGAAATACATACTCACTGCTTCTATTGTTGTTTGCCCTCTTCTCTCCATTTGAAAAGTTATCCCAGTGTACTCCCTGCAGCATTTTGAATAAAAAACAAAGAAAAAACAATCTAGCAAAAAGGGTAACCAGTGTGAAGGATTACAAATGACACTTCTGTATCTATTCTTGATGCAAGTAGAGCTACCTCTGACAGGCTTATCTTCTGCAGTTGACAGTTTGGCACTTTACATGGCAGATAATCTATCCAGATACTGATCCAGCAAATTCATCTGTCTTAATATGTTGAAAATCTACAGATGTATGCCCATAAGTCAATTAACTCATATTAAAGACTTAAGACTAGAACATTCAGTGCTGAGTGTGTTCTACATTCTTTGGCCAATGCTTTTTAAATGTGTCCATTTTATTGACTGCAATGTATATTGTATAAAACCTAGGTAAGATTTTATATTCTCCTTATTGCCCCTAAATATTACAGTTATGTCAGTTCAATTAGAAATACGTAGCAGAGATGGGAATTGTCTTGTTGTCTCACTATTATTCAACTTAGCATGAAGCTAATTTTCAAAGTATTAGTTTTAAGTTATAAAAAAATATTGAAATGTCAGTATGTTAATAATTCTAAATTGAGTGAAACTGTTACATTAATTTTGTTAGAAATTAAATGCTGTGGTCATCTTTTCCTCAAGCTGAATTGTTTCCTCTTTTAAAAAAGGGTTGTCAGATCTTTTTGTCAGTTCAACATTTCATTCCACTTCAATTACATTTTCTAAAGAAAGATCTAGCTTACAGGCTGATGAAACCTAACTCTGACAGACCATTATTCTTGCTCCTTAACTTCGATTAAAAAGTTACTGCAAAGGCAAGTTATTGCTCCTATTTCTGTCATTCACACATTTAAAATATGTTATTATATTAAGGTTCATAGAGATAATAGTGTTTGTATACTTGTGTGTTGCATAATCTTCAAGTTAATTTTGAAAGCAGAGACTCTTACTGTGTATACACTCATATGACCATCACCTTGCATATGAAAACCAGTTCATTTAAATTCCTCCGCCTCAAAGCCAGATCTAGGGAAAGAAAGGATTCATAGTCCCAGCCAGAAGTCATTATACATAATTTTTCCATACACAGTGCTACCTAGAAACATTTCTTTCTTCCATGGGGGAGTGTGGCTGCACTTCCCCTTGAGCAAATGGAGGACCTGGAGTGTCTGTCTAGTTCCTCTGTCTTCCCTTGGTGCAGAGAGGATGAAAATAACAGCATCTTTAGTAAGTGGCCTGAGAAGCCCAAAGGCAAGTCTTTATCTATGGCAAAACATAAGTGGGCAGGTTCTTTATGTGGCAAAGCAATGGTTCCAAAATAATCCATGATCCTTTCTAGTTTTGTCTGTTGTGCATATATAATATCTATACTGTGTATATATATAAAAAAAGGAATTTTATCACTCTCCTCATTTTAATCTCCAAGTTCTTTTGTGTGATGCTAATTACTATTCTGTCTTTCACTTCTGTGACATGTCTTTGTGTTCTGTCACTTTTTGAGCTTGCAGTTGCTACACATTATTAAAGTAAATGATATCATAACTGACAACTTAATAGGTATTTTCCTCGCTTGTGACATAGCTCAATTTCTTTTCATGTTTTACATGTTTTTATGTAAAAAAGAATACAAGTGGACAAATCTATTCTCTATACTTTCTAATCTGACACAACTCAAAAAAAGAAAATCCATGCTACTGTTAGTGCAAATAGTAATAGAATTTGTTTTTTCTACTGCTTAATGTTAGAAAAAAAAAAAAGAACATATATTTATAAACATCATAAATTTTCATATACATAGACTTAAGCCTTACGGGTCTTATGAACCTGTATAGCATTGTGCTCCTTTAAAAAAAAAAATAAAAATTGTTCATGTCTGCATGGAAATCAAAGAAATGATACTACTTAAAACTTAACAGAATTATGGCTACAATTAAAAACTGTAAAAAACATACTGTCTGTATAAAAAAATTTTAAGGGACTATTTGAGGACTACTGAGTGCATGCCTAGAAATATTGCTCAGAATTCTGGTTCTGTTATTATAAAAGGTGCAAAGAGCAATATTTAAGTTATAGGGATTTGAGGACACCTGCGAAGTAGTGAGGAGAATAGCAAGAACTACAAACAGCCACAAAGCTATTTCTACTGTCTTCAAACAAAAGGAAGAGGACAATATGCTTGTATTCAAATAGGGTGTCTATATGAGAAAAATATAAAACCAATTTTTAATATTCTATAATTTTCTCATTTAAAACTGTCGGAAAAATAGGTTTGTTTTTTAAAAAAAAAAACGTTACCACGCACTTATTGCCTAGGTGTGTTCTTAAACAGGCTTTCACAGGGCACCGGTTCCTCTGAGGGGCCCGGCTGTGCCCTGTGGCGGTGCTGCTTCAGAACCGGCCGGAACCGGCCGCGTCCGGCCGAGGGCAGCCCCGGCCCCTCCTCACAGAGGCTGCCCCTCAGCTCCGCCGTCGACGCCTTGCCGCCGACACCCAGTACGGTTACCTATTACTTTTTCATTTATTGTTAATAAAAAAGCAATATTCAGTTTCTTCAGGGATTAGAGAATGGATGCACCTGTAAATTACGTTCGAAAAAACAGAAGTCTAAATTGAGAGAGAAAAGGAGAAAGATACTTTCCTCTGGGGACTGCTCAGTACTCTGTTTAAAGAAATGAGGAGTGTTATTTACCAGTAAGTAACTGCATTGTGGTATTTCTCTTTTGGGCCTATTATGGTGAAGTTTTGTAGTTTCGTGGCTCCACCATTCCTAGCAGCACACCTACTGTGTATTCCTGGGAAAGCTTTTCCCACAATTCAGTTTATGAAGGAAATGATGTAGTAATGAATTGCAGTTTAATTTTAATTTAATTTTTTCTTACTATACAGTGAAGTGGTGCTTTGGGATATATTTCTTTAGAGATTAAACATCAACTTGAGACTTGAAAGTGGCGCATCATAGGGGCAATCAAAGAGGTCAGGAGGAACTGTGCTGGTTCTTTAAAGTTTGCTTTGTAAGTGGAATTTCCAAAGTTTAAGCTCCAAACACTTTTCATCCAAAATATTCATATCACACCACTTAAATATAAAACGTCAATTTTGCATATTGCTTTGAAATTTGGAGAAATGTGGGTAAGAGTTTTGAGAACACCCGTAAGCAATTAAAGGTCTTTAAAAACAAAGGCTTGGGCAGTTGGTTTCCTCTGTGAGGCGTGGCGGCCATCTTGGGCTGCACTCAGCTGGGGGCTGTGAGGAATCCAAGGTTCGCTTTTCTTGCAGATTTTCTTTTCTTGTCCAGATTGTCCCCATTTGAAAACACGGAATTATCTGAAGTCTGAGGCCACATTAAGAATTATAGCCCTGTTTCAGGGCTAGGGTTGGACTGCCAAATTTTATTCTCTTTTAAAATCCACGTTAGGTAGATGCGTTTGGTCTGGTCAGTTGTATGCTTGTTTCTGCTAAGCTTAGAGCATATCTCCTTGGTCTGCAGCTTTTGAGTCCATACTAGTACTGTCAACTGCTAAAATGGAGACTGAAAGTTGGAAGGTGATTTAGAGATTTTCGGCTTTCATTTGCAGTTATTGCTTCCCTTCTGAGGTGTAAGTGACCCCATGAGTACTCATGATTTCACTGCAAAGTCAAACTGATGGTAAAGCTTTGACTTTGCACTGGAATGGATTGGGAGCATTCATAATTTCAGCTACAGCTCAAGTGATTTCTTTTGAATGTTGTGAATTGTGTAATGTAGTCTGAAGATTGCAATATGCTCTTAATTTTCGCTATTTAGAAGCATAATTACTCATAAAATAGGGATCATATTTTTCACTTCAGCATTTGCCATGAGACTGCTTAGTGTGTTAGATATCCAGTGCAAGTTTGATACAACTATGCTTATATACCTGTGTTCTCAGAAGGGTCTATAAGGAAATTTTGAGGGAAAGACTTTAAAAAAGGTCTGTTCTGTCTGCATAAGGTCCTTTGTAGTAACTGCTGTTCCAGGTGAAGATTGATGAGATATTTTAAAAGCATAAAATGTCCATTCTCTTTTTCCAGTGTAACCCTGACTAGGCCTCACCCTGATACATCTGAATGTGCATCATTCCTTGAGGAGGAGAAATTTGTATTGATATATTGTGGCCATTATATAAAATTATGCCAAAACTCATATAAAAAAGAAATGAATGAAAATATTGATCTAAAAAGTAAGAAAGAGAAAAGGTAAGTCTATTGTGATCAATATCAGAAACAGACAAGGATAAATTAATACAAACACTGACAGAGGTACAGAAAAAAATTCACTGTCTTTACAATCAAAGTTATTCAAACAACAGAAAAAAAACCCAAAAAAACAAACAAGAAAATCTCAACTCCTGAATCATACTAGATTTGTAACTTGCTGTGTAATTGCCTTGTATAAATGCTGATGAATAACAAAACTCATTGTGGCTATGCACCATACAGTCAGTCCTGTGAGACTCATTGCAGTAGTAATATTTTTTCTGTGTACTGGTGTGCCCGATAGCAGAATGTTCTGCGGTGAATGACATTGTGAATCCTTTTGATGTTCTTTGGATCTGAACACTGCCAGCCATGTGCCATCAGTCATAATCTCTTGTGTAAAAAGGACTTATTTTAACCTTGTTCAGTTCAGAAGAAGCCTCATTTTGGTTAGTGCTAAAGCTTAGGCTGTTACAGGGGGTAGTTTCAAACCACTGCACTTTGTAAATGTGTGTGCTGATTAGAACTTTTATTTTTCATAATGATCTAGTAATGTAGTGATAATGCAAGTAATAGCCCATACCTAATGATTTCGTGTCCAAGGACTAAAAGAATTACTGTAATATATTTAGTGGCAAGTTCTGAGAAAGAATTGTAAAGCCCTTTCCTTGTGCATTCTTACTAGATATGTGTATGTTGTTTGTCTAGCTGCCAAAGGAAGGGCCTGTAAAAATTAAAAAATAAAATTACGATATCTGATTTCCGATTCTTCTCTATTCTGAGGAAGAAGCTGGACCAATATTCCTGTTTAATCTGCAGAATGTATGTGCAACAAGACAACTATGTGTTTTGAAGGCATACAGCAAAAATTTGGTACTTGGGGTGAAGGATCATGTGCGCTACTTCTCATTTAGGCTTCTGTTGCGAACGAACAGTGCAAGTTTACCATAGGATAAAACCAGAAGTAGTATCAGAATCTGGAAGGACAGAAACTGAATTTTCAAATTAATTTAGACATAGTCTTGGGGTCTGACTGGGATTAATTCAAAGACTTTTCAATCCTATCTCCTAGGTGTGTGAAAACATGACTGGGTCTGGTATATTGGCCTAAAAGTAGAGTACTCTCATTGAAATCTGTGATACTATGTCAGACTGCTCTCGTATAGTTGAAATGTGGAATTTGAGGCACTGCTTGTTGCACAGAAGCTTTCCGAATCTGCAGAATTCTCCAGGTATCTGTTACTTCTCCAAATGAAATCAGCCTCCTAACAGATACCACTGCTAGGGGAGGGTAGGGGCGTGAGAAGACTTCACTTCCTTGCTTGTTGCTTTCCTTAGCTTTGTTTGGAGAGAGACTGGTATGAGGTAGTAGTTACAGAAACACTGTAGCCAGTGAAACTTTTTGGCCATAGTGCTAATTTACATTGGTTTCAAGTGTCCATGAAATTATGACTTGCACAAGTTACTGTTCCTGCTTCTAGTAAAAAAGGTACAGTAATGAACCTGGCCAAAACATTTCTCTATAGAATATAACTGATTTAAGAAAAAACAACAAAAACCGCCCCCCAAAACCATGAGTAATTTTTTACAAACAAATACCTTTTTTCCCCCCCATTGTTAAAACCAGTGGTCATAATCAATTTGATGTGACATTTATTTTCTTTCTTTAAACGCATTTTTTGGATCATGTCCTTCAGTCAGTAGCAGCAAAATCTAAAAGTTGTTAGTGCGGAAAAACTACCTGCCTTTTCCCTCAATCGTGTGTTAGTTCTGAGATTTTGCAGATGACCAGTGGATCTCTCCAGCAGCCCAGCATTACTTTATGTCCTGCTGCCTGCACAATTATATGCCAGCATTGCCTCATAATGTTACAAAAGCAGGTAACTTTCCTTTTGCAGTACTTTCCCTGCAAGTGTACCGGCCAGCACCTTAGCGCTTGCACTTTACCTGCTCAACCTACTCCTTAAGCACTGAGGATCATAACGACTGAAAGAATGGAGACTGTTTAAAGTGCTTCTGCTTGTAAACTACCCCACTAAAATATCTGAACGTGCTCTACTCCTGTGAACAGTGCTTAACAAACAAACAAAACCAACCAAACCAACTTTGTTCCACAGAGAAGAAGAAAAAAAAAAAAATACCAACACCCCCACCCCAAAACTATATTGCAAAATGTTGGTAGACTCTAAATAGTAGTGACAGGTTGTGTGACCAAGGGAACGAATGTGGAAAGCAGCTGAGATGCTCCTTTGTAGGGAGATTTTGTTGAACTTGGTGCACTAAGCTGAAAGTTTGAAGGAGTTGATTGACAATTAGTTTCTACCCTAGGGGAGCAGAATTATCTGTCAAAAACATGGGGCAAAAGGCAGGACACGAGAACTTTCAGCCATTCAATTGTAGTCTAGCACTGCAAGTATGGCAAACCTTTGGGCTTATAGTGTCTATGTTTTGTTTTCACTTTTAAATCAGTTGCTTAAACTCTTGCAATTTTATTTATTCTTAATCCAGTGAGAATGTGATCTGCCAATCATAGCATTTTCTTTTTTGTTCGGTTTTAATTTTAGCAAAGAGTAGTGAAAGGAAGAATTATTGCTGCTGTGAGGTAGGAGAGAGCAGATGAGTTATTTTGTTAACATGGCTCTTATTCATGGTAGTGTTTAAGTAACAAGGGCTATACCTAGCAAATTCAGTGCCTTTTTTCTGCGTTCCTCCTCAAAAGGATACAAGCGCAAGGCCCATGTGTTTTTACCACTTTGTTATGCAAATGTGCTGCGTAGTATCAGTTGTAAGATTGATGAAAATATGTGCAGCATTTGTTAGGGCAGCTTGCTTGTCATCATTTCCCTCTGTCATCTGCATCTTGTTAAAATGTATGAACACATTTGATACATTTGAATAATCTTGTCTGATGTGTATCTGTGAGAAGCAGCAGCTCCCAAAGCCTTGCTCCTGCAGAGCTCCGTTAAGATCTCACATATGTGAGCCCGGCTGTTTGCCCTCCGTGATCTGAGCTTGCTGTTTTCCGGGTTCAGATCAAACCCAGGAGGGACTAGGAACAGTGAGCTGCTGCTACTGTTGGTAGATTCAAGTTGGCATCCTTGATGTAAAGGTACTCAAAATTTTGCTTTGAAAAAGAAGGTGCTTTTGAAAGGTTGCTAAGCTCTGCTCTAGATTACATGTCCCTTTTGACAGCAGGTTTTTTTCTTCTTTGTGTTTGGAGACTATTGATACACGAGACTAGTGAAATATAAGTGGTCCTTTTTTGTCCCTTCTTGCTGAACCATAGCAGTCCTTTGACAGGCAGGTGGCTTCAGTTGCTTTAAATGTGAAGTGAACTGAGCATATAGATTCTATTAGTGATACAAATTCTGTAAAATATCCTTTTTTTTTTTTTCTAAAGCCGAGGTAGTCTTTTTTGTTATTTAGCCTAATTTCTTAGGGGAGCAATATAGATGGCGTTTTTTACTCTATTTGTTTTAGGAAACATGGACTACCTTAAATGGCATTCCTTTTTTTTTTTTTTTTGCTTTTCTGTTTTGGTTTGGTTTTTGTTTTTTTCATCTGTGCTATAACAGTAAAGGTTGATGAGCAGTGTTGAAGATGTGCTGATATAAACACAGCCAATTGCCAAATCCCTGCATCAGCCTTGTTAAATGAGTGTTTACATGATGATGTGGTGTCATTTCTGCATTTATGTAGCTGCAGGGCACTTTCTTGGGTTCCCAAGCTTGATATAAACATTCAATTAACTCTGTTGTTTTTTGTTATACTTTTATATATAATGATTTTATTGTTACTAAATGTCACTGTCAAGTTACTGTGTATGTATCTTGAATGAATGAAGTTTCAAAGTCATCAAAAACATGGAGTTAAATGTGGTTTGGATTTTTTTTTTTTTTAATCCACAAGAGACCGGACAGTTACAAGTGTGTTTCTAGGTCATCTAAAACTTGTAAATGTTGTACACTTCAACAGAGGACACAATGTTCAGACCATTACCTTTGCACAGTGGGTAGTGTACATGTAGGTTGAGGTCTTTAGGACTATTGTTTATTTGCAAGATGCAAATAAATAAACTAAATTTATAACTGATTTGCTTCATTTCTTCTCTTGTCCTTTCAAGAAACAGCATCTTCAAGTTGGGCAATAAACAACCATCAGTATTGACCCTTGAAAAATACACAGTTTGATGCTTTACCATTTATGTCCTTTCTGCAGTCATGTAGCTGCAGGCAGTTTCTTTTGCATTCCAGCTTATTTTTTTCCTAGAGGTCTTGACTCTTATCAGGAAAGCCTGAGTGATCTGATGGGTGCCCACTGTTTTAGTATTGCCATAGACTGCCTGTTCTGCTATAAACTAATAGAGAAGGTTTGTACACCACTGGTGAGTTAACAGATTGTCTTAATCGTTTCCCTTTTATTATTACCTAGTATATATGTTAATTAGTCGATGTGATTGGTTAAGCTGTGGTTATCACAAAGCTTAATTTTATCCAGTATTGGTTTGTATTGAGGTATATTTTTCTGGTATGGGTTTTTATGTGTGCTTGCCTTTGAACTGTAATTCCTTTTCCCATGTACTTTATATTTAAGATGTCATATTTCTGATATGATAATCTCCTATTTTGGAGCCAGAACCTGTTCTTGGGGATGTTAAAATTAAAGGCAAGATGATCAGACCAATTTTCTATTATCATCTCAAACTTTGTGAGGGCAGAGTGTCTCCTTTGAATATATCATTGAACACGCAGTCAATAGACGAAAGATTCTGGTTATTAGCAATTATTTCTGGGGAAAGGAACCTCAGAGAAAGAGTACCCAGAAAGCTCTTACTTGAAACTTATACACAGAAACTAAGTTGTTGCTTAGGAAAATCAGAAAAAAAGTCCTCCTTTGTTACCTGCCTTTTTAAGTAATCATTGGCTATCATCAGAGCGACCTTTTGAAATACCAAAAATAATGACTTCTGTGTTGCAAAATCTACAACATCTGAAATATTGGGGAAAAATTGAAGTAAAAGTTTATTTCTTGAAAATATGTCCAGGAGCTTTAACCTTTTCTTCAGATTTCATAGGAATGATTTATATAGTTGTATATTTTTATGCCCAAACCTAATTTTTCAACCAGGCAGTAAGAAATATCAGAAGTGTGATTTTAATCAACTGTTCCTTTGATAGCAGCCACTAAACTTAATGCAACAATATACGCTGGCGGCTTTTGTTTTCCAAACTGAAACTTGGTTGAAGTCTCCTTTCAAACTTCAGTTGCTTGCTCAAATGCAGATATTATGTGCATAATGAGGGGTAAAACTAACAGGATGTGTCTGTCACCAGATTAATGAATATCAAATGATCAGATTGAAGTGAATGAACCATGAAATATATAATTATAATTCATTTTTCCATACCTTTTGCCATAAAAAGCATGAAATAAAATATGTCCCATCTGCAACATTGTAGGACAAAAGCTGATATGTCATGGGTCAAAATCAATCTCACTTATTATCAATTCATGGAAGTAGTTGATAATTAAGGACAAAACAATGAAGCTGGGGAAAAAAACTATTTGGTACTTAAACAGCAGATTTAACCAATTTACTCGAACAAAAAACCAACCCCAAAATGTCTAGAAGATGCAATTTAATTTTTCTTCCACT
>JAOXJK010000051.1:22542396-22569550 GCA_025774025.1 Xenus cinereus | reverse complement strand
ACCCCAGCTCCTTCAGCCTCTCCTCATAAGACTTGTGCTCCAGACCCCTCACCATCTTTGTTGCCCTTCTCTGGACCTGCTCCAGCACCTCGATGGTTTTTTTTTTTTTTTTTTGTGGTAATTTAAGGAATTATGTTGCTGTCACTCATTGGACTGTTGTTATTGCTCATGGGACACTAATAGAAAAAAGACAAGGCTTGTAGAATTGCAGTCACTGAATACTGAGACTATTTCTTAAGTAAAAGTATAATGAAAACTATTCTGTAGAATCTATTGTAAGAGGGAAAGGGGCTTGGGGGCTTTTGGCTTTTTGGTTTGGGGTTTTTCGGGTTTGTGTGGGATTGTTGTTTCGTTTGGTTTTGGTGAGAGCTCAGACAATTAACAGAACCAGTAGGAAGGAAAAGCTAGATTTGGTACTTTAACTTTTAGTTGCATAAGGAGTTCCCTTTCGTGCAAATGCCTACTTACTAGTTCATTATTGCTAAATTGTATCTGCCTTCAAGAGATCACATTTTGTTTTGTACAGCACGTGTCAATCAAAGCCTTAGAATCACATCAGAGTACAAACGAAGCATATTTATGTGACTGGATGTTGAGGCGATTCACATATTCAAATAACAGACACAGAATACTTAACTGCCCTGCAAACCAGAATCCCAAATGCCATACAAAGCTCTGAAATTGCATCCATCATTTCTCATCTTTCAAATTTGACGAGACTTTTGGCCTTCATCCTATTACATAAACTAACCTATCTCTCCTGGCTGTGCAGTCATTGCAAGATGAAGAGATTTGAGTTCCTGATTTTCCATTTCACCTTTCCCTGACACATCCTGCATCCCTGGCTGCAGGAACAAAATAGTATTTATAAGCATAGCAAAGCTAAGCCTCTTAGACAATTAAAAGGAAAATGCTTCCATCCTTATACTGTCCAATAAATAGGAGATAGTTGGTGAGAGGGACACACATTGAAAATGTTCACGAGTAAGACAATCTGATGTTATGTGATGTATACCCTACTTTAAAAGTGTCTTTTTGTCTAATTATTATGTAATTCAAGACCAGATAATCTAATGTTCAATAGCTGTATTTGAAGGACAGTTCTTTTTCTGAAAAACTTCGTATCCCATTAAGCATAACTAAAGCTGGTTGAACAGAAACAAGGTGGTGAATAACAAAGTAATTAAAATGTAGGAGTTTATATTTTTACTACAGTGCACAGAAGTACCTTTAAATATTTTTCCAAAAATGTAAACTGAGAAGTTTACCGAGAGTCCAATATTCTCACCTGCCCTTCTGCTTGCCTCTGCATCCTGACAAAAATTGCGTTTCTCTGGATGTCCTTTGGATGTTTTGCAATTGAAAGCAATTCCTTCCAAAGTGTTTGATCCTAATTATGTCTGACAGTTGGGAACACACTAAAAATATTTTGAAAATTGGTTCTTTATTTTGGTGTCTTAATCGGAAGGATGTCTGTAAGGATTGGTTTTCTTATCAATGAATTGCGGTACAATATGCAAATCATTTTGGTTTAATATTTGAATGTTTATAAAGTACTTTGGTATCTCATCAGTGGCTTTTTGAGTAATAATAATAATATTGGATGTACGATAAATAATTTCTCTTTAAATATAAAATGAGCTAAATGGGTGTAAAATACAAATCAAACTAATTAGGCATACTATTTCTTTTCTAGTGAACAAACACAAGCCCTGGATTGAGACATCATACCATGGAATCATAACTGAAAACAACGACACTGTAATTTTGGATCCTCCCCTTGTTGCTTTGGACAAAGATGCACCCGTTCCCTTTGCAGGTAGGAACATACATTAACAGCAGCATTTGAATTTATGGTTTGCAGTATGAAGTTATGAGCATTTGTAAGGAATTAATTTGCAGTGCAGAGACAATGTAATCTGAAGGACATATTTAGAGGCTGTATCCGAGTACTTGGGACTTGACCATTGGCCCCCAGACCTTGAAATGAGGTTTCTTTTGCAATGACTGTATCTGCTCATTTGTTGTGAAGTAAAAGTGATTATAAACAGCATAATGCAGCTTCCACTATCAGCATATTTTTAAATGAACACAAGAATCATATAATTAAATTTGAGTTTGCTTTTATAGAAATGAATCATTACAATTGCCTAAAGTAATAATATGTAGTTAAATTTGTTTAGTAATAACCGCCTCTGCTTTCTCTCTTCCTGTTCTGCTCCCTGGCCCAAGCCTGGCTATGGACAAATTATAGCACAAATGTTTAAAGTTGCTAAAATTTTATGTTACTATTTTAGCACTTCATAACTGTCAAGACTTGGACAGAAAATTTAATGGAGGGTTTGAAGATTTTTGCTCAGATTGCTGTATGATAGATGTATGTTATATAGAAGTTTTTACTTGTATTAAGTCTATTTTTCAAGACACTTATTCTGATATATTATGACTTCCTTAAGCTGAAAATAGTACTTCTGCACGTCAAGAAAGTTTTCTCTTAAATTCCCTGTTTTATTAAAAATATTTTTTGAAGAAAAGGGGGACTATTAAGGCTTGATAGATGTTCTGAAGACCCTAAAAAGATGCAGTTGTTAAAAAGATTGTATTGCTTAAGAATGTTCATCTTTTATAAGTAAAATGTATTTCATACATTTATTTATTAATTTATACCTACTTATTCCATATTTATTTTTGTATTTATTCTGTATCTTGCTAGTGAGAGTGTAGTCCTTTTGGAACCATGCTTAATTTGTAGAAGTAAGGGTGAGTAGTCCTTATGCTTATAGCCAAGGCAAGGAGAGCTTCAGAAAGGAGGTGCAGTAGTGTCTTGCCAGACATGAGCATGCTGGGGCCATGCACTGGAGACTATAAACCTCGCTGAGGTTTTTTTTTCTCAGAATTGTCTGCATCATGCTTTATAAAACAAAGTTAGTGTTGAAGTCTGGGATATCTGTAGAGAGGCTAGCATTGTGTTCTCTAGGATTATAATGATGACAAGACATACGCTACTAATAGCAGATACCAGCAGACAATGAGATTGCACTGTTCTTTCCATGCAGGAAAGCACAGGTCTGCTGTACAGCCCTGGCTTAAAGGAACCAGGCAGGGCTGTTTGTACCACTTGCTGTAAAAGCTGCGAGTTCAGCAAGAGGACCCTGAAAGCCATGTAGGTTTTCCAGTTCTTAGCTATGTATTATCAGGGGTGCTTCGAGCAATGTACAGATAGATCACCTTGCTCCTGTCAATTACCCTGGTGCACAGGTAGTTTATATATTTCATATTTTTCACCTGAGCAAATAATCTTTCACCTAATAACTATTCTGTTGCTACATACAAAAGCAGAACTAAGCTATTAAGACACATTTGATACTCATTGATGTTTCTTTTCTGCTCCCAGTGCTTTGGGTATTTTTTGTTATACCCATTCTCATGTTCTTATTTTTTAGTTTCAATGTTAGTTGTGGTAAAGACCAACTCTAAGCAATGTCTTTGTTCTCTCTTCGGGAAACTTTAATGTTGTTCCCTAATGCCTCTGCCTTTTCTCCTCTCCATGGCTACTAAAGTTAGTCTTTTATAAACTGTCTTCTCAACCTCTTCTAGTAGTACAGGCATTATAGTGCATGCCAAATCGCTATTCATGGAGTGGGGACAAGAGAAAATTACTATAATCTGCACTTTTTTTTTTTCCTCGCCTCTGTCTAATGTTTAAAATGAAGAACGATGACAGGAAAAAAAAAAAGAATCTTCTGTGCAGTTTCCCTCTCAACAGGTCTGTGTTTCCAGGGAGGACTAACGGGAGACTAACAGGACTAAATGCGCCTGTGAAAATGCTGGCTGTCAAATATGATCAGCCTATTTCGTAACTGGAGCATGAAGAATTACAGAACTCTTTTTTTTTTTTTTTTTCATTGCAGTGATTTTGGTGTCTTTATCTTATTAATTAATTGTGAATTGTGCAATGATTGGAGTAGATGTAAAATCATGGTTCTTAAAATTATCATGGTATGAACATATTCACTTTTTTTTTTTTTGTGCAAGTACATTTTCTTGTTTTGTAGGAAATCTTGAAAATACTATTGCACCAGAAATCACATGAGTACTTTTCCAGACTTCGGTTTTTCAAGTCCTGACCTGAAAGGGATTTTCAAACATTGGTGTTAAAATGCAACTGATCTTTAAAATACCTAGGCTCATCACAGTAGCCTGGAGACTTTTGCAGGGTGTCACAGGAAAAAACCACCAAAACTGCAAAACCTATGAGGAAACTCATGTCCTGTAGGAATAGGTTAAGCTTTCCATCCTTCTCTTAAAACAGAATTGTGTAGGTGCAGTATGGGCTTGCCTATTATCTAATTTAGGGAAATCCACTGGAGGAATCTCTCCTTTAAAAGGTATACTAAAACCCACCCAAAAGAACAAATGTAACTTTAATTAGACTTGCACCAACCTGCAGGGTCAGCCATACAACAGTATTTTACATACATACAGCAGTCAGCTATTACACACTGGTTACGAAGCTGGAAACCACTTCAAGGATTTGACTTTCAGGCTTAGGAGTGGTTTGGCTAGAAACATGGTGAGATCAACTGAATCAGTTTGACATGTTCTGTTTCTCTGATAGCAAGAAATCCTCACACAATGCTGTAGGATTTTGGAAGGCTATTTGGAAAGGACACCTGTCTGCATTTTAATAACAGCAACTGCATTTCGTCAGCAGTATTGTGCAAAAATAGATCTGAGAGGAACTTCAGCATATCTTCAGTACATCCTCCTGCCTTAGGCAGGACCCATTATACCTATGTCATTCCTGATAAATAGTTTTCTGTCCTAATCTTAAAAATCTTTAGTGACAGAGACGCAGCAGCTACCCTGGGTAATCTATTCCATGCTTCACCATACTCACTGTTTTTCATGATACTTAACCTGAACTTTCTGTACTGCAGTTTTACCCATTAGTTTTTGTCCTATCCACCATGACTGGGCAGAGCAGATTATTCCCATTCCTTTTTTTGCAGCAACGGCCTTTATATTACTCCCTAAAAGCACTGTGAGCATCTTAAACAGCATGGGATGAGAGGGGACTTCAGCTGTCCGTTGTGTTACTGATACAGACCTGAAGCAGAGAAATAGGAGGTAGCTTTCAGAACAATGATATGATGAATGCCCTTTTCACCTTGAAAGTGAAGAGCCTAACTCTTCCCTGTGTCACCATTATTAGGCTGACACACTTGATTTGAGTGCAATGTGTCGCACCAAGGTTAGGCTGGATAATTTTACCACAGTGAGTTGCGCCCATTAAGTCTTAAGCTGCTTTTATGCTCCTGATGGATTTACAGATAGCCTTTTTTAAAAGGGTCAGATGTGTGTCTTTCTGGCTCCACACAGAAGGTACTCTGTATCTCAGTAGCTGTTGCAAATTATATTTACTTTGCAGATGGAGTCCCAATCTCTGACTGTATTTTGGCTGGGCTAAAACCACTGTAAAGGATAAGGAGACAATAAAACCAGACAAGGAGGATGTCTAAATATTCACTGAACTAGAAGCTGCATCCAAAACCTCTCCCAAATCATCTTTGTTATTTTTGCAGTTCAGAGGAGCATGTATTCTCAGCTGCACCACAGCAAATCCTGTAGTTGTCACTCTACTTACACCCAGGGGCTGAACACAAAATCCCATTTCTCTGCTTCAAACTGTGAATCTGTCTAGCCTTCTTGTTTGTTTGTTTTTATTGATAAGCAGTGGCAATAATAACAGAAACAATCCTTTTGGTACAACATTAAAAATATGGAAATTATTTTTCAAATTGTGACTCTGAATACTGTTATTTTTAACTCAGGCAGACTTAAAACATGCTGTCAGTTTACAATGCCCAGAATTCATCGATGTTAAATATTTCACTCTGAAAATGATGTATGTTCAAAATATCTGAACAGCAAGTAAAGTTGAGTATTGCAGTTGTTTATAACAAATCACCTGCTGACTTTTTTTAAAACTCCTTTTTTTTGATGCTTAGATGTATTAATGTAACTTAATTAGTTAAGACTGTAGACTATAAAGGCAAAAAAAAAAATCTTCAAGGGGATAATAACCTAAGGTAGAATAAAAGATTGGCAATAGCACAGTCAATTCCAGAGATGCTGGTTTTGACCTAAGGGTTAGTGCTCGTCATCCAGTAAAGTTCGTGATAAATGCTCAGGTTTTGGATTAAGAATGCACCAAAAAAATCACTCTGACAGTGACCTCTATCGGTTAGTCCCTGAAGTTCAGAGATGAGGTGTCGGAGGTGTTTTGTTCTTGAAGTTGTTGCCAGTTAAGTTTTATTGCCTTTCTGAGTCAGTTTGACAGCAGTAAAATAAAAGTAGGCCACATTAATGTCTTGAAAGAAGACTAAAGAATTCAGACTGTTCTAATAGAGCTTTTAGTAGCTGCTGAGTGGTCGGTCATTGTAGGAGTAAGTGTTTAGGAGGAAAATTAGACTTTAATGTGTGGACAGTGAATGTAAGTTGTTTCTGGCAGACACAAATAGTAATGAATGAGAACGTTGAGATAAACTTTGTTACACCTAAATGTGCTAAATTCCTCAAAGCCAGAAAGAAGCCAGTGAAGTAACCAACTAATTATGGTTTGATGATATTCACTTGAGCTTTTAGACTTATTATGGAAAATATTGATGTTAAATTAGTTGGAACTGTTTTGAATATTTTTCTTTATAAATAAGACTTGATCTTTGGAAAATTAGGGCAGGATATTACTGTGGATATGCAAACATAAACATGAGGTCAGACATTTTATGGCATTTGATGACGCTGAAGTATACTAAAGGACTATGTGGTTAAAAAACTGTTTAATTGAAATAGGCTGTAACTGAAGCTGCCAGGAAAACAGTGTCAGTTGTTAACCTTCTGTGCTGTTCAGACACTGGAGATAAACTGAAATGGGAAGTACTGGAATTGCTAGGCCTGCAGGTCCCCAAATTGATATCTGCTCTGACTGTATGTGAAGATTTTGTCACACACCTTTGAAACTAATGAAGCCTTGCCATATGAGCAGTTTTACATTTAATAAAAAATACAAACTGTAACAATTTCCTAATGTTGTTATCCTCAGAACTAGGGCTGGTGATAGCTAGATAATCCAGGAAGTCAAAGCTTTCTACAAAAAAAAAAAAAAGCTAACATTAGTATATAGAATTATTTTACTCAATGTAACAAAGGTCTTTGCCAACTTAAAATGCAATGCATTGTAGGAATGATTGTTATCCATCAGCCCGATCCATGACAGGGGAAACTGAGAGACATGATTTTCTTGGACCTTCCTGCTGGTCTACTAAAAACCTTCAGCTCCACCTGTAAGATCCTAACTGTTGTGAAAGATAGAAATGCATTATAGAGGTATTGTCAATTCTGGAAAACAATTGTTTCATTTGAACTGAATTCAGAATCAAATGAAAAAAACCAATGACATGAAATACAATAATGAAGAAATGATAAACTCTCTTTCTTAACCAATCTAATTATATTAAGCAAAACTCATAGGAAATTCAGAAAAAAGACAGTCCATGCTTCCCCATTTTATTCTTTGAAATTATACTGTTAGTCATAAGAATGTTATGGTTTTGATGTCAAAAATATTTTACTTCTTGTAAGAATTGGTCCTGAATTTTAATACAGGGTTATTTTTCTTCAGTGATCATTGAAAGTGAACAATGAATTTTACTTTCACTTACAAAGCTAAGTATCCATCCAGAAATAATAAATTTTTTTCTTAATGCTTCAGTTATGGAATTTCAAAACTTGTCCTAAATATTGCTTGTCTATTTATAAAAAAAATAATTTTGTGACTATTAGAAAGTGAAATGAAAGCATTGAGAGATGTTTTTGATGCATCAACAATTCTTAATTGATAAAAATTTTTGCGCTGTATCTCAACAAACTCTGGTGAAGATAATTTAGCATATGTGAAGCATTGCTAATAAGCAGCTTGTTAGAGACATTTCTAAGAGATAGTAAATCTTGAATCGGTAGAACTAATCTCAGTATTACTGTAGTAAGTTGTCTCATGTGCTGACTGGCCATCACGTAAGGACATAGCTGCATAGAATAACATCAAGAAATTCTATTATCCAGTGATTTTAATGTATATTTTACTCTGTGAACAATGTACCTGCAGTTAAAATATGAAGTAATTTATATCAATGAACTATGTCCATTACTTTTTTACTGTCAACAAAATATTTTAAAAGCTGAAGAAAGTAATTTGTTGAGGTACTATTTTAACAATTTTTTTTCTGAAAGGGAATATTTTGGAGCGAATTAAGACTGTAACTGGCTTTTGTGATGTAATTTTTGCTATGTAGTTAAGCATGATTTCTACACACATCAATAGTTCTCTAAAATCAGTGATCCTTTCTCAGCTATGAGTTTAAATTCTGAATGTTACAGGAAGGACAATATTGTAGGAAGTACGTAGTAGTTTCCCTTCTATTGTATTAAGTGATTTGAAGCATTTTAAAATGGGACTTTTGTGATCTGAGTATGCTCCCAAATTCACATAACAGATTCATCAGCAAATTTACAATTTTATTTAAGGGCAGAATTGCTATTTGGTAGTAGCAGTCTCATGCTGATTTGCAGCATGTGTAATTCAGGTAAATATTTGCCTCTGTATTCTGTGTTTTAAGATAAAAAGGAAGAGGGATGATTCTGTTACTGTGGTGTGAGTGATGCGTTGAGGGCTGCCTTGGGATTGAACAGTGTCATAATTTCTTAAAAGTCGTGCTTGCTGAATATGTGTAAGCAGCTCAAACACATAAGATGACCCTCCTGTAGTTAGACCTCTTTGTCATTATGCTTGCAGTGAATATCATGATCGCTTAAGTTCTTACAATTTTAGGTTCAAATAAGCATTTTTAAACATTTATTGATGTAAATTGAATTATGTGATCTATGATTACAGCAAGCATAACTCAAAAGTAAGAAGCTGCACAGTGAAGAGGTTGAAAAAACCTAGAATGATAGCCCTGTTTGTTTCTCGTCATTATTTGGTATTCAAGAAGTAGTAAACTTGACCTGGTTTTGCTTTCAAAGATATGTCAACCTGGGCATTCAAAATCTGTGGCCATCTTTGCTTCCAGTACTATAATAACATAAAGGACTGTCAGAGGGAGGGCTGAAAGAAATAGTGTGAAGACCCAAGTGAAGGAATAAACAACTTCCACTCTAATATCTCTCCTCACAGTTTCATTCCTTCCATGGTCTGTCCATTAATTCAATTACCTTTCTCTCTTTCACATAAATATTTCCTTCTTTGTGTGTGTTCCTATGTTGTCACATTCTTAGGTGTAGGGTGGTGAAAAATCATTTGTAAAGATATGAACTGTTATTTCTGGACACTTAGAAAAATAATTTATAAAACCATGAAGTATTAGTAACATAACAAGTGGACTTGGAATTTTCACCACTTAGAATTTTACTGCAACAAAATTGGCACTACGGGATTCCAGTTTGCTTTAAAAATAAAATCAATAGGCTAAATTAATTGGGACAATGTCATGTTAAATTGTATTCCTCAGAATGGAACTACTTGATTTAGTGTAAGGCCATGTCATTTGCTTGAAATGGGTTCTAAATATTAACAGTATTTTAAAAGAACAGCCTGAATAGGTCATTATTTAATCTTTATAGTTCTTTTTGCTTATTGGTCAGCAATTATCTTATAGAGAGAATAGTTGAGAAACCCCACTTTCCTTTAAACCTGCTATTTTAAACTGGCTGAAAAAATGTTATTTTTCTGGACTAGAATAAACTCAATAGCCTGTAAGTGCTGTTGCTCCCTTTGCTTGCTAGGGCAGCCTAAAAAATGCATGTGATACTACTTTTTTGAAGCAGGAGAGGGAAGGAGAACATAAAGAATTCAAAATCTGGACAGGTGGTTTAGGGCATTGATTTTCTACTCAATTCTTCTGCTTCTGGCTGTGTGAAATAGATCAAACCAATTTGTTCTCTTGACCTAGAGTTTCCTCCACTGTCCTATTTTATGTGTGTTTAGACGATAAAAGAAGAAAATCTCCTAAGTGCTTTTATCTCAATGACTATGCAGCACTGAACACTGTCTCCTTGTGCAACACCAAGCACAAGGAGGATTTGCTTTTCTCAGCTGTCACTCTTTTCTGTTCCATAATTTTTTGATATATGTTTGTACTATGGTTAGGGTAGACGCAACCCGTGCAATTGGATTAGTGTCAGTGTTAAACCTAACAGCTAGGTTAAGCTAACAATCCTGCTAGAGATACAGATCAGTTTGGTTAAGCTCTATCTCTATGCCTGTCAGCTCCCAACCAGTAAGGCAGATACATTACTGAGAGGTTGTAGGGTTGGAGATGAGACATGAAGAGAAAGCAAATAGTGGAGTTGGGAAAAGAGGGGAGAAAAGAGGCGGGAAAAGATGTTCTTATGATCACTGTACACGATGCATTGTGTAGGTATGTTAAGGTTGTTATTTCTCAAAATTTTAAAAAAACAAAACAATTTATTGGGTGTTTAGTCTTGGGGTTCTGTTTTGTGAAGAAGCAATTAAGTGTGACCTGTTTTTTACTAAAAATATGGAATAAACTAGATATGCTTGTCATTGAATAGGTCTATATTTTTCTTGGCCATTATAGATTTAATATTGAGAGATAAAATATCCAGTTATTTATGATGATAATACAATACATGATGTAAAGAACCAAGTATTCAAGTATTTTCTTGTGTTACGTGCATAGAGAAATGTTACTGGGATGTTGTGAATGGTACTGATCCCACTGTGATACAGTGAGGGAGGAAGGAGAAGTTGAGAGAAGTATTTAAAGGATTCATTGGATTTTCTAAGGAGACATATTGAGAACAATAGTGCTGATATAACATCTAGGTTTTTCATTCTGCTGGCGTTTTGTTATAGCAGGCTTCAAGGGACTTAAAACAATTAATTGCCTACATTTTCAGATAACTGCTAATCCAGAAAGGGTGGATGGCTTTGATGCAGTTACAGCATGTGAAAATACCAGACATAGTCCAATACATCTGATATGTTCAGTTGTCAGGATCCTTATTTCAGCTGTTACACAGTCACCTTTACTCTTCCTAGACGGGGCATGAGAAGGAGCTTGGCAGAAAGAAGGTGTAAGTTGCCTTTTTTCCCTAAATGATTAGCATATCTTATTTTTTGTGGTGTTACATTTACTGTGTCTGTATAAAAGACGCTTCAAGTTGGTTTAAAAAACAAAGTAAATTCTTCTCTCATCAGGTATTCTGCTACACAAAATATATACCCACTTCATTCACGTAATTGGCTTTTGAAGGTAAAATGTACTAGATAACTAGACTCTTGAGCTGAGCTTTGCTTTTTTCTTTTACTATATTTGAATTTTTAGGCCTTGTTTCTTTGTAGACTCTTCTGTTCATTCTATCTTTCCTGAATTAAATAAATTCTGTAACTGCATTGTGCAAATTTAGTACAACATGAAATTTAAGGAAAGGAGACAAAATGATAGTCAACTTATGGTCATAGTAATCAGTTTAGCCATAATTTGCAAAACAGAATTTAAATATTAATCCACAGAATTAATCCACATGTGCCTGCTTTTATATAAGTGTCATCATAGTGAGACTGGTCAGGGGGCTGCAGCATTTGTCCACGAGGAGAAGCTGAGAGAACTGGGCTTGTTCAGTCTGGAGAAGAGGGAGAATTTGGTGGGAACAAAGCAATAGGGCCTGGTGACACCTATGAGGAGGGAACAGCAGATAGGAATTGACACAAGAGGAGTTCAAACCGCACATAAGGCAGAACTTTTTCACCAGTACAAAGACTGGAAGAGGAAGATTAGAGAGACAGAGCCACCTTCATCGTTAAAAGGTTTTCAAGACCCAACTGGATAGAACCCTGGGCAACCTGAGTTCACAGCTGCCCTGGCTTTGAGCAGGACACTGGCCCAGAGAACTACCGAGGTCCCCTTCAGCCTGAATTGTCCTGTGATTTTATGATGTTTGGATGTTTCTTTCAGGAATTAAAGTGCTAAAGAGGGAGTTATTGAAAGGATACGTGAGCTTGTTGTAACGCTGTATCAGAAACATAGCGTGCTCACTTTCTATTGAATTGAAGAGGATGCCTGTGTTGGCAATGACAATGCCACTTGATAAGTGAAAGAAAACAGAGGATCTCAATAGCAGTGGCCTAGCTGAAGTCAGCTAGCAATGGTCTGTATCTGACTATTTATTCTTAACTCACTCAGAGAGGAGAACAGGCTTCACTGTTTAGTGTAAGCCTGTCTTTTTGCATTGAAGTGATACTTTTGTTTCAAAGTAAATTGCTTTTGAAAAGGAGCCTTAGCTTTTTATGTGAACTATTCTTTTCACTCTTAACTGGCTGTATAGGAGACACACAGAAATGAAGGCCTACAAAACATTACTTATAAATAAAAGTTCCTAATGCAAATTGTTTAACTTTATATGACTGCTGAGCTGTAAATGCTCTTTATGTGTCTTGTGTTCATGCAAAATTCAGAAGAAAGTACATTGAAGAGAGTTGACAGCAGACTGGCTCTTACAGTTTGCTCTCATGGCAAAATGTCCAGATTGTATTGAGTGAGCACCTTGGCAGTGGTTCATATCCAGATTGTATTATCTTGTGTAGCAGTTCTGTGTTGACTGTAATCACATAATATTCATGAAAGGCCACATGTCCCCTGTGAACTTTGACAGCATATATCAAGTAAGTACTTTTTTATTTGTCATTCTCTCAGTGGTTTTTTAGAGAGTATATCAAAAATAAGTAGACACTAATATCAGACCTCTCAGTATTTTTAAATATGTCAGCTTATGATATATGCAATTAATAGAGTTAGACGTGTTAGAATATTTAAAATGCAGCCTTTGAGTAGTTGAATACTACTTTAAGAAGAAGCTGTATTTTCTGCCCTGGATTCGTTTGCGGTCTTCGTCTCGCAGTTTGACTTCATTTTCTGGTTAATTGTTGTTTTGAACAAATTTTTGGAGAAGAGGTTGTGAGGGACTAGAGACTAGTAGGGATTCAAACTTCTCATGCTGTTGGACATCTGTCTGCTTCACGTTAATTGCAATATATTAATTTACTTTTAATTTTAAACAGCTTTTTAAAAGAATCTTATTACCAGATATAATAGACCATTTACTGCACATACTGTCCCTTCTGGCTTTTTTATATTCCTTCGATTTTCAGCTATTATAGAATTTTCAAGTGACAGAAGAGCAGAAGTTAAAAAAACCAAACAACCAAAAACCAAGCAAAAAAAAAACCCTAAACAGCCCAAAAACCAACAAAAGAACTCCAGACAAGCTTGATAATCTTACTGCTGGGACCATAACTTGTTTTGTTGCTTTTTTGTCTCTTGCAATTAAAAGCAGAAGAAAAAAAGGAAGCTTTTCACTTTAATCGTAAGAGTCTAGTTCCCAGAATTGTTCAGACTAGTTTTATACCTGCTCTTTTCTTTACGGAAGTGAGTCTTATAGTTTTGGGTACATGGATTGAAGAAAATATTTTACTTGATCTAATTATGCTCACTGTGTTATACTGAAATTTCATTCTTACAAATTGACTTTTATAACTTTTTTATTTACTTTCATTTAAAGTTTAAACCATAAACAAACCAAAGGTGTAGAACCTTCTAGTCCAGAACTACTTACCAGGTTTGAAAAACTGCGTGAACAGTGTTGGCTAATATAAAATTGCATTTTTTACTGAACACATTATTTACTGTGTTCTGCACATTTCACAATTATTTGCAGTCAGGGATTTTAAGTTAAATATTTTCAAAAGTTGTCCTGTGACCTACCATAAGCCCCTCTTATTATATGACCAATCTAGGTTTTTTGAGGTGTTTTTTTTTTATTACTATGTTTACAAATACATGGATATTTAAAAAAGAGAAGTTGCACAGTTCCGAGTAGATTTTGTTGGCTCATTGTGAGTGATATTCTTATGCCAAGCTGTCACTATTACTCATTTCATTATCAGTTTAATCTGAAAAATTAGGGAGAGGGATGAGTGAACTTCAATAATAATGCTCTTGAACTAATGGAGACCCCATTAATTACTGCTGTACAATTATTATATAAAATACCTGAAAATAAATACTTAGATTTATATGCATAATGGTGCACTACTCTGAAGAAAGACAAGAAACTTTTTTTTTTTTTTTCTCTTGGTCCTATGTTAAATAGTATAAGCCTTTCTTTCAAAAGGTTTCGTACTTGTATTGCAGTGACATCCAAAAGTCATCTAAGTGCCTATTTGTCTGGGTTACTGGTTAAAAATCCCATCTGAAATTGTACAAGTAAAATTACACCACAACACTTAAGATAACTTCCTGAGTGAATTGTGTCAAAGTTTCAAAAGGATATAAAACTGTATGCTGGCTAGGAATATTAATTTAGTACCAAATCTAATGTATTTTTAACTGGAAAAAACAAACTCAAACCAAAAGAACTGCACGGTTAGAAATACCTAACCTTATTCTAGATATCTGGAGAATCTCTTAGTATCTTCACTGATTGGGTGCTTTGTCAGTGACACTAGACTAGCACATCGAAATTTTGTTCAGTGATTTGGAAAAAAACACTCCACATATATATGAAGCCTGATGCTTCTGTATTAAATGGATCAAGTCTTTATATTATTTTAAATGTTCTCTGATGTCAGGATGAGTCTTGTTTCTCAGACTGAAAGGCAATGTAGAGAGGACAGTTCACGCACTAGAACTTAACTAGTCCTTGGGCGATGGGGTTTTGGGAACGCTCCATGGACTGGGTGGTGAAGGCAGGCTCTTGACAGCTTCTATGATGAGCTACCTAAAATTTAATGTTCTGAATGCTCACCACTGTTTTCAGAAGCAAACTGGACTGGATTGAGAAAAGATACGCTTTGGTTATGGAGACATTGGGAATTTATTTGAGTGAAGATTACAGGTTTTAATGAACTAGCTACTGCTATCTAACTACATGAAATTGGTAAGATAATTTGCATGGAGAAGTAAGAAGATTGAGGTAAAAATTATCTGGATTATTTGTAAAATTAAAAAATTAATGCATTTAAAATTAAATTGCTTTTGGAACACTTTAAGCTACAGGAGAAAAAATGTTCATTATTCACAATTGACACTGATGTGGAAATTCTCTTGTAATAGATAGATTGTTGCCATACTACCAATTCATCAAATGTTCCTGCAACTTTCTAAGTTCCTTGCTTAGGTCTGGAGCTCTTAAATTCTTTTTGCAATAATGTACTTATTCTGTTCTATTGTAAGACTAGTTCACTGATCATAATCCTCAGCTCTCTTCTTGTTTGGTCTTCAAGGAAACTAGATGGAGATTTTTATTTACAGTTTATTTTGTGCCAATACTTGGGTCATTGTAATGTGCAAATGTCCCTATTTGCCCTGTAGGGGACAGAAATCTAGACTAAAGCTACTTATCCACTTAGTGACTTGTATATTTCTGGGTTATGTGTCATTGTTGCTGTTCTGAGCAAGTAAAAGATAGCATTAACGCTGTGCCATTTGAGAGAAATGAAAGGTGGTAGGGTTACAGATAATTCTCGGTAGCAATACTTGGTATATGTAGCTTGTAAGTTTCTTTTTTTCTTGTAGTTCTATCTATATTTTATATAGTTAACATGCATGGAACATTTATTAGATTGTAATAAACATTTATAAAAATCAAACGTGGTTTTAAAAATGCCTTGGAAATGCTTAATTATGCAGCGATAGACACAAATGTTAAGCACAAATGTACTTTTTTCTTGCTTTGAGTCAGTAGCTATTTGTATTGAAAGTATTCTCTTCTGGAAGACAAGTAGAGATAAAAATGTTTTGTGTGAAGAGTGTACAAGTTAGAAGGAAACATCCATGGAATTTTTCTGTACATCACCATTCTTATTATTTTATGTTAAGAGTGAGGAATAATTATGCATTCAAAGTAAGCATGGTAACCTTTCCTCTGCGATATTACTGTATAAGCAACAACATGACCTACAACTTTGTTAAACCAGAATAATTTATTATAAACTGGAAGTAGGAGGTTGACTCAGGAATGATACCCTGCACTCATGTCACAGACATCTTTCAGGCACGAAATGCTTATTGAGTACATGGCAGGAGGTTTTTGTGAAGTGTTCTATATTGTCCTAATTCTGCTCCCACTGGAGACAATTTCAGCTTTTGGGGGGTTTTGTTGCCTCCATCACGAGGGAAGAGCCAAACAAAAACATAGCAAACTTCAGAATTTTTTTGAAAAACTGAATATATAATTTGTGTTAGTCTCTTGCAGTATTACACACTTTGCCACCTCAATGGCACTATAGAGCCCTTATTATCATCTGCTCCTGCTGTGATGTCAAATGCTAGAGCTGCCCAACTAATTGGCTCAGATGAGTTTAATTTAGGAGGACATGCTGGTGTGTTTAAATGATGTGAAATCTCCAACCAATACCATCTATGCAATACCATCTATGCAGCTTCAGTCGTCTTTTTGGTGCCCTAATCCTTTTATTTGGATAGTTGCATGCTCTCGCTCGCTCTCCGATTCTTGCCTCCATTTCTCCCCTTCCATCCCCCATCTTGTTTCAGTTTAATGGATTATAAATCGGTTTATTTTTTCATGCCCTTCCATGACACTGAATTTGTGACATTCTGTTCTTACTGGAAACCCATGAAGGTGTGAATAGATAAAATACCAGTAGGTGTGTTATGAACATTTGTGATGCACATTATTCATAAAACTTGTGTTGTATAATAGCATCCTTTGGACAAAATCAACCCCTGTATGCATTTTGTATACACACAAACACTTGTATTACATTATTTCTGTAATAAAGTAGTTCACATCACAGGTCAGTTTCCTTCAGTTTTAGCATTGTCTCGTATTCCAGGATTAGAAAATAATACAAAGACTGAGAGAAAAATAACTAGTTCTGTAAAGTGATTAGTTTTTAGTTACTTGATTGAATGTAACTTGAGTTTATTGGTGTGTAATAAATATGGTGATAGAACTACTGCAAAACAGGTTTATATTACCTTTGAAAATGTGAGGGAATTGAATTTTTAAATTTCTGATTTTTGTCTTGATTTTTAAAAATCACAATGTATTATAATTTGCTTGCCTTTTCATATTAGTTTTAAAACAACAGGAAAGATATTTTGGATTAATGAATGCGAGCAATTATAGAAATTATTCTCCATACGAAAACTATATTTTAATTAAAATTTAATTCATTAATTTGAAAATTATTTAATTAATTAAATTTAAATGTAATTGAAACATATAAAATTAACTTATTCCTGTTATATTCAAAGAAATTAAAGTGACTGTCATTCAGCAATAGTGGATATAACTAATAACCACAGTATTTCAGGCCTAGTGTGTTTTTGTTCATCTTTTTAAGTCAGGTGGATCCCTTTTTAATCAATTGCTAAAAAAATTTTTGAAAGGGGCATTGGTACTTGATTGATTTGTTAGTACTTGCGACGGATTTAATGGATATTTCTGACATGATTTCAGCTCCTTACTGAGATGCTTGCCTTGGAGAGGTTCCAGGTGTGCTAATGAAAAAAGTTATGAATGAAGACAGGAAAAGCTAATATTACATTTGATGTGGAATCCAGAGTACAGAAAGTAAATTAAATATAACACTATAATTAATAAGCATGCTAGAATCGAAAGGATGATAGTAATTTAACATCAACTTCTAGATGCTTTTGGACTAGGCCTCTTTATTTAGGATAACAAAGCTTTTACATCCCAACTGGCAACTTCACTGGAACTGAGGGGCTGTATTTCTGTATGGCCTTTTCTCTCAATGCTTCACTCCTGCAGTGTCTCACTAAAAGTAGACTTAGGCCAAAAGGGAAAATTATGCTTCTCTGTTGACTTTCATGGATGTTTGCCCATTTATGCTAGGCCAGTGCTGTCCTTAGTTGTGGAAACTGGCTGGTGTATGGGAACTGCGTACTAGGATCAGCATCGTGAAAGGCAATGGAAATCATATGCAATGCAAAAGTGATCTTCAAAGCCCCATAAGCTTTGTATAATTTTTTTGATTAAAAAGTGTCTCTTTGAAACAAATTTGGCCCAGCTGTTGCCATCTGTCAGCTTTACAAAATACATTATTTATCTTGGTCCAGTCCCTCTAGGGGTGTGCTGCTATAGGATATACCACACATGGCAGATAATCAGTGTCACTGGAAAAGGCAAAGGTTGTTGGGTATGGGGCCACTGAACTGATGTGCTTAAAACTATGTAGACTTTATGCATCAATCTGCGAGATTTAAGTAGACAGACACTGCCTGCTGTTTACTGGAATGTGTGCTTTTATACTGCATATGAAAGCACAGCAGAAATATTATGACTTTCTCCTAGAGTCTCTGTAATCTGTGGTCTGACATACAGGTAAAAGTTACCTTGGTTAGAACTTTTCTTGCCTATGACTTTGTTTAGGAGAATTAGATGTAGAAATACACCCACTTGTGCTGATACATTCTTAAGTTCTTATTTCAGTATCATGATATCTTCGTAGAAGAGAGGGAATAAACGGCCTAGGGGTGAATACTTCATGTGTGCCTCTATTAACACTGTAACTATGCAGATATAGAGGTGGTGGCCTAACGTTCTAAGAATTGAAAGATCAAAAAAGGCTTAATTTCTCACAACAGCAAAAGAATTTTTAGAGTAACAAAACTAATTAATAACTGAAAATGTATTTAAAGGTTGTGAAAAAACTCCTAGTATGCCAGAAAGACATAGACTATCTTATAATATGGTGTTTTAATTCTTTTGATGTATTTAACTCACAAAGTAGTTTGCTAAGGTTTGAAAAAACACTGAGTCAAAGGCATTAGATAACTAGGTGAAGCATCTGGAGCCATAGGCTGTGTACATTTGGGGGCTTTTAACAGTCATCTTCTAGAAGTTCAATGCTGACTGCCATGATGAAACTAAGGTTGTAGTAAAGTTTTCATTCTAATTTAACTTGATGTGAATTATCACTAATATTTCAGGCACATTGCAATTTCTGTATGAATTAGTCTGTGATCCTGAATAAGAGACTGAATTACACCTACTTTGTTTAAAAAAAACGTACCATTTCCTAAGCCATTTTTTGAAATTGCTCTACAGAAGATGAAGTTAGTTCTTACGCTCAGCCTCGAGAGTGACTCTTAATCATAGAAGATACCGAATTCTCTTTACATAGCAAGCCTAATCCATAAATAAATAACAACTTTTTATTAAATTATTTTGGCATGCTTTTATTATGAAAATGTGAGGTTTTGAACTTGTTTACTAGGATAAAGATGCAAAAATCCAAGCATCAGAAGAGAAGTGAAAGCAGATTTAAGAATGAAGGTTCAGCTCTGAACATAAAAGTGAAAACTGAGTCATTGTTATCCCCAAAACTAATGGGAAATCATTTAAGATGCTGAAATAAGCTGAACTGATCTTAACTTGTAATTAATTTTTGAGGTTGATAAGTTAGTATGTAAACTCTGTGAAACAGAAGCCTGAATATACAAAAGGAAATGTGTTGAATGTCTCGGGTAGTTTTGTGAATGCTATAGTCATAATATTTATTCAGAGTTACACTTCATCTTGTGCAAAATTTTCAGACTTGCCACTCTTTTGCATTGAAAAAGTGAACTGCTATCATTCAGTGTCATTTATTGAAAACTCTGTTTCATTTGTGATATTGTACTCTGCTTTTCTGCTTTTTGAATGCACCAAAGCTGCTTTGTTGTGCTGTCTTTTAAGTTTACGCTTGAGTAAAAATGGGCTTTTTAAAAGGTTTGCACTGATCGGAATCGATCAATTTTTCATCAGGCAACCAAAATAAGTAACTTACCACACTTCAAGAGGGTGCATGGAGCACAGAACTAGGGCATAGGAATTAATATTTTAGTGTTCTGCACTTAAGCCATTACATGCTGTTTTGCTGACAACAATGGAAACAACTTAGAAAAGGAGTGAAAGAGAAGAGCCTTCTCTCTCTTTCATTAGTTGTCAACAAAAACTTGAATTGACTAAGAAAGGCTGTGATCTGCTGACTTGTTTTTCCACCTCACAACTCACCTGTCAGACAGTTTACTCATACGCTCATTTTATCTTGTTCTTATGTAAGCATTATGAATTCTTGTAATTTTCTCTTTGACTCAGGGTATGTATGTAATTCTTCTTTAAAGGAAATAGAGACCAAAGGACTTGGGAAATCAAAATTTAATTTTTTCCTCTGACACAGATTTGGGCAGTCACTTAAGCGCGCAGTTTGATCACTACTCGTTATTATAAGTGAGACATTTCTTGTCTACACTGTGTTGAGCAGCATAAGTTAGCAGAGCAAAGCAGGAAAATGTAAGCTGCAGCACTCCATGTAATAGAATGTGTACATATGTACAAACAAAGAAGGCTAACAACAAAACATCTCCTACAGAATGGCAACTTTGTTTGGTGAGGGAAAGCAGCATTGCCGCCTTCAGCTCTTAATACTGCTTCTTTATTCACCCCCACCTTGTTCCTCTGTTAAAATTTGTGATTAAGACAAATAAATTAAGTTACTTTCGGTACTTTGATTACTAGTTTTCTTCACAAGCAGTCCATAGCATACGGTCTATTCTTACACAACAAGTTTTTTTGAGTTTAGATTATACCGTAATTCTGACTTCAGTTAAATAATTATTTAAAATGCTATTAAAAGACGACTAGTTCAGAAAGATGATCCTGAATTCACTTGATATGCTTCCTTGACACATAAGCTTTTGCACTTAAATTTGAAAGTTTTGGAGGTGAGCAAGCTTATAAAATATCCAGAACCTTGTGCTGTGCGTTATCCAGTTGCTATTTCCCGTGCTTGCAAATGTGTTATACCATCACCCTGGAAAAACCTCAAGAGCCTACACGTTGTTCCTCTTGCTACAATAGAATAACATCTTGCTGGGTGCTGAGCCCTTCATGCAAGTGCTTCATTTTTTGTGTACTTCAATATAAATGACTGTGTCTGTCTAAGAGGTTATACACTAAGACCTTTTTCTATTTTTGCTTGTTCCTGGGTATAGTGGTCTTCATCACAGGTGATGGAAATGTATTTTTTGTTTAATTTGGTAGGCTTTTAAAATTAAATGGGTGTTGCTCTTTCTGCCACATCACAAATATCTAAATATGTGTATGTATTTATGGTCTGTTTTCCTGTCTTTTTTGTCTTGCCACACAATAATGTAATAGTCATAGGATTTCTGATCAAATAGTGACCTCATCACTAGCATTAGAACCTCATGTCAGTACAACCAGGACCCTTTGACTTGCACTGACATATCTCTAAAGAGGATTACTCATATCAATGTTGCAACTATTGGCAGTTACTGACACTGTAATGCTTTCTATTGCTTGCTTCAGGAATGTTTTTCAGAAATTTTCATGAAGACTGTTTTATCGTGTTCAGATAAAAGGAAACAACCTCTCTATTCATTCTTGGCATTATCTTTTGCATAATCTAGAGACTATTTGTGCATTTAAAAGATTAACTCCATTTTATTAAGAAAATGGACACGATCTGTTTGGAAAGATAACAGGTTAGATTTTCATCTGGCATGAGTTATCGTTGTACCACTGAAAAAAGTAAAGATAATATGGGTCTAGCCCAATAATTTTTTTCTAGTTATTTTCCTTTCTAATCAGGAAAATAGCTTTGATTCAAAAAGCTCCTTTCCAGGAATTTCTAATTATCAGAAAATGAATGAATTTAATGGTGTCATATTTACTGTATAATTGACAAGAATAATAAGGCACACACTGTGACTTCAGTGAATCCTTTTTTCAGAGAGAAGGGTAGGAAATGTGTGTGGGTTTTTTTGGTTAATGTATCTGATTGTTTGAAAGAGTGGACAGCTGCAGAAGCTCAGTTCGGTGGCTGATTTAAATAATCTGTCTGTTGGTTTCCAAGGTGAAGTAGCTTCATTGGTAAATGAAGCTTCATTGGTCAATAAAGCAGCTTCAGTGTTTTAGAACAGTAATAAGTAAGACCAAATAATAATAAAATGTCATTCACTTTTGGTCTCTCTAAAGTGTGTGACACAAAATAGTGCTGTTTGGGAAAAAATGACTGTCCAAGCTGGTATTGAGAAACAAAAGCAACTAAAAATTTCATCTGGGGCAAAAATCCCAACCGCCTTCCCTGCCCTCCCCAGTTTTGCTGGAATAGCACTGCATCTTCTATTTTATGATTGTGGCCATGTTAGTGCAACAAATAAATGTCACTTGGATCTGCAAATATCAAAAGTGTAATTCCTTTAAAATTATATGTACAAAATTAAATATTAAAAAGCTGTTTGAAACCACTGGTCTGTTAATGATGACTCAAGGCCTGGATCTAGTTGTCATTTCTTCTGCTGACATGCAGACAGCAGTTTCTTAGCTTTTTTCCCAGTCTCCTCTGTAAAAATGATATATTTCTAATGCATAACTTTCTTCCTGTGCTCAGCAAGCATGAGGCTAACTTTCCTGATGGACCTTATCTTCCGAATTGCTAGCACTTGAAGAACCGAAAAATTGAATATCAAACAAAATCCAATAACCTATAAAGAAAAGTGAATCAACTGCTGCGGCAAAACAGCTAATCTTTATCACTGATATGAAGACAGTATCTCAAATGTGGCTTAGAATGAGCAAAAGTAGTAGTAAAAGAGAAATAAACACCATCTTGGCCAAGTCTGTGTTATTTTCTTCTCTGTTAACACCATGACTAATTCTTCTGAACGTGTAACCATCTGCTGAAACCAGCAGTAATATCCAAGAAAGTCTGGGCTGGGATATGCATCAGGATGAGTGGCAACTATGTAGTATGGAAATCTTGGGCACTGTTAATTCAAGTAAGTATAACAGAATCATAGAATGGTTAGAATTGGAAGGGACCTTAAAGATCATCTAGTTCTAACACCCCCTGCCAGGGGCAGCGACACCACCTCCCACTAGAGCAGGTTGCTCAAAGCCACATCCAGCCTGGTCTTGGACACTTCCAGGGATGGGGCATCCACAACTTCCCTGGGCATCCTGGCTTTGAAGTTCATTATTCACCACGTACCAGCAGTGAACAATGTGTTTACCTTAGCTCTCTCATCTGCGGAATAGTCTGGGTAAGACAGTGACCCAGTTCACAAGGTGTAGAAATAGTCAGCGTGGACATCAGAGACCTCAAAAAATACTTATGCCAGAAAGTTGAAGAAGAAAGGATAACTATCCTTCTCTGCTGCTAAATATCTACCCTGTATGCTGAGGAGTGGTCTGGGGTATAATTTGAAGGCTCCAAAACAAAAGTACCTACGGAATTGAGAACAAATATTTATTCCAAGTTACTAAAATTGGGGAGGAAGGGGAAAAGAAAGAGTATATTTACACATCAAACATAATAAATGTGTCTTGCAATAAGCTCTTTTTATTTTTTTTTTGCCATGCAGGCATTTTCACAGTGTTTTGGAGGGGATGAGGTGGTGAAACATCTGCTGCTTTACAGACAGCTTCTGTTAGACGTGTTGAGGGAAACTAAGCAGTAATTTATTGTGTGGGGTTATTAATGAATTGAATAGCCCTTGATATGTATCCTAGGATGGTTCTGTGGTGACTTGACTAATTTTACAGAAATAGAATACATAACCTGTAGATTTAAGAACATCTTTATTACAGCTCTTTTAGAAATGCTGTGTTTTCCCAGTCTGAATGAATACCAGCGTTGGTTCTTTCTGCTGGATTTTTTCTTGATGCTGCCACCATCTGTAATGGATTTTGTCTGATTGCTGCTGCTGTGGTGGTGGTCCTTCTACCAATCCTAAAGGCAGTGGTTTTGGAAATATTGTCCCTTAAAGCTCTTAGACTGAGAACACCCTTTGTCCTTGGTGGGTATGAAAAAAAAGTATTTTACTGGAGACCAGTGATTTGTGAAAAAGGAGGCACTCTAAGAGGCAGTCACAATAAGTTTGCAGGGAGGGATATAGTCATAAGGTAGTTCACTAGAAGAGCATAGTAGGAAAATGCAGCAACATCTACTGATGGGTGGCTGCTTCTTTCATCTCTTCCTCTGTTTAAAGTCTTAAAGAAGTGCTCTCTTCCCTTGTAAGATGAAAAGTTTCCCAAATTCCTCATACCATTTTTTTTTTTAATTTCCTTGAACAATCCTGTAAAATTGGATGTGAATCTGTAATGTTCAAGGTGCTTCCTATTCCTATCACTGATTCAAAGAGCTGATTTCTATTAACTATTTTATCATTTCTGACTGAACATAAAAGCAATGGTTTGGTTTGTAATGTTCTTTATCTCCCTGAGTTTTCAAAAGCATAAGATATTTCCCCAAACATTATAAAAAGATTAAAATTCAATTCGAGTGCTGAATTATGCATGCTTTTCAATTTGGCAATATTCTAAGAATTTTTGTTTCCCACCTTTTTTGTGTTAGCACAAAATATCCACTATCAAATGTATTTTTAATAGATATTTCCGTGTATTAGATGACACAGTTAACATTCCATTCTACTAAGATGTCTAAATATTTAATTTTACAATTTATAGTGCCTAATCTTTTTGATACAGGGGATGTTTTCATTTATGGCTAGGATTTGGAGGGAGCAAGCATGTAAACAAAATTACTTTCACAGAGGAGAAAAAAGAATTTAGTTAATTATTTTCCTTAAATGTAAATGGTAATATTTATCAAGCTGCCAAAATATGAAAATAACAACCAGCAGCCTAAAGCCTGAAAAGCATTAATCAAAGTCAGTATGATTAAGCATTTTCAGTTTAAATAAGGAGTAGGATGTTTATATCCTTAAGATACTTGGTGCTGCTAGAAATAAATTAATAATGTATAAAAATAATGAAAACCTGAAAGCAGAGTAGAAGCTCTAAACATTCAGAGTTTTGCTCTAACATTTTTTTTTCCTTTTGGTATCTGAATTGAAACTACAGACATCTCCTATCGGAACTTTGTTGTAGGCTGATTTCGCTATTTTTTTTAATATTGATATAGGTATATAAATAAATGTTCAGAACATATTTGAATCAGTTTGCTGGAATTAAAAAATATTGAAGCCTAAGATGTCAATTTCTTCAGTTTTATACTTAAATCTCTTCCCTACTCAGAAACCTTTCAGGGGTTTGGCAAGGTGAAGTTAGTAATTACTTGAAACGTACCAAAGAAAAGAACCATTTTGCAGAGGTGGTACTGTTTATATCCACATCTGTAGTTCAGGATTTTATTTTTATTTTTAAGTGACATGTTCACACAGCCGACAAACTTTGTACCTTTATATAATCTTATCTTGATCTTCTCAGGCATACAGAGAATTAAATGAGTTCCACTTGTAAGAATTTGATTCTGTAAGTGTTCTCAGTGTTAGCTCTTCATATACCTATTTGCTTAAAACATTTGCAGAAATTGTTAGTGTTTAAGTGTATCTATTCATTCTTGTTATAAATTTGACAGCATTTTTATTGTCTTTATTGGTTCATAATTTTAGCTCTACTTATTGAATATGGAAAGCGATGCAGGTGGATTTGCAAATAAATACATTCATTCTCATGAAATGAAGTATAGTTTAAGTCCTTAACTCTTTATGATATTTCTGAACATTCACAGAAATGCTTTCATTAAATAATCAATATCATTGAGTATTTGTACACAAAGTATATGGATGAGATGTGAAAAAGTAATAAGCATTATAAATTGTGCTTCTTGATACAAAATAAAGTTGTTTAAGAAACAATACAAGTAACATAATACACTCTAGTAATATCAAAATAATATTTTGGTTACTGCATTTAGCTGGAAAGCTGCAGGTTTTGACCGACTATTGTTGAATTTGTAGCATACGTAATAAAAATAGTTTTAGTCAAGGCACTTTTCTACATGCATACCAAAATCAATTTACCCTTTCACATTAAATAAAGGGTTTGCTTTTGTAATTGTTTTCTTGTGCAAATATATAAAATGTTTGAATTAAAATAAGCATCAAGGTTGTAGTTCAACCAAAAATATGCTGACTGCAAAACATTGCATTGCTGGTAACAAATGGATGGAATAAGAAAAACAGTTACTAATCTGTAAAAATGGTACATTGTTATTGTTGGAACATAAAATCCACTTCCTTCACTTAGTTATACAGCTCTTTAAGAGTAAATGTTGTTTCAACAACTACATAAATTAGGAATTGCTCAGCTGCTTGAGTTATGGGTAAACAGCAATGCATAAAATTTGTCCTTTAAATTTATCTCTGTGATGAAGTTGTGGGAGTGAGGAAGTAATGAAGTCAGCACCAGGTGAGAAGATTGCCACCACTGTAGGGTGGTATTCTCATTGATGAATACATCTTCACACAATTAGTTCTTTAAGTGTAATGAATTGTTCATAGAACAAAATGCTGACTAGAAATGGCAAAAGTTCTACATAATCTTGCATCTCTTCCTTAACACTAGCCTGAAATACCAACATATCCAAAAAAACCAAATTAGATCAGACTGTCTTACCTGTAATCATGGAAATCTCTTATCTCTTTAAACAAATATGACCACTGAAGCATTCTTGTTTCCATCAGTTAATTGCTGGAAATGGCATTGAGAGGAGTGTACAGAACATGATGTATTCTGTTGAAATTGACATGGGACTTGGATCATGGGGATAACATTTCTTATTCTTTCTATACAACTGTTGTTTAACTTACATATGATTGAAAATCAACTCTGATTTTAAATGTGATTTGGCTTGTAGGATCAAGTCTTCACACTTTTTTACTTTCTTCAAATAATTCTCCCAAAGAAGATAAAGCGTGAAGAGACTACTTATGGTAGTTAAATTTTAAAGCTATTATACCTTTCCATATGTGTGTAAACACAGGGATTCCTGACTTCTTGATATGCCTGTTATTTCTTCGCAGCTATTTTTCTATATATATTTTATTATATATTATACTATATACAGTATATATAGTATATATATACTATTACACTATATGATATATATTTTATCAAACATTAGGGCATATTGTATGAATTTTAACTACTTAAGGCTATGAAAAAACAATGTCAAAACAAAAGTTTTCAGACATCAACCTGTATTTTTCAA
>JAOXJK010000051.1:22523711-22534766 GCA_025774025.1 Xenus cinereus | reverse complement strand
GGGGTGGGGCAAACATCTGCAATATGATATTCAAGGATAAAAGTTTCCCATTCCCACTTAAAGCCCACTGCAGGAGACTTGGAGATACTGGCTGGTTCAGCTCTCTTTGAAGCATTAAAAGAGTTCTCCCCTCTCAGGAAAATCTTTCAGAAAGACTGCTGCTAACAGTTCTTTGTATGGTTTGTCAGAGTAAGAGGCTTTACCCTTAAGTTTAACCTATATGTTTTTCCTGTCCTATTTTGCATTTAATGCAGAGGATAGAGTGAAAAAAGAAATAAAAATAAAGAAAACTTGAGCCTTAAACACTGAAATGGAGCAGGACATATTTTTGGGAGACTCAGGCTACGTAGTCCTTCCGGCTGAACAGTCATAATCTATTACTGACTGGCAATTCACTAACTTGGAGTGATTTCTGTTGTTTGTTCCCAAAATGCCAGATGTAGGACCCCCTGTTTTTTAGTGAAGGCTGTTACAGTAATTTCTGTCATGTTGACTATGAGTTCTCAAATAGCCCAGGTTATTTTCTGTGGGAATCCCAGTTATACATTTTGTAACCTTTAAGGATACTCTCATCCTATTTCCAGTTATCTTTATCATCATATTAATACTGTCAATTATCGCCTGTCATAATTTTTCTAATGTAACATTTGGAGCTCACTAAAACGTTAACACAGAGATCATGTTGTGCATTTTCTTACAGGTTTTGACTTGGCCTATCCACTTATAATCTTCATGATAAATCTTCTGCCTGCTGTTGTCATTACACTCCTTCCCATTTTCTTATTATTTCTAATACTAGATCTGCCAGAAAAGAATAGAGAAAGGCAAAGATATTGTGCTTCTGGAATGAAAGATTGTAAATTATAGACTTAACAGAAAATTAAAACAGGAAATGCATTGAAATAGGAGGAAAAATCAAGCAGAAAATAGACGCAATACAATGGTGAAGTGAAAATCATAGAGGGATAGGATAAAATATTGATACCATTCTAAGTAGAGTTGTGAAAGCCACAATGTTCCACTTTTTATTTGATATAAAGTAAAGGGGTTTTGTTTGTTTTTATTGAGATAGATTTTATTATTACAATGCTATACTCTTTTTCAGGCTGACATATTTCCAAGAGGGCATTAGTTGAAAGTAAAGAAGAATAATGAAAAATGTTGTAGAAATTCCAGCATTTAAGATGTATTAATACTCTGACAAGTTTTTAGGCTGCTAGACTGTCTTCAGGTATACCATGAATTAGGGCTTGCATTGAATCTAAATTCCCTTTTGTTTTTATGTAGTTGTTAGTTTCACTAACAGTACAAGTGGAGAAGCTGGAGTTTTTGTGAAGCAGCTTTAAACTGGCACTTGTACTCGCTTAATCTTTCATATGGAACAGGTTTTTAGGACCTAACAGGTCCCATATACCAGTGAACATGCTTGAAACATACTATATGAAATGGGCTGAAGTACAAAAAAAAAAAAAAAAAGTAGGTGCTTGACTAGAATGACAAGGATATCAAATGATAAAGGGTTTTATAAAATCTGGTAATAGTGACCCCTCCCTTTTTTCACGTGTAAACAGTCTCCTAACATAATAGAATAAAAATACTGTATTACAGAACACTGTCCACATGGTCCTACATCTCTCTCATTGACAAATGGCAGTATATTTTAAGAATTGTGGATTTAGAGGACTTAAATTTATTTCCTCTAGTTTTGGCTATACTATCTTTCTTCTAAGATCCACCGCAAGAACGTGTCATGGTTTCTAGGCTGTATCACTGTTTCCCAGGTAACAACACAGGAAATCCCAACATCAGTCATTAAGCCCTCCTTGGACCCTGTGGCAAGCAGACAAATTGCCTTAAACCCCAGCTTTTTCAAAATAAAATGTAATTGATGCAATTTATTTATTTAAAAATAAAACATAATTGACCAAGCAGAAGCAACAGGTAACAAAAAGTTTACGTGTCCAGGCCTATCTAAAGTACATCTTTTGACTCCAGTGCCTTCAAACAGCATCTCCTGTTTTGCGTAGCATTTTCTTACAACTCCTAAAGAGACTAATTTCCAACCATCTTTTCCCCCTCATTCTGTACATTCCCTCTAGAGAGATCTCTAGGAGTTTTATATTTGCCTTTATCAATGTAAAGGCCTGGGAAGAGACCATTTTATTGCCCAAATAGGCAGTGAAATTATGGTTAATCTCCCTGTATTTAAGGTACAACTTTATCGGTGTTATTGTTTTGATTGGTATTGTATCTTCTAGTAGAGTTGTTTGAATTAATTGTGTGCAGACAGGCAGAACTGAAATGCATATCAGTGTCATAAAAAATACAGATATCTGCTCTCAGTTCCTGAAATTTTTTAGTAGAAATAATAATATAAATATGTATTGCATTTACCAAATAATTTAAAAATTCAAATAACTCAATATAAATAGGGTCCTGAAGGTTTTTAGTGTTTCTGCCATCTTAGGTTAAGTTTCTTGGCACAATTTGTAAACTGATCAGAGTAAAATTGAGAAACTTCATGTCAAAAAAAAAAAAAGTTGTCTTAACCATATCTTAAGCTGAAAATCACAGAGACTTATGGGTTTAAATGAAATTTCGCTCATTTTAATTTGAATGAGTAATAAGATAGCCAGATGTGTCTAAATGCATTACAGCTCCTGCTGACTTCCAGAAAGAATTTTGATCCTGAGGGACAACAGCTTTTAAAAAATGCAGTCCAGTTTCTGATATAGCTTTGAAAATTTCAGCCTTTGTCTTTATAATGATGTTTCTACCAACACTGCGTTGAAAAGGCATCAAACTGAACAGTTCCCATATCAAGTTGTAAGAGGAAATGCAAATTTAGCTTATGCTAAAAAAGTTTAGCTGGACTTTTTGAAGTGACCTTTGAGCAGCTCTGCTATCTCTTTTGGAAATGGATTAGAAGCATGTTTTTTCTTCCGTTTCTTTTGCAGTTATGAGTTTGTTGTTAAACTAAATTAAAGTAATGACAATGTTTATTTTGAATTGTAAGTGCAGGGAAAGGCAGGAATCTTTAGCTAGATACAGCAGAATCCTGTTTCATATAGTCCCCTATGATACCTGTGTTTTCTTTTCTCTACAGAACATAGGAGCAGGGAAATAGCCCTTAAGCAAAATGTTGTGAAAAATCCTAAATGAATTAAATGTATTTGTGTAGTCTGATCTATACTGTATAGCTGCCACAGTTCCCAGTACATTAATTTGACCAGTAGAACCTAGCAAGACGAACTCTGGGATGTGTTCAGCGCAGCGTTATTCCTCATTAAATGAGTTGGAGCAAGGGTTAAAATAAAATCAGTATTTTCTCCTATAAGCTTTTTGCCACTTTAACTGGGAGTGTGTGTAAGCTCATATTTGTTAGACCAAGGTAGGGTTACAAACCTGATTCAGTGTTGCACTGAAGGAGAGAGATCTAGTCACAGAAGTACTGTATTAACAGCTGAAGATTGATCAGTTCCTGTCAGATCATAAACCCTGCCACAGCCACACTCTGGCTTATCCCCCAGATGCAAATGTGCTTCAGAGAATCAAAGCTCAAGGCTGCCTATGTGAAGGAGAGCATGGTGTCTCCTGATACTCAGCTACTGTAATGCTGCTAAGAGGCCAGGGAAATATAGAAAGAGTTGGAGCAATTATTTATTCCAGCTAAGAATTGGAGTATTCTGTATCTTCTAGAACACATGGAAATAAGGATTGTCAACAAAGAATTGTCTAACTTTTAATGTTAGATGGCAAGGTTAAACAACAATCATGTTCTGCTTGAGTGCTCTTGTATTTGAAAGCTTGTGCCAAGGAGTCAATTACTGGTGTGCCTGCGGGTTTTTGTGTCAGTCTCGCTGATCTTTGTCTCTGGTGGCTGGGGTTTTTGGAGTGTTTTGGTTTGGGTGTGGGTTTTTTGGGGGGGTGTGGATATAAACAGTTGAGTCACCAGACATTTCTAGGAGAGAAGCTTTTCATCTTGCCTTAAACTCTGAACACCAAATATCTGTGATCACTGATGTAAGAAATAATGTTTTAAAGAGATTGCTAACATAGTCTTATCAGTTATTTGGTCTTATCATCTATTCCATGTCTGAATTAATGCAATTGCAAAAGTGAAAAGGGGAGAGATATCTGGCCTTTGCATATGGAATTATGAGGAAGGCATATCTGTAAATAAGAAGTATTCCAGTGATTTCAGATGCCTTAGCATACATCCAAAAGGCATGTTATTATCTGCAATAGAACATTTCTGAGTGTGGGATAAATCATTCCTGTGAAATCCAGTTAGCAGTAGGCAAAAGCAAATTAAGTGCCATCGGAGACTGAGGTATGTTCCTTCGTACGTGCCAGAACTGTCTGCTCTGTAGGCAATTTGTTGAAAACAGCTCCCTTTCTGTACTGCTTTACTTGTTATATGAAGGACACCATGTATATTTTAGAGGTCTTTTCTTCACTTTGTATTCAAACTAAATTCATTTAGCTGCTGTACACAATGAATGCAAAGGTAAGAATTTACCCACCTTTCTTTAAAACATCATTAAAGGTAGAACTGTGGTGAGAGGCAGACATTATGTATGTATAAAATTGCTCTCGCTATAAAACCAACAGATTTGTATAGTGAGAGTATTTTTTAGAGATGGGAAGAAAAAAATGATAAATCTTTCCTGATTTTCTCCTGGCTGCATTCAGACTACCACAATAAGAATGGGGTGTGCATGTGTATAGGTATTGTTTTAAGCACTAAAGATTCTTTCCTGCAAACACACCTTTATTGCTTACAGATAAGCTTAAGATACATATTGGGGGATCCCTTCAGTCTGCTTGCATAAGTGCTTGTAACTGTATTGAAAAATTCAATCTGGTGAATGCTGTGAGGAATTTGTTGTGGAAGCACTGCAGTATTTGTTCTGTGCTAAAGCACCGGTAACAAAATAGCACTTTGTGTGCAAAAGGGCTAGCACCCTGGAAGAATAAATGAAAAAAGAATTATAACTACACCTTTATGATCATTTATATAGCAATAACACTGCTTTGGCCAGCCAGCCAGCCCTCCAACCCCCCTTAAAAGTGCCCAACTGCTCACATGTTTCAGTTTCACTTAGCAAAGTGTTGCTGTAATGATGTAAAATGCATTCCAGCTGTGATAACCTTGTGTTTTCCCTCATCCAAGAAATTTTACTGAGTGATAAGAAGTTAAAAATATTAAAAACATTAAGAATATTTAGAACATTCAGGCTTCTTTCTCAAGAAGCCTGAATAAAATCATTAGCATTTGTTCACTGCAGTTCTTTAAAAAAATATCCTAGTGTATGTACCTTCTGAAAGCAGTAGAGTATACTTGGCTCTTTTCAGAGTAAACCAAAGATCATGGAATCATAGAATAACAATTTGAAAGGGACGTCAAGGATCATCTGGTCCAACCTTTCTTGGCAAAAGCACAGTCTGGACAAGGTGGTCCAGCACCCTGTCCAGCTGAATCTTAAAAGTGTGAAATGTTGGGGAATCCACCACTTCCCTTGGGGAGATTATTCCAATGGCTAATTGTTCTCATTCTGAAAAATTTTCAATAAGAAAATAGGAATAGGAATTCAATAGGAATAGGAAATCAATAGCAATCTCCCCAGAATTAACTTGTACCCATTACCCTTGTCTTTTCCATGTGGCTCCTTGTAAAAAGGGAGTGTCCATCTTATTTGTACTTTAAATACTGGAATGTGGTGGTGGCTTTGTGGTAAAGCATTTGTGTAGCAAATAAAGCAAACAGAGCTTTTATGCTAATTAAATTGACTGTAAAGTAGGGCTTTCTTAATATTACATCTAACCTGTCTTCTGGGATTGACTGCTATTAAGTGTTCTGGTATTCATACATGTTTTCAGTGGAAAAAAAATGTGCCACAAAACCTGTGTGTTCTGGAGAAGATTTTGCACTCAGGAGTACCAGGTGCAAATAAGACTGCCAGCTGGATATTTCCAACAGCCACAGGCTCCTCCTCCTTTGATGGGGGACACCTGTGCCCTAACGAGGCCAGGTGTGCTGGCTGGGGCTCTGGTAGCTCAGGGAAATCTCCTCATCTTCACAGTGGTGTAGCTGCCCTCAGCGTTGTTTCAACCTGGGTTTCAATACACCACATTGAACTCAGGTGAGTCCTCATGTCTCTTTTCTAGACTTTTCTTCCTAACCTGGGGGGGTGTAGAAGGAGGGTTGGGGGAGTGAGGAGGAGCAGCGCCAAAACTCTGAGTGTGGGGCGAGTGCCAGCTACTGGGGGCTCACTGGTTCCATTTGCTGTTGGGAGGCAAGGCAATGAGGCACCCTGCACTGACCCCGAGTTGAGTGTTTTGTGCAATTAATACTTGTGCCAGCTGGTGCTTCTGTTCAGCCAGGCTGTGAGTATGCTGGGGAGATGGAGCTGGGGGGCAAGAAGCAGGTCAGCTGCCGTGTGGCCCGTGCCTCTATGTGGGGACCCTTCAGCTGCAGACTGAGCTCTTGGCTTTGTGTGAAGGTAAAGCTGAGGATGGATATTTGTACTCAACATTTCCCATGAACCTGTCCTTTATTCTGCTGTTTTACTAGATTGTTTCTCATTAAAATGCAGGACAAAATCAGACCTACTACCTTATCTTAACAGCACTAAAAATGTGTGAGGAGAACTACTGTAGCATTTCTGGGAGCTTTAATTGACCATAATTATTACGCAGTTGTTTTAAGGACGAGAGAAGGCTATTCTCCTTAGAGGATGAGAAAGTAGTCAATAGTAATATGTTAAGTACAAAGGGAATCAAAGCATAAAAGTGAGGGGAATTTATTTTTCTTGTTGTTTTTAAATTAGTAATTTCATGTGTGTCAGTTTGGGTTGTTTTTGAGAAATAATCCTTAGCCTGTGTTTGTTTAGGTTGGTGGAAGGAGTGGTTCTTCAAAAAAAAAAAAATCCCAACTGTATAATAGTAATGCTTTGTAGGTTATGGGAAAGTTTAATTTTAAAAGTTTCATGGGCTGGTTTTTTTCTTACTTCTGCTTCATTTTCCTAAAGCTGTTTTTAAAATGGATGAATTGCTATATCTGAACCTTTGAATTGCTTCAAAGAGAACTGTGTCATAACTTTGCACTTTCTGCAAGCTTTACTTCATCTTGCCAGCCCTAGGTTATGGACGAACATACTTTAAGGAGAAGAGCTGTGTGGTGGATTTTAAATGCTTTCATCTTTAATTGGAGGAGGAGAGAGAGCTGTTTAAAATGATCATAAAATTTTTAATGTAATTTGCAGCCCATTTAGTACATTGATTTATACAACAACAGAAGCATAGATTTATCTATGTAGGATGCTAGATGACTGGAGTTTCCACACTGAGATGGTGAACTATAAGCCTCTTATGAATGCTGGAATATTTGGCTCTTACACCTACCTAGAGAAATTATCTTTGTAGTTTCACATGGCCTTAATTTTGGTGCTCTTGTGATGCAAATAATATGTAACAATAATAATGTTGAAAGAATTACCTTGCACTAAATGAGAATGTACCCTGGAGTGCTCTGTGATAATTCTTGTGCTTATAGTGAATGTATGTGTTGGATTCATGGGATACTGCAATTTTTTGTTTGTGAAGAACTTGATCAACAACATTGTTAGACTGCGACCTGGTTTGTGTTTTTGTTCACCAACCAAATTCAAAGCTGGCAAATGTATGTGGCAAATGTGTGTATGTGTAAAACTAAACTTTTTGATCAACACTTAACCAAAGTTCAGGCGTATGTTTTTTATGGGGCTTGGATGAGATGACCTTTGCAGCTCCCTTCCAACCCAAACAATTCTGTGATTCTATGAAATATATTTCACAGTCTGAACACTTGAATGTGTTTTGTTTAGGTTTTTCTCTCAATAACAATAACCACCTGCAGTTCTAAGTGTGTGTATATGCAAGCATTTGATGTCTATTAAATTGAAGAAGTTGAAATTTAAGACTTTTCTCTGTTCTAACTGCAGCGTTTGCTGCTGTAGTTGAGCAATTTATGTTCCCAGACCTACGGCTTGGGGTTCTTGGTTTACATGACCACATCTGACATTTTGTCTTCTGTATTTCTCATCACTGTACTTCAGTAATGAAAACTGATAACTTCAGAAGAGCAAGCTCTTGCTACTCTGCACTCCGACTTTCCTTTTGACTATTTCTTTCAATCTTGTTTTTACTGCTGAAATGAGATGGTCTGCTATTTGTGTTGAGGCTTATGCAGGATAAATATAACCGTCATGCTCAGCTATGTACTCTGAATAATCCATGGTGTTGAACAGAAAAGTTTACATGGTAAATTGAGTATCTCTGGTGCAATGTTTCCCTTTAGAGTCTGCAGCTGGGCAGTACCACAGTAATTCATTTATTTTTCAAGATGTAGGGTGACTAAAGTTAGACCCATTCCAGGATCCTTCAAAAATTTCACAAAATTGAATTTTGCAGCCTTTCTGATGAGGAGTGAGATTCCTTCTTCCAAGAAAATAAGAGGTGTCAGGAACAGGAGTGTGGGAGAGTTGGGCATGTTGTTGTGTTACTGCAGAGGAAAGGATAGTTAGTGTTTGTTGCCTGAGAGGTGCTGTATCCCCAAATGCTCACCATCCTGTTACACAGACTCATCCCTTCTTTTAAAGCTGGGAACTTGGTATCCCCCAACTCTGGGCTAAGCAAGCTCCCCTAAGTAATGCTTTGATTCGCCTGCAGCATAAGTTTTCTCCAGTAAAAGTGAACAAAGTGTGCATGAAAAGCTTTTGTCAGCATGAATGAACCAGGCAGAAATCACCTTGGCTTCGCTCTGCTGTTGTTGCCTGGAAAAATCCCATCTGTGTTAGAGGTTGCAAGATGTGCTAGAGGAGAACTAGGAGAAGAACCCAAACACCATTAGCACAGTCATGGCAGCAATAAGGTTGGTGAAGGAAAATTGGATGAAAATATTTGCATTTTGTCAGCAAATAGAGAGATTTACCTAGCTTTACCAGCACGTAGAGAGATGCATATTAAAAATGAAGACCAAAGTCTTCCTCTAAGAAACCTTAGTATATGCAAGCAGCACAGCATCTTGCTTATCAAGTGAATTATAGCCAAAAAAAGGACAGAGGGTTTGCTTCTCTGTGAGTAGTTCGGTGTCGGCGTGGACAGAATATTTGAACGAGAAGAATGGGAGGAACTGTTCACGAGCAGCAAAAACTATAGCAAATTTTCTATACTCAAGAAGCGATTGAGTGAAATGTGAGATAGAACTTGATAAATGGAAGTGCAAGGAAAATGGATATTCAGATAGATATAACAGATATTCAGATTGGTATAAGCAAATTCATAATTTGAGGTAGGGAAGAATAAAAAGTCAAATTTTCATGAAGAGGGAGGAAGAGAAAAAGCAATAAAATGTAGCAAGTTGCCAAATTTTTAAAACATGCTATGGGCAATTTTATTTTTATAATGTGCAATAAACTGTAATCATTATTGTGGTCTCTGGAGTTGTGGAGGAGTTGAGCACAACAGGTGTGGCAGCAAATACTTTTTTCATTTAGGTGATGGGTATCCTTCTCTGCATCCTGTTCTGTAAATTAACACCAGCACTACTTTAAGAAAAACCTCTCACCTTGAAAAATAGGAAGTTTAACACAGAATTGAGCTTTAGTTCTGCGGTACATAAGTGTGTTTTACAGAGTCCTATTGGAATACATAAGTGAATGATTGAAATTATTAATTTTAATTATTTTAATTGTAACCTGCCCCTTTTAATGTACTTCTCTGCTAAAAGTACAGTGCTAATATCAAGGAGACAGTGTAAGAGGTATTATTTATCTATACATTTTTAATATAATTGATTTTAATGCTTTATTATTAGTCTCACAGACAGTAAATGTTGGACATGAAAATTAAGGTGCTCCTATAGCACTTCAGAAAATACTTCATTAAAAAGAAAATAAATGTGTATAGTAAAATTATATATCTTAGTCAAACAGTTTAGGTTATTTTCCGAAGAATGGATAACCGATGCTTAATTTTGTACTTGTAAGAGCCGTTACAAATGTAAAATATATAACAAGAATCCCAGAAATGTAATGGTTTGTCTATCGTATGTTTAAATTAGGTGCAAAAGCAGTTCCTTAATAATAAAAATAGATTCCCTGAAGGCTCTTTATGTCTTTATGGGTTTAGTTTTTATTCAAGCCTTATTGATCTGAACAGAATTATACAAACATATTCTCCTTGAGCTATAGTACAAAATTGCCCATATAATTCATAGTACTGCTATGCAGTGTTTTAAAATTAGGAGGAAAGATTTACAAAGCATACTTGGAACAGTTTGCATTCATTGAATTACTTGCAAAATTTTATATAAATACTTAACATGGTGGTATGCCATGAGTTGTGTGCTAGCTGCTTCCCAGAGCTGCAGAAGGGAATGCAGTTACATATGTCACCTTTGGGATTTTTGCTCGGTCTTAGGGTAAGGGATAAACAAAATGGGGGATCATAAAGTACCTATTTCCAACCCTAGTACTTCTATGTGTACCTCTGTATTTTTATGTACCCTGTATATGCTTCAGGTATCTGATACAGACAATACTTTCTGTTTTGAAATCCTGGGACAAGGTTCCACAAGGAAAACTATACATTCACTGATAATATTATCATCCCTTTATTGGGTATAACTGAGTCTGAACGTACTGAGAGTGGTATGAAATCAGTGGTGTTCAATCCTTTCTAGTTTCACAAATGTTTGTGTCTTTGTGTTTTATGATGAAACCACAACAGAACCTCTTTACTTTGTTAGTTTTTGCTGTCATAGGAATCTGTCATATAAACACAAATAAAATTCAGACTTTTACTGCACTTATTCAGTGCTGAATTTTGCAAGGGTGTGGATGGTGGGCCAATTAAGCTCGGTTTGCCTACTATGTCACTGCAATTTTGAAAAATTCTATACTGTTAAATAGATGTTTCTGTTTATCCTAGAGGTGGCTGCATTTCAATGAAATGTAGCATGGTGCTGACAATAGTCCTTAATGATCTCTTAGACTATGAAGCAAAGTATTT
>JAOXJK010000051.1:22461028-22517222 GCA_025774025.1 Xenus cinereus | reverse complement strand
ATGTAAAGAAAAAAAAAAAAAAAATCATATGACCTTTTGTTTCCCTGTGTATTTCATAGGGCCTAATTCCTGTTTATTCTTATCCATCTGATCTTGGAAAACTGCCAGGTTAACCTCTAGGTGTAAGAAACATTATGCTCACCCTTAAAGGATAAATTAGTGTTTGACTTCAAACACCTTACTGTTTTCTGTGATGGACTGCAACTGTCAGTTTATCATTTTAACAGATCAATAGGTACGTTAATTCTAACAGGAAACCCAAACTCTCTGCCTGAAGTTAAATTTGCCAGCTTTTTTAATTGGTTTTATTCTCCCATAAGGTTGAAATTTCTTGAGGGATACCAAAGACAGGAAAGTAATTCACTTGAGAAAAAGCAAATGATGCAGAAAATGCCAATATCAATTTCCTAAACAAGTCATAACTTGAATGCCAAGAATCCTGTTTCCGGCACTATCTCTAATAATATGAGTAATCTAAGGCACTGATCAGAAGGCACTTTTTACTAACTCGAGATCTAACCTAAAAAGATGACTGAGATAAATTAGACCTTGCTGAGCTGTATGAGATAATGTCTTGAAGAAGAAAAAGACCTTTACCCTAGAGGAAATAATGTTGGTTGTAGCATGATTTATATTTTAAAGGCATTATTGACAAGGTGGATGGCCAAGTGCTGAAAATTTGTTTAGGGACATGTCCAGTTGTATTTCTATGCTGCATAGTACATTTGAAGTTGGACGGAATCTCAAAACAGGCCTTTAAAATGAAGAAACTAGTTAGCACAAAATAAAAATTCCTTTGTGTCTTCCACCTCAGCCACTTCATACATTTTTCATTTTAGAAGCTTAGTTCATTGCATTTTTTGTATCTAGCTGGAAATTGAGTTGCTATAATAACTTGTGGCTCAGTAGTAGAAGAATGAATGTAAAAGTACTGAAGATAATGTTCATTTCTTCAAAGACAGATGGAGAGTGTATATGAAGGCAAATGTAAGGTTTCAGGTTAGCCTAAACCATTTTTTTTGTCTGCTTATCTTCCACAAACTTCAGTTCTCTGTACCTTAAGAAGCATGGGAAATTAAACTTTTGTTGCTGTGTAGACTAATCTTGTAGAAAAATGTATCTGTAGTCCTTAACCCATACTGACTTTTCAGAATGAGGAATTGCCGTCTTCCGAGTCTCATTGGCAAGACTAGAATGTGGGCAGTTACCTGAATATTTTGGTGGAGTTCCTAAAAGGGGTGAAATAGCTTTCAGGAAGATGAAGATACCATTGGAAATAGATTGGTGGTGTAATTCATGAAAAGGAGGAATTCCTCAATGAGAAAACTAGTGGGGGAAAAGTTAATTTCTTACTGTCTGTTGACATTTTGGAGTTTTAGAGTATTATCAGGCAGAGATAATACTTCCAATAATGCAACTCACTCCCTGTGCCTGCCTTCCCCCTGCCCTGAATTGCTGCACCATTCAGTCCTACCTACATTTTCATATGCTTTAAAATCCAGGAAATGAGAAATATTGCAAATCAGAAGTTTGTTTACTTTTTTTAGTTTCTTGATCACCACCTTCTATGAAGTGCAGCTTTTCTTTTTTGTGCTTGACAATCTCTAAGGAAAGAACTATTATTTCTGAATGTCAAATAGTTCTGATGCAGTAATCCATAATGGTATTAGAAGTGTGCTAAAGACAGAGAGATATCTACTGGATAAGGCATAAATTCTAAGCATTTTTGGTTGCTAGAGTGCATTTTTCACAAAGCACAGTATCTGCTGCTTCGGTTTGGTTTGCATTTTCCTTCTTGCTCCCTGCCAGTCCTTAGCCTAGAGCTGACTGTTCCCACTGTAGGCGAATTACAACCTTTATTTCCCAACACACATGCACATCATGAAATGCAATTATTTTTTATTAGCAAAGCTTGTTGAGATCCTAGGGTGAAATGTGCCTTGAACTCTGACAGGCTTGGTGCCGTGATCACTTCCCCAGGGAGCCTGTTCCAGTGACCAATCACCTTCTTGGTGAAGAACCTTTTCTAACGTCCAATCTGAACTTCCCTCAACATAGCTTCATTCCATTTCCTCGTGTCCTATCTCTGATCACCAGAGAAAGGAGATCAGCACCTGCTCCACTGCTGTGCCCTCCTTGGGAAGCTGTAGACTGCGATGAGTTCACCCCTCAGCTTTCTCTTCTCCAAGATGATCAAATCAAGCAACCTTAGCCACTCCTTGTTAAATCTTGCCTTCAGGACCTTTCACCATCTTGGTCAGCTTCCTCTGGACACGATCTAATAATTTGAAGTCCTTTTGTATTGAGGCACACAATACTACACACAGTGCTTGAGGTGGGGCTGCACCAGTGCGGTATAGAGTGGGACAATTGCCTCCCTTGACCAACCAGCTATGTTGTGCTTGATGTATCCCAGGACACAGGTGGCCCTTTTCACTGCCAGGGCACACTTGATTCATGTTCAATAGATCTCTTTCCTTGGGCCTGCTCTCCAGCCTCTCGTCCCCCAGTCTATACATATAATCAGGATTAACCCATCCCACGTGGAGAATCTGGCACTTGCTCTTGTTAAATTTCATATGGTTGCTGATTGCACAGGTGTCTAGTCTATCTAGATCTCTTCATGTCTCATCATTAATTTTCAAATTTATGTTCTCCCCTTCTTTCATCTACTGCAATTCTAATGGCCCTAATGCAGTGCAATTACATATTAGAGTAGATGTATGTTGACAAATACTCAGTAGAGTATCAGAAGTACCCAGCAGCTTCATAGCCCTTTTAGGCGTTCATCATAACTTTGTGAGGCACTGGATTCATGTTAGTTATGGTTTCTTGTTGGAAACATGAATTACAGGGCTCACAGCTAACTTCCACCCAGTGAACCTTCCTATTCTTCTTTGAAGAATGTAGTCTTGCATTCTGCTCATTTTTATTTCACGTATTTCACTTAGTTTTGAAGCATCTCATAATGTATAATTTATCAGAGGGAAACCTAAGTTCATTGTTGCCCTTTTTTCTCCTACGTCTGTGAACACTTCTGCTGTCCCATTTGAGCTCAGTGTGCAAATATAGTAGCAAAATCTGGACCCTGTGTCAGTTCCACCTGATGTGTGCTTCTGTCCTTTTCTTGATCAAATATGGGTATTGCTACAAGTTTCTATCTACACAAATATCACGTACGTGTAAGTTTCTTGGGGTATAGTTCAACTGTGCATGCTTCAAGGTGATATTTAAAATACTTAGTATTGGAATGCAGCCTGATACAGTTATCCAAGAGCACAAATAATGTCCAATAGAGTAGCCTAGAAATTGCTTCTCCAGTCTTTCCTACTGTTCTTGTAAAATTATTTCTGCTGCAAAGCAATGCTTGTGATATGCTTGCTATAAGATTCCCTTCAGTGAATCTTATCTTCTATTCCATAAAAAGATATGCCCTTCTCAGAAGGACCTATAACTAAAGCCCACGAACACTAGCTAGATGCATAAAGCTTATATAATATACTATAAGGAAACAGGTCCAGTATGTTTACATTTACAGGTAAAGGTATTTTACAAATTATCTTGTATTTCAGGTGTCATTGCAAAACACATTATGAGTGAAAAAAATGGATCTAGGAAATCAAAAACAAAAAAGTGACTTTCTGTTACCAGTTTATAAATGTTTACTTTCAGGACTGCAGATTTTTGCATTTCTAAAAAAAGGTGAAACTGCTTTTACTTCTGTTTTCACTGTTTTGGACTGTGGCTTAAAGTTGAATCATAATTCAGTTTTAAAATATACTGTGTATATTTTATTTTTGCTGAGGCTTTATACTGGATCTTTAAAGAGAGAGACATTTGTAGATAGTCACTCATCCAAGCAAAATGGCTTTAGAAATCTAACTAGATACACTTTTTTTTTTTTAACCTTCTAATTATTCCTAATTAAGTTTTATTACAAAACAGTGTTCAAGATACTAATCACTTAGCATTATAAGGGCAACCTGGGTAGTGGATATAGATTAGATATGATTTATAAAAGGAAAATATAAATAGACTTTTGGAAAATAATCCTGGTCATATACATGCAGCAACAAATAAAGTTCAGGACTGTAAGTATTCATCCCACAGGAATAAATCAGGACAAAAGGCAGTTAATTGGAAGAATTTGTAAAGTGTGCCAGTGGAAACGAATTTTCATTGCTTTGTAGCTGAAATCCAAATATTGTTTACAGAAACGTCAGTTACTGACTTGCAGCTAATTAGCAGCTAGCAGAGCAGACAAATGGCTGGAATAGAATGGAATTTGATAAACAAAATTTAAAAATTTCTAGCACTCATTAAAAACAAGGCAGTGTGTTTCAGTTTCCAGAAATACACCAGCTTAATTGTCAGTCTGATGTGAGTGTTCTGTGCATAAGGAGCATATACGTATAACTTAACATATACCTGTTTAAAGAGATACTTCAACTGAGAAAGAGTTGATTTTTGGGAGAAGAATTTTGGGATTATTTCCTGCCTTCTTGGTTCCACCCTTTCGTCCAGTGACTACGGCTTGCATTGAAAATTAGACTCTTTAATCAGGTTATTTAAAAAACTATGGTTTCAGAGCAATACATAGAGGTTTTTCTCCTAAAAGTCAGGGAGATTCAATGGCAAGTAGTCTCTGCAGAGCATGGGAGGCTGCCATTGAAGGGTAAGGAGAGCCAGGACATCTGGTTGATCTTCAAGGATGCCGTCCTCAAAGCATGAGAGTTGTCCATTGTGCAGGAGGTCAAGGAAAGTGAAGATCTGGTTTTGCTGATACTAATATAAACTACTGAGCTGGATTTACTCCTGCAACAAACTGTCACATGCTAATTTGGAATTTTATGGACTAAGCAAACTAGCCATGATTTTGATCCCACTGGTGTGGGATCAAACAGGAGAACTTCTACGTCAGCTAGTACTAAGTCAAATCAGATCGAGCAGGTCAGGCATGTGTTCTGTCTCAAAAGATGCCTACTGGAATGTAAACTTGTCCTTCCCAAGCAAAGACCTAGTGAGGTTAGTATTTGAGGCCTGGCATGACTTCCAAACAGAGTAAGCAACCTCTGTGGATGTTTGTTGGATGCAGACTGCATTCAGAAGCAGACCAGAGTGAATTTAATTGGAGGCATAAATAACAAGGTTCCACTCTACTGCAAGTAACATGCAACTCATCTTGTGTACGTAAACTCCACAAAATGCAGTGCACAACTGACCAGAGTATGCAGCCTTTCAAAGGTAATGAACTGAATGTGAATCAAAATCTGGGATAATATATAACAGCACTCCAATTACATAAAATATGCTATTAAAATGAATGCAATTAACAGTGATATCCATATCCCATATGGCACCAGAAAAACAAATGGACAGAAAATGTAAATAAATGTAAACTGTTCCTGATCTGTGCAGTGAAGATCTTCCATTAAAATATCCATGGGAACAACCTAAAAAATACTAAGAAATAATAATAACTTTGTCAAAATGAGAGTCTTTACTTGCATGTTGATGGGGAAAATCGAAAGAAACCCAGAAACCAATGTCAACTGCAAGAAAACCCAGGAACAGCTTAAAGTCTCATGCGTAGTTTAGGTAGCTATACCTTTAATATCTGTTTTCTTGTGCAATGCTTCGCTTGCATGACCAGTTAATTATGGTTTTTTGCATACATTTGCTCCAAAATATTGCTCATTTAGGTTATGACAGCTAAATTATGACGTTTGAAAAGTTTACAGCTAACTATGTGATAACTCCAAAACCATTCAGTAATTATATAAGCTTAGGAAAGGTATAGGCTGTGATGTATCTGAAACTGAGTAATATGATATTTGCAATCAAGCTCAAAAACCGGACAGATATGGTAGTTGAGCTTGCTACAAAGGAACTAAATTCATGGCTATGAAATAATTTCAATTTCAATATTCAGTATGTAGTCATAGTGGAAGCTAAATGGTTTCTCAGTCTTATCGACGGGCTAGGGGAATCGAGCTCAAATCTATAATAAAATTTTATTAGTATTCTTGATGATGATATCACATTTCTTGACATCTCCCAGTGGCTTCCTGAAGCCTCAGTGGAGATCCCAACTGGCAGCATAGTATGGAAGGAGCTAGTAATGCTCATTCAAAAATTTCTTCTGTAGTATGAAAAATGGGAAATTTTGGTACAATCAGAAAAATGAAATAGGAGGTAAGCACAGACTCTGAAGAGTGTAAAGAAAAAAAATATTCCTAATAATCAGTATTCTTTCCTATCAGCTTTGAAAAGAAAAACTCTTGGGGAGACAGACAGACTCATCTGGTGATACACATTACTCAAATATAACCTCACTGAGATACCTGCCCTCCCCCAGCTAAAAATATACTAACGTCAAGTAATTCTGACGGTGTATATGTATTTTGCAAATACGTTAAAACTGAGACTAGAAGGAAACTACTCATTGTCCAGCACAAAGATCATGTGGAAACTGATGCCATCTATGTGCCTGCCTGCCCACTTGTTGAGAACAAAAAATTTATTGGAAAAGATACCAAACAAATGACTATAACGGCACTGTGAATATTCTTCTTGCTGGCAATGTACAAAGCTCCAGTAATCTGTCCTTACTGAAACTCATGCTACGTATGCAATCACATCTATGGAAGTTAATTGAGAAGAACAAGGGGAAACAGCTTCATCATGAAAAGAACTGATGGAAGAATAGTGTTTTACACTGCAGGAGAATTTGTCATTTCTTTTTGTCCCACAGAACAGCAGAGTTAAAGTGGTGGTAATATGTTTAATGTATTTGCTTTGAACTATTCCAAAATGAATGGTCTGTGTGGATTAATGAGGTCAGCGTTCATCTCTCTATCAAGTTAGCGCTTGCATCATTGTGCCTCCTGCCTTTCGGTTCTGTGGACCACACTGGAAATGTCAGTGGTGCAGCCACAGAGACAGGTCAATGTCTCTCTTTGCAGATGTAGTTCTGCTAGGGAGGTCATGGAGCCAAATCAAATAGGATTGTGAAGCTTTTCTTAGTTCTTACTGTATCCAGATCCATTTGTTAGGCTCAGCTGAAATGGAAGTTAACAGTAAAACGACTTAGTTCTTCACTGACTTGCCCTTCATCTTTGCATTTGGGCAACTCTCTCCCAAGTCAGAATTTTCTATTAAATAGCAGTCCTGTTTTACATTCACTTTGAACAGATGTCATTATGGCAGAAATAAAGCTTCTTGTCATATCTACCACTGCTTAGCAGATAAGACTAATTACTTCATATCATGCTGATTTTCTCACATCTGTGGATTTAGTGATGTCAGCTCACATATTATTTGAGTGTATCTAAAGGAATGAGCTCCTTTTCTTTTTTTTTCTTTTTTTCCCCCCCTCCCTTATTCCACAATGCATCTTCCCTTTCCTCTCAATGTTAGCAATAAAAAAGTGAAGCTGTGAACTTTGCCTAAAAAAATCTACTCCTTTTGATTTCTCAGACTTAGTTACCTTCAGGCCAGAAGCTGTATATGATATGTGATCATAGGAACTTTTGTGTCGTGCTGTTCTCTTCTCTGTTTTATACTGGGTAGACCACAAGTTGGATCTGCAATAGTAGTTGTTTGCCATTTGCTTAATTTCAAGGCATTATCTGATAATGCTTTTTTCCACCTGTATTTAAACCGATACTGCAGCTAACCTTTGGAGTGCTTGCAGCACTATTCTACTCATGCAACAAAAAATTTAGAAGTGATGGGAAGTATTCTTTGGGTGGCAAGAATGCAGGCAGTGTCATAAAGGATTGTTCTGGTTAGAACAGACTAGACAGCTTTTAAGTAATTAGGAACAAAAAAAAATAACAGTAGTAACATTTTTTCCAAGGAGGTTGTGGTTTTGTGTGTCCAATGTTATGGAAGTTTACAGATATAAGACAGCTCTTTTGGTCGTGTTTCTTAAGCTTAAACATGATTTACAATAAATGTTAAAAAATATTGTTTTGATGTGTACATTATAAAAACCATACCATTACCAAAGCTCTCTCCAAGTTATGATAAAGTCTACAAGTCTGCCCACTCAGTGAGAAACAACTTTTTTTTGCAATTTTGTTCTACTTTGATGCAAAACATGTTGTTTTGTTACACTTATAGCTTCCTTGACTTACAAAACAAACATTTTAAAGACAACATTTCTCAGAGAGCTGCTACCAGAACTGTGCATTAATAAGCATCTAAATTACATATCTTGCCGTGTAGAACAAATTGGATTTCTTCTCATTAATATCAAGGAAGCAGAAAACAAGCTGAATCCCAAATGAATTAAATGAACATAATTATTTGCCATTTCTTTTGCTACTATAAACCAGTCTTTATTCAATTAAGCAACTCATAATCATGTACGCACTATTTCAGTGGAGTTCAAAACAGCTGCTGTCAAAATTAAGTATTTTTTGTATACATTGTATACAGTAGTTTCAAACTATCTATTACCCCGGTCATGGCAAGTGTTCTAGTGCATTTTTTTTAAAGTCTAAATCAACCAACAAACTGCAAGTGGTTCTGCAAAGTTTTTTCTCCTATGTAACTTTTTGAAATGCTATGGTAGAATCTAAAAAACATCAATGTTTTTTTCTGTGTTTCATTGAATTCAATTCCAGTTCTAGATTAGGCTGCTAGAGATAATCTTAAATATTTGTCCCTGTTAGGGATGTGGAGAAAAATGCAAAATAAATCACAATCAAGTTGTGATTTCTTTTCTTGTTGTTGTTTGAAGAGCTTGATGGGGATTGAAAATCTCATAATCCCCCAAATCCTTAATTAATAACTATGGTAGTGTTTCATTCAGAGCTTTATATTACTGCTATGGTGTCTTTACTGGTCTAATCAGTGGTGAAATGGTGAGATATTTTATAAAATACAGAACAGAAACATTAACATTTAATGCTCTCGGGTGTTTTTTCGTCTTCTTCCAATACTGTGTTTCTAAATGGGGCAAGTTCTCTTTTATGGGAGATAAGAGAAAAACCTCTCGTTTCTGCTTCTTCAACCAGTATGAATGGATTTGTTAAATTTTTTTGAGAATGTCTTCCCAGAATTTCTCATTTTTGCCTCATACCTTAATGTTTTTCGCTGGTAGTTAATTGTTTATTCCTTTCAGTATCTCTCTAGAGATCATAGGTGGATTAGAGCTTCAGTGCAAAACATTAACATAATAATATGTGTCTCATAATGATACAGAAGAAAGTGTCCCAAAGTGATGAAAGTAGTTTTCCCTTATGTTGTTATATGCAGAGACAATTTGTGTTATAGCTTTTTAAAAACATTCTGCTACCCACACTACAGAATCACAGTTAATTTAAAAAGAGCAGCTGTAGCATTAGATGAATCTGCTAGGATAGGAGTGTTAATGCTTTAGGTCTAAGATACAAAAGAGATGAGAAATCTCTCCAGATCTTGGAGCCTTCTGAACAGCTAAGTTTGCAATACCAAAGCAATACAGCTGTGCCTTGGAAAACTTAGTGAAATGTAAGAAATACAGCCATTCTCTGCAGGGACTAATGGAAGACTTCTCATTGTGATTGCTCAGGAGAGAGAGAGGAAAACTCACTGGCTCCTCCTAAATAAGATCAAATCCCTCAAAGTTACAGCATTTGGATGAAATATAATTCCTGCTTCTTGATCAGGCGACACAGATAATTGCCGTGAAATATTGTTGCTGTTGAGATGTTTTTTATTGCTCTTCCAACTGAAGTTACTGCCTCCACAGCTGAATTGATGGAATTTACTTTTGGGCGTTCTTAGGCTCCTGCACAGACCAGTGGTCTTATTTTTTACTTCTGAAACTGTTTTTCTTAAAGAGTAGCTGCATGACAAAGAGTATGGTCTAATGTATACTTCAGGAATATATCTGTACATATATCAGTTCATTAAAATCCAAGCTTGAAAAAGTTTAGGATTCATATTAAGCCAGAAACTGATCCATGTAAACTGAAAAGGTAATCTGTTTTGTTGTTATATCTTTATCTATCTATATCTTTTTCTTAAATTCTTAAAATTATACTTTGGGATTTGTTTTGCTACTCCTCTGACTTCCAGTTAGGTTCAGAAACAAAACAACATTCTGAGGCATGTGCCATCGCCAATTTTCACAATCTACTATAAATTACCTTTTTCTGAGATTTACTATTGAAGAATAAAATGGATATTCTTTTATTGTGTGAAAGGATGATTAACTCTTTTTGCTTGACTTGAGCTGTTTTCTTACATGGGTCGAATTGGAATACAAAAGCCATCACCACTGTAGACCAGTTGTCTGCTTTTAAGTTCTGCATATTCCATAAGGGAAATGTGTATTATTTTTTAAGATGAAAGATAAAATAACCTGAAACTGAGTGTGCAACATTATAGCATTTCGTGTTTGTTGCAGGCGAGTGCTTCTAGGGTACACTTGTTTAATTTACAAGTAAAGCATTTCAGGATTTCTTGTTATTGTTGTTTAGTTAATGCTGTGAGCTCAGCCTGGTATGTAAATCAAGCTGTGTTCATTCTGGTTTGTGCACTGTTGCCAATAGAACTTTTTTGGAACTGAAACTTAGCTGACATCTCCTGGTTATTTGGAGATGGAATCCAGCTTGTTTTTCCATAATGGTCCTGATTCTTCAGAGCTATAGCAATAAATAGTAAAGATACAATTTTGCTGTTTGTGCAAACAGAGCTTGAAAACACTGAGTTGAAACAGTCACCACCAGGAGTCCTCCCAGTCTCTGGAAGCTGTGGAGGCTGTGTCCTCCCTCCCTGCTCACCAGCATTTGACCCAGGATTTTTTGGAGGGCTTGGAATGCCCTTATAACCGTAGCCGCTGGCTGTTGTGGCACATAGCCTAGGGAAGTTCTTTTGTTGCTACATCATCTGAGATGATGTTGAGTGTGGAGTTTTTTGTATGACTGATGTTGTTTCCTGATTTTTCACAAACTGCTGAGAATGAGTAGTTGGAAACCGTAGGATCATGGTGGTTCCAGTAATGATTGGAGCCCACAGGACTGCCAACTGGAAAGTCTCTGGGTCTACAGCCAGTATCAGTCAAGACATTAGCTTTGCATTGTGTTACTGAAAGAGATTGCTTCAGCTAGCAGACTGCTCCTGGAGGAAGGGGCCTCTTAAAAATGTGTCAGTGTGGTCGCTCTTGGGCAGAAAAATAAGGTCAGCAGTTCAGTATTACTAACTTGTGAGGGTTTCTATGATTTGCCCTCTGAAGGGTTTACCCTCTGAAGTTATTTTATTAATATCTTTGTTATAAAGGGTTTATGGTGGGGATATTTGGGCATCTCTTTAAGGCTTGTGTCTTAAAATAATTTTTAGTGAACACTGAAAGATACCCTGAATTTTCATGGAATTTATCCCATCACAATAGTGGTTTTTTTAATGAATGACCTAATGTTTTTAGAAAAGCATTTTATCAATAGCTTATCAAGTATATTTTTCATTAACTAGAATAAACTAGTTTCTCATTCCGATGTCTTTGCAAAGTTCTAATGAACAATGTGTAGCGTCTCCAGCATTAAAGAGCCTTTGATGCCCATAATTATAGATTTTTTGATAGTGCATAAATTGAAAAACTGTATTTTAAAATCAGTTTGTTATGTACTTGCTTAAAACTAAATCCAAGTTTCTTGTAAGCTTATATCTGTGTTGTGTGAATTAATACAGTAGTGTACAATTTTTCCATGTCTGGGAGTAGTTTTCTTCTATTTAAATTTCCTCCAGTGGCATCCTAGAATTTTCTTTGTTGTATGAAATTAAAATGCCACTCAGCTATCCTCTGAGACTACCTTTTTATGGTATGATGCTATAAATCAGCATTATCAATGTTTTATAATATCAGGAACACTGAACCACAGTTATCTGTAGGCAGTTAATTATATGCAAAACATAGACATTGAATTGGAATACTCAGATTAAAACAGCATAAAGTTAACAGAGAGTAAGAGCCAAGAGGGGAGCAGAACATTTTTCCTCCTCCTCAAAGAGCTTAAAAAGAGTAACTGAAACCTTGAATAATACTCTTCAATTTCCTGCAGCTTTTTCTTATATCCTCATCCTCAAAGGGCATAGAAAGCAAAAAGACAGCCTGTCCTATGGGATGGATCTCTTTGTTCTCTACAAATAAGAATGAATTCTCTTAGCACTCAAGATATAAAGTATTGGTGCAGTGGGACATGATCTTTTGCAAAATAATTAGATGTCAGTAGTATTTTGTCAGTTGGTATGCTTACTTTAACTAATAGGGGTGACTATAGTATTTGGGGATATTTGAATGGATGTTTCCTTCTTAAATAGTACACTGTTACCAGCAGCAACCACAAATTATCCTGATTTGAGCCTGTTGTGCTTGTGGAGTTTGATTCTACAAGGACACCGATAGTTGCAGTCACTTGACTTTGTTGAACTCTACTCATTCAAAGTCCATGAAGTAAGTCAAGAGGGTCACTGAAGTGACTGGAACTTTGCTGAGATGTTTAATGAGTTGTCCTAAACTGTACACGCTTCTGCTCATATGCCAGACAAGCTGCTAAATGCCCTCTCCATCCACGCTGCAACTGTATCCAAACCTGGTTCACTTGTGGTTACATTCTAAATAGTAGCCTGTCAAAAGAGGTTAATTTTCCGATCTGCTACTCGTGACAGTGTACTGTTAAGCTGTATAGCATCAATTTAGATGTCCAAACATATAAACCAATTTTCCCTAGAAATTAAAATTAGCATGTAAACTGACAAAATGTGTACTGACATCTAATTATGGTGCGTAACAGGGTCTTGTTCCATTGTAGTAATGCATCTCTTATTTTTATTTTTTTCAAATCTCATTAATCTGGACACATAAGCTTTATTCTCTTTTGGGCTCTCATTTACTAAGATTATAATTCTGCTTCATAAATTCTGTTATGGTTGATTAGCATTTTTTACCGAAACCAGTTTTCTAGTAGGTTAAATACGAACATTATCCAGATTCTGTCTTATCTTCATTTGAACATTAAAGCCAAAGAACAATTTTGAAGAAAATTCTCTTTAATTGAAGTATCCTGTACTGTGCCTGTTTAGCTGGCATTTTACTTTCTGTTAGCGTGCTTTCAGTAATAAGAGCCTTCGGGTGTCATCTTTTTGTTCTTTTCTTTTTGTATTTCTGATTGACGGCATTCGTAGGAGTATCGATTTCATTTAGCAAGACAGCTGCCATGCTGCTGTACTGGTGGTGCTGTGGGACTTTCATTTTCACTTACCCTTGGAGTGTCTGAGCCTTGGTGACAGAGGTCAGTTTTCTAGAAGAGCCTGAGCTCCCTAGTTTCTACATGTGGTAAAAGCAGAGAAATACTATGGAGTGCTTTTGATGAGAGAGAAGGGGTGCTGTGAACCAGATGGTATTTTAAGGGACTGTACTGATGTATTTGTCTGCTTTTTACCAAGCTTGTCTATAAGAAATGTTTTAGGCAGACTACCAGACTCATCATAATTCTAAGGTGGCTTTATTCTTCTTGGTGAGAACAGAGCAGGGTCACATGAGATTGAAAGCACTGAAGCCTTTAAGGACTTTTCTTAGTGACTTTAAAGGAACTTGAATTTGATGCCTAGTGGGAAATACCACTTTCTGGTTTGCGTGGGCTTTGGAGACTGGAGGAGCATGAATAGAAAGATATGCTACACATGCATTCAGTTTGTGAAGAAAATCTCAGGGAAACAGTCTGGGTAGGAAGATATCTGATAATTGCACTTCAGGAATTAAAAAACAAAGCAAAAGTCCAGCTTGGATATGGAGGATTAAATTAACAATTCAAAAGTGATTCCAAAGGAGATAACCAGGGTTGGGTAGGGTAGACCAGCTGTGACAGATTGTATTGGACTTGTGCTTTAAAATGGTCATGAGTTTCAAGTGTGATTTGCTCTGTGTTCAAAGGCAAGTAAATAGAATGTTATCAAATGTAGTTCAAGAATTGTAATGACTGTGATTACCAAAAGAAATGCAGTTTTACCAGACTGATTTGAACATCATTATTTAGGCAGAAATCTACCTTTACTAAAGACAACTTTTACTTATAAAGTTCACAGTTGTTATCATGTAGAATTAATCCGTTTACTGTTGTCCACTATAGTGAATTTAATTTCCACGCTTTCTGTTCATCTCAAGTAAAAATGGGCATTGCTGAATTGTCATAACATTAGCTGAAATACTTGCAGTAAAAAGATGCCATGTCTTTATAGGGTGCCTATGGCAAAGTAAGTTAGAAAATAGTAAAAAAACCCTTACATTTCAAAGACTATTCATTTACTGTAGAAGGCACTTCTTATTCTTCTACATTGTACTGATGAAAAAGTATATGTTCATATAGGGCAATATTTTTACATCTGTCTCCTATAGCTTATGAACTTGCATAGTCTTAGATGCCTCTATTAGAGATGTTTCCATTCTGTTGGGTATTTCTAGACTGTCTTGTGTTCCAGTTAGTCTGTAGCTGAGAACTTGTTACATAATTCAAGTTTTTTCATGTTTGTGGTAATTTCTAAGGAGCTGCACCCGATGGCATTCTGTGATAATGGATGATGGTTATTTGATAGTTCAAGCGAATCCAGCCATTGCAGCCACTGTCTTCCAAATGACTGTTTATGGCTTTCATTTTTGTTGAGATATAATCCAACAACTCCTGTGCAACACCGCCAGGTGGAAAAGCCACATATTCTTTAGCATGATAGTGTAACTACCAGTAGAGCTTCCTTACACTGGGTCTGTAAAATTACATTCACTGAGCCACAAGTTGTATTTTGCCCTCAGAGTCCTTCTGTCGTTATTTCTAATTTTGTTCAGTTTGTCCTAAGAAAATGTTATTAATGGCTCATCCTTTTTTGTAATTTTGCCATTTCCCAGGGTTGTGTCTTAAACACAGATTAGATGACAATATTTACAGTGTCTGATGAGGGTTGTAAATCTGAGGTTTAGCATTTTATATTAAGACGTCTATTATCGGTAAAACTAGAAAGAAAATGGAAAAGAAAGAAAAAGAAAACTGTCTTCCCAGAAGCCCACTTGGGGTCTCAGAATTCAGTTTCCCTTATGCTATTTTTAGCTGCTAACATTTCTGCTCTTAACTCACTTGGAAACCATGTTTTTTTCTCCTGAGTTTGTAGACGACTGCTGATTTGATACAGAGAAGGGTCTTTCTTTTGTAGGAAGACTGAGTCACTAGATTTACCATGGTTTTCTTACGTGGTTATGTGCCAAAAAGGTAATACGGAAAGGCTAATGGAAAGGCAAATCTTTTTTGTTGATACAGCATTTTCTCATCTTCCTTAGAAAAATCAATGTATAAACCATGCCATTAATTGAAAATTGAAGTATTTAGCCATATTTTTTTTATATATATCCATGTATTATCTTATTTTCTTGATTTAATAGGCTTGGATGTTTTTCTGTGTTCTATATGATGCTTGCAATTTTCGGTCTAATCTGTTGCATTTACAAAGGAAGTGCAGCACAGATGTGTTCTGGAAGTACATAAAAGAGGATTTAGAAATTGGCAAAATCCAAAAAAATCAAAAGGCAAAATTTGAATTGTTACCTTTTCTTCTGGATGCCTGAAAAGCAGGCTGAGTACAAGTAACTGTGTTTGCTATGTGAAAGTTCTGCTGTATTTATCCTTAATCTTCACTGTTTGTGCTTTTCCTATTCAGAAATGTTCCCCAACAGTTCTATTTTTTTTCTGGTTTTTTTTGTTATTATTATTTTTTATCTTTGATTTTACTAATTTATGTTCTCAAGGCATTTTACCAGTTGTTTACCAAATGCTAGATGTGAGTGAAATGGACAGTAAACTTAATTTTTATTTTTTTTTAAATTATCCTGTCCTGCCTTTCAGTTAGAAACAGTTTAGAGCATATAGTCCAGGTATAAGCCTGGGTATTGAAATTCAGTACATATATATATAAATTGAGAATAGATCAAGATGTACATCCTGTATTTAGAGTTTTTACACGTGAGAACAATAACAAAATCATTGGAAATAGAGGGGTTTTTTCACTACATGTGAGAGCAGGAGCGCTCTGTACTTTGAATAAGACGGAGAAAGTAGCCTGTAGCTCCCTTATCAGTCAGATTTTGTTTGATATAGTTGATATAGAATCAAATCAATATAGTTCATTGAATTCTTCAGAGTTTTCCAGACAATGGGATGAGTTCAAAGTCTAATCCATCTATATCTAATTATTCAGTAGCTGTAGGTTAGTATTTCCATTGAAAAATGCAGATTCATTCTATACAAATTTAATGTCAGTTTTCTACTTTCAGTGGAGAAGTTTCTTCAATCTTGATTTATCCTTCCTGGTGACAAAAGGTCAAAGAGAGTCTTAACATGAAGGGTAGTGCGTGGATGAGTAAGTGGTGTGGGCAGGCAGGAAGCTTAAATTCTTGAGACTTTCTTGTTGAGGAGATTTCACTTGGAGTGCAGGAGACTGACTTCCAAGATTCTCATCTGAATCAAGCAGAGGTGAAATTTAAGACTGAATTATTTATGTCCCCAATTAATATGATGATTTTTTTTATTTTTCCCCCATCTCTGGTTGTTTTTTGGTTGGGTTTTGGGGTTTTTTTCCCCCAAAAGCATCTCTTTGGTCTCCATTTCATCCCTTTACAAGACAAGGAAAAGTTTGCAGTTTCAGACTCCTTCACCCTACAACACATTCTCACAGGTTAATTCTTGTTTTAATAGGCAGTAATATAACAGTTGTAGGCATACACAGATATTCCAGATGAAAAAAGATGCCAAGTAGTTTACAGCATCAGTCTGCTGGAATTTATTTAATTGCATCTGATGCAAATATGGTCATTTTTAGACTTAGCTTTGAGCGATATACGATGATTATTTGTGTCTTCGTGGGATCTTTTAATTCCTGAGAAAATCTCAGCATCTGGGAAAGTGGAAACAGGAGTACAGTTAATATTGCTTGTCATTGGATACATTTGGAAATAGAGGTTTATGAGAAAGAAGATATCCTGCTTTTTTGTTCTTTTGTTTCAGTCTGCTTTTTTAGAGAACCTTATTGATTGAAAAATGAAATGGACACCTAGGAGTTGGCTAATATAATTTTATACTGTTAAAAGTCAGGTAAATATGGGATCAACCGAAAGCTTCAATGGAAACATTTGAGAGATGGTCTTGCCAGGTTCATGCAGCAAGCAGGAGCTGCCAGGGAGCTTACAGGACAGACACCTCAAGATTTTCTTAGGCTTCCAGGCGGATTTGGGTGTTACTATGTGTATGATGTCATTGTTCAGGTCTCATAATAGTGTGAGAATATACTTCACTTATTTCTGAATCAAACACAACAGAGTTCCTAGATCATTATTCAGATTTTTCAGTCAGATTTGAAGAATGAAATGGAAGATGATAAGAAGAAAAGTTAATGGTTAAAAAAGTCATTGTTTCATAGTGAAATATTTTCATCTCTGTATGAAAGTTAATATAAAATTTCATTTTGAGCATCTAAATCCTTGGCAGTGCTACTTTAATCATAAAAGTGGTAATAAAGACCTGAAACTGTTAAACATTTGAATCGAGGTCACACTGGTGAACAAAATACTATGATTTTTCAGAACTTATGTCAAACACAGCCTTTAGAAATAACCGTTTTCTCTGTTCTCAAGTAATCCTTTAAAGGGATCACCCACAAGCAATTTACTGTAAGACCGTGTTCTCCATCTGTTACTAGTGAATATAGCCACCTTAATTTCTCTACTGTGATATCAAAGCTATGACATTAAATTGGAAGAGTCTTCTAGAACATCGTCACCAGACTTTATTCTTGCAGTAGGCTTTGAGTCAGTTGAGTGAAAAGACGATGCAACATTTTTGTTGGAAATGAGTGCTTAGCCTAGCCAACTTTTTAACTAGGTTTGATCACAAACATCCCAGGGAAATTAGTAATTCCGATAGTAAAGAGAATCATTATAATATTGTGGAAAGTCCTTGTGCTGCATAATAGTTTCTTTTATTAAGCCATCTGTTCGTTCTTTGATATGAGCATATTTTGGATAGGGACACTGTACTAGTCCTTCCAGCATCCCTCACTGTGGCTAGTCTATTACACTAATTAAAGATCAGCTTTATAAAATAAAAATATCGAACATACAAATCTGGAGCTCAACTCTCCCTTCAGCATGAATGACCAAATGGCAGGAAGACTTTTCATGGATTTCAGTGGAGATTTTCCTTCCCGCTTTTTCTGTTTAATGTGAGGGTGATTTAGCACATACAGCATAGTTGGCAGTCTGTGCTCTGATTATTTAATCTAGGCCAGGGCACACGCACTTTCTGTGCAGTAATACCTTGTATTGCAGTCTGTGCTTGTCAGTGGGTGAGCTGGAGAGCTGCAGGCACTTCAAAGTGTTGCCTTCCTACCTAGGGAATCCTCTTCTGCACACCACAGCGGAGTCCTGCTTCCATCCGAGCCAAACCTTGGTATCTCACACATCATATGTACCATGGCAGGTCATAACACCTATTTAAATATCTGGTTAGTTTTGATCCAATTTTGGAGAAGTTTGGATTTTTCAACTGTTGGTGCAGTAACTACATACGCCCATGCATTTGGGGAATTTGAGCTGCTACATAAGATCTACACGGTTAAGAAAGGAGGGGAGACCCTTTCTTAGTGGAGGTGGGGAAGAATCCTTCAGCACCACTTTTTCACATCCAACAAAGCAGCTTCTCAGTAGGCTCTGCCTTTCTGCTTCAGGAGCTTCCAGCTGCTCTCTCCTTGGGGCTGTGCCATGCTGCTGTTTTCTTCCCTGGGACACTATGCACCAGGATGTGATAGTGGTGAATTCCGTTTCAGTGAATTCCTTTGCTGAAGGAATTCTCCAAAGAGGTCCGTGCTGGATATAATTTCTTCTCCTACAGTGATACATTCATTCTGATGTGCTATCTTCACATCATATTACAGAAACACAGAATGATATGGGATTGGAAGAGACCTCTGGAGATCATCTAGTCCCCCCTGCCAAAGCAGGTCCACCTAGAGCAGGTTGCACAGAAACATTTCCACGTGGGTTTTTAATGTCTCCAGAGACAGAGAATCTACTGCCTCTCCGGGCAGCCTGTTCCAGTGCACTGCCACCCTCGAAGTAAAGAAACTTCTCCTCATGTTTAGATGGAACTTTCTATGTTCAAATTTGTGCCTGTTACTTCTCGTCCTGTCACTGGGAACCACTGAAAAAAGACTGGCCCCATCTTTTTGACACCCATCCTTTAACTATTTATAGGTGTTGATGAGATCCCCCGCTCAGTCTTCTGTTCTCCAGACTAAAAAGACCCAAGTCCCTCAGCCTTTCCTCCTAAGAGAGATGTTCTAGGCCCCTCATCATCTTTGTAGCCGTGGTGGCCTTAAACAGAATGGGAGAAGGACTGCAATAGACTGAAATTACCTGGTTAGAGTAGTTCAAAAAACATTTACTGAAGCAGGTGCCTGTCAGCAAGTTCTGTAGGGATAATCTCTTCCCTACATAGTAGAAGCACATTGGTTCTGATGGTGTTATTTTTTGGCATACGGGAAGAAGCTTCTTCAGGTTCACAGATGAAAGGCTGAGCATCTTATAAATCTATGAAAGACAGCAATGCTGTGAAATCATAGAGCTTGTAAAACCGTTACAAGTTTTACAAATTTTTACATACAAAGAGATTACATGACATTAATTCCTTTTGTATCTTACCCTGTGATTGAAGGGTATCTTCCTCACTGCAGGGATGGAACTCTTGGTTCAGCATAACTTGTATGCACTTGAAGAAACTTGATTAAAGGCTTTCCTGAATCAGAACCTTACCGAAATAATTGTAAATTTTGCCTAACTGAAGGATAAATAATTTCCTGTTATCTTTTCTCCATTCCCTTCAAACCTTCCTGTAACTCTAAATCTTGCCATCTGCCTTGGTTTTGTTGCAGTATTATTGTCACATCATCATCTTTGATTTGCTCTTTGGGACTAAACGAGGCAAAGTAGGGCAAATTGTATTGCTGACTATGTGCTTCAAGTAATCTTTTCTTCACCTTTCCTAGCCCATGAGGGGCTGTGGTGGCTGCAGATGGGCAGAGAAGGGATCATTTCATTTGGTACAGATTGACTGTGTTCAGAATATTATGGGCCATCACACACCGTCCCAGGGATATGCTGTGTAGGATGAGATGTGTACAGTCTGTGTAGAAAATGCTAAGCCTTTCTCATCAGACTATACGTTTTAGGATTAGAGGGTGACTATTCTGACACTCAGATGAAAAGCAGCTTTTCTTTTGAAATAATGTTTTTTAAAAACACCGTGTTTCAGTAGTAGACCGGTATTTGCAGTGGTTATTCTTTCTCGTTCCCTCTGGTCCTCCTTCATTAAAATAAATTAATAAATTAGAAAAAGTTGAGTGTAATAAAAAATAAGAAATGTCTTTAAGATCATTCTTCTTGAAATGACAGATTAATTTTGTATCCTTTGAGATTATGCTACTGAAAAATGGGTCACGTGAACTATTAGTGTTATGTAGCTTTCTGGAATTAGAAGTTATTCTGGACCCCCTGCTGTGAATATTTCTAGGGCAGTCCTGAGTCTTGATCGCTGCAATTCTTTTGCTGCTGGTAAAGGAAACAAGCTATAAAAGAATTAACATGAGACAAGAGACGGAGGAAATGACACAGTGATTTTGAGGGGTTGTAAGTGAGAGTATGAAACAGAACTTGGTTTTGACACAGGTTTTGAAACCACTCGGTGATATGAACCAAAGCACAGTGAAATAGGATCATTGGGAAATTCCCTTCTAAAGCAGGTTCCTGATCTGAACTGAAATGTACTGTAAATAGTAAATTTTTAAAAAATAATCCCTGCAATGTATTAAATATTTCACTTTCTGAAATGTCCCGTGATACTTATTAAGGATTTTTTTTCTTGGCATTTTTGTCTCTCTTAGGGTATGTTTCCACATAGTAAACTCAGGCAGAATAGACTAATTGGCACTAAATCTTGCACAAAATCTAAGATTTATCCTCATTTCCCGCTAATTTCATGTGAGATGAGAACAGGCAGGTGAGTTACTGAAGAAGACAAACACCTTTTTTCCTGCAGTATTCTGTGAAAGTTACATGTAATAAAACCAAGCTATTTTATTGTTCTGGAGACTCTTCGTACTGAGTGTTTGATATATATATTCTTTTAAACTTCCATCAAAATGAATTAACTTCACTCAAAGGCTCTGCAGAAAAAAAATCCCATTTTGATAGCAGCAAATTTATATGGTAGGATAATTAAATATTGTAAAAATGCTGACACCAGAGTGCTCATTACATTGAAGAAAAATGATAAAATATAATGCAAGTTACATCCTTTAGCAGCTGTTATATTTTATTGGACCAATGATTCTGAAGAATGTTTATTGCTTAAGTATTCTTTTGCTGCCCCTCTTTTTCCCTCCATTGTTCTTCCACATTCCTGGGGGTAGAAAGAAAACACACAGAACTTGAAATGTTATCATCACGTTGCAGCAAAGACAGTTTCATGGCTGTAAGGAAATTAATAAAATGGTGTTTAAACCATTTAACATATTAATCAAAAGGACTCAAAATTATGTATCTTTCAAGTGTGACAAAAGTTGACAAGGAATTGTCTTTAAAGGTCAGCTGCAATGAAAACAAGAAATGAAGGTTCTGAAACTCCACCTTGTAACTTTTGCAAATCCTCACTTCTCTCTGGAGATACAGCCTCCTTTCCCACTGCAGAAAAAATATATGTTAGAATAAGGTGGGTATAAATTGTATTATGAGCTTTTGTGACACTGTGACCTTAAGCTATGCAATACTGGCAGTCTCATGGGGCCCACTGTTAAATGGTGAAGTTACTGTGAGGTTGTACGGTTTCCACAGAATCTTGCCTGGCAAGATTTTAAAATACAATAGAGAGGTTTTAGGTGTGAAATTCAAGTATGGTGTATGTGTGCTGCTTGGTATAGTTCATTACTTAAAAGATATACTGCTGAGAGCAAAGAATTTGCTATGAGCAAAGGTACTCACTATGAGCACTGTTAAGATGGTGATGTTCCATAACAACGAGACAGCTATTTGAAGACTTTGGGGCACCAGTACGAACATCCCGTGACACAAACTTTTGTAGTACTTTGTCACCTCTCGAACTCAGACAGACTAGAAGCAAAGCACTGACCACAAAAGAACTTTGTGTTCCCACCACCCTGTTCTGATGCCATCTGGGAATGCAGTGTGGTATGGACAAAAGATAGTCTTCCTTTTTCTGAATACCACGGAGGTACTGGATTGTCCCCATTTCTTCCTGGCCTAGAAGTAGTGCTCTTGTCCATAGAGGTGGAGAATCCAGTGTTGTTTCAGTAAGCCTCTGAGGGTATGTCACTAGAAATACAATATAGTGTGATACAGAATTCTGAAATAGTGCCATGTAGCTTGGTATAGCGGTGTGACACATGGCAGTGCAGAAATCTGAGGCTCCCAAAGCAGAGACCTGTGGTCTTTTCCTGCAGACTTGTTAAAGTGATTTAGCTACTAAAGAAAAAGGTGTGGATATAACCAAATCTTGATTTTAAATTCCAAAGTGTTTTTGTGAATGTTACTCATGTATAGGAAGCCTTTGTAAGGTCATGACCTTGTTCTAATACATGCTTAAAATGTATCTTCTAGTGTATAATATTTGTGGTATAACAATATAAATCCCTTGTGATTTTCAGTATGTCACCATGTTGGATGTACAAAGGTGCTTTTTGTCTGTTGATAGTGCAACATTTACTTATGAAAAATATTGCAGCAACTTGTCTATGATTTTTTTAAAATGTGTGTTTGTATATTTATACTTATATATTTTAATATATTTTAAACCTGAGTACTTATGGTCTTCGGTACTTTTTTATTTTTTTTAACTGTAGAATGAGATTTTATGGATGCTCTCTACATATTTAGGTAGTTACGTTTGCAATGCACAAATAGCCAAGTTTGAAATAAGTCTGGCTTAGTCCTCTAGTTTTTATGGAAATTAGGTGATTGTATTGATAGATTGTGCTCTAGTAATAAGTTGAAAGAGGAAGATATTAAGATATTACTGATGACTTATGTAAGTGTACTGATTCCACAGAGTCTACTCAGAAAATGACTTATGTCTAAGATTTGTCTTCTGGTCCTTTTGATTTAGAAATTGTTCTTTCAAAGTGAAATGTATATGTGTATATTTAATATATAATTTATATACTTCATATTTAAAAAACATATAAACTATATATAAAAGTGAAGGTTTGTTCAATAATTACTTTTTTAAAGGGATAAAATTTCATATCAAAGCAAGATAAAACGCAATCTGTATTCATAAACTATCTTCATCTTATCCCACTTGTGAGAAGCATTTGCATTCCTAGGGCGTGGACATTAATCAGATGTTGCTAATTGGATCTGCAACTGATTGTTGCATTCAGTTACTTCAGATCACTGTATTTCTCAGATTTAAAATTAAGATACCTGATCTTTTTCACAGGCATGGCTTGTGGGAGGCCTTGTTCAATGCCAAAGTCAATATGGTGTCTTGTACCTTCTTCACCCTTCCTAGTATCTTTTTTCCATGAAAGTCAGCAGGATATAATTTGATCAGGACTTGGCTTTTTCTATTCCATTTGTTGCTAATATTGTCAAAGATAAAAGTACAGGTATTAAGGGAATGTTTATTTAATCCACTTCCTTGTGGGAGGTCATCAAAGCCTACCTCTTGTTTTGGTTTTGCACAGTAGATGCAAGGAAGACTCTAATAATGCTAACAGTATCAATGTGATGCTGAGGTTTGATATAGTCCCATACACCCTTCTGCGGAGTACTCTTCTCTGCTCACTTTACATTACCCAGGTTTTGGTTGCAGTTTTCAGAGACTTGTTGCAAGTGTGTGCGTTACTGGGTTGGGGTTGTTCTGGTTTGGTTGTTTTGGTTTTGTGGGTTTTTTCAGTTCTGTGTGCATTGTGAAGTTGATCTTCATTTTATTCTCTCACAAGCACAATATTCTGGAGTTGATGGGGTGAAGTGTGAAACAAGTTAATGTGTATATATATAATGCTTAATTCTAGAGTTTTGCTACCTGGAGTATGAATACAGCCAGTGGATTTGCTAGTTTCTGTAATTGTTAGTATTTGGAGTGGTCCAACCTTTTATTTCAGTTTTCATTGAATCAATTCCACACTATAGATAATAAATTTAAAAACCTAGTTTTCAGTGCTTTAGCAATGCATGTACCAGAAACTTCCCCTATTGTTTTCCACAGTTATTTTCACCTCTTTCTTATTTTCTGCTATATTAGCTTCCACTGTACCCATAGCAATGGCAGTATGGCCAAACCGTGTCTTTTATAAGCTGCTGCCTGTGGTTTATGAAGACTTTTCAGAGTCAAAATGCAGCGTTAACCCATGTATCTCTGCTTAACTGTAGATCTCTTAGAACAGTAGAAGCACATATGCCTATGGGCATTTTCTTTTCAAAGAGTATTCTCTTGCTCTTATTCATAAGGTTTTGAAAAACAGATTGATAATCTTTCCAGATATATAAAAAGTAAAATAGCTAGAAACCAATACATTTACACATCTAATATGGTGCAATTCAAAGAACGCTGAACTTTGTTGTTTGCTTAGACTAATGTATCTGCTCTCTGTCGCAATTCATTGTATTGTGTAATAAATAGGGATTTCCTCCACCATTTCCTTAGAAACCTATTTGCTGTTGGTTTGCTCTGCCTGTTTTCATGGGCCTTCTCCAGTGGCTTTTTTTGGGAAATCTTTGCCCTCTTACTTGCTAGTGGCCATATGGAACAAATGCTTGGTGAGGAATGGGAACTGCCATGTTAAATTATTTTTTCCATTCTTGAACAAAAGAGGAAATAGCCTGTGCTTTGCATTGAGTAGCCTTTCCAGATTTCCGCAGATAAATTATAAATGATTTCAAGGTTTGTTCAGAAGTTTAAAATCAAATATGTTTTTTGGCCTTTTTAATGTTCTTTTCAAACATAAAAGATAAAAATTCAAAGTGTGATGGTGTCTCATATGCATTGAGAAATCAGGGATATCCACAGTATACGCTCCAGTATGTAGCATTTTGATTTTTAACTTGATATATTTCTTGATAGTTGGATATGAATTTTGCAATTATTTAAATTTTAAATGATTGAGTTTGTGTTTAAGTTAACACTGAAATTTAATTTCTGAGGCCTAATAAAGGTTATTTGCTGGGATCTTTACTGGCTTGAAAAGATGGATCATCTAGTTTAATTGTGACAATACATTGAGGCTGGCAGATGCGTGTGTCTTCATGAACAGATACTGTGTGTGAGAGGCAGCTTCCCCAGAAGTTTTCAAATTGCACCCCTTTATTCTTCCCTGGGTGGTTTTGACCACTTTAATTATCGGTATTTTGCGAATAAAAGCTGATTCTTAGAATAACACAGCAGTGGGAAATTCCCTGTGAGAGCAGGCTGGTTTGTGATGACATCTGGACAGACGAAGAAAAAGAAGAGACAGCATCTCTGCATTTTTTATGAATTTGACTAGAAGACCAGAAATTTAAATGGTGAATAAATGGAGGGTATTTAGATGTGTTCATGGTCATATTGCCTTTAAATGGCATTTTGGGGATTCCTATCCTTGACTGTAAATGTAGCCTATGAGAAAATAAAATATATCTTTATAGCAGTACACGAAAGGTGGCTACAAAGCTATGCCTCAAAGTCCAGAGCTTTTGCCAGATCTTTATCAGATCTTAAAGGTTTTGCTAGGTGTAAGCTCCATGGTCCTGTGCTATGATGATAATGAAACTATGTCTGTCACAAATATTTATATTTCTCAGTAGTATTACAACTACCAACATAATCTCCAGAATTAAAATATTTGAGCTGTTGAAGGAAACTTACCATAAGCATACCAGAACTCCTAAGAAATCATCTTCACTAGCCATGTAAACACTTCTTGCATATTTTAAGAAAAATGCTTCTTCAGACACTTAAGAAGTGTAGATTTCTGAAGTGTCATTTTCTTATTTTTAGTTTTCCCCTTGATTTATTATTCTAGACGTTTAATAGGCATTTGCATTTTAAAAAAAAATTGTATACATGTATAGTATGTAGAGTAGAATGTTGTTTAGTAGCTTTATTTAAGCAAGGTGGATTTTTACTAAAGAAACAAACTACAAAGTTTCTTTAATTTGATGTGTAAAGTATCTTGGTGGGAATATAAAGCAATCATGGGGAAAAAGAAAGTTTATTTCAGACTATTTCCACACAGTTCTCTTGTCTAGGATGTGATAGATAGCATGTGGTGACACAGCACTAATTCAGCAAGTTAGGAGATTTTTCAACCAGTTTTGAATTAATAATTAAATGGCTGACTGTTGAGATACAAGAGCTGTTATACCTGCAGTTCTCTGACACTGGGTTTATGAGTGAAGAAGAAAGCCTTCAGTGACATAACTTTCCAGATATCACTAAGATATTTGATAAAATTATCTCAGGAGTGAGACCCTTCTCAGGTTATGCAGTTCTGGCCTCTTCCAGACCTGCAGCTAAATTTAAACTGTGTACTCACAGAAGCCTGTTTAACTTGCCATTTCTCTACAAGACCATCAGGGCCTGTCAGCAGAGTTAGGGCTTCTGAGCATGATTCAGATTGCCTTGTCAATAATTTTTTACATTTTCCTATTCTTGATTGTTTTAAAAATGTGTAGTGATTTTAGTAAACTAAGTTTTTATTTTGGTGTCAAGAGAAAAAAATTCTTTGTGGTGAGCAAATGATTTCCCGTAGCAAGTTTCTCCTGTTATTCAAGATTCCCAATTATAGTCCATCAATTATTAAAATAATCACAGGGAATTTCAGCTTCATTTTTTTTTTCAATATTTTACATAAAGGTATAGTGTTCGTTATCTCAGAAGTGTAGGCTTTTTACCTAAATGTTTTCCTATATTGTTAAATTTTTCTGGCAGACAATCTGTGTGTGTAACCTACAATAAAATAGATCCCAGGTCTGATGCTTTACACAAAAGAAAGAAGGTCTGTGAAAAGTAAGTCCTGTTTTTTTAAATGGGTATCTAGAGTGATTGTAGGTGTTGCCAAAAAACAGGAACTGAAAATGCTAATTTAAACCATCATGTTTGTCCAGATATAATTAATTAGTTTGTTTAATTTTTGTTTTTCTTTGCCTAATTGTTAGCCTCTAATGTCCCTCTTGTTGATAAAGGCATTTCTGTTGACTAACTTGAAATAACTTCTCTGAAGAACGACAGAGAAATAATTCTTGGAAACAGATTCTCAGGTTACACACCTATTTGTGTTTCTTGGTACCAACCATCACAAAGTGCTACTGTTTTGGGGGTCTTCAGTTTACCAGTTTTCTTTCATAAAGCTGGTTTGCTAAATGTCATCCTCCTCCATATATAAAGATCTCTGTTACAGTAAACAATTGAATTTCTTCTAAAAGTGTTGGTATGTGTTTAACTGCAAGTGTACAGTGTTTTTATGTAAAAGCTTCCTAACAAGTAACTCAACAGAAAGGTCATTTCTATTTAAAGTTTTTAATCTTTCAAAGGCCTGAGAATATAGAATCATCAGACTGGGGAGAAATACTTAAATTTTAACTATACAAGTACACTTTGTTTATTCCAAGTATAAAATTGTATAGTAGCAGAGCAAAACCAGATATAATGAACTACAATTTTCCATTGGTCTCAGACATTGAGACTTCTTTATGATGATGTGTTACAGTCGGGGTCTTCCTTGGAAAGCATGAAATTAAAGAGCTTAAGTCTTTCTGGCTGTTTATCTTTGCCTTTCAGGAGATGCGCTACAGTGATCTGTGGTTATGGTAGCTAATTTCAAAAGGTCTCCCTAAAGTTATGGTTACATCACTTGTCCCTACTTTTTACCCCACACAGATAGAAAAACCTCTTTGAGGGATGAGTGCCACTCATTGAGAATTTCTCCGCTCTTCCCGGGCAACCCAAAATGTAATTGCTTAAATGACAGTAGCTGCACTGGGAATGCTGGTTGAATAGGTAATGTTTGCCTCTTGGGCTTTATATTATTTAATACCTAAGCTACAGAGGCAAACTGAACCCAGCCAAAAACTAGTTTTCTTTCATTGCTTCAGCTGAACTATAACCTAGACTCATAACTTCAACTCTCTTGCGCACAACCTTGAATTGAGGACTCATTCAAAAAGTTGGGTTTTTTTCCTCCTGAACTGGAACCAAATCTGTTGTTGAACTTGAGCCAGTCACAAGTGATCCTGAAAAACAGCTCAAAGCAAAGTACGCTCTTTTGAGTCCACGACTAAGCAAGAGCTTTATCTCCATCAGGAAGATGTATTGTATGTTCTGGTTAAGAAGTACGGTTCAGTGATAGGCAGCTGTAACCTAAGCTGACTTCATTTCCCAAGTGATTTTAGGATAAAATTCTATGTACACCTTAAGCTGACATCTATCATCAGGTAAACTTGTGCATGGATTCCTAAAAGAAAACATTTTCTCATCACAGAATGCACTTGCCTGTACTTGCTATTCGGAAATCTAGAATGAGTCCAGAATTACAAAAAAAACCAAAACCAAAACCAAAAAACACCAAACATGGAAAGTCACAGTGATATTTTGGGCAGAATTCTGGATTATCAAAGTAGAAGGAAAAACTGGAGAAGGATTCCTAATGGCAGAAACTTCAGGTAACTTCTTCAAATGGGATATTGGGAAGTGTTGAAGCTATCTTTCTACAATTAAGACAGGCCCAACAGAATCAGTCAAATAGAGTAAGTAGCACTTAGATAAACCCGTCATTTACTTGGCTTGTGGTCTGTGCTCTGCTATGGGAAGATGATCTGTCTTGTCAGTGAACACGGCAGACAGTAGTCTCTGCAACCTATGACTGCGCCTTGGAATTTTAAACAATCTCTGTGTTATAAGGCTGGTAAATAGAACCCATTATGAACATCTAAAATGTTTTTGAATGTCAAAATAACGAAAGTACCTTTGTAAGGTGAACTCCATTGAGGATAAAATTAACGTGAGCACCTTAGGGTATTGCTCCATGGCTATTGAAGGCATTATGTGGGTGCACTGAAAAGTAGCAATACTAATCATGTTGTAGTGATGCAAAAGTATCCACTAGTGCAAAACTCGATCATTAGCAATTATGGAAACAAACCAATTACAAGGGCACAGTAGCTGGGGATTCGAAAGGTACTGCTCAGCTGTTGTTGCACTAACTCAAAAACAGTTTAGTTAATGAGGATAATACAAGAAACTCAAATTAAGAGGCAGAGCTAAGTAGAATACATAGCAGCTTTAAATCAACAGCAGCTTTAAATCTTAAGTTTAGTTAAGTGGCAAATAATTTTATATATTTTAGTACCAACTTTTAAATGTCGAGCTTTATAAGACCCTACAGGCATGAGGGCATGCACCTCAGATATTTCTAGAGCTGGATGACAGATATAATATCTTTTATATAAACTTTAAATTTTATGAAGAAACTTAAATTCAAAGCTTTGGGGCTTTTATTTTAATAAAATTAAGAATTTTCCCCAGGCATATGTTTCTACTCTGTCTTTGTGCCTGGGTGTTCCCCAGCCCCTCCTCAGCTATGTTAATTGTCAGGAGCGCTTTCAGTAGTGCAAGATCAAGTTCCTCAACTTCAATCACAATCTTTTTAACTGAAGCTTATATATGCAGCACCATACACCTCTGCTGTGGAAGTCAAGCCCGCAGTGTGCTGCCTACACATTTTTCAAAGTTTTAGATTGATCCTGAAGTACAGATCACCTCCGTGATTAAAGCGTGCAAACTGTGATGAGTGCTGTCTGCTGAGTAACATTTCTCATGCTGTGAACAGTCTGTGCTGTACGTGTCTGCTTCTGGGTGCATCTGAATATCTTGCCAGCATAGTACTAAAGGGTTTCAAAACACTCTCCTTCTTACACAATTCTGTTTTAATTTTTGCTGAAGTGGCAATACTTAAGTTGACTTGTAAATATTGAATGAATTTTTACATATGATTTCTTCATCAGAAAGCAATGGCTTGGCTAAGTTATTTTGAAATAACAAAATGCTAAATCATAACACTTGAAAAAAAAAAAAGAAAACCAAAAAACAAACAAACCAAAAAAATCCCACATCAAACCAAAACAACAAACCCACTCATCTGTTTTTAGTGATTTTTTTCCTAAAGAAAATATATGTAATTTTTCAGTTAAACTGCTTATGTTTAGATTTGGACTCTTAATCAACAGACATATGTTATTAGCCTTAGCATAAAACATAAAATAGCACTAGATTTTCAGTGCTACCTGAAGCACTTGTATGAAATGACGGACTAATTAAGCCTACTTGAAAGTGAGTGATGTTTGGAACTGCTAGTCTAATCAAATATATAACACTATTTCAATAGTAATGTAACAATATTAGGATCACCTTAACATTGATAATTTAAATTCCTGATGACCACATTTGGAGTACAGGTCAAATGCTAACGTGTTCTGAATCCCCAAGTTTTGCCTTTATGGTAAAGGAGAACTCTTGTAAGAAATTAATAAGCAGGATATTAAAGTCAAGTTTAAAGAATAGATTCCTTTATGCTCTCTATCTGGTTTACTACAGTAAGCCCTTCTTTATCTGTGGGTTGTCTATTTATCAGGGTATTTATTTAATAACTTTGTAAATAAAAAATAACAAAGGTTTATTTGTCTGTTCTATAAATGCTGGTAGAATTTCAAAAGTATATCTGTACTGTCAAGGAGTGTATTACTGATAGCAATGGCCATATTACTGCTTATGTTAATATTGGTGGACTTAGTGAATAACAGTCTTCCTTCAAATAGATCCCATGGTGAAAAGGATGAGAGGGCAGATGTGTACTGTGTGTAAAGAGTACCATATTAAATATAAAGTGATATGCTTGTGATATGCTTGACCAAACCAGATCAGGCTCAGTCTTTTGATTCACGGGGGAAATTAAGAGTTGATTCATTTTTGTCCATCACAGAGGAAGGTAATTGGGACAGAGTTATCTCCTCTCTTCTGCTTTCTTTGAGAATCCCTTCCCATTTCCTGGAAGCCAGTGTTATATGTTTTCCTTTGAGAAGGCACATGGGAATACAGTGATTTAGCAAGCTGTTCTTAGCAGGCTTATAGTAAAAAGTTAAGAGGAATAAATATGTATTTTCCCTTGACTTACTAGGGTTGGGCTGGGGAACAGCTACTTACTCTGCATTATGTCTGTCTACCCATAGTCTTCTGTCAGCCTGGAATCTGAAGGTCATGTGTACGTGCTTCCATAGTAGATTTGACAAAAATAATTCAGAGGTTTTGTTTCAAGATCATTGCTTCAGGATATGGAGAAATGGTATTAATCTGTCAAAACATTTCTGCTTATATAATTGCTTCCCCCCCCATCCTTCTGAACGTGTCCCAGTAGAGAGCATGTGCCTCCCTCCCCTGTGATTTTTCTTTTTACAGAAACAAAATGTCATCAGGACACCATTTGCAGTTCCCGTTGGTGGCAAAGACAACTTCTGGGCATCAAAGCCATTTTCTTACACATGGATTAACATGACATTGTGTTTCTGATGCATTTGCAATAGGTTTTAATGTGTGGTGGGTGTTTGTGTTGGGATGGTTCTCTTTTCACATTTGTATGTCTAATTGTGACCTCAGTGACAGCTTCTGCATCTCTTGCTGTGATAAATACTGGATCACAGAATGTACCCAGCTTCTAATTTCCTGTGCTCAGGATATTACCCTTGAAATTTCTAACAACTTTCAAATAAACAATGAATTCATTATTACGCTAATTTGGTTCTCTGGTCTCAAGTATAACATATTCATTTGAATAGTCTTATAAATTTGAAAGGCAGCCAGCAGTTTTGTTTTCTGTCTTTGGCTCATTAGTGACCTTGCTTGTTTATAGTTACAATTTAATTCCCACGTAACTGATTTACAGTGCAGCCTACTCTTAGTGCCCATACAGCTACTCAAGTTTGAAGTTTATGTGAGGTGTGGCACCTAAGATTGAACACCATGATGTATAAATATATAGAATAGATTTCTTTAGGACAAATGATTGAAAATCTGCCCTTGCTACTCTGAAAACGACTGAAAAAATGCTAATGGACTTCTATTAGAGCAAAATTAAATGTGTCAAGGAATGAGTGGGCACTATGCATACTACAGAGCTTTTAGTGTTTGAGGTCTATTAGAACAAGTAAGGATTACATGTTAAGCATGCTTCGGGCCTCTACAAATTTACAGGACCTAGATAAAGTGTTCACCTTTTAATTTGGCTGAAATGTATGATTTAGGTTGCATTTTTTGCTCCACATTTTAGACCTATATCTTTTTGTTGATATATTACAGAAGAACGGATCAAACACATTTTTAATGGACCAAATCCATAAGCTTCTTACTGCTACATGCTGCAGAGATAAGCAAGCTGCAGTAAATAACTGAAAGATGATATTACATGAGAAAAATCCAAGTACATGTTATCTTTCCAGGCTGAGGTATGCACTAGTGAAGCAACTACATGTCAATTTGGTTAAGTGTCATGAATCCTGTCTGTATACTTAGGAGCTAACACTTACTAATGGCAAATGTTTTCTTTTATAAACTTACTAAATTAATGTAAGCCTTGCTGTGAAATTAAAGTTGCCTGCAAGCAGCACATATATCCACAGCAAGAAGATGGACACATTATAGAAGCTGCTGAACAACCCTTTTTCATCTTGTAGAAATGAGGAGTGCCCTCATGCATGAGTAGTCTCTTTTTGCAGTAGTAATGATTTACTGAACAAAAAAATATCTTTTTACATTATCCCTTCTTGCTGGATTTTTGTAAATTTTTGCCTACTTGCCATTAGTAATTTGTGAGGCACAGATTTGAGAAGAAATGGTACCCATTAGTTGGATTTTCTTGAAGTTTAACACCGAAGCGTACAATACCAACTCCTCAGAAATACATAGAAGAAAACCCCTTAACTTTGCCCTGCCATAAAACAGTTACTTTAAGAGTAAAAATATGCAATATTTTCCTCTAATAGAGCTTGGTTATTCCGTTGTCTTCAACTGTGGGAAGTTGTCAAGCAGATAAGGAAATAAAATAAAATAATACCTTGAGACTCAGCATATTGACTTCTGTATGCCTAAGCTCCATATATTATATCAGGAAAGAAAAGAGGTTGAGGAAAAAGGTGAAAGAAGTAGGGTTTTTACAAAGCCATTTTGTATACAACTAGTGCCATTTATGTTTGTGAGTCTCTATAATCAACACCGCTTGGTGAGTGGATATGTTTTCAGCAAAATCGCAAAAAAGAAACCCCAAGACCAAGTAGTACCTTGTAACAGCATTGTGATAGTTTGTCTTTATCAAGTCTCAAAAACCTGACAGAATAAATGGATTTCAGATAACTAATGTAGCCTGCAGCATTGCAGGACAATGGGCTGTTTGGTTCTTGTGGGAGAACACAAAATGACTGCACCAAGATGTGTGGAGCCCATTGCTTATTATAGCTTTGTTATGTTTTACCCAATCTTGCTTAACTTCACAGTACTGGAAAACTCCAGTTCAACTTAGGAAAGGTGTTTCAGCTTGTTGTTTTTAACCAGAAAAATCCTAAATTCAGCCTCTTCTTTAAACATTTCAGAACTTGATGGCATTTCACTTGGCCATAAGAAGGGAATGATGAGAGCCGGTACAACAAAAAAAGTATGTGGATTGTCCAGTTGTGCAATGCTTAATGGCAGGATGCATAAAAAATGGACAAGAAAGCTATTGGGAGAGTAAAATTCCCCAAAGGACTCTGTTTAGAACATCTTCCCTCATTTCCAGCTCTTACAGTTGTTTTTTTTGCTTTCCAAATTATATGTGTAAAATGTATGAAGAATAATTTCTGTTTTTGCTTTTCATGGACTTAATATACTATATGCTACCGAGATGAACAATCTGTGGTGAATAACAACAGGATGTGTTGCATGAGAAAAATGGAGGCACATATCATTCTTCTGGACTGAGGCATGAGGGTAGCTTCTGCTCTGTCTTCCATCATGACAGAAAGCCCAGGTAGATTAGGCATGAATGTAGCCCAGGATGTCCAGAAAGCAGAATTGGAAATATCGATATCATGGTACTTAAATTCTTTAACTTCTAATATCAATCATTAAACTTAGGAATTTCACAAAATTAGAGGGGTACAAGGTTAATAAGGCCTACTTCTGTTCATGGGTTGCCTTAGTATCTTCAGATAAATGGCACCGATAAGTAGGAAATAAATGACAGACTTCATACCTAAAGAGAGAGTGTCCCTTTTTTCCTGACAGTGGACACTTCTGTAAAATGTTGAGGGCTCCAAGGTGAATTGCTTTTCCTTGTGATAGGAAGTATTGTCTGCTAAATTCTGCCATTACAGCTGCCTTTGACTGGATAAAAGACAAAAACTCCCTTTCAGATTCTCCTTTCCTTTTCAGATACCTCAGCCACTAGTGTTTTCGGGGTCTGGAATTAACATTCATTTGGGTGTTCCAGATGCCAATAAATTTATTAGTTTTTAAACTATAATGTCAGTGATAGCGAATTCTTAGACAGCGTTTGTGGTTATATCACTATCTTCAATATTCATAATAACAAATAAAATTAACCCAAGAGTAGTTTAGATTCATAAAATCTAGGAGCAAATGTTTCTTGATTTTTACAAGGAGCAGAAGGCTCCTTCTGTTTCTTAAGGAGAGTTAAATATATACTGGAATCTTGAGGTCTCATCTACTAGTTTTGAATTTGTGTTATCTGTCATATGTTTCTTCTGGTCTTTGTAAACTGCTTGGTGTTCATGGGGAAGGGAGGAGAAGAAAAAAATTCTAATACAAAGGGATACATCCTTCCACCTTTGAGTCTCTTCAAGAATCTTTGTATTCAGTGGAGCTGATGTCTTTGCTTTGAAAAATCCCTTTGTCAATGTTGTAGAGCATCTTTTGAAAAATGTTGTCTTTCCTGTGGCTCATTAAATGCTTTACTCTGTAGTAATCCTAGCTTTTTTCAGATACAAAAAATCTGACCAAACTGTATTTGTAATCCAGATACATTCCTTGAATTTCCTCATTACTGATAAACAAAAATGAGACTATAAAAAATTTGTATGCCTAATTTGGTCATGTACCTCTCTTAACTATGGTACCAATCTAGCAGGATTTTTCTGCATAACTTTTCAAAGGACAGAACAGCAACCCTGAAATATTTCATGGAGAATCTACAGTATTTTAAAAAAGAGGGCAAAGGAAATACGCACATAGCTAAATGATCTGCTGTACACCTGCTTGGTACAAAGATTATATCCAGATGGGAGATGAAATATACCGCATTTACCTAGTGTCTGGAAAACATCTCATCTTAGTTAAGAACTTGTCTAAACTATTGCTGTTTTTAGTCTGTGGTATTAGAGCCTTGAATAGCTACTTTCCTGCTCTCTATAAGGTGTAATGCTGGTAGTAATAGTTCCAAATACAGCCTGTGAATATTCTATACACTGAATTCACATGTCTGATGGAAAAGAAGTATTACCTTGCTATTTACAAACCTGTTGCTACATTTCTTCTTGTAGTATTTTTAATATATATATAATTATTATATTATTAAAGTTCTGTCATGGATACATATTGAAAACTTGGTCTTGTAAATAATAATTTGCAGACTGCCATACTGCCTTGTCTGCTTCTAAAAGGGTCTATATGACCTTTACTATGCCCAAAGGCTTGGAGGGATTTGGATTCTATTTTTTTTTTTAATTATTTTTTTTTTAGGACTTTATCCTTTGTTTGGTGGCTAAGACAGTCACATTCCATTTTCACTGAGAACTTCTCATTTTGTTGAGGAGTTTAAAAAGAAATAAGTACTGTTGTATTTGGTGTGATCTTCAGTAAGCTTATTCATGCTGTAAAATTTACCTTTCCGTTCTCTCTATTGGTGATGGGTTTTTTTCCCCATAATGCAAGATTAAAATTCTATCACTGTCCTCCATGCACACAGAACTCATTTGTGTAACCGTGTTTTTCTCCATGTCACTCATGGGGGTTTTTTTCTGTGTGTGTTTTGGTGTGTTTTTTTAACAAAAAGGGAGATGTCCTTTTCTAAAATGGCCCTGGATTAAATCTAGGCTCCAGTCATATGAAAATGTAAAGAAGGAGATGGTTTTTATTCCAGACAGCTTTTCATCAGAGTAGTACTTCTAAGCTGCATGATGCTAATGACTAAAGAAAAATATCCTTTGGAATAAAAGGTCATCTGTGGTTTTTTAACCCTGCTGCCAGAATTTCCAAATGGTCAAAAGATTACCAGGAAGCTCTAGTTGAGCATGGCTCTGTTGCAGTCTTTTCTGTAAATATTCTTAGGGTCAAAAAAAACCTAACAGTACCTTTTAAGTCTCCAAGTGCTGCAATGTTGTGTTTTGCATTTTTGGGGGTGTCAGTGCGAAGGTTCTCATTGTTATAAGTCAGGGAGAAAATCCCTCACTATCAAAGGACACTATTGAAAAACAAAAATCTAAATGGACACTTGCCCAAATATGACCTTAATTTTCTCTATTTGAATTCCTTTCATCCAGCTTGACAGGATTAGACTAGAAGAACCTTTTAACATATGTAAATTTCAAATGTTGAGCATGTTTTTTCTTTCTGCAGTATATAATGAATTAAGGAGTTGCGTTTTGACAGCTTTCATCTAAAGCATATATCTGTGGTTTCAATTCAAAGAAAAAAATATCCCAAAAGTTTGTAACAGAAAACACTGGAGGTTTTTGTCTTTAGTAGCCAGGGATGACATCTAAAGTTCTACCTTTGAGACAATATGGATGGATGCTGTGAGGACCTTTTTGATGCTGATAATAACATGCTTTACCATTTATTTATTTATTTATTATTTTCCAACAAATTGTACCCTCAGTGTTTTTCCTTTACTGGTTTGAACTTTTCTCCAGCCTCCTCTCACGCTGCACCTTAAAGCCTTTTCAGTCCAACCTCATGCTGTCTGTGCTTACTTTCTTTCACTTTTTTCTTCCTTCTTAATCACATATGCCTGAAGAAATAAGCCTCCGTGCGTCATATCAAAAGAAGCATTATGCAGCTCCATCCTTTGTTTTGCAGACTGACTGTATTGTTTTTATAGATTCCCTTTTCTATTAAAATAGTTTTTTGTTTACTTTCTGTCAAGAAACCCCTCTGATGGTGTTCAGAGGGGTTGTTTCTGATGGTCCTCCTTAGTCAGGAAAGATTCATTTAGGTTATGGTAAGATTCCATATGGTTATGGTAGGAATCATTGACAAACCAGAAGTAAATCTTAGGAGATGTTATGTAAAAATGAAGAAGAAAAAAAAAAGTTGAACTAGAGGTACTTTTCTACCAGTTAAAATCTGAATATTTGAATTTGCTTCAGAGGGGTGTGGAATGTAATTGTTCAGTGACATAGCATGTAATTGTAATACATGTACCATTTCTACAGCTTTTTATGTATTGGAAGTGCGATTCTTGTGTCATTGATTCCTGCAACAACCAGTGTGCTGATATGCCTGTAGTTACAAGTCAAATAAAATTATATACTCTTGATTTCTTAAACTGTTCTTTATGGATATATTTAAGGTGGTTTATGACCTTTCAAAATAATCTTTTCAATAACTGCTATCTCTGTGAGTTTGATTTCTAGAGGTAAACTATTTATTATAGTGCTACTGCTAAAAACAATTTAGTTAAGAAGCTTTTGAAAGAAACATTACTGCACACTTATAAATTAAAGGTGAACGTTCCTGCTAAGTTAGCTCTTATTACACAAGATCTATGGATTTGAATCTTCACAACATTTTAAAAGTAATGTAACAGTTTTCATCTTTTGGGAAAAAAAAAAACGCAACCAACCAAACAACTGTCAGTTCTTCCACTCTCCCACCTGCAACCCTGTCTATTAAACATCACCTTTTCAGATGTGTGACTGAAAAACTGCAAATACAGGTTCCTGAGGCTGTGAGATAGGGAAATGTACTTGTTGTGATAACTATTCATTTCCTTACCCAGGTTTCAAAGCAAGTGAGCAAAAGCCTTGTCAAGTGTCTAACTGATCTGTATAAACACATCAGGTTTACTTCCCGGGGGAGTTGATTAATACAGCTATATGTGAAGGTTTGATGGCTTGTGTCACATACTGGGACTAGGTTTAAATTAAGTGGTAGATTGCTTCTCTTGGTGCAGCATGGATGGTGTGTGTTAAACACACACAAATACCTCTAGGAAAGCCACAGGTTTTGGTGAAGGGACAGAATTGGGGAGCTTTGACTGTAACAAACATGAAAGAACAAAAGAATAGAAATTGTTGGAACACAGAGTCATGGACTCAGGACCCGTCTCTAATTCATCTTCATTCGGAAGCATGTGAAAGAAATCAATCTCAGGCAGGCAAAGAGGAGAGGAAATATGTTCTCTTACTGACCTGGGGGCAAAGCCAGGACACATAGCTACCTACGCATCTTCCCTTCTTTTTTGGTACACAGCTACCTGTGTGGCTCTCTGTAACTTGCTTTATTGTGAGTACTGTTCAAAAGGGGCATGTTGTCTTCTATTTTTGTCTTTTTTTCATGACAATTCTGTCTCTCCCTTTAGGCAAGAGAAGGAAGTATTGTCTTTTACCCTGGGACAAACATCTAGCCTTAGTGTTCTTGCCTTGAGTTAATAATTCTAAGAAATGACTACAATTGCTCTTCTGGTCAGTCTTGTCCTGGCCATTTCATACTAGAAAACAGAATAAATAGATTCTATGCATTCCTCTCAGGGTAGTAGGTAGAACAAATAAATTGCTGAGATTCCTATCATATGGCATCGTGGGCTCAATTTTCAACAAACTAATGAAAAAAACAGGCTAACTTGGTTTTTAGTAGACTTGCATGGCAATTGTAAGTCCCATTTTTCAAAAATATGTAGGAATTCAGTGTGACGAGAAAGCAGTTTGTGTAGATAAATATTACCTACAGTGTCATTATTGCCTACAGAAAGCCTAAATATTTGGCTTTTGAAACTGATTTTTGCAGATAAAGCAAGAGCTGCAGTAGAAAGGTTTGGTGTGGGATAGTCTGCACAATGAAATGTCATGCATCATTCTGTCATTATTTGCCTATAGGAAAGCTGTGAAGTTCACTTATAGGATGTTTTCAAAGATACACGGGGAAATGATACCAGATTTCCTCACGTGGGAGCTCCAAGTCTGCCCAACTCTGCACACCTAATCCCTATCTATTAATTTCCTTTAGAAACTCCACAGTGTGTAAGGTGTCTCTGAGGTTACTCACTATTGAAGAACCTTAAAAAGAAATCGCTGTAGGGGAAAAAAGTCATAAAATTAATTTGCAGTCCTAACTGATCAGTAATCTTTGCTTTCTGATATCTACTTACAAAAGATGGACGGGGAGTTCAGTTCCAAGGATCCAAGAAGTTCATAGCCTATACATGCACTAAGCTGGAAGAGCATTACTAGCAGTATGGCACATTGTGTTGAATGCTGGTATGGAGATTTTTTTAAATAGGATTTTGAGAAAAGTCTTTGCTCAGATAAGTGATTTATGAGAACAGTAAAGCTGGGAGTTTGCTCAGATTCACTTTTCAGGCTACGTTTATGAATCCCGCACTAGTAAAGGACTTCTCATCTTTGGTAACTTTTGGCAGTGGGTAGTAATTGCCGTGCATTAATACTTCAAAGGTTTCATAACTCCAACTGACCTGAAGCAGCAAAAAAGAAAAAAGTATCTAGTATGTGAGTTTTATCTTTTCTGCACCAAAAGGGAAAAAATAATCCTACAGAAAAAAAAGGCAATCCGGAGGTTATTCAGTCACTTCATCTGAAGCAATAGTGTCAGTATTTTCTATGAATTTCCTTACATTGAGGATTTCAATCTAATGTATAAGGTTACTAAAATCAATTAGGTTCCTTTTTCTTTCTTTCTTTTACCTTATTCCTTTTATGGATTTATTTTTTTATTACCAGGGACACTTTAGTGGAAACGCATGTATAGATTTTATAAAATACCTAGTTGTTTCACTGTGGGAATACAGTTTAAGGTCACTTCTTTTATAGTGTAAATAATTGACGACTTTCATGGTGTCTGTGAATTGCTGTGTGAAAATCCATTGTCTTATAAGAGTAGTTACAGTGAGGATGTATAAAAACAATATGAAGGCAGTAGACATGGAAAAATACAGTACGGTTTTGTCCTGTTCTGCACATATAAATATCTAGTAAGAAAGAAAAGTAGTTTCAGAGTGGTTTTATCAAATGATATAGTAGCATGCAATGGAAGTGTTACTGCATTTATATGTAGGATTATATTCATAACTTCTAATCTGGAATGCTTCCCTAGTTTTGCTAATGATCAGTATCTATTTGGCCTCAGTTGTGCACATTTAGCCATCTTTGCTGTCATTCATTTATCGCCCAAGATCACAAACAGCTATGTGAACAGTATGCAGAAGGAGAACTTCCATAATTTTAACTTCAGAGATGTTGGGTGTGGTACTTACTCCATTGTGCATATGCAGAATGGTCTCGTGTTCTGACAGCAATCAGATAGGGAATTGGATGCTACTGATTGCTATACCACACTGTGTGTGTTTGCATTCACCTCTCCACGTATCGTGTATGTATAGATTTACCATAAGTTTATCTTCAAAAGTTAATAAAAGTAATTCATGCTTTCCAGAAACCATTAGGTGTGTATCCCTTAGCACAAAGGTATCACAGTCAGGGTTAAGCACCTAGAAATTGGCCTCTGCTTCTTAACTACTGACACAGATATTTGGTTACTTTCTTTTCTTTCGTTGGGGTGTGTGATGGAGGTCAACTAAACTGAATAAACTTGGTTTATTTATTCCTTTGACACATATGGAAAAATTTGAGTACCTGAATTACTGATGAACTGAAGTGTAAAATAAATGTAACAACACTCTGCTACATTTTCATCTTCTTGGATACAATATATAGTTTTGGTAAGGATATATTAGAAGTACTTAAGTCTATGTCTGTCTTGGACATTTTGGAGGAAGAAAGACTCAGAAGTATTTGTGGGATGATTTCCATAGAGACTGTCGTTCTGTATGACTAAGGAATTTTCATTTTACAGTTTTGCTTTAAGATTCAATGATTATTACATAGTAATTATACCATTAGAAATTCACAGAATGCAAGTTAATATTTTAGGATTAATTAGAGAATGTAAAAGAAAATACAGCTTCATTCACTAACAAACTACCCTAATCAGTGTATTCATTTCCTGATCTTTTAAGTCTTGTGCTTATTTCAGGGGAAAGGAGTTACTGAGTTACGTGTGTGATGAATTTGTCTTTCAGTATATTTGATTCCTTTGGTTTAGTTTAGAAAGTTGCCTTACTTTCAGTCCTAGTTTTAGCATTGTGTAAGGTATGAGATCTAAGATTTCAAACCTTAACTTTTTTAATAGGATTATCTGTTGTACCAAGGGAATTAATGGTTTGACTTTAAATATCACATGGGAAATAACTGGAAACCGTATTTATATATTCTTGGAAATTGTGTCACGGTTATTTTGTGTAGAAAGATAGAATGAGATTTGGTTTCATTTAAAGGTTTAAAAGAATATATTTTCAAGGAAAGAGGAGCTAGTATTATTGGCATTCTCTTGGCAAATAAATGGCAACTGTGGGATTACTTAGATATGTGAGCTAAAACGTGTAAAATATTTTGCTTGATCAGGGTCTAAAAAGTAACCTTTATGTAAGAATCTGTACCCTTGCAGGATGAATTTTACACCACAAAAGGTACTAAGCCTTGCAAGTTTGTTTCCCCAGCAGTCAGTATTCACAACAAAACCACTCTCTAGGTAATGTTCATTTCAGTCTTCCTGGCCTTAAAATAACTGGTACTGCCACGCCAATGTGAAGAATTACTTTTATTATCTTCCTAACCTTAATTTGTCACCTGTAGAATAACACGAAATACAGCTCACATCCTCAGATTTAGGAATAAATGCTATGCTGCAGTTGTATACAGGAGGCTTGATTTGTAGTTTACTGGAGTTTTCAATGTCTTTAAAACTCTTGTAATACAAAAAGAATGTTGGGTGTTCTTTTTTTATTCTAATAGCTTTTGATGTGTTTTTTGTCTGTGTAATTTGTCTTCTTCAGACTGTATTTTACGTACAATGTCTGTCTTCTGAATTTTAGCTTTCAAAGTACTAATCTAAAATCTTTCCGCTCTGTTTTTAACCAAGACCAAGATCCACAAATGCTGCCTCCCCCACTCAACTGATCATGCAATTTACTGTGAAAGTGTGTTTATTAGTCCGTCGCATTCACCTACAAGAGTATAAGTTATGGTAGTTAAACACATGTCACATAGTAGTAAGGCATGAGGTTGTCATTGCTTCTCTCTCACTTCCATTCTTTCCTCTCTTTTTTGGCCTACTGTTGCCCCCATTTCCATCGCTGGCAGGAGGACTCTGTCCCAACAGAACCATCCACTTTAGGATGTCAGTGAAAGACACGTGGAACAAAGCGAGTGTGGAAAAACAGCATAGCTTGACGTGTGTATCATTGCCTCAGGGCTTAATCTTTGCTCAGGTTACACTTGTACCATCGCTAATCAATGATGAGATCAAGGACCCATGCCCACTGAGGATAGTCTACCATATTTACAGGAAAAATATTGCACAAAGGGGAAATATGTCTAAAATTGTGAAATGCTCTCCAAAGCCATGGGGGATATGAAAGAAGCTGTGTTTACAAACAGTTCATTTTTTAGCTTATCTGCCACTGCTGTCACAAAAAAGAGTCCCTTTTTACCTCTATTCTAAGACCATGAAAAGCAGTTTATTAATAGTTGGGTTGTTCAGAAAATAACCACACCGTGTTGGTGGCACCACAGCTGGATTCATTTTGTATTATCCCTTCAGAGTCTCCACTGTTTTGCTAACATAGTTTTTACGCGGTACCCTATTGAGATTGTGGCATCTGAGCTCAGATTATCAGTACATGCCTTTTACCCCCCTTTCATTCACTCATCTGCACTGTAACATCCTTCCATCCTGCAGTGTGAGACAGTGTTATCTTCCCACTCTGGTTTCAAGTAGGATCTTTTCAAGAGCTTCGAGGCAGGATGCTGCTATCTCTGAATCAATTGCTGCAATCCACTACCTGTCCATTTGATGTTCCATTCAAAAAGATAGCTTACTTTTCACTTTCTGGATATAATTTTAATTCTTATCTAAGATAAAAAAAATTTGTAAATCTGTTAACTCAAATAACTGATAGATTTTACCATGGTTAGTAAAGAGATACAAAGGGGTTTATTTGAGAATGGGCATTTGTAGTAAGATGGATCTAAGCATTTGAAGGTGGTGTTTGACTAAAAGAATAGGTCAGTTCCTAGACCTGGAAAATGCAAGATGTAACTCTTGGACATTGATGGGAGGAAGTTTATTACTCTTTTTTTAATACTGCACAAGGGTTGTAAAGCTAACAACATTTCTCCTCCACACCATTAAGTTGGACGAGGAATGTGACCAAATTAAACATTATGGAGAAGGGACTTAACTTGAAACTCTGTCCTGCTGATAGGAATCCCAGGAGCAAGAGATTAGATCCTGTTTCAACTCAGTGTTTCGTATATAGAATTTATAGTTCCCTGTGTTTTTTAGTAAATTAAATCAGGGAGTTGTTTGCTTTATTTACTCAATGGTAAACTGGCTTACTCCCTTCTCAATTTTTTATTGCTGTCATTTATTGTGGATGGTTCTCTGGTGCTAAATGAAGTGAAAACATAATAAGTTTTCACAAAATCTTGTTTGTTTTCACTTGCATCTACCAAGCAAGACTGTCTAGAGCTGCTTTTGTTACTGCTGATTATGCTTTCTTCTTTCTTCATTAAATAATTTTTTATGTTCAAGTAGGCTTTTGTTTGTCTTTTGATAGTGCAATTTCCTCTTTCTGCATAAAGAGGCCATTAAAAAGGTAATTGAAATTAAATGATGGGTGAACATGCAGAAGTCAGTGGATTGACTGCAGGTGATGGTGAGCAGAGATGTAATGTAAGATATTTATGTGGAGTATCCAAAATGTCATGTTCTGGTGTAAGAATGTGTTAGAACAGAGGGGGAGAGATCCTGAGTTATAGCCTGTAACGAGCAGTTATTTGTAAGTTTAATCCTGTTGACTGGAGAAAATTTTTTCTTCAGGATTGTCTTCTCTGCACTATTTGCTCAAGTTAACTCTTGTTGAATCAGCCTTGCTTGTTTGAAAACTGTCACGTCTTATAAAATGACACTTGAATAACAGGATGGTAGGATGTACGACCCAAGATGTTTTGCTGGCAGCAGATATCAGAAGACAACTCTTCCTGGCATTACTAAGTTTAGTCTGAATAGCACTTGATCCATGTTCCTGACAGGTCAGCTGACTGGTGTTTGAAGTACCACTTAAAACAAGGTACAGACTTTTTGCGCACAAAAAAGTCAGATATGCCTTGTCTTCACACTGCACTGAAAAGGAGACGAAAGTAAGTAGGGCATAGTTTGGCCCACACACTGCAGGGCTTCAAATCCAGAACGCAGAGCAGCGCTCATCAGAATGGTCTACTTTTGTTTCTGTAGCTGATTCTCCCTTCTCAAAAGCAGTAGTCAGGAGCAAAAAATTCTGGAAGAGACTGGTGGATGTTTATCAAGCTATTAATGGATGTGAGGGAAAGCTGCCGTTTTGCTACTGCCTCACCATTTGCCAAAGTGTCATTTTTGGAAGCGGTATAGGACTTGGCATCTCTATGGCTCATAAGTATATAGATTAAAGAGAAGCACAGCCTGCAGGGGCTCTCCCCATGTGTGGAGGTTTTATCTCATGCAAGTTTCAGTTTGTAGAGTGTCATAGACAGAGCTGGGCTGCAGTCATCAAAAACAAGTTCTTCACTAAGAAAGAAGAAATGGGCAGATGGCAAGCGCAGTAGTGAAGGGACAAGCTGATGGCTCTGGCCAGTTATTGTACACAAGGAAGCCTCATCTTTAGCACTGTGCTTCCCCAGAGATTCCTACGTATAATACAGACCAAGGCAATAGGTGCGCATATAGATATGTTTCATTAAGCCATATCCTGCTTTGTGACAATGTTGACATATCTCACAAAAATTCGGTGTGTACTGACAAAAATAGCTTCCCACACAAACAGTCCAAGGGGAGAAGGATTTTTCACCATTATTTTTCATTACGCTAGTCTTAGGGTTAAGTTGTCTTCACAGTATAGTTGTAACCACCAAAACTAAATTAGGCTTTGAAATTGAGAGACGTTTCTTCAGCATCTTAAGATATAACCAATGAGACAATCACACCTTAGTACCTTCATTCATCATGAGTATTCAGCCTTGATCCAGCACCTGAAGGTCTTTGCCAACAGTGGTCATCAGCTCCAGTGATTAACTCTGTTCTGCCCTCAGTCAGTGATTACAGCGTCTAAGGGCAGATCAGGATGGATTAGCAAAGCAGTATAAGCAGAAAAGATGCTAAGGTCTTGAGAGCAAGTTCCTAAAATGGGTATTTAGGTAAATGCTACCATTGTAAAGAGAGGATAGTTGGCAATTTCTATAGGTAAGCACAGAGGCTGGATCTGTTCCTCAGTGCATACCCAAACAGCTCTTCAGACAGTTGCTCATTAGAGCTCTTGATCTCAGTGATTTATTTATATAACTATTTGTCTCTCCATCTTTACTTCTCATCAGGAGTAAGCTTGTTGTTCTTCCTCCTGAAGACAAGAAATTTTATACTATTATAATAAAAGACATCACTGTCACAGGAGACAGAAAATCAAGCCGAGAAATGTAATGCCGCATCTCTTTATGAGATATGTTGATCCCTTCACATACAATAAGCTTTTGGATTACATTTGCAGGAGTGTTTAATACCCTTTATATAGCAATTATCCATTAGGAAACAGTAGCAAAGCACTCAAACTTCCAGTCTAACAAACATATTCATATCTAAGAGTGGACAGAAACACAGAGGTTTCATTAAATATCTGTGGAAATAAATATTAGTGTTGCTGTGTAATTCAGACATGAAGCTATATGTGATAAGAGCCTTTTAAATGAAAAAGTAACTTTGTTATCTCAGTTCTGACATCTTCTAAGGTGCATAGTGTCACTGTTCTTTTTGAGTTTTTCATATGGAGTATTGAAAATAGAGGTCAGCTTATAAGTGGCATAGTGAAGGAATGTTTATAATCACCAAAGAGAAGCTAACAGAAAATCAGTTATACAGGCTTACCTCCTTGGTTGCTGAAGACCAGTACTCCAGGTCCAAGCTTAGTAACTAGGAGAAAAGCAAGCCCATATGTGCATGCTTGTAGTGTCGAAAGCAAAAGGTGCAGCTCATTGCTGGCTCAGTGCCTCATAGTGTAGAAGAATAATAATGCAGCACCGTTGTTTTATTGTAAATAGTACCCAATAAAAGGACATAGCGAATAAAACTGAAAACTTTCAGAATCCAGTTGACTTTTCCGGCATCCTACAATATTTGCATACTGTAAAATAATCTATAAAGTGATGTAACAAACCAACAAGGTGAAGAAATTATTAAAATGTGCATAACATTAGAGTAGAAACCTGTGTAGTATTTTTACAGTAGTTTGCATGGTGTAAAGTAATTAATTAGCAGAATGAGTTCCCTAAAATGTACCTAACAGAAACACCTGAATAAAGAGGTGCCAAAGACAAAGAAAAGAGGAACAAAAGCAGATATTTTCAAGAAAGACAAAGTATATTAAAATGTATATTGAAATATACAATTTACTTATAGGGAAGCAGTGAAATAGCTGAAGTAGCATTACATTTCAACCAATTACAAATCAAACGATAAGCATTTTTTTAACAATACAGTAACTTTAATGGTATAGGCTGCCCTTATTAATTGTTATCCAGCAATGTCTTCAAAATATGTTCTTGCAAAATGTCATCTTAGCATGTCTTTGACAGAAAAAAGTAAAACAGGCCCTGTGTTTTTCCAAGAGCGTGTTTGAAAAAAAACACATAATCCACATTTTAGCCTTTCTTCAGAGACCCAGGAGAGACAGTGGCAAAATTGATATAGACAATATCTTATTCCATATACACAGTTGTTCACTACTACTGAACCAAACGCTTTGAAATACATCATTATACTGGAGCTTCTATTGTTTGTCAGTCTGATATCTTACTTGTTTTACACATGCTTTTTCATTGTCATACTGAATGACTTCTGACTCCCAAAAGCAGGATCTCTAATACCCCTCCTCCTAGTAAATGAATGCTCTACTTCCTCAGAGAACAGTAACAAAAAGACAATATATGCTTTCATCCGGATTTTTGATGACTCAATTCTGTAGTGCCTGGCTTCATTTTCTTTCATTATGGTATTCATCAGAGCTGTGTGAAACTACTCAAAATGTTTCTTTGAAGTTTTTTCCTCACAAAACTGTTTGCTATTTCATGCAATTTTGCCTCTCCGATCCACTTTTCTGTAAGATTTAACAAAATTACTTTCTTATTTTTTACATCAAAATACAAAAATGGCAAAATCAAATTCCTTGTCTTGTTTTGGAAGGAACAGATGGTGGTGTAATTCTACTGGACCATTCTAATGGTAACGTATACCAATCTAAATATAAAAAACCCCATAATATTTCTTAATATCTTGGAGTTCCTTTGTTTTCCCACACATCCTTTAAAATAGTAAATATTTTTTGCCTCTTTAGGGAAATGCTGTGATGTTTTGATAAATATTGAATCACTACACGGACACGCTTTTTGCTCACTTTCAGAATATCTAGTTACACGTACTTTATATAGGATAATAAATTGTAATACAGTCTGGTCATATTTCAAGTCCAAGAAGGCACGTGGCTTATTTCCTACTTAAATGCCTTTCCAAGAAATCATGCTATTAAATAATGAACATGCACACATCACACATTTTTGAGGAAGTCTGCAATATTTATTTTCTCTGACTCCTTTGCTCAGCTCTGTGTCATTCTCTCCTGGTTTCCTGTTAATTATTTTCTTTCTATCTCAATAGTAAGGCGGGTCTTGTCAACATACCTGAATAATTATTTCTCTTCTGCAGGTTCTCACTGTCTCTTATGTGTCTTAATATTCCTCTTCTAAGCTTAGATGTTTCTTCTCAGTGATGTAAAACGTTAGCCATATGTGCATATAGTCAAAAGTGACCACTTCAACTGTTTTATTTATCATGTGCTAAAACCAATTTTGAACCGAAACAGATAGGAGATGAAATTAGATCCAAGGGAAAGGATTGATCAATTGAGTTAACTTGATTCTAAAGCTGAAAAAAACTCAGAGTTCAAACAATAAATCTAAGGTTATGAATAAGCTTTCATTGTGGAAGAGGATGGGAGGAGTCTTTAATCTGGCTCTCTAAATCAGAACTGTACATTATCAATAATTATTATCAGTTATCCTGTGATAATAATTTTTAACATTACGGTCTTAGTGTTATCTTTTACCTACTGGGTTTTAGGAATATCCTTGTCTGTGAACTGTTCAATTGCCACTGCCAGATATGCCAGGATATGTCTGCTTCTTTTCAAATATGTTAGCAAATGTAGTGTTAAATGACATCTGACTACCACAGATGAGTTGGATGTGTGTTTTGAATTTATTTACAGTAATTTGCTATAGAAAAGGACAAGGAGGATGTGAACTTTTTTTAGCAGTAGAAGCTTCTGAGGAGACAACGTATGCTGCAGATATTTAGTCAATTTACAAATTATTTTGAGTCAGGTGTCCTACCGAAGTAGATGGATACCGTTCTTTTGCATCGACAGATCTATCAATCAGAAGCTGAAGGATGATCTGGCTTATTGCTCTTTTTGTATGTACAAGGTTTCTGAAAATGTATGCTTTTTAATGAGAACCATTTAATAGGAATCGCAGGCATCCCTTTCTGAAAACATCAGAGGAAAAATGCTTCAGGTAGAATAAGAGCTAGATTTGAGCTTTTGCCATCCTTTACCCGTGTTGGAGTTTTCTAGCATCACCATCTAGTTCTTGACTCCTGTCTCTTCTAAGTTTTGCAGAGGGATCGTGAGCTGCTGCTAAGTCACAGAAACTGCTGTAACATTAAGCCTGCTTGTTATGGATCGAGTTTGAGAGATGTTTATCCATCCCTACTGTATATTAACATGAGTTACCTTCTTTTTTAAAAAAATGATGTTTTGATAGGAATCAGAAAGAAAGGCTGCTTATTTGCCATTTTTGTGTCGTGTGCTGTAGGTCAAGTAGATACGTCTGAGTATTAATGAATATCTGTATCTGAAGGAGGTTTAGAGAGCAGGTTAGGGCATGCAGTAAGAATGGAGATTTTGAGATACTGCTTTGATAAAAGCAGGAAGCAGACACATAGGTTAATGAGAATAAGAAAAGATGCTTTACTGAAGAAGCTGGGCAAGGTTTGTTTGCAATGTAAAAAGACAGTAAGAGCTTCTAAATAAAGCAAGACAGAAGGAAAAGATCTACCTTGTGACACTGAGAAAAAGGAGAGTTTTGTGTAGAAGTCCTTTTAAGTTTCTTTTGCTTTAAAAATTTAAAACGGATTAGAGCAGCCTGTTATGGATGGAAACTGTGAAAGGCCAACTCTTGCTTTATTTCTGCTATTCAGCTATTTTGACCCTGTTTCAAAAGTTTCGGGGAATTACAGACTGGTTAAGGTTGGAAGGGACAGCTAGTCCAAACCCCTGTTCAGAACAGTGTCATCTCAAGCAGATTTCCAGGGCTGCATCCAGTTTAGTTTTGAATATCAGTAAGAATGGATACTCCACAACCTTTCTAGACAAGCTGTAGCAGGGTTTGACCACCCTCACAGTTAAAAAGGGGTTTTGTGTGTTTAAATGCAATTTCCTGTATTTCAATTTGCGCCTTTTTTGTTTCGTCTTTCCATCAGATACTCCTAAGAAAAGACTGGCTCTCTCTTCTTCCCTCAGACTTCTTTTTTCAAGGCTGAAAAATCCGCTTTCTCTCAACCTCGCCTTGTATATCAGGTGCTCCAATCTTGTAATCATCTTTGTGTCCCTTTGCTGGACTCGCTCTGGGTTTCTCTTAAACTGTGGAGCCATGGACAAACACAGAGCTCCAGGTGTGTTTCACCAAGATGAGTAGAGGGGAAGGATCATCTCTCTTAGCTTCTTGGCAGTCCTAACGGAGTACAGAATGCCATCAGGCTTCTTTGTTGCAAGGGCACATTTCTGGCCCATGCTCAATGTAGTGTTCGTCAGGATCCAGAGGTCCTTCTATGCAAAACTACTTTCCAGTTAGTCAGCGTTGAGTGTGGAGATTTGGGTTATTCCTCCCCAAGGGCAAGACTTTGCTGAACTTCATGAGATTCTTGGTACCCTGTTTCTCCAGTCTGTCAAGGTGCCTCTGAATGCCAGCACAACCTTCTGGTCTATCAGCCACTCCTTGCAATTTTGTTTCATCATCAAACTTCCTGAGAGTGCACTCTGTCCTCTCATCCATGTCATTCATGAAAGTGTTGAACATCATTGGACCCAGTATTGACCTCTTGACTGCTCCACTGGTGACTGGCATCCATGGGGACTTTATGCTGCTTATCAGAAGCCTTTGAGCTCAGCAGTTCAGCCATTTTTAATATACCTCACTGTCTCTTATCTAGCCTGTACTTCATCAGTTTGTTGATGAGGATGGGGCACCGTGTTGAAAACCTTCCTGAAGTCAAGAGGAAGAATGTCTACTGCTCTCCCCTTGTCTATACTTAGGAAATAGGCTGTATGATAAAGAGAGAAATCTCAAGTGTCTTCTGTGACCTAGGAAATAACTATCTCAGATCTTGAGTATCTAGTTGGAATTATTCATCAAACATCCCTTTCTCCCATGAATGAATTTTATCTGACTAATCAATGGTGAATTTTATCTGACTAATCAAATGTTTGTTTGTTTATTGAAATTGTTTCATTTTCCCGATGCAATGTTAATATTTAAATATCTGACTTAAGCCAACCTTAAATGTTCTTGCAGTGTAATCACTGTACGTACAATCTAGGTGGAAACTTGAGACATTTTTAAGAAAAATTGAAAAATGGGGTTGAGAACTGCACGTAGTTCATAGCAATTTAAGTAGAAATTATATGTACTAAATAAAGATAAAAGGTCAGAAGAAAGTCAAATGGCTGCTTTATGCACTGTAAAAGCACACTTATGTACCATACTCCTGTCTGCATTTCTTTTAGCTTTTTCTTTTTTCTCTATCTGTATTTTTTTGTTCAGTTGCAGTTGTTCAGTTGTGAGTACAGTGTGATTGTAGCAGTATTTTTCTGTTTCATTTAACCCTTAACACTTGCATCACTACATGATCAGTATGAACAAGTTTTCTGCTCCATACTTACAATATATCCTAGCCTTAAATTTTGTATCTTGCTGGGGTTGCCATTACTGTGTACAAACTGCACATTTGTCTCTTGGAAAAGGATGCCTAAAACTAAGGCTGGGTTTTAAATACTGAACCTACACACCATCAGCAGCTTTCCTGCTGATACCGCTGTGCCACTGCCAGTGTCAGAGGCAGCAGTAATGAAAGCAGCGGGAGCGATGGCAGCAGCAGGTGTGTGATTAACACAGTGCAGCATCTTCACACAAGAGCAAGTGGTAAACTTATAGACTTAGGAAGTCTTATCTGTGTATAGGCTGGCTCCAAAGTAGGCTGGGAATTGAATAGCCTTTCTTTCTCCCCCCAAAAATGCTACTTAAATTCACAAGTGAATTGATAGTAACCAAAGGGGAAGAAACACAATGTACAGGCATGAAGAATTTGCAGAAGGCACTGGAAGTTTGTTTGTGTCAAGGAGCTGGAAGGCTGTCTTTAACCATGCAGTATATGTGACGAGCCCTTTTAATAATTTCTGTAATTTCTGGTGAGGTCCTTATTGTCGTAAGCTTGAAGAATTTCAAATGTCCATTGAATGAGGACTTGCAGGCCAAACCCTTACACATTTTAAATGGTCACTGATGCACTGTCTTCAGGAGATCTCAGTAAATGCTGGGAGTGGGTGGGATGGGGTGGAATTTTTAAGACTTTTGGCTTTAAGAAACAGCACAGTGAATCATCAGGGCCACCGAGTAGCTAGGGAAAGCTATGGATAGGCAAGTGCTGGAGAGCAGATTGTTTTTGTTTGGTTGGGTTTTCTATGAGGCAAGGCACAGACACTGTATGAGGAAAAATGGAGATGTATCAGGCTGGGAAAGAAATTTGCATCAAAGGACAGAAGGCGATGTGTACTGAGGCTGATAAAATGGGTAGATAAGAAGCATGTCTCTCCTTCGTGATCTGTGATGAAAGAGGACAAGGAATGAAGACTAACAGGGTAAAAAGCCCATGAGATTCTCCTGATAATATGTGAGATGGAAGGGAAAATGGTGCTAGGTATTGTGAGGGTGTCAAAGGTGATTAATAGAATTGGGGGAGTTGGCATGGAATTAAACTGGTGTGAAAAAGAATAATATGTGTCCATATTGCTTGTTGAATTGAGAAGATTTAATTTTGATTCCCTCTCTCACGTACTAGACAACAAATATGTTAAGACTAGGTTGTAAGAATTTAAAATTACAAAAACAGTACAAAACCAAATAATTCTAATATGACTTTCTTTAGGAATATTTTTATAAAGTGCATAATGCCTGCTGAAGTTTTTCACTAATAAAATATTGGATGACTTAACATTTAAAATCAAAACTACATTAAGTTTTTAGACTATGCTTTCCTTTAGAGCCCTTGTTACTTATTTAATCCGAAAATTACCCATGATTCACACAAACTTGGCATGCTACCATTCTGTAGTTCAAAATTACAGATGCTGGAAATAGGGCTATTTACACAGAGGAAGCGAATTGCCCACAATTTTAACATTTCCTGCTTGGATATTACGGGGTCCCTTGGCAGGTAGGAGTGCGAGGTCGGAGTTAACTCTGGTTGCTAGGAGCTGCTGTTATAAAAGTGGATGAAAGGACTTTTTATGCCATCATCACAAGGCAATTAAGCTTTTTAATACTGTATTTCTAAGAAATTATCCTTGATTTCTTTGTAAATCAAATAAATATTTGGCCCTTAGGCAAGGCCTACTTTTGATTGTAGAATAACTATGAATAAATGTTACTTCTCCCTGTGAGAGACAAATATACATGCACAGATATATGTTTTTTTGCATCTACTTGTGACAGCTTTTCTGTGGAGTTACTTGCTCCTTTAAATTCTGTGTCTCTATGAACACAAAAAACCAGACTGAACATGGAAAATAACGGAAGCGGTGTTTTGGGTTTACTTGGACTTTCCAGGGCTAGGGGGATGTACTGGAGCACTGCACAGCTGACACAGGTACCGAACACTAAATTACCTAGGACCTCCCAGACTTAATACTAGTTCTCTTTAGCAGTGTGCATGAGTTGCCTTGCAGCTTAATTCTATTCCTGTTTACCCATCCCCAGTTGTTGTTAGTTCTTGAATTAGAATTTGTGGATGCTTTAAATCTAAGGACGGCTAGAAAACGGCAACAAACAACTCAATGTGCTAAAGCTTTGTCTGGGTTGTTGCTATTTCATACTTTGTTTCGTTTTTAGTGATTCTATATTTCTTTGAATGTTTTTAATGGCCTGCATGTGAACAACAGAACAAATTATTTTCTAGCAGCACACCTTCTGTCATTTCAATAGAAAGTACATTAATGAGGATCTATTCCTAAGTGCTTTTTAAGTTGGGTAAGCGTTTTATGAACATTCTATTTTGTGCTTCAAAACAAAGACTCATAAGACCTGTGACTACATGAAATATTTATAGTATCCTGTGCTGCCTTCTTATGTACTTGCCCTCTTTTTGTGTAATACTTGAGTACTTGACTTTCTATTTCAATTATTTGTAAAGCAACCCTGTTAAAAGCTTTTAGAAGGTTTAGTTGAGTGAATTTCTATTTGTTTTTTTCCCACAATTGTTACTTCATTCAATGCTGCTGGAATTAATTTATGAGGATTTTCCTTCATAGAGAGTGTTTTTTTACACCATGTCCCATTCAAAGTTTTCTGAGCAATTTCAACTTCTGCTTATTTATTAAATATCAGCCAAGAAAAATGAGTGAGGTTTAAGAATAGTAATATTTTCTGAGTTATATTTCATCTACCAGTCTAATTTCATGTGGTTGTATCCAAGTCATCTTGAATTATACAGCTCCCTGCTGTGACTAGTACTTTCCCTTATTTGGGGATTATATTTCAGCATACCTTCCCCACTGTAATTGACTTTATAGCTTCTTGCACTTCTCCTCATCTGACTCCATTCCCTAAAGAAGGGCTGCATGTCTGTATGATACTCTCCCTTTGCCTTTTGACCACAGTTATAGAAAAAGTAGAGAAAAAAAATCTCATCACATCTTCAGCATGAGGGAGAAAGGGGAAAGTTACATTTTCTGGTTCATAAAATGATTTGACCCTTCAGCTGAAGTAGACAATTTTTCTCTTATGAGAAACAGCACTTAAGCATGATTTCTTCTGAAAAAGGAGACATGTTCCATTGACACCAACAGCAAACCTCCTCAATTCATCCCAAAAAAATAGCAAACTATGTCTTCCAAATCAAAAGCCATAAAAAAACCCCTAAACTCATCTTTGTAAGCCTGGGAACTGAAAGTCAGTCTAGGTTAACTCCTGAGACATGCCACTAATGATTTTCTGCCTTTAGAGGTATATTTAGACATAATCTCAGAGTCTTCAGTGAGATTACAAACCTAAATTACAGTTCTTTGTCTGTGAAACTGAAGCATAGATGAGCGTAGCATTAAAGGCAAAGCCCAACTAGTATTTGCTTTTGCATGGGTGGGTTGGTTATGGATGTGAAAAAAAGCATTAAAAAGGCTTTTCTAAGCCCCTGAGGGTTATATCAAAATGCGAAGAATTAGGGTTGTGTTCTTAAGTGTTATTTTTAACCTGGCTTAGTTGGCAATCTGTTTCACGACACATTCCTATGGGTATTTTTCTGTGAACAACTGAGGAAGAGGCATGTTGTAGAACGGGGTGAGAATGAGTGCTGAGAATAGGGGCCATGGCTGTGTGTTGGTGTAGCTTGGCAAGCTTAGTAAATAGGTGTCATCTAAGAAGGGCCTTTCTACCTCGCTAGGTCACTTGGGAGATAAATTCTGGGTCTTAAAAGTTTATTTGTGTCAAATAAGATGGTGAAATCAGAGGGTTGGCTTCATCGACTTCACTGTTTTTTATCAAATGTCGTTCCACATGCTGGAGCAACAAATACAATCACATTAAAGAAATGCACTTGTAGTTGCATATTGATATAAATGCAGGAGAAGGAGAGGAAATCTGTTCAGGCAAAAAAAAAATAAAGGTAATTCAATCAGTTAATCCTGTATACTGGTGACACACTTTATAGGTCAATAAATCATTTTACTGATAATTTTACACTTATCTGTCTTTTTTTTACATAGTAAACTGTTGTTTGGTGAGATTGTTTTACAGTTGTTTTATATTGGTTCAAAAGATTTCTCTCCTCCTCTCTTCTAATTAAGTAAATGAAAGCTTGTTTTGGTTCTCTGCTCTAATAAAATCATGGAAAACCTTTAGGGGCAAGGCAAGATTGCTGTTAATGCAGGTTTTTGCTTACAGATTTAACTGACTCTGTGTAATGAAGAAGAGAATGTTTATTCCTTCTTGTGAACAAGGTCTTATCTGTCCCTTTTTGTGAATCAGCAAATATGAAGTAAAACATGAATTTCCTCTCAGAATAATATTTAAGATTTTCTGGTATGTAAACAAAAGCAGAACATTACTATGCCAGTAATTTGCAAACTGCTTGCGTATACTATATGTTTTTGAGTAGTAAACAAATATTTCAGGAGATTTTTGTGAGATCCATAAATCACAAGTTTCAAAGAATTATTTTAGATTCTCTTTTTGCTTTTTAAAAGGCATTTGCTGTAGGCAAGCACCGCTGGGCCAAAATGATCGACTTACTGGCAATGAATAATTTTTCCTATTTACTTCTCATGTTCAATTTCAGCTGGTAACACCAAAGCCAATTAAAGTATTCATGGTTTATTT
>JAOXJK010000051.1:22418876-22447462 GCA_025774025.1 Xenus cinereus | reverse complement strand
TGATATCTCATTTGCTCAAAAACCAGGCATAGAAATGTCCTTCGGAGTTCACATTCTAAAGCATTTAAAAGGTTGGCTCTACAAAGCCTTATGTCTGTAATTAAATTCATACCTCTCAAAACTCCCACAGAATTCTTAACTCTTAGAGATGCAAAATATGCATAAGGAAGCAAAGATTTTAAGTAATTTGAAGGAATAGGTAAGAAATCCAAGAATATTTTGATGTAGAGATGAAACTGAAATATGTGTCCACAGTGTGGTTTGCTCCACGTTGAAATAAATTAGAATCTTTTCCCGTGTGTGTGGGCCTCAGGACTTCAGCTTTCTGTGAGCAGCAAGTGACTTACTCAGATGCTGGGTTTTGAGGCAGAAGGTGAGGGAACAACCTCTGTTACACACCCATATACTGAAATGTTTACAAGATCACCTGTGTTTTGAGGACACGAAATCTAGTGATTAGAAATTCCTAGAAATCCAAATTTCTAGAAAGTAGTCATTAAATCCAAGGTTGAAATCCCAGACTCATTGTAATTTATGGGAAGTGCTACATGTTTTCAGAAGGGCTAGCATTGCCAGTCTCTTACATGTATAAAGAAGCATAATTTTTCTAAAAGTTTTTTAAAAAAAGAAAAGGCACAAAATGCAGCTGGGTATGGTATCACGAACAGCTGTCAGACTAACATAGCCAGAAATGGGCAGCAGAGAGGGAGCAGAAATCAAAGAGAAAGAGCAAAGTCATTAAATATTTATAATGGAGCTGGTAAAAGTATGATTTACCAAAAATACAGTTTTACTGGGGTAGAAGTATTTTGTGGATGTTTTGATAGTTGTACCATTTCTGCAGTGCTGATGGGATTTTTGAGAGGACTGAATTGAAAATCTGACCTTTCTCTGAAAACTGCTATTTTGATGCAGCTCAGTTTCATGAAAAGTTTCATATAGTTTTTAATTTCACGTTGGGAAAAAAGCTAGCATAATCTTCAAAGCTGCTGAACAACACGATTTATGCCCTCTCTCTAGCTCCCGCTCAAGAGAAAAGATGAGGGCCACAAGTAGGATAACATCTAAGAGACACGACAAATAAGTAGGGGATTTCAGTATGTTAGATGATAAAGAAGCACAAAACCCCGCATGTTTAGTTCATTGTGTCTTTGCGTCTGAATTTACTGTTTCAAAAACAAACCTACTTGCATTACTGAATAATTAATAGGCATAAGATATCCCACTGTAAAAATGGACGGAGCCTCTATTTTTACTGTGGAGTTCTTAATGGTTGTTCTGTATGTTTAGGTTCAATGCAGATGCAGTTTGTATATCCAGTATAGTTATTTTCATATCAGTGAGAATATAAAAATTAAATCTAAGTTTCTATATAGGAAAAGTTAATTTGTACTACTACTAATCATACCATTACATGAAAGACCAATGTTTGCCATTAGCCTGAGATTTACTGGTGCACGGTACCCCCTACCATTATAAATACTGTGCCAAGGGTCTGTGCTGCTGACATTATTTTGGTGGCTGGAGTCCCGTCTGAATCACTGAATATATCAGGACCCGTTATGGCTGACACTCCTGCATTAAAAAGCAAGGATCTTACCAAATTCTGAATAGGTGTAAGTTATTGTCTCAGGAAAAATCTGAGATTTTGTCCTGCTTAAGTATTGGTCTGTGCTGCTATTAGCAGAATCAAAAGCTGGAAATAAGGAACAAAATGTCAAGTAGCGGTTGCTCAAGGGTAACTCTGGAAATAGGCAGTCAGCTCACACAGCTGAGATTCTCGCACCTCTGATGTGTAAGATTATTAAGCATGAGTACGCTCAAGTAGCCCTACACAAAGCAGTGTTGGGGAGTCTCTCTTGGATCTCTTTGCCTAAAAAACAGGCTTTCTCATGAACTGCTTGTGAGTGACAGTTCACTACAACCCGTTTCTGCGTAAAAGTGCGGGTGTTCACTGACTGAACTATGGTCATGTGCCATTTGATGACATTGGTGATGGTGGGGAGAAAAGCTGTGTGCTTAAGAACAGCACAGTATAAAATTGCACCAATACTTATCTTTATAAAGGCGTGGTGGGAAATAAACTATACAGAAAAAAAAAGGAGGAGATTGTAAGACTCAGAGGGGTAAGATACGGTGAATATATTTTTTTAGAAATAATGATAGCAATTCTAATTGTCCACACAAATTAGAGGGCAAATGATCTTCTAGTGAGAGATCTGCATTTACCTTTTCTTTTGATGAATTTATCTTCACTATGTGATTTCCATTCTGATAAAAGGCCAGATGCGATAATTTTGACTGTGTTATTTTTCATTTGTGATGATGCTTTGTAGTAGAAACATTTGTGTCCAAAGTAACTCATCATGTCTAGAGAGTCAGTCCAGATTATGACTTTACACCGGGAGCTGAATATTTCAGGTTATTTGAAGACAGACAAGCAGAAGTAAAAACAACTGGAAAAAAAAAAAACTGTGATAAGGAGGAGCCATATGGTACTCTTGTAACAAACTCAGTGCTCTACTTTAATGCACGTCTGCAGGATGCACAGATTAAATCCTTGTGCCCAGGCTCCATGCCAAGATTGAATTAATGTTTCTAAGCTTTTTATTTAATCTCTTTCTGTAAGAAGAGGCCATAGCAGAGTAAATAATTGAGTGAAAACTTGGGGATGCATAAGCATTTTACCCCTTTTTCCTAACCCCCCCCACTCACTGTGTTCTGTCTCACGTGTGTTTTTATGGGCACGAGGTGAAACAATCCTGAGATACCTAACGTGTCTCTGGTATATTTTACTGTGCATGTTAAAAATAGTTCAGGAGCTGGTGAAAAGATACAAACTGCATAATTTCCCTTTTATCTCATTTCATAGGCTGTCAGTGCTGTGCAAATTCCATGATCATTCAAAGTTACTTTGCATTGCACCTCTCTAATGCATGTTTTTGCAACCCTGATTTGCCTGCATACTCACTTTGTAGCAATTCTCATAAAAATCACTTTAAAAAAATATAAAAATTAAAGGAAGATCTTGCAGTCCTTTCTTATGTCTTTCATGGACATCCAGAGTGCTCTCACTCCAGGCCTTCTGGTCATGGGACAGCCAGCAATTGTCTTCTGTTCATTCAAGCACTGCACTGTGCTAATGTGACTACTTGGGTCCTAGTTTAGAGCTGCTGGCATTCAGCTGCAGACTCCTGATTGAACATAGCCTCAAATGGCCACCCATTGTTCTCAGGTGATTCCATAATACTTTTTAATGGCATTATGTTGTCATCAACCTGATCTTTCAAGCTACAAATCTGAGGGGAAAAAAAAAAGATGATGAATGGCTATCTCAAAATATTGGCATGCTGGAAGAAGGACCACGGGTTTGTTGATAACCAGTAGGCAATTATTATTTCTGCCTGACTTTTCTGTAGATCCCAATAGACATTTCTGTTTGGGTCTACATATCTGGAATTATTTTATGATGCTGAAATTATTTCCACAGCACCCTAGCTCCTAGTACTTGCCTTTTCTTTCACTTGGATGGACAAGTCCACTGCTTATATTATGTCCTACCCAGTCCAAAGTTCTTGGTATAGAATCTCAAGTTAAAGCCGAGTTATGCCTTTGAGGAATTGACTACCTGTTGTGTGCTTTGAATTAGCCGACTATACCCCAAAACAATACATTTAAAAATATTCAGGGGAGTAATTTTAATAAATGCAACATTTTCCAAGCTTCTTTATCTCAGAAATTATCTGCCTTGACATAGTGCCCCAGGGAAACTGGTTTAATTAAAAAGTAAGTTTTTTTGTCAGTCTGCTGAGTCCTCAATAGAATAAACAGCTGCTGATTTTCTGATCCGACTGTGACATGGTGCTGTTCATTTTCTTATTTATCTCTGTATATCTCACAAGGGAGCCAAATCTAGCAGGTCATGTTGATGCATCTCTCCTGCTTCCCCAGGTAGTTGTGTTAGGTTTGCCTACTAGACTGTAGGAATTCCGTGAGCAGTACGTATTTGCTAGCCAACTTTCCTAATCTTAGGTCTTTATTTAATTTGAAATTCTGGTCACATTATACATCATTAGCTACTTTTATGTATTTTATTAGCATTTGTCCTTTAACAGCTCAACAATACTTAGTGGCTAGAAATTATTGCAAGCATTGTAATAACCTTTTTAATCTTACATGCAGAGACCTCTACATCTCTCTTATAAAAATAGATTCACCTTTTTCAAGGGATGTGCACAGTAAAATGGGTTACTAGGCAAGTTCTCTTCTATTTTTCTCAATGTAGACCTCACTAATCTCACAAGTTTCATGATCCATCTTTCAAACACAGATGTGGAATTAGGGCAGTGGTAACATCTGGGCCTTGTGTTTACTGAAAGATGACTGTCTGAAGCTAAGTGAGATTTCATCTGCTGCAGCAGACTTCTGTCTGATAGGGGAACAGGAAATCTGCAATCACTGATTGCAAATGTCGCAGCCTCAAGTAAACACTAATCAAATAACGCAGGTATTTTGTGTGAAGGCAACAACCCCTACATGTGTTTATGACTGTTATTGACACATATGAAAAAGATCAGAAAATGACTCAATTGGCAACTGAATGATTACGCTCCACTTAGCTTCTGGAGGATAAAGTTTTATTGATGTGCCTTTTTGCAGGTTCAACTGTGCAGTTGCAGGATTATTTTTCAAATAGCTCATTATAATGTGGTATTCTACAAAATGTCAAGGCAAATATTTCTCAGTAACGATCATGTAACTATTAAAGAGACTGTGCTGTTCCTTACAGCATTCTAACTAAATTGGACAGCTGTTTCTATGTGTTGAATGTGTGTTTGTGTGATGCTCAGATGCACTACTTAATCCACAGGACACTTGCAAACATGAAACATGAGATTAGTAAAGGCATTCCGTTGTTGCAGGTGGGCATGGAGCTCCATATATTGATTAGAATGGTATACATTTGGGTATTGTTCTTAAAATCATGAGTACTTGCTTTCTTTCTCGAATTTTGCAGATTTCAGAAAGAAGAAAAGATTAAGGAATACTTCAGGTTATTTACAATGGAATGTGAATTTGATATGCATTTGATGGGAGGAACAAATGACAGTATTTTATATTTCTATGCTTTTAGAATAGAGGGTGCTCGAGAACTGTATAATCATTAGTTAATTAAGCACATCTTTATGTTCACAAACCATTATGTCCTTGTTACATACTTTTCTGATCCACCTCAATGCCTGCTGCAGTCTTCAAATAAACATGTATCAGTTCTCCATCATTTAAGCTGCAGCGCGAGGATCTCTGTGCAAATTTGAGTGCACAATGTGATGTGGTATTTATCTAAGCAGTGGTGGTCTAATTTCTAGCAGAGCAATGTGGTCATATATCCATAAAAAATTGCGCTTTTAAAACATGCTTATTTAAACAAAATTGTAGAGTAAGTTTTTCAGGTGCTTTTGTTGCTGAGTGCCATCATGACCCAAGTGATTTCCCTTATGGAAACTCACTGTGAAGCCAGGAAGAAGTCCAGATATGACTGCTGCTTATATGCTACTCACAGAACTATCTTTTGTCCTGACTTGTTCCCTACTTCAGCAGAAGAATGAAGTCTGGTTCATTTGTTGTGAGCTTATGGCAACAATGAATCACTTGAAGTGCAAGTGCGGTTTCCTCCACCTTCCAATTTCAAATCCATAGGAATAGAATAGGAAGGGTTGCAGTGGATTTATACTCTTGCTGTGCAGAGCTTGTTGCACGTAAAATTACGTATGAGAAAATAATAATTTTTATATTTTATTAAGATATTAACACCTCCCTCTGTTTATGATTTCAGTATGAATTCCTGGATTTTACTATTTCAGTATGAGTTTAATTTACATTAACTTCAATGAGCTGGAAAAGCATATACTGTAGTTACTGCCTTAATTTTTTTTCTATCCTTAAAGATATTTTGAATCTCTAATTATTATTTTGCCTCCTTTTCCCAAAAAACTACCCTTTCCTCCCTAAAAATGTGATCTTCTATGTTCTGTAATTATTTAAGGAGTAGCTACAGCTTATGATAGAAAAATATGTCAAAGCAGTAAACCTTTCCAGTGGCACTGAGATGCTCAAAAGGTCATCAGCTCTGCACTGCAGGAGTTATTTGCAGGATTCCAGCAGAGAAACTTATGTACAGTTGTTATCCTGGAAGGCTGGATTAAAAAATAAAAAAGAGAGAAAGAGCAACCCCTAAGCAGACTTACTAAAAAACCCAACATTAGCTGCACGTAGTGGGTCCGTGCTGCTTTTCTGAGAAAACAGACATGGAGTTGAATAGGATTTCCATCCTACTGCCAACATGCATCTTTTGATGATCCATGTTCAAAGAACAGCGTGACTGTGTTTAGGTGTCCATCTATATGTAGAGAGAGCACATGTAAAGGATTAGAGATTCAGATTTGATTCAGACTAAGAGTTCTTCAGTTTTGTTGACAGGAGTAGTTTAAAACCTGTAGTTACAGCAAGAGGAAAGTCATATCCCCAAGCAAATTTATACATTTTATAAAATTCTTAGAAGCCTAGTTGTGCCATGTAGTATATGAAGAAGGTTCATCGCTGATGGTTATCAGGTATGACTATTATGACATGATGGTCATAACAGCATCGTGTCATGGAGCTGAATCAAGTTTGTGAAGGACATACGTAAGGAAAAAACGGTGTTATTGTCATTCATATGCAAGTCTTCAGAGGTCACAGTGATGCTTTGGTCATGGTGTTCCCGTCTCTGTTCTTTGAATTGGAATGCAAGAGACATCTCTCCTGAATAGAGTATTTGTCTCTTCTAAGGGCTGAGTGGATCACGCAGCTTTGATTCTTAGGTACTTTGGGATCTTGCAGGGACGCTGTGCCTGCCTCAGGAAGTATAAAACCATAACCTTTATTCTAAATAAATGATCAGCTATATTGATTTGTGGATCTGAAAAAAACCACAGATAGAAATATAATAAAAGGTTAGAAAGCACTAAAGTCAGAATAGGATATGAATATAAATGAGTAATTTTGGCAGCAGTGAACTAATAAAGCCCAATTTCCTACAGGTTTGAGTTACATGTTTGATTTACTGGTACCAAAAAGGTACAAGATAGAATTGAAGCTTTTCTTGTTGTTGATCTTTTACAAGGTCTTTGTGTGGACTGTTTGCTGTCTAGTGGGATGTGACCGCTTTGTCACCCTTACGCTATTTCTGTAGTGTCTCTGTATTGTGCGGCTGCATAATTTCATAGCACTTGTGGGAAACAGCTCATCTTTTTAAAATGTAGTTGAAATTAACAAATGGTTTGGAGGTTAATGGCAGGAACAAATACATGTGCGTACACACACACGTAGACATGTCCTGAACACAGTTGTGTAAACTCTACTCCATAAGCAATCATAAAGCTAATAGAGAGAATGGAACATTCAGGGAGCTCTGGTCAGAGTTAATCATAGAATCATTTAGGTTGTTAAAGACATTTGAGATCATTGAGTCCAACTATTAACGTAACACTGCCTATTTGACCACTAAACCATGTCCCTCAGTGCTACATCTACACATCTTTTAAATACCTCCAGGGATGGTGATTCCACCACTTCCCTGGGCAGCCTGTTCCAAAGCTTGACAACCCTTTCAGTGCAGAAATTTTTCCTAATATCCAATCTAAACCTCCCCTGGCACAACTTGAGGCTATTTCCTCTTGTCCTGTCAGCTGTTACTTGTGAGAAGAGGCCAACCCCCCACCTCACTACAATCTCCTTTCAGGTGGTTGTAGACAGCAATAAGGTCTCCCCTCAGCCTCCTTGTCTCCAGACTGAAGAACCCCAACTCCCTCAGCCTCTCCTCATAACACTTGTTCTCTATATCCCTCACCAGCTTCATTGGCCTTCTCTGGGCACACTCCAGCACCTCAATGTCTTTTTTGTGATAAGGGGCCAAAAACTGGATACAGTACTGAAGATGGGCCCCCACCAGTTCCGAGTACAGGGGGACGATCGCTTCCCTAGTCCCACTTACCACACTCACGCTGTTCCTGATACAGGCCAGGATGCTGTTGGCCTTCTTGGCCACCTGGGCACACTGCTGGCTCATATTTAGCCGGCTGTTGACCAACACCCCCAGGTCCTTTTCGGCCAAGCAGCTTTCCAGCCACTCCTCCCCAAGCCTCTAGCGCTGCATGGGGTTGTTGTGACCCAAGGGCAGGACTCAGCACTTGGCCTTGTTGAACCTCATGCAACCAAATGAAACAACATTCGGTGATTGCTTATTCACATACAGCTGTGGCCTTTTATTAACTATTGATGAAAATTATCAAATGTCAGAGATCCCAGCTTTTCACTTGAAGTCTTCTGTATTCTTGGTATAATGAAAGCTGAAGAAAAAGCAAAGGTAGCTGTGAAAGGCAAAGGAAGCGTGTCGTTTTTTTTAATAACTTCTGAAATTGAGTTCAAGTGTGTAATTCTGTGTAGTTTTTAAAGCAGTAACATTGGGGGACTTTTATTTCTACTGAAAGAAGCATGAGTTTTGTTTTTTCATATAAAAGCCAGTAATTCGTGATACAATTTTGTTAATTAAGGCTTATAATTACTAAATTTTGCATGTAAATACTGCTGAATATGAAACATTGTCTATAGGAATTTCTAAAGAGTGGAGAGATCTGTTGGTTATATTTCAGAAAGGATAAACTGTCAATAGCTTTTTTTCAGGCTATTATAACTTTTACAGAGGAAATTATATGATTATTATCCTTGCAGTAGTAATGTATGGATCTCTACCAGAGCTCTCAAAATAATGTAGGCTTCAAAATTAACAAGTGCTTATGGCTAATGCTAGTCTGAATGATTTGAAGAGAAAACATAATAAAGCACCTTTTTAGAATCATTATAATTACTATACATTTTCATTTTTCAAGTGTTAACTATTCTTGGGAAACAGTAGTAGAATCCTCCTGAAAAAAATCTTACCTAGTTATTAAAAACATACAGTTGTTTTCATATAAGTACCTTGCTGTAGCTAGATTCTGGAAGTGTATGTGGGGGTTTTGCAGTGTATTTACAAATATCTCCCCATATCCATGCAGGTGTCATTATTTTGTCTTTCGCAAATGGGGATGTAAAAAACACTGTTATAAAACACAACAAATAGTATTTTTCAATTAGACTTCCCACATTTACACTGTTATTTTTGTATGCAATTAAAATAAAACTGAAACCCATAATATCATTTTAGATGAATGTTTCATTTTTAAGTTTGGGGAAAATTAGGATAGTTTTTTTCAAAGGTATGTGTGACAACATTGAGATATAAACTCAGTGATCATTGCACACAACCAAAGCTGAACAAACAGCTTCAGCCTTCTCTTAACCTTATGCTTTGTTTCCTGTGCAACAGTTCATAATTATTGTGGAACCTGCTTTAATGGATATGCAAAATATTATTCTTTTTAAGAGTCTGATTCTCAGGGTAAAATCCGTTCCTTCTTCTATAGCCCAAATATTTGGGCTCCTTGAGAGTGAATGAAAGAAAGCCTGGAAAGGAATGCACCTGTTGTCTGTCTTGGGAAGTAACACCACCCTTTCTTGCCACTAGAGTGAGGGGTCAGAGCAAACAACTGTCCAAGCAGTTGGACATGTATTTTCCCAGTGCCTCATAATTACTAATAACTGTGTGCTGATCCTGTAAAGACATTCATAGGATTGATTACAATTGTTAAGTGTGGGATTCATCTGCCTAAACATCAGTGTATATAGCTGAGCTCAGCTTCAGCTCCCTTTATAATGAAGGAAAACCTATGTGGTGGTAGTTGAGGGAACATCCTGAAGAGCTGGTATTAATACTCTAAGTGTACCACACACCCCCTTCCCGTTTTTTCTTCCTCACACATAATAGAATTATGAACTCCAGTACTTTTATAAAGTCACTGTCTACTCTCTTTAAAAATAAACAGCATATTCTAATAGAAAAAGAGAGAGAGAAGCCAGGCTTGAATTAGAGGTCATAGATTCACAGTTAATTTAGAATTTGGCAGTTGACTCATATGTGATTGGCAAGGAGATTTCCAAAAGGCTGCAACTGTAAATTGGAAATAAATGGAAAAGGATTATGTGAGTGGGAGACTGCTTTGAATCTATAATGCATGTCCTGAGACTGACTTGCTCATAAAAGAGCATGTGTGTAATGTGTCATAAAAATATTTAAGCCACATTGGTCTTTGTATAAATATTTCATTTTAAAAGTTGGATTCTGGAGTGGCTAAAAATGAATTCAGTGTACATATCCTTGCTATTGGTATGAAAGACTAAAAAAGGATCACCAGAAACTGGAATTTTTCCCCCTTCGAGATTCATACTGTCACAAGATTTTTTTTATGTTGTCTTTTGTGTCCAAATCATTTTTTTTAGTCCTTGCTGTATCATCTGTTTTATTATATAGCATTCCTCTGAGAGAAACTCTGTATCTATTATATTAGAAGGCAGTTTGGAGGCAGAGTGAGTTGCTGCCAAGAAGGCATTCATGTATGAGTACGTGAACGTGGTGGGTGACTGAGATGTCCAAAAGGGACACTTGTCTGTTTTCCTTCAACTATTTCTGCTGTAAAGATGATATATGTCTGTAAATAAAGCAAGATATATTTTGAATGTGCCCATGTTCTGCATCATTAGTTTTTTCACTGCTGGGAGACTAAACTGCAAGAATCTGAACATCTGCTACCACCTGGCAGCTCAAGTGGCTCAAGGAAGGAGTGACAGCAGTTAGAAAAGACCACCTCTAAAATATTCTTTATTTTTCTTTCTGCTACTTTCTTTAACTAAATACAGTCTTCTTAATTTATCTCAAAAATAAATTTGCTCAACATTGATGCTAGTACCACATCTAGGGAGTAGTCTCTAGGGCTTTCAGAAACCATTTAGTAATGACTGAAGAAGGGGGAAGTACACGACTAGAGCTGTGCTCACCGTATCACACTCTATGAGCGTGTGGCCAGTAGCCCTTTTGGATGTATTATAAACTGATGCCCGAGTCTATACTTACCCCATCTATAATAGCATGTGAAACACGAATGAGTTCTAACTTCTCCAGTGTCACTCTAGTGACTTAGACCTCCCTGTTTATGATTGTTTTATACCGTTCCTCGCAGGTGAAATCTGTGCTTTTAAAATCCATGGACAAGAAATGCCCTTTGAAGCTGTTGTGCTAAACAAGACATCTGGAGAAGGTCGTCTTCGAGCAAAAAGTCCTATTGACTGTGAACTGCAGAAGGAATATACATTCATCATCCAGGCATACGATTGTGGATCAGGACCAGGTGGAACAAACTGGAAGAAATCTCACAAGTGGGTGAAAATGATTTTTTTTTTTTTTTTTTTTTTTTTTTTTTGCTTTGGTATATACTTTTTCTACAGTACACATTAGATTGAAAGATTCCTTTTTATATTGCAGTCAGGTAGAAAGCAAATAAAACCAAGATGAACCATTGTTGCAGTAGTCCAAGCACCTTTTATTCCTTTTTCCTTTTAGAAAATATTTTTCTTTTTTGCCTCCTGCAATTTGACCCATTCTGCAATGGTTCTAGTTGAAGCTTCTAATAGGATCCCCATTCAAGTAGAGAAATGTATCTCAGTTTTGGTTTATTTCTTGCTTTCACATTAAATACATTGACCAAACAGATCATCCAGGACATGGAAGCTAGCTTTTAACTGATACTTACAAATTCTAAATAGGTTTTCTCTCTGATTATCTCATTTCAAATGGTAAGAAAAGAGAAATCACCAGGTTTTTTTAGTATGTGCATGTATATAAGCTGCAGCAGTGTCACCTTTTCACAGTGTGTTTCTGACCTCAGCTTTTGGACAGCAAGTCTCAGAGGAATCCAAACCCTCTGCAAGAGGGAGGTATTGAAGGTTAGTAGGTGGTACTTTTTACTGTGGAGCCAATTCCCTGCATAAATTTAAGTGGTACAGTGCCTTTTTTCACCTTCAGTTCATGAAACCAAGCTCCAGACCGTTTGTCATTAAAGATGAATTTCACTCACGTGTAGATGTATACCTGCTGTACAAATTGTTCATTTTGCTGAGAGCTATTTGAATAAATGATTAATAGTAATCATTCTTCCCTTTGCTCATGCAGGACACATGACAATTAAAAATTTAATTAGCTCTGTAATGCATGCTGAACTTTTTCAGGTTATTTTAAAAGAATACACATTTAGAAGGAAGCCTGCAATATCAAATAACTGTCAAGTCACAGAAACAGGTTTTGCTTCATATTATTAAATTTTAAGAGGGTTTTCCCTCACGTGTCAGTAACAAGCTAGTATGTTCCACTTGTGGAAAATTTTGGTCTAATCCTGACCAAATGAAATCTGAGCCATTGAGACCAGGCTTTGTTGCATTTTCTCGTAGTGCTGTCTATAGTCAAGCAGTTGCTAAACCAGGCTGCCTGGGGTCCCAACCTTTACTACTGCCTCTGCCTCTAGAAGTCCCTTCACTTCTCTGTCCCCCTGTTACCAGATAGCAAATTCTTTCAAAGGAAGGCCTTTAAAGTCATTAAATACTAAAGCCCTGTTATTTCTGACCCTCAAACGTTTACATGTACAATGTTGTAACTAATTAAAGCATTAAATAATTACAATCAGCATAAGGTGAGAGCTTATTTAATATCAAAGCATGTTCATAAACTGACCATTTTAGGTAGTGAGTATGTAAGACTACTGTCTTTCTCTTCCTCTTTTCTTGCTTATTAACCCATTTTACACTGGGATGATAACTTTCTGCTGGGATCCATTTTAAGAGGCAGACATTTTAATAGGGAGTGTTGTGAAGCCCTATCCCTACAAGCTGTGGCACTAGGTTTTTACCTAGTGCCGCGTTAAGATGTTAAAGTGGGCGAATTAAACATAGACATTCAATAATATCTCATTTTAGCAGATGTTTGCATAGTTTTCTAGGTATGTTTTGTTAGTCTTTTCAAGTGTCATGATAAACGAATGTTTCCCTTTGATGTCTTGATATTTGCTTACTTTAGGGCAGTGGTCCATATCCAGGTAAAGGACGTCAATGAGTTTTCACCAGCTTTCAAGGAGAGTGTGTATAAGGCCACTGTGACAGAGGGAAAGATCTATGACAGCATACTGCAGGTAGAAGCCATAGACGAGGACTGTTCCCCACAGTATAGCCAGATCTGCAATTATGAAATTGTCACAACTGATGTTCCTTTCGCTATCGACAGAAACGGTGAGTATGGAGAGGGAGCAATTGCAAGTTCTGGGACAGATAGCAGTAATTTCTGTAGATACTGTAATTACCTATTGATACTAGTTGATAACCTGGATTCAGTTTTAACTAGAGGGTAATCCTGTTCTCATCTCTGAGAATGAAGGAACCATTACGCTGGGAAATTCCATCCCTTTTATGTAAGATTTGGTCAGAAAGTGCCACAGTAGTTTATTGTGGAAATTAAAATCCCGGTTTTAGATGAGCAGTATGTTTCTCTGTCACTCAGTCTATTCTCATAATTGTCCAGTTTCCCATCCAAGTGATGGCATTTCCTAATGCAGCGCGTAGCCCTACCCGATATGGTTTATTCACTGATTTATAGCTAGTCCCATTCTTCTAAACTTTCTGGATTGGAGTCTAAGTGTAAAATTTAGAATATGTTTATTGATTGTTAAAACTTTCAAGGTATGAGTACATAGATCTACCCATTTGTGGTGCTTTCTGAAGCAGATCCATTCTTCTGCAGTGTGGAAGAAAATATGCTTTGAATAAGTAGTATATTCTTTTATGGTTTTAGATTTTAGTTGATTTTCTAATGTATATAATATTACAGGAAAAATAATAAGCCATATTAAGTTTTCCATATGTGGCAATTTTTGACCTTGGCAGCCCTGTCTGTCAGCTTACTGTGTTTCCCTGTCAAGTTCACACCAGGGAAAAGCACAGAACTTGGCACTGAATTTGGGGGAGGTGGCTGGGCTGCATTAAAAATGTGTTGAAGATCCTCTCTCTCATTCTCTGGTTGCTTCAGACTGTATAAAATAGTAGCTTTGTTTTTCAAGTACTTCAGCAGTCCCTTATTGGCATCTTTTTGTAGGTAAGAGTCCTTGTTCTTGATATTCACATGCTCACACTTGTGCAGAAGTTCAAAATGGAAATTCCTGTGCTCACAGAACTTTTTTTTCCCGAGAACAAGCAAACCGTGTGCATGCCCAGCAATGCTTTGATTTATCTTTCCTAACAGAAGCATTTAATCCATGTTGTATGTAGGAGGAGAATACTTTTTGGAAGTAAAATATGATTTTTGGCCAAATTGGAAATTGAAAGCATGCATGGAGCTAGTATATTCTCTAAGTAGTCATTTTCATGTTGCGATGTTTTATAAAAACTGTTTCCCCTATCCAATAATTATTGATCATTTTTTGTGCAGTTCTTGCACAATGCACAGCTGAGCATCAGAAGATAACAACCTCTTAGCATCAATAAATTGTAAATCACATTGGGGAAAAAAGCCATCTTGTTATAATACATTGGGAGGCAAGTATATTATATAGGAGGTATAATCATAACGAGTATGTCTGTGTTTAAGTAAATGAGGTCAGCTGGTCAGTAATCTTTTGCCAGAGTGATTGCACAAAGGATTTTTTACAGGAAATGGGCATTTGGCAGTAGATGTTCATGTGCAGTTCCCTAGAAGCTTTTCCTCTCTATGGGTTGGTTTGCTAATTCTGAGATTTCCCATGTTGTCATAAAAGGAAGTTCTCCATGTTTGTTTGAAACCATTATTTTTCCAGAGCTCCACGTGACTTGCCAGTATGGGGCTGGTTATTTACATGAGTGGCAGGTGGTTTCATAATTTCATGCCAGGTTTGTGACAGATATCATGGATAAATAATACACTCATATTAGCATGACACAGAGCAGAAATTTCTATTGCTTATGCTTTTCAGCTCCTATCACACACTGCAGCTGGCTCATGAGTGATCATGGGTTTCTTACAGTCGGAGGCACGATAAAAAGCATGTGAAGTGTCAGGAATCCTTGGTTACATCTTTGTCCTCATGTGCCTGGGACCTGCTTTTCAGCAAAGGCAATGAGAAAATCATTGCTTTAAACATGACTTTAAAGCCTGCAGTGAATAATTGGTATAAGGTTGTAATACTTGCAGGTTCTTTCTTGGTCATGAATTCAATTAATATTTTTTGTTCTGTTTGCTCACTAAAAGCACAGTGCTGCCACAATCAACAGTAATTGCAATCTAATTTGCAATTTTTTAAGATAATGGTAATTGCTTAAACCCACTGGGATTAGAGACAGTGTTAGAATAGATGGTTGCACTTTCATTTTGTGACAGAAATACGTTGCTTAGTTCCAACACATTTCACTGGTGAGAATGTCTCTCTGTGCCAGCTGATATAAAGTTTCTCTGGTGCAAATTCTTTGGCATTGTGCCCATTTTTGTTACATATAGGATGATTACAATAGATGTATGAGATGCCTGGGACTGTCTGTTAATAATGTGCTAATCAGGATTTTGTTCATAGGTTTTTTTACCCGTTGTGAAAAACAAGTCTTGGTTCTTGTGTCTTCTGCAAGTTATGATTTTTTCCGCATTTCAGTAACGTAAGTGGAATTTCATTGCCCAGAAAGAGTATTTAACCAGATGCTTAGAATCAAATCTAAATACTGCAGCTGGCTCCAAAAAGTAGGGAGCGTGTGAGGAAAACATGCTATTATCAGTCCCAGATGGTGCATTTTTTTCATCACTAACCTATGAAATTAGCCCCAAACACAGGCCTTTAGAAAAATGAACATGCTATTCTATCTTTTTTTTTTCTTTTGGCAGATCATTGTCTTTTTAGGCAAAACTTATTTCTTATCTCTAGATCAATCCAGGGAGCATTTTGTTGTCTTGAAAAATTATATTACACATTGGGGAACTTTTGCAGAAAGGACGAGAGAATCCTTCAGACTGTAGCAATACACAGTCTACCTCACATCACCAAACTGTGTGAGGGACAAGTGGGGAGGCACCCAGCGCTGGTGCAGGAAGTAGCACTCGGCTCTGGTGTAGATCTTTGTAAATTAGGCACCTAAAAGTAGGTAATATAGAGCTTGCCATTTACATGTGGCAACTTTGAAACTTGGTATGTGATTTTTTTGTGTATAGAATTATATTGTGTTATGAAACCGTAACACGAATAAAATTGACTTTTGCATATGATGAGCCGAACTTGGAAGGTAATGAACTCTCGGTCATAAAATACAATTGTGTAAAAGCAAAGGAAAAATTTATGCTTTGTTATGTAAGGAATTGGGACTAAAGGTATAAGATATAACAAGTTTTAAGATACTTTTGCATGCAGTTTAGTCTAGTTGTCTTCTTAGCAGAGAATCACAGTCATCAAGTGAGTTATCACATCTATATTGTGTAGGCTTTTTTCAGGTAACAGAAAAATTAAACCACAGTGCGTGGATCTGTTGTAATGCCAGCAGAACAATATTTTAATGATATTTGTCAGAAATCATTGTCAGATGATCAGAGATACAGATAGATAAAGATTCTGTATCTGTAGATATATCTGTAGAGACAGATACAGATTCTGTTATGGCTCTGACCTACTCTCATCTCTAAAATGGGGTTAACTATATTTACCACCCACCACTGTGGAAGCATTTCACAAATACATGTTCAGATTATCCAATATGAAGATTTTTCCAAGAAATGTTGGACTTTTTCCAGGAAAGATTGGACCAGATGATCCTTGAGGTCCCTTCCAACCTGGTATTCTCTGATTCTATGAAGATGAGTTATTGACTTCTCTGTCCAGTCAGTACAGCTTCTATCCAGTCACGTATCTTAGAAAACAGATATGAACAGGATCTCACAAGGTCATCCTTTACAGCACTGAGATCTGTGTTAGGAGCTATGCAAGCTTCATATTGGCAAAAAAAGTAGTGGAACTTTTATAGTGAAGGATTTGCATGTGATGTTTATTTATTTATTTATTAAACTATAGTTTCTTTCCATTATCATTGAAAAGTGCACCTTTTTGACAAGAAGCAATTCTAATAATCCTTCATTTGACTCATGGTCAAATACAGCTCCTGGTGGCTCTTGGCAGCCGGGAATGTTGAGCTGCCACTCCTATGAGCAGACTGAAGTCAGAGGCCATTCATGTAACAACACTAGCCCTCATCTCTTGTATGAACTAGGAGATTCGGTTTTATGCTTGTACACACAGGAAGAAGTATGGAATTTAAGAGGCAATTGCCGTAGTAAATTAGTCAAGTCTTTCCCTGCTCTCGTGACTGCTTCAAAATAAGATGAAAGACAGCCTTAAAAGTGGGAAGTTTGTATCAAAGTATCTCCAAAACTTACCCTGAAGAAACAGAGGTATAAATATGCGTGTCCTCAGGAAGGAATTTTCATATTCTTCTTGTCACTTATCTGGTTTTTGTTTTTAAAATCTGTTATAGCTTTGGGTATTTCCAGGAAAACGCAGAGATTTAGAAAGACTGAAAAAATTAATTTTATGGCCTAATTGTGAACTGTGTAGAAAAGTACTTACTTCTCCCCTTAAAATTTTCTTTTTTTTAATGTTATTGATTACCTTTTTTGTTTATGGGTGAGTTATAAATAGAAATTCTCAGTCTATCAACTCTAAAACTTTAATTAGTCTGTATTTATAGCATTTCCCTTCTGTGTCTACTTTTTAATCATATTGATTAAATTGTAAAATAACAAAGAAGCATAAAGCATGGTCACAGAAAAATAGATTAATTAGGAAATAAATATACAGTGAGTAACAAGACATCCAAATGACCTTTCAGAATAACACCTAACAGACAGAATCTTTGTAGTCCAAATCTTAAAAGACCATAATGAAATATAAATCTTGGAAGACAGATTTAGTGAAATGCAAATATGTTGTAATGATTTAAATATCTTAGAGGAGGGTTAGTGTGCCACACAAATTTTAGCTAATGTAGATTCAGATAATTTTGGTTTCTTGAGAGTTATCTCTGCTGATCATGGACTGATATAATACCAAGGAGAACCAAATAAGGAAATATAAAGATTCATATAAGAAATAATATAATGCAGAAAGGAAAGAACAACTGAGCAGATATTAAATGAATAATGAAGTATACAATGGCAGTTTTTCATTAAATCCTCTTAGGCAGGTATTAATCAAGCAACTCAAGATAGTAAGATGGGTAGATTAAATTATTTTACCAATTACTAACTCAAAAATAATGAAGTAGTTGATATTGTTATTGCAGTTGCTTTTGTGATGGGAAAATCTATCTACATGGCAGGCTTAAAAATACCTGGCAAGGTGAGGTGCCTGAGTGAGAGAATGAAGGAAGCTGTAGACACAGCACTGATTCCATGTTAGCCTTCAGCAGGTCCTTCTGCTTCTCTATTTGAGACATAAAGTTAGTGATAGGGCTTGTCCCCCTCTAAGCCCTGCTCTAAAAGGCAGGGGTAAAGATTCAAAAACAATATAAATTGGAGTATTGGGCCTGACTTATAGCTGCAGATGTAGGGGTCTATTTAAAGTACAAATTTTGAACCAGAATATGGTGATAACTGCAAAAGTAGCCTTCCATCAGGCCTGACCTAAAAAGTTTCAATTGAACTACTCCAGTTGGCTTTAATGTAGTAGTCAGAAAAGTGTTGGGCTCTGACAAGATAAGTAGTGTGTGTCAGAGACACCTGTTAAAAGTCTTTATTTGTCAAACTGGGGGAGGTTTAGTGCAAGATTTATTTAAGAATTTTCATTTGTCTGCTTTTGCCTGTCTCCCACTCCGTTGACTGAACCACACCCACACCTCCAAACCCCCAGACAATGGCAGCAGGACTAACAACAGGTACCTTAACCAGCACCTTTGGGAATTGGATCACTGTATTTCACTAAACTCCAGGATTTGGGTGCTCCCCATTCCAAATTTAGCCCAAACAACTTATTTTGCAGATCCATGCTTGAAAGGAGTTGTAATGTTGTGAGAACCCGAGGGTGTCTTAATCGCGCCCTTAGAATCATTACAAAACCCTCCCGGACCAACAATCCAACTGGGACCTAACATATGTGTAGCTTTAATCCAGAGCAAGTTTGTTTTTTGAATTCAAGAACAAACATCCAGAGAGATGGTATAACAAACAGCCCTGAGAAAAAGTGTGAAACATATTATACAGTTTCAATTTGAAAAATAAGTGCATTTCAGTGAAATGGGCAGAATTAAAATGCTGAAATTGTTATTTACAAAAACATGCATTCCGCATGGTAATCTTCCAGTCCTGCAGGAATTACTCTGAGAAAGATCTTTCCCTTTTCTTGGGGAAGTTGTAATGTCTTTGTTCCCAAAACAGGTAATTTGTCATCTTTATATATGTGTGAGGTTCAGCAGATAAACTCTGTTGTTGCTGAGTTTTATTTTCCATGCGATAACTCTGTCCTGTCATATCAAATACTCCTAAGTGCTCTAATGTAGATGATGATTCTGGGGCTTTTCGTTTTTTTTAAAACCCAGAAAAAAATGTTAAAAGGCTAGAAATCTTTCTCACCTAAAGGGTAATAGCTTTAGAGAAAAAAGGAAGATACCTAGGCTGGGGAGATGTTCAGCAGCGGATCACAGGAATGTGGCTGCTGTGTTAGAGCAATGTATTCTGGGAAGATGTGGGAAATGAGGTTGCACTACTCATACTTTATGTTTCAAGATGTAACTGATAATTAGTTTTACAGTCTTACTTCACATAGTGTTGTTGAGCCGATGTTTAATAATATAGACGTGCCCATATTATATGCCTAGCATCTTGTATTTGGCTAAGAACGTCTTTATTTCTCTACTGGATCGAAAGAAAATATTTCCCATCCCTCATAACTGTCCTGCCTGTGGAAGTCCCATGTGCTTCAAAGAGCTTTCTGGTCATTAAGAACTCAATTAACTATTTCCCAAATATTATAGTCTGTATATGTTTAGCCAATAAGTAATTTCTGAATGTTATCTTTTGTTGAATCTATAGGTAACATCAGAAACACTGAGAAACTGAACTATGATAAACAGCACCAGTATGAGATAATGGTAACAGCTTTTGACTGTGGGCAAAAACATGCAACAGAAGATGTCTTAGTACGAGTTAATGTCAAACCAGTGTGCAAACCAGGCTGGCAAGGTAAGATTTAATAGTTTATATATTTTAATTTTTTGTTTAAATCTCTTTTCTTTGGTGTTTTCCCTCCACTGCACAGTAAGGAAACTAGGGTGCTTATTGCAGTTGCTATTTCTTATGCTTACTTCATTCCAACCTGTTAAAAAAGTGGGTAATAATCCCATACTTGTTTACATTTGCCATGTTTCTTCTCTAGTCAGAACAAAGAACAGATTAGAAAAAATAAAAAAGACAAATTTCTATTCTAATAAGATACTTTATTAAGTCTGAATAAACTGAAACATTAAAAAATGCTTCTCATTTGCCTTATTCCTGCGACTCTTTTCAGTAAACCTTTCGAAATCACCATGACAAGATACTTTTCCCATGTGTGCTAGAGTTGTTCAGATTATCTTGTTCCAGGTACAGAATTGGCTTTCACATGCAGGCATGTATGCAACGAGGCATGTCTAACCAGCAGTGGGAGTGAAAGGCATTTTTTTAATCCTGATTACTGTCTTCGTATTGAGACATTTCAGTAGGAATTGATTTTTCTAAAAAGGTTATAAGGATCTACAGTCCATCTAAAATGGAATAAAAAAAAACAATTGGCATTGTACTAGGAAGATAGATATGCCACAAATTATAAGGAATTAAGGTGAAAGTGAGGGCTGTATTAGGGACAAACCAACTGGATGTAACTACATTATGCAAATTTCATTTAGGACTAGCCTGACCTTCAAAACTGTAATTTTTAGAGAGAATGTTTAAGAAGGAAGAAATCAGTTTGGCTATTGTACTTGAAGTTAAATTTGCAGACTGGTATCTAGAAGGAAAAAAGTTTTCTTTGTAAAATAAGAAGCCATAGTCTACAAGACCTTGTAATGAAATGTGTGCAATATTCTGTTTTCACAGTCCTCACTTAGAGCAGAACCACAATTTAATTTTTCAGGGATGTACAAGTTACCCACCCACCCACCAACCCAAGTATTTGAAGAACATTTTAATTTAAAAAATTCAATACCTATGAACTATTTCCACATTTTCTAACTGATCTTATTGGTCAAACCCCCATAATTTTTCTATAAAAGCAATATGGTCTCTTTACGCTGCAGAAATGTTTAGTTTCCATTTTATGGAATCATCTCAAATAAGTTAATTACTCCCAAATTAGCTTGGAGTTTGTACTAAAATAGGTGCAGTTGATTATTTTAATTTTTATATTTCCATATTATTTTCATTTAGGTATTTTATTGATTGAATAATTTTTGCAAAGATGCCTTTCTAATGGTGTGTTTATATTGCCCGATACTGTCATATTTATTTCATATTTCAAGCATCAGTTACAGGATATATGGTCATTGCTGTTCCAATCAGGTGGATCTAGACACCAGGTAGCAAATAAAAGTAATAGAAACATCTCAAATAAGATTTGTTTTAATTTTTTTGATGCTTTGTTTTTCTTAGATTATGTGAAGTATTTACAAGGTATTTAAGTTCTTAATGAACAGCTCTAATTCAGCTATTGTTATTTTATGCATGCGAAATTTATTTTCTTCTCTTCCAGAAGTCAGAGCTGTACATGGCTGATGGTTTGGTTAACACTAGGTATTTGAGAGGTTACCAGCTTGTTATTTTCAGTGCTATGGTGCGAAAACAGACGGGGAAAAGAGCGTATATAAAGCAATAACTCAAAAACCAGAATGTAATACATATGAAAGTCTAAAGCAGCTTGTCTAAAGCATCTCAGATAGGAAAGGATATGCTTTGATAGCATTCATTATGCTTGAATTTGGGCTTTTTGTTTATTTCTATGGCAGTCTGGCACAACTATTCTTATTCCCTTCTGATATGATAAAGTTTTATGATGGGTGTTTATCATAAGCAAGGTGAAAGTATGAAATAACTCAATATGTTCTGCTCTAGCATATTCCATGCCATCCACATGGAATTATACTTTTCAATCTGTCAAACAGGTGACCACTTCAGTGGCATGTCTCCGGGTCAAGTTGCACAAAGTGCAAGTGGGTAGTGTTTGCTACTCAGCATATAAGGTCTTTAGGTAAACAATTGGGTAGATACGACTTAAGTTCTTAATTACTAAGTCATTAATTATAACTTGAAAATGATCTGCAACATATTACTTCCAAAATTTTCTGCCTTTCTCTTAATGAAAAATTTTTCATACCTACTTATTTTGAAAGGTGAAGATAATCAGAGAGGTGATGTTTTTTTCCACTTTCAGCCAATATCTGTAAAAATTCACTCTTGCTAGAAAAAAAAACCCAACAAATAAGCGAAACTTACTAATAGTATTTTCAGTACTTAAAGAGGAGATCTGGAGACTGGGAATGGAGGATATTTATAGTGTTCTTTCTTTCCTGTGTCTGTCACTCTGACCTCCCCCCAGAGGCAGCCATCAGGTGTGCTCCATCTTCTTTGGAATAATGATATATTTGAAAAGATTAGATGGCTAAGGGAGGTACAATAATGTTTTGCTTGACAGAAAAGATGAATATTCTGAGCCTTTGGTTATAATATAAAAGTTGTCAAAATACAATAGATGATTTTTTTCTTGTTCTTCAGTGTTAGCTTGAACAAAGAAATACTTGGAATTTCAATTTAAGCATTGTCAGTTCTTAAGAGGTACTGGCTTTATACTGTGCAGTTCTTTCTGTGACTATCATGAATAAAGGTTGTAGTAGTCTAAGACAAATTCAGTATTAAAAATTTCAGTGCAATAAATTTCAATCCAGGTGTCCCTCAAACAGCCTGCATTGTGAAGTTGAAGTTATTTCTAATTTTGTTTAATTTTTTAAATCTTTTTAAACACAATTAATGGGTTTCCATACTAAGATTCCCTACACTTATCTTCAAGTCCTATGAACCCATATACACAGTTAACCTAATTACCTGAGGTAACAATATAAAGTAGAAATTCCTGAAAAATTAATTTTTAAAAAACCCAGATGTTCCTCAAAAATTCAATGACTTTTCATTTAGTGTTTGCTTAAAAATAGTTTTGAAATAAAAGCTTCTCTGTTTATTTAACTAATAGGCTATAAAAATATTTAAGAAGAGTAGTTAATGTATCAAAGATATTGCATATTACTTGTTTTTTTTAAGGCATGCAGGCCTCGCTAAGTTGACCTAGGGCTTTGCTACCACCAAACTAAGTACTACCACTAATACCTCTTTAATGTTGAATAGTCATTCACAGACCATGTACAAGTCAGATGAGCTCGCTTTTCCTGCTGAGATATAATTTTCCTTCTGTTCAGAGAAGGGCAGGACCTTTTGTTTTAGTAGCAGAGTGATCTTAGATCACTTCTGAGTGAACATACTTCATAGATGCTATTTACAGTAGATGCTGAGTGATTTTAGAATGGTATTCATGTGGACTTTGTAGTAAAATCCAATTACAGAGGAAACCCAAAACTCTATTGGCTTTTGAGCTGTCAGTGCTTTTAACAAGGAGCAATGTGATTACTAAAGCAATTGGATATTTGGAGGAGGGTAGTCAAGCACAGAAACCTTGCTTATGAGAATAATATTCCTGGTCTTCAGGAACAATTTTAAAAAGCCTAAGTATTTTCTGCAATAAATATAAATGATTTCTGTTCTTCTTATGCAGATACCTAACAGTTTAAAATGCAATGCTTGTGTTATCTTAGCTATAAGATATTTACCCATATTTTAAAAATAAAATTTATTGCAAAGCAGAGAGTCTTATGCCAGTCCGAGCTCGGAGCTGCTGTGCATACATTAGCCATACATCCTTAAAACAAGGTAATCCTAACAAAATGCTTACATTAAACTATTAACTTGAATGGCATCATTCAGTAGAATACTTATTTCAGACATTTGAAAACTATTGAACTTCTGAGTGCTTTTGATTTTTGAGCCCAAAGTTTACATAAGTTCATACTTATTTATGTACTTGTATCAGCATTGTTTTTGCTTTTGCTTGACTGTCAGACAGATTTGGAGAAAGCAAATCATACCTGTTTCAATCTAATTTTTAAGATATGCTCTCCTTTCCTCAGGGAATTCTGTGTATGCATTACAGCTAAATACATCTTTCCTGAACACTCCAGATAAGGTTTTTTCACACACTTCTTTTTACCATAGCCTCTTACTGGACACACGGTGCTTTATGTATTCCAAAACTACCTTTCTTTTGCCTGGCTATATCAGACTGGTAGCTCGTGGACATGCGGCTATTGACCTAATGGAATCAGCTCTTCTGTGTGTCATTTTTCAGTGATGACTCACCAGTTTGCTGAAGTTCCTGGGCATGAGCTGGCACTTCTGTTGTTACTACAAAGCAATATTTCTATAACATTAGTTCTCAAGGTCATCTTATTCTGTGCTTGGGATATCCTCTTTCTATATTGACTCCCAGTGTAGAATTGCCTTCCGTTTTTGTCACTAGCAGACGTAATTAATTCGGTCCTGGGTTTGCGCCAAGACCATTAATGGAAATATCTAATAACAATCCCAAGCCAGATTCACAAGGATCTTTACTAGTTACTTCCCTGTGTACCGTGAACTTTGCATTTTCAGAGTAACCCTTTATTGCCCTTTCTTTAGGCAGTTCTGTATATATGTTACAATTGAAACACTAAAGCCTGTCTTTTCTATCTTAACTGATACAAAATGTATTTAATTAGATTTTTATTTCCATATAGCTCTGAGGACATTCACTCCTTTGTTCACTTTTCTGCATTTACAGTTACGAAAAAAAGCTTTCCTTTTTTGGCATCCTCAATTCAATTGATTTCAATGACTAGTCCATGTAGTGTTTCAGAGTCTGTCTTTTAAAATTTGAGAAGCTTTTTGCGTAGTCCTCAGTAGAGAAATCCCTTGGAATACCAGAATCCAAACACTAGTCACAGCCCTTGTTCTCCAGGGTAACTAGAAAGTTGCCTCTTCCCATAACAACATCTTTATATGGTAGTTTGTCCTTCTGAAAACATTAGAAGTCTCTAACTACATCTAAACTTGGTATCAAGGAGCAGCAAGAGCAGGGCTCTTTGGCTGAAGGAAGCCAAAACAGGAGCCAATTGTAATAACAGAGCTGACAGAGCCATCATCACCAAGGGCCAACATCTCATCCTCCAGAGATGGAGGCCAGGTTCAGCCAAGAGCCCAGATCCTCAGGCATGTTCATGGTGAGGAGGCAGGTCCCAGGAAATCAGTTGAGAGTAGGATCAGGTCACTGGACAAGTCCATAGTGATGAGGCAAGTCTGTCAAGCCAGAAAGCCAGTCCATGGGTTGACTTCTGGATAAAGGGACCTTATGGCCAGAGCTGTGGCCGAGCTAGAGACCATCACTCCTACAGTGTCATAGGTCAGGTTGGGACTGAAGTCCTGGGCCTGAGCTTAGAGCTCCTGGCCCATGGGTGCGAACGGAGGCCTCAGGTGAGGTTTATGGAGGCTCCTTGGGGCTTATTAGTGCACTTGGGGGTCTGACATGCAGTTTGCTGCAGTCAATACCTATTCAAAAGCAATCTTACAACAAATAATAGTTTTACCTATGCTGTTGATTCATATTTTTTGGATTCTTGTGTTTATTTTGCATAATTTGGCACTATTAAAGCTGGGGGTTTTATCACTCAATGGAGTATTCAGTGTCAACAGTTCAGACACAACTGCTATTCCACTACCTCCTGCAACAGCAGACTTTGCCACTACCCTGCAGTAGTCCAAATTTCTGTCTCTCTTTTTTGTTGATTTTTAAACTGTTAGCATGCTGCAGAAAGAAAAGGTGTGTATTTTTGTTTCTTTATGCTTGTGAGATCTGCATTCAAAGCTCTTAACAAACCATGGTGCCTTAGCAGGGCTTGAGAAGTTAGTTTGAGTCTTCTCTTTGCTATGGAGAGGCTTTAACTGGGTCAGACTTTTGGATTATCATTTCCTTAAGAAATCACTCATCATATTTAACATGCTTAAATTTGTATGTGGCATCAGATTTAGCAGTTCTGTCATTTGTATGTTACTAGCTTGTAGATTAGCTCTCAAACCTGTACATATTTATTAGGCTTTTTTTTTTAATTGTATGACTAGTGGTGCTGAATGAGAAATGATCTTTTGTCCCTTAAAAAAAGTAACAGAACTTTAAAGATTATTTTCCAGTGTTGGTTAAAAACAGTCATATTCTATGTATAAATGCATATGTATGTACATATATGTATATGTGTTATTCATATACATATATTTCTTTAAAAATAGGGGGAATGTAATTTTAAAAAAATCCGAAGTTATATTTATGTGTGTTATTTATGGTATTTGTGTGTGTTATTAAACACACAAGAAGCATGATTCTACCTGATTCTTAAATCTTGTTTCTTTTTTGGAATAATTTCTATCAAACTTCCCTAGCACAATATGCCTGCTAGCAGTGGTAGGAATTGTGGCAACCATTGTAAAGCTCCATACTTGGTTCCCGAGGGAGAAATCTTTTTTTTTTTTTCCTGTTACTGGTGACCGCTTGACCCTTTAAAACTTAGCACATTGTTTTTAGAAAATTACATTCTGTGCAGCACTCAGTGACATTGATGGATCCTGGAAGTAGCATTCTGCTGATGATTATTAGCTGATTTGTGGCAGTTTCACTAGGGAACATCCTACCAATATCTCTTTTTTGTAAAACGATCAATTTCCTGAATGGGAAACTGCTTAGATAACCTGAACAGATCTGGTTCTTTTTAGTAGCTCAGGATCTTCACAGAAACAAAGGTATTTAAGCAAGGGCCAGGCATACATGCACTACTAGTCTTTTCTCTAACTTTCCTTCTGAGATGAAAAGGCATAGCAGGTGACCCATTTTAACACTGATGATATGCTTTAAAATTAAACAATAATGTTAACTCAGTTTTGTTCATCTGTAATCTATGCCAAGAAATAGCATTCAGATTTTCTTGAAAGGTCTGTTGCAAGGCTAAAATTTCCTTTTTTTCAAGTAAAAATTTTCCTTTTTCACAAGAGGCAAGCAAAAGCCTGTTGAATAAAAAAATCCAGACAAAGGCTGTCTTCTGCAGGATTAAACAGGGCTAATTTTATTCGAGCTTTTCCCATGGGATTAGTCTTCCCCTGCTACTGGGGAGGCAGTGCTTGCCTTTCTAAGCTTGCACTGCAATGTGGTGTTGTCACATGTCAGTTTGTGGCAAAGGGAAAACCGTGTTGATTGAGTTTAGTGTAACCTACCATTTCAGATGGGATTATGTACCTTTTGATTGTTTGCATAACCCTAGACATGACTCATATTTTAAGATACAGTTTTTAAATATCTGAAATTCAAAGGCTTTTTAAGACTCAGATGACATAAAACTCTTCTCTAAGTCAGTTCTAGAGGAATGGAAAAAGTGCCACCACATCTTCCTGAGGGGAAGGTGCTGATATGTCCAATACAGGATGTCATTCTGGAAGAAAGAAAAATAATGATCTTCACCACATGCAAAATTAAATTAAAGACTTGGATTTTTCTCGCAATAAGCTCTTCACACTGCCACCACTTCTTTTGCTTGTTCTAACTCTATGCATTTTTCAACATTACTGACTTTACTAGTGGTGAGATACAGAGTGCTGGCCTCAGGTTCAACACCTCTGGGATGCTGAAATGCCATGGGGACAGATACTACATAAATAAGACAGTTGATTTGCATCAGAGCTATTACCACACTTAAGGACTGTCGTGCTATCACAGATCGTGTCATACTCCAGTATTGCCTCGTGTCTGCCCGGGAATGTCTTCTGCATGGAGAGGGACTCCTTGGTGGACTTCTTAAATCAGCACTAAGTCAATGAAAGACATGCTACTGAGTTTTAGGGTGAGGATTGGCCTATGATGCTGCAGAGGACCAAGATACAAAGACCCTAATTCAAGTCTAGTTGATGTTTTACAATTTAGAGCTGAGATAAATGTGTGTGATTTAGAACATTTAGAGTTTATGATCTCTGGGTACACATTACCGTTTTTTGCCAAGTTGAAAGCTAATACTGTGAAATGAAACTCCTCTTCCAATCCAAGGGATATTCGTGTGGCAGAAACAGAGGTCTTCCATTATTCTTCCCTGTGAGCAGTGGAGTTTTATATAGCAACTTTTTTTATAAGACATTCTTCATAAAACTGAAAGTGAGAGTGCAGTTGCAGATATGTTACAGTTAATAATTCAGACACAGCTCACATACACTAAAGAATATTTTGCATGAATGCCAGATAATTTGATAGAGCTGAGAAATGAAAATGTGGCTGAAACCTGAAAGCTGCTGAGATAGTAAAAAATGTTTCAGATACATATAAGACTCCTTATTTTTCATTTTGGGTAGAGGAATATAATGGTTTAACTCGTGAATAAGAGACTATCAAGATCAATAATTCATATATTGATGTATACATATGATTTATACATAT
>JAOXJK010000051.1:22292078-22418776 GCA_025774025.1 Xenus cinereus | reverse complement strand
AAACGAACACATTTTTATTATTACCTTAAGTATCTGAAGAATTTTCTGCTCTTGTTTGGTTGGGAAAATGTTAATCTCAAGTTTATGGAATGGATAGGGTACAGAAATCTTATTGTAATGATGTACCTTATAGGATACTTGAAATTTTAAGGGAACTGCTTAAGTTGGCAACTGCAGACAAATTATGCACTGCTGCAGATCAAATCTTAATATGGGATGAATGGGCTGAGTATTATTACTGAATATTACTACTAAAATTGCAACTCAGCTGAAGTGTGCACAGGCAATAAAGTAGCCATAGTTCTTTTAGTCAGTGATGTACAAGTCCTAAAGATTTTAGTAAAAATAGATACTAAACATACTTTTAGAATGTTTCATGAAGTTTCAGCTTCCTCTTAAGAACAAAATGGTTTATGATTACCATTTAGATTAAAAGTCATGAAGAAAATCTGAGAATTTTGAAATGCAAACCAGTGACTGCCAGCATCCTGTCTCCTTTGTCTGGACTCTGGACTAACGATTGCTCTATGTTTCAAAATGTTTGCTTCAGATTTTCTTGTAAATTTTAATATGGTTTAAGATGGTGGGGAGAGCACCTTTTTTCAAGCTTTCTGAAAATGAGGTCTGTTGAACACCAAACTCCTTCACCTACTAAATGCATGTATATATTTTTTTTTTTATTACTTTTCCTTCCACTGATATTTAGAAAGAATGTATCTGAGTATTTGCTTTAATAGATTTCATTGACTGCCAGAACCTAGAATTTTTTCATTTATGGAGTCCTCTTTACCTAGGGCTAAAAAAAGTCAGTGAAACTTCAGCTGTGTAGGCAACAGTACTTCTTTTGACAAATTGTACAGATACACACATGTACATATTAGGTAGCAGGATTGAGTAGTTTTGTGATTTCAAAATAATTACCTGTTCACATCTCTGTATTAATGTGGCATTCTTATTTATGTTGTATGGTAACTTGGCTGGAGTTGGATAAAATGTATGAGAAAGATATGAACCTGTTAGAGACGGTCCAGAGGAGGACCATGAAAATGGCCAAAGGGCTGGAACATCTCTCCTATGAAGACAGGCTGAGAGAGGGGGATTTTTCAGCTGGGAGAAGAGAAGGCTCCAGGAGGACCTTACCATGGCCTTTCAGTACTTGAAGTAGGCTTATAAGATAGATGGAGAGAAACTTCTTATCTAGGGCTGTAGTGACAGGAGGTAACAGTTTTGAACTGAAAGAAGGTAGATTTAGATTGGATATAAGGAAAAAAATCTTTACTATAAGGATGGTGAGACACTGGAACAGGCTGCCCAGAGAAGGTGGGGATGCCCCATCACTGAAAGTCTTCAAGGTCAGATTGGATGGGGCTTTGAGCAACCTGATCTACTGAAATAATGTCCCTGCCTATAGCAGGAGGGTTGGACTAAATGATCTTTGAAGGTCCCTTCCAATCCAAACCATTCTATGATTCCATGAAAATATGGACTGTAAAGATAGCTGAAATACATGTCTTTAATTAAAGCTGCTTGTTTGGGTTTTCTCTGAAGCAGGTTGCAAACACCATAATTAATTGGATTTAAAAATTAAACGCTTCAGTTGAGAAGCATAGTGGTACGCATGGCGTGTCCAGGTGGCTGCCTAAGGCAGGTGGTAGTTTAAATGTAGAGGGCTGTGAGACATCTGCATTAGCAGAACCACAGATTAGTGAGATGTGGCTGAAAGCATGACTAGTCTTTTCAGCTGTAACTTTCTGTCATTAATACTTCACAAAATTAGGAAGACGTTTGAAGACAAGAAGTGGCATTACAGATGTGTTATGTTAGCTTTTGGTCACAGTCCAGTGAGAATGATGTATATAGCCTGGTCCTTGGAGATATTTGTTCTGTATCACAAAACTATGAAATCTGACCAAATTCAGTGCAGCTGACAGCCTTGTTCCTGTAGAGCTAGCTTGTAGTCTGTCACAGGACAGAATGGACGTTGGATATCCAGACTGACACCAATTAGCACTTCTTGTCAGGACATGTATGTACTCTAGCAGCAGTAGTATTACTGAACTGAGCCTGACACTCTTCTCCAAAGAGGGGCAAAACCCAGTATTTTTAGGACAGTAACTTACTGATGCCAAATCCAAAAACATTTATTTTTGTCTTAGACAGTGACCTTTGAGAATGATTTGTCTTTCAAAATTATATAACTCCCTTCCCTTTTATAATCACTCTTGGATCTTTTTGTTGTTGTTTTTTTCCAGACTGGAACAAACGGATTGAATACAGGCCTGGTTCTGGCAGCATACCTTTGTTTCCCAGCATTCGTCTAGAAACGTGTGATGGGCCAGTTTCCTCGATACATACCACGATTGAATTACAGACCAATTACATTGGAAAGGGCTGTGATCGTGAAACATACTCAGAAAAATCTCTGCAGAAATTATGTGGTACGGATATGGCTTTCAGTTGATATAATAATCATATTTTTCCAGATAAAGCACCAGTTCCTGTGAGCTATAAGCATGCGATATGTGGATATGCGATATGTTCAGCTGGTTCATTTTGGACTGCAGCAATGAAAATGAAGGGGGTGGTGATATTTGACTGGTGTTCCATTCTTCTTTTTCCATGAGTTTTCACTCCTTTTCATGCCTTCTCCCTGCTTAATTTTTTTTTTTCCTCTCCTGCTCCTCTTCCCTTCCCTGTTTTCTCTCTTTTCTCATTCCACCTTTTTCTCTCTTTCTTCCCTCTGCTACTAATACTGGTGTGACAGTGTAGTGAGATTTCAGGTATAGATTTGCCATCATAGGAAGACCACACGATTTGATGAGAATTGAACTTCCATCTTGTGTTTCATTCCTCCTGACTCAGCTTTCTTTTCTGCTGCTAAATCCTGTGCCAGAGTAAAAACAAACAAAAAAATAAAGGAACATTTGGGGAAATCATTTGAGCAAAAATATTTAAGAAACATTAATTTCAGAAAAGAGGTATCCTGATGGAGAAAGGTTTCCTAATTATTTTCTTCCCTTTTTTCTGCTTTTTGATAAGTTGGTCTAAAAGATGCAAATTAATTTTGAAAGGTAGATTAAATACTTGAGGACACTCCTGTATTTTCATGACTATAGGTTATGTGTATAGCAAAGCAGTGGCCACACGTTAAGCCACTTATCTTTTGCCTTTTGAGATCTGCTGTCTCTCCTCCTTCTCGAAAATCCCGTCTTATTAGGGTCCTCCTCTGAAGCCCTGATGGTGTGGAACATTGATTCACATCTTCTCCAAAATGTCTCTTTACCTGGCTCCTGTCCAAGCTACAGTAGCAAATGTACATGTTTTTTTTTCATTTAAATGCATGGATTTTGGTTTGTGGTGCTCTGCTGTATGGCTTACGTTTGCTTTGATAACCACACAGTAGTGTTGCCTATATGTTAAGATCAATACACTAACCTTTAAGAAATAGTTTTGTAAATGAAAATTTTCAGCCAGTGTTACTAAATTATTAAAAACGGAGTGTCAATTCCCAGGGACAAATAGTTTGCAGTTACAATTACCAATTACCTGTGGGGACTGGGAAAGTGAGGTAAAGGTAAGTGGGAGTAGTAGCTTTCTCATAAAATCTGAATGTTTTCAATCTGAAAATTGCTTAGTTAAGATAAGAGAAACAATCATAATTTTAATCCTGTGTCTTTATCCAACTGACTGGGGTCCTAGAAAAGTGGGAGAAAACCCACCTGCCAGCAGTATGCATCTTCATCATGTTAATGACATTAAAACTGAGAGGCTGGGCAAGGCTATGTGACCTACTGGGGACTTGATTTCATAAAATACTACCATTTTAATAAAAATAAATATGATTTAGATAAAGTCAAGTATTTTTGCCTCCTTTAAGAACCTTTGTTGGCAGCAAAAAGAGCACTGCTTCATGCTTGGTAGACCTGAACTGCTGATGGCTCAATCATTCAGAGCAGATCACTATGTACGAGATCTAAGCCACCAAATGATTACGTTGGCATAAAACACTAATAGCAACTATATTCAACATTATCATCATTTTAAGTGTAGCACCAAAAGTAGGTACCTTCTTCTGGTGTAAAATTCCTTAGTTGAGGAAGGTTCTGCAAAGTCTGAGGGGTTCAATTTGCAGAGTGTGGCTTGACTACTTCACCTTCTGACACTTAAGCAGCAGAAAAGAGAATTTCAAGTCATTCTCTTTTTCTCCTGAATAAAATAAATGTTTCCCAATAGTAGTTCAATTTTAATTCATTGTCTGCACTGGGTGTAGGCCTGAGTTGGTGAAAAGCAGAAAGATCAAAACCATTTCAGCAGGTCTGTCAATGCCATTGTAGTAGTTGCAGGCAGCCTTTGAGTGGGTGGACAGATGTCCTGTCTAACATTACTGCTGAACTTCCAGTTTTTACTCAGCACATCTGTGAAGGAACAGAATGTAAAGCACTTGAAAAAATAGATAAAATATAAAAAGTATATTTAAATGGGAGGAAAAATTCTCCCTACTGAAAGAATATCGAAGTCCAAGGTTTCCATATCTTCATAGAGAACAGGTAGCTTAGAAACTTATACTAGGACTTCGATAAAAAGATGTAATTGCAAATGAATGTTACATCAGAAATGCATTTGGACTAGCTTACACTTTAGTATTTATTTCCATCCTTAATGTAGAGAGGATTCTCGTGAAAGCAGGTTAAATTACTTCTGGAAATCTGGGATTTTTTCTTCCCCCAAATGACTTTATTGTATCTAATGGTTGGATGAATAAATTCTTTGAAAAGGAAGAAAACCCTGACATTTTTTCTACCAGTAAAGCACTGTGCTATTGCAGAGTGCAGAGCTGAGCGATCACAGATGAATATTCATCTGTACCATATAAAATGCAAGTTTCTTTCTTTATAATTAAGGACCCAGTTTATAAACCCTGTGCTCGTTTTTCATTTATCTGTTGCAAATCTAGAGAATTCAGATGCTAAGGACAGTGCATTAAAATTCATTTTTTATGTGACCGATGGTTTAAGTCTGCCTTTCAATAACCCAGTGATTTGTACTCACTTTGACAGTCAAGGTGGGCAGTTTAAATGATTAAATTATGCTTGAGTCATTTTAAATTCAAGGAGTTATTATTGTTGTGCCTCAAAGCATTTTAGTAAGCATTTTTTCACCTTGTCATCCAACAATAATAAAAAATAAAGAATGTATTTCAAGAATAACATTCTTGAAATAACATTCAAGAATAACAAGAATGACACAATTTGGACTGCAAAAACATATCCAGAATTAATCTCACTGAGAAAAAAAAAAAAACCAACACAATTAAGGGGCCTAGAATATGGTGTAAATATGACTATGGTGCTGTCTTCCTTCCTTCTAAACACAGATAAAATGGAAAATAATGGGATTGCTAATTCTCACATATGGCAAATGGGAAACTGAAATACGGAAACACTATCAGATTCGAGGCCATGCTCCAGCTAAGAGGGGAGATCCTGCCCTCTCTCCTTTATCCTGCATAGTGTCGCTTTGCAGGCAGCTCAAATAAAGTTGTTAATCTGATTGAAAAATAATAATTTGAGCTTGGTTTTATTTGGATGGCTAGCTTCCTGCTAAGCCAACAGTCTGGTCCAGTTCAAGAAGCAGCATCAGCACGTGCTTAACCTGGCACAGAGTTTGCAGTACAAACGTGAAGGTGGGGAGAGAAGGTGGAGACAACTCTGTAAGTTGCCTGTGAAAACAGTGTAATATGCAAGGGGTACCTTGGGTGTCTCAGTCCAAAACTGTGCTTAATGCACTTGCCCCTGCATTATTCTGGAAGCATTTTTAGAAGAAAAGGGCATCAGCCCCTACATTTTGGAAGGGCACTGATCCAGTAGCATGATAAGACTCTTCTGGGAACACCTCCAGCTAGATCCTGTTTGTATTGCTCTGGGCCTGTGTATGTACGTGTTTGAGCAGTTTGGGATGCTGGTCGGATTTATTAGCATCGAAACAGTATGATTTCTTCCAGCTAAATCTCCCAAGCACATAATCCAATAGTTATTCTCAGAACAGGATTAACCCATGCTAACAGGATGAGGCTCCAAAGTAACCCATAAATCTCCATAAAAAGATTGGCAGATAAGTAGAACTTGTCAAGCTTGGTACTGATTACTCAAATGCTCTTACACAAACCCAACCTTTAGTTGGGAAAATAAGGTGGTTTACTTAAACACCTTCCTGAATCGGAGTTTCACAAGCAACATGAAAAACCTCCAGTTTGGAGTTTTCCTACAGATTCATTCTAGTGGACAAAATGGATGTTTCCAAATTTTTATGGCCAGTGTAGATAAAGTGAGGGATGAAGCATCTCCTTTGAGCCCATAATTTACCTGATATAAGCATGTGCCCATTTACAAGCATATTTGTTTTGATATACACCATTCTGCATGCAGTTACTGTTTCTTCTGTAAGTTTCAAAAATGACCATAAAAATTAACACAAGAGGAAACTGATTGAGAAAGTTATAGGTTTGCTTGTGTCTTGTGCCAGCAGCTTAAATTAAAAAAAAATAAATTAAAAAATAAAATGTTTATCACAAATTGTGCCATCTGGAAAATTTGAGTTTGATGTATTCCTGTTGATAACATCTGCTTATTAAGCAATGCAATGTGGCGTATTATCCAGAACTAAAATTTATAAAATAAATACACTTTGCCTCTGTGCTCAAGTTCTAAACATGTAGGTGTTAGGTTTGGCATTACCATCACTTCAAAATAACCTCATTTTACAGTAACAAATTTTGGAGAATTATCTTGGAAATTCAGTTACTGAATTATATCATTATATGTTCTTATATCATTATTATTATTATATTTTAAAAAATCCATAGGATACAATTCCAAAAATTCTTAGCTTAAAATTCTACACTCCTGGAGAGAGTTGGGATCTTTTTTCTCTCCTTGGATGCTGAAGGAGGGTGGGATAACTTACTAGCTTGGGGTGTTTTTTCAGTTGTGGTTTGTTCACCATATTTTCCCTTGACAAATCATCAACAAGAATACAAAGATTGTTTGTTCCTTTTACTCTGGCAAGCATGATTTCTGCTAAATGCTGTCTTTCACCAGCTAAGTGAAGGCTCTGGGCAGCTCATTACGTGTTTTTAAAAGTGTCTGAGAGTTGTTAAACTGTAAGGAAACATAGAGCTGTAAAGAATTGTGCTATTTTATCAGATCTTGGCACTACATTTTTTTTCCATTTCTGGATTTTGGTTTGGTTGTGGGTTTTTTTCCAGTTAATTCTAACAAATACTATGTAGCTGGGAACCACTTTGCTAATGATTTGCTTTGGGGTTGAGGAGGTAGATAATCTGAATTATGAGTAAAAGTCTTTACTTCATGAGTAAAAGTCTTAGATCTATCATTAGACAAGAACACATGGGCTTACAACCATCATGTATCTGCCAGAAGACAGCACTGAAGTGATTTTATCTGTTTTATGGTGAATACTCTGTTTGTATTGACATTTATCGCAACATTACTGTGAATATCCATGGCTATCTAGTGGACATTAGGTGACTTGTCCCACATTCATCCCCACTGTACTGTATTTTGCAGCACATCACCCCCACGTACCATAATCGCTGTGCTGTCAGGGAAGGAAGACGTAAAGCTTCCCCGCTGGATGTAAATAATTTGGTTTTAGTCTTAGCAGTTTTAGACAGGGCAGTTCTTTAAATAACTGAAGAAACATCATTAATGAATTTTAGAGAATAGGAGAATTTTCAAGAAAGATAACTTTAAAAAAATTTCTGTAGTTTTCTGTGCAATACATTTAACCTAGAGAACTCTTACTGGCTTACTATGGTCAGTATTCTATAATGTGTATGTGATTTGACAGTAAAGCTAGTAGGACCATTTGGGTAGTAAAAATAATCTAAAGAGTGTGAATTAGACCCTTGCCTTTATTAAATGAATTTTCACAGCTTTTTCATTAGTTTTTCATCATGTTACTCATTATATATCATTTTCAGGAGCTTCCTCAGGTGCCATTGACCTGTTACCATCTCCCAGTGCAACAACTAACTGGACAGCTGGGCTTCTCATGGATAACAATGACATGATTTTTAAATTTGATGGAAAGCAAGGAGCCAAAATCCCAGATGGAATAGTCCCAAAGAATTTAACTGATCAGTTCACCATCACTCTGTGGATGAAACATGGACCTAGTCCGGGATTAAGAGCTGAGAAAGAGACTATTCTCTGCAACTCTGACAAGACCGGTGAGTTTGTGTGTTGAAAAAAATGTTTGGCGAAGGGCATAACACAGTTAGTAGTGTTACCATCTCTCCTCAGTTAATTTCGTCTGGGAAAAAAGTTACTAAACTGGGATGGTGCCACTCTAAGCATTGCTGACTTGAAAGTTTATTGAGGGGACTGGTGTCTGCCTACATTTCAAATGCTGGTTCTCTTCTTGGGTAATCTCTGTGAACGCATCTGTAGGAATTCATAGGAAATAGTTGACAAAATAATTAAATTGGGTGGGGTTTTTATTATTTAGATTGGGGAAAACAGTTCTAACTCCTTCATTGAAACTAGCTAGATTAAATATTGATTTGGATTTTATTTATTTATTTTTGACATAATGCTTCCATAAGCAAGACTAATACAGTGTAATTCAAGAAGATGCTTACCATGTGTGGCTTCCCTGGGAACCATAATGATCCATGATATTGAGAAAAGTCAGTTACTTTGGGGTTTTTTTATTCGAATTAGTTTTGTCTTTTAGGTGTATATTGCTTTCAAACACATTCACCTAAACAGAAGTGTTGATGATAGTTCAGCTCATTGATCTTATTGGTCCCTCCTTTCAGAGATGAACCGACATCACTATGCCCTGTACGTGCACAACTGCCGTTTGGTATTTCTGTTGCGCAAAGACTTTGATCAGGCTGACACCTTTCGTCCTGCGGAGTTCCACTGGAAACTGGATCAGGTACCTGTGGTTTTTTCGTATCTGTAACCCATCCTTCTCTCCGTCCCCTTCAGAAATCACAGAGAACAACTCAAACCCTAGCACAATTGTTTTGGGAAATCCGACATCTTTTGCAGTTACGTTGCAATTTGTAACTGCTATGACTCTAATTGGGATCCACATAAAAAGGGATAGATGAGTTAACTTTGCTGAGTCATTTAATACAGTAGGTTTGTTTTTTTTTTTAATTGAGTCATTTCAAACAGTAAGTAGAGGTTTATATCCTTTGGCAATGGATAGAGACATGACATTTTATATAGTTCCCTAAAAGTTTTCCATTTATCATTTTAAAAAATCTACTTTATCAGCACAATGGAAGTGATGGAAACCTTTGCAAGAAAGAGTATGCTGACACACAGAAAGGCATTTGTAATATATTGTAAGTCTAATCTGTAGACTTTTACTTTCATCTGCTCTGCCGTATGTAATTTCTCATTTCTTCTTATTATGAAGAGTATATCACAAGGAAATTATTATTAAAGAGATAAGAGTTGCCTTTCATAGATTTATTAATTCTAAGCAGGATAAGGATCATTTGGATGAAAGAAGACAGACTTCAGCAAAGTAGCATTTTCTCAAAGCAAATTTCTTCATGTCTTTGAATCCAAACTATGATATTGAAGATGTAGATAAAGGAATACTTACTTTCCTAATTCACCTTCAAAATGCATATAAAAAGATGTTCTTTGTCGTGATTATCAGATTGATATATAAGAAACCACGTGATGTTCATAGCACTTGCTTTTCATTTCCATTAACCGGTTTGGAACTAGTTTCTGAGGTACTTGATATGAAACCTTACAATGTCTAGAAAGGGGTAAATTTACATTAAATCATATTGAAGATTACAAGTCATGAGTAGCTGATGTCACCTCAGATAATGCTGTTCTGAGTGCTGAAGATGGATTTGCATTTCTAAACTGTATACTAAGCAAATTAGTGATAATACAAAGTTTATGCAAAGTATTTTGACTTTGCAGGTTGAATGCAATCAACTTTTCTTCTATATCTTCTTGAATGAGAAAGGACCAATGTCCTCTCAATAAATGAAATTTGTGTGTAACTTTTGAAATGTGGCCATGACAAAATACTGGAAAAATGTACTGTCAAAGATAATATTCCAATGACAGGGACGTATCTGATTGTGTGAAAGAACCTTTTCATCTCTATTGCCATATACAATTACTTTATTCTTACTCTACTCCACATCATTTCCATGCTTTAAAAAAAACAAACAGGATAAATGGCATAAACTGGAAAGTACAGGAATGATAACATCTTTCTAATTATTTTTTTCTTTCTTATATCATAAAAGAGACAGTGTATCCTAAACTCTTGGTTTTCATATCAAGGAAATTTTTGTGTGTGATTAGCCTTGCACTGGAATTTGATTAGCATCCATGTTATTGATGAGCAACATACACTATTGCTATTTTGATAGTATATTTTCCTTGCAGAAAGTGCTACTCATATCAGAAATCTTCTGGGTCATCTGTTGATTTGTGAAATCTGAATGAATTGGAGGGCACATTGTTTCTAAGCAACTGCTAAGAATGTGTGTATCTAACTTGTTAAGTACAAGTGGTATTTTTTCTCTAACAAAAGATAAGGAATACCTTAGGCAAGTCTACAAATTTTGTCTGAAATTAATAAACCTAGGGGAGTTGCACCAGCAGACAACTTCTCACATCTTCAGCTGCCTTCTAAGTACAATCCCAAATATCTGGTGAAAGGAACTCATTGTATGTGATGTAAAAAGATTCCAAGTAGGGATGACTGAATAAGTCCTTGGAGATATTTTGAGATTCAATCGACTGTACTCTGAGTTACATTTCTGGAGAGAAGTTATTTTGTTGAAGCCATATACTAAAGGCAGTCCAAAGTAGTGCTTGACACATTACCTCTTCTAATTTCTACTGCTTGGTTCTAAACTGTATATTTCATTGTCTGCCAATAATTGTGTCATCGAAAATACACTCCCAAATTGTAGCACTATGGAAAAGCTGAGCTGCAGTTGGGCGCTGAAGGGAGCAGCACCTTCCTAACTACTATTGAAAACTCCTGTATCATGGAAACTAGAGATAGAAAAGATTCTTTAGGTCACGTCATTAATTTCCTTTCATTCAACTACTGTCAGTTGATTTCCACAATATAGTTTCAACTGCTCTTTCTAGCCAAGAAAGAAGGTAAGATTAAAGTATAAATAAAATTTGTTTGGGGTCGTGTGATGAGATTTCCGTGATTACTGATTTATATTGTCATGGTGATATTATTGTAAGTTTTATCATGAAAGGACCTGGTAAATACTGCTTCTTTACCTCTTCTTCAATGCTCCATCTGGCTTATATAATAAAGGGAATTAGAAGAAATGGAAAATAAAACATATGTGAATAGTGGGCTGGTAAGGAACTTACATGATTTTGAAGACAAGACAGTCAGAAACTTTCATTTAAAAATTATGCCAGGTTCTAACTATCTACCTAGAATGCTCTACTTTAGAAAACATGGAATATTTTAAAACCACATAAAAAAGCAAGTTAGCATCCCACTGCAAACTCCTCTGGATCTCAATATGAAAAGAAGCTAGGGCTAGATTTTCAAAGGTAGATTTAGACACTTCTGAAAATCCCACCAGCTGATTATTTACATATTTAGATACTGAAATACCTCTGGAAATCTAACCCTCAGAACCATTCACTCAGTAGTGAAATAGCCTTAGATTCCTTGTTTTTTTTAAGAAAAGCATGGGAGTTGAGCTGTATCTAACTTTTACATTTTTTTAGCATCTGCACTGCACTGTGACATGGGCTGCTGTCAATGGCATTGCATATGTGACTCTGGACAGTTCAAGGGTTGGCACAGCCATAGTAGAGCAAAATGTGGCAGAGTACTTTATTGCTGAGCTCGCTTTATTATTGTGACGATCCATAACTTGTTTTAGCTGAGAGGAACCCGGTGACCTTGGAATAGGGTGAAGCATAAAGTAGTGAAATCATTTATCATTCTTACTGCAGAGTAGTAAAATTTATTATACAACTCTACCTAGTCCATAAGACTCCTCATTCTTTTAAGGCACTGGCCAAGAATGTGAGCTTATTGTCATTCCAAATTTAATTTACTTCTCTAGATCTCGTTTTTGTGGTGGGTGGGTGTGGCACATATCTTAGTTGCAGACTGTTCTGGGCTGAATGCAAGGAGTCACATAACATTTTATATAGCTACACCTGAGCCACGCACCGAAGCCTGTGCAGTACAGTGTAGCCATCAGAACTGTCACGCACAGCGTGTCCGAAACCCCCATACAGCAGTGGCTGCCGAATTACCTCTGGGAAGATTGTGCCTTTACGTTAGTTCATAGACCTAAGGGTTTCTTTTCAGCGTGGTTTTCAGTGTATTTAGCCCTATTTGTTACATTAAAATTAATGGACTTTGCTAGGCTAATTTTTTTGCTTACTGTGCTAAGGACACATGATCTGAGAGTGCCGTAACACTGGGCATACGTGCCTTTCGTACTGACCTGCTAACACGTGACATGAGGATGTCGGTAAAAAGTGCTAGTAAGCAGAGGTAACAGACTTTAAGCTGAAGGTGTCCTTGTTACTTATAAGAAAGACGGGAAAAAAAGAAATTGATATAGTTTGGGTTTTTCCCTCACTTTCATCCTTTTGGAAATTAACCATCTTAGTTGTGAGAGAATCCATTAGTAGTAATCTGGAAGAAATGGTACAGAAAGAACCATGTTAATCAGTGTCAAGTCTCTAATGCGTGCTGGGTGATAAAAACTGCATGGTTTTCCCAAACAATTGCAATAGATGCCTGATGAGAGGTGGTTTGTTCCTTTCACTTATTCCCATTTCCTTGGAAGTGCAGATGTTTCCTTTGTTTCAGACTTATGACCTTTTTTCTGAGTTTCCCATGCAAATGTCCGAATTGAGTATCATGATGTGTTTGTCAACATTTTTATCATTTATTTTCTCAGACTTAACTATAAGACACTCTTTAGACCTGAGCACCTATTACAAAAAGTTTTTTCACCAAAGTCAGTAAAGGCACCTAAATCATCACCTAATTGTTTCAAAGGGGTAGGAACACAGATGTGGTTTTAAGTGAATGATTTAGGCAGCCAAATATAAATTTGAGCCATGTAAAAATAGCATATGAAACAAAAATTTTTCTTTGTTTTTCTTAGAAAGCTGTGGTGATTTGTTAGGATTCCCTTCTGTTGGGATGCTCATATGCCTATATGCTCACCTTATAGACACGTGACTGGTTTTAAGAAAATGATTAGATTGTACAGCCTCCTCTTGCACACGAGGAGTAACTGTGTACGGGGTGGGTGCGGTGGGGACCTGAGCCTTCTGAGCTCCATAGAGGACAAAAGTACCCTTGGAGTCTTGGTGAACTTAACTCGCGTCTCTGATCACGTTTCCCTTCAGCCGCTGAGTCAAGCAGGTCAGGTCAGGTGCTGTGTCAAGCCTTGTCAAATTCCTTGATGCGAGTATATCAGCATCGCAAAATAAATCAGTTTATTAGAAATGGAATTCTGTTGGAATCAGTAGGAAACTGTTCATTGATTTTAACAAGGACAGGATTTCACCTGAGAGATGTTAAAAAAAAAAAAAAAAACCAAAATCAAGCCTTCCCACTTCTTTTCTTTCAATGCAGATATTTTGAAAAGTACTTCAGGGAACTCTGTTAGCAACTCTATTTTAAACGTTCAAACTAGTGCCCCTTTCCTTCATTGTCATCTGCAGGAAAAATCTCTTTTGATCCTTGAATTTCTGTTATAAGAAGTGACAATTATTGTGTGTTCCCCATTTCTGGTTAATAGAGAGAGAACTCTCTCCCTCAATTTCTGTCCATTTTAACTGTTGTTTTCTATAGTCCACACAGAACCCAATCAAAATAATAGTCTGAGTAACGAACCAAGGCATTCAAGCCTTTGGTGACAATAGAAAACATAACATTAAATAGGACAATGCACGATGTATTTCACACTGTTCATCATGAATATTACATTTCTCATACTAATATTAAGGATAGTCAACTCAAGAGGTATTTTTTCATTCCCCTAAATAAACAGAATAGGAACAGTTTTTTGAGTGGAGGAAGGGATCTTAGCCAGGGATGAACCTTTTTTCATGTACTTGTTTTTATTCACAATGGGAAATTATTTTCTGTTTTATACCCATGTTACCATCCTGAAAATAGTCTTCTAGCCCAGAGGCAAAATTGCTATTGATCTTAAAAAAACAGGGAATGCACTGCATGATCTGGAGTCATTCTAAGTCCTCAAAAAATAGATAAACATGCAGAAAGTTATTGTTTCTTTTCTAAGATGAAATAAATTGCTTTGAATAACCCAAAATAAGCCTGTGGTGCTTTTCAGTGTCGAAAACCCTCAAACAATTACTTTCAAATTGGAACGAGAGAAAGGTTTAGATAAATCTGAATATGATGCATTCTGTCTCTGTGTGCACACACAGATGATGAAAGGATCAAGGCAAGGCCTCCATTTGCATTTAACAGCTTCACGGGCCACACACAATAGTCTTCTACCTGTAGAACAGTCTTGTCCAGTCAAGCCCTTCGTTCTTATTTACATTTTAAAATAAGCAACTGTTACAAAGACATGGTAGATCAGGAACTGACTTTTGAAGAAATGTATGTTACATGGTAAGAAGGCAAAATGAAGACGATTTGGTATCTGGACTTTTTCTTACTTAAATTACACATTTCCATTAAATTACAGCAATTATGAGTGAAAGTTGTTCTTATATGCTGGATTTTTAGAAACTGGTTAGTTGTGTGCATCTAGTTTAGAGAAGACAATCTTCACATTATGAAAGTCCTTGTAGCCTCCTTCTTGAGATACTCAGAGAGAAAGGTAATGAGAGAATATTTATGGAAAATAGGTAGTATTCTCAGTCCTAGAAGGTTAAGGATACACAGAGGAGATAGGATGGTGCAAGCTCTCATCATCTCTGTGCGCTGAATTTCACCTCTAGATAAAAGGCTTGTCAGTCCCATACTTTCCAACATGATGCCCTATTGAAGTTAATGTTTTTTTAATCACGGAGTTTAGTTGTTAATTTTTACCTGAAGCTCAAAAGAGTTTCTTATGCTCTTGGTCACTTGTTTTACAAATTGATATGCAGACCTGCACTTCTCTATGCATACATCAATAATAAAGCTACAGAAAGAAGTAAGTTAGGTATTTTCCTATAGAGCCAGTAAGAGATAAATGATAAACATATCATGCTAGTCTTGCAATAGAGATTAAATAATTTCAGGACTTAAGAAGTCTTTGCAGCATCCACGGCAATCCCAGGTGTTTTACATTATAGCCCTGTCTGTTCTGAAACATTTTATTTACCAGTTTCCATCTTTAAATGGTATTTTGATAAATTTTTATTCAACATATTGCTTCAAAATAGCTTTTGCTAGCACAAGGATGAGTCAGCAGTGCTAATAAACACCATATATATATTTAATGCAACTGCAATATCACTGCTAATAAAATCTTGACAAACAAGTCACAGTGGCTCGCAAGAACTTGCTTTATGACATACAAAAATTCCTTTGGGACAGGTCTGAAGTATTCCCTATAAATTGGCCTGGTTTTGTGCGTTTCTGATTTCTGCAGTTCAGCCCAGTGTGAAATGCAGCGACTGCTCTGTGCTTCTGTAGAACTTCTGTGACCTTTAAGGAGCAACCGAGCTGCCTGCAGAAAATATTTTCTAATTTATCTATTTGCGTTTACTTGAAATTACTTGGACGTGTTTCTGTGTATTTGTATTCTGCATTTTGCAATTTTCTCATTTTTCTGACTGTAACAGTTTTATTATAATGGTATAGGATTTTCAAACCTGTTGGTGCTGGCTTGCTGTTCCCAAAGACTTAAGATGAGCTGAAATGGTATCTATTGTCTGTTGTCTTTCAGCCCTTACTTACATGAGAAACTGTTGCTCATCTGTAGTTAAGTTCATTACCCAGGGAAGTTCAAAGTTAGAACTGTTGCAACCAGCAAGCCCTTTAGACCCCGAGACACCTCTTTTTTTATCAAATCAAAGAAGAGAAAAAAAAAAAACCAAACAGGAAAAAAATTGTGTAGGGAATGAAAAAGAATTTAAAAACGGTTATAGCACCATGAAATAATGAGACGTATTATACTCTTAAAGCTCACTGTGGAAGGCCCCCAAACCAATTTAATTTCTTACATAGAGAATATCTTGGTATGGAGTTTTTATTAGGCATTAATATGCCTAAATAAACTGGATTAAAGTGTCCGTTAACTTGCCTTGTTTCTACAGTGCTCTGGGAACTCCAGAAATAAAATGCCTAGAACAGAAATTCCCAATCAAGCTATGCATGTGAAGCTGAAGTCACATTTTTTTCTTATTTATCGGCTCTTTATATTTTACACTGTCCCTGATTTATCAGTTATGCCCCCAGAGTTTGTACAAAACATACCCAAGCTGTTTTGAAAATATTGCTGAAGAGCAAGATCTGTTTCTTGGGCCTCCGTGTTGTTTATCTTTCAAGAAGAGTAGGCTGGCTTTGGAGCATTGAGGCAGTGTTTGAAGCACTTTACAAGGGTAGGACCAATATCTTTATCCTTCCAAATGCAGGTTAGGAGATAAATAGTGTGTGTTCTCAATAAATATAAATCCATTTATATATGTGCATGACCTGTTTATTCCAGCCTTGGAGCCATGGTTTCTGGATATCCACAGTTCAGGAAGAAAGTATGGTGGTGTTTTTTCCATTTATTTACTTTGCACATCTGGATAGTCTCTTGGCAATAGCAAAGCCTAGAAATGCGTATGTTTAAGCACTTGATGAACAATTACGTAAAAATGCGTAACTGAGCAGCTTTCTAGTCATAAAGTTAAAAAATAAACATACAGTACTGCCTAACTGTAGTCATTGAGTGCTACTGAACAGACACGCTTGCTTGATGCAATTTAGCAGCAAGAAAGGTAGATTATAATAGAATTATTTCATCGTGAATGAACTACGGATCTAATTTACTAAGACACATTGAAGTTACAGCATGACAGCACAAAGACATGCTGCAGCTACCGTACATTATCAGGGCTTTCAGGTTGTTTATCTGTCAGTATGATTAAGCAATTTCATTATTTAAAACTGTAATTAAGCCATCCGTATTTTTGAAACCTATTGTGAAAGTAAGTATTACACATTACGAGTTTCAAGGCTACAAAAGCAGCTCACAGCTTGCGTGCAAATTAGTTTGCAAACTCTTATGCTTCACTGCAGTGTTGCCACAATGCAACAGTGAATATACATTTTCTAAAAAGGTTCTTATTTGAAGACTGAATATCTTATTTTCTAATGCAGTTATTTTCTTGCACTCCATAAGAGAAGAAAAAAAAATTCTTGTTCCAGGATTTTTTTTCATTGTGCTATGGCAATAATAGATATGACACAAGAATTTCGTGAAGCTCATCTTTGATTCTTGAAGCCCATTAGGCCACAGGGCGTGTGGCTGGTTACACTGCAGGGTGGGTGACTCCGTGTGAAAGACTCTTCAGGGCGGGCACTTCTCTGAGGTGAACGGAGTCTCTTCTTATGGAATAGATGTTGGTAGACAGTCGGAAATAGCACGGTCTTACAGGGAAAACATTTCTGGCCAATATCTAAAGCAGAATTAATGGCAAGAGGGAGTCATTTGCACAGCTCATGAACAGATGCTGGTTTGAGAAGAGCATAATATTAATAATGTGAAATTCTGGCAAATGAAATTAAATGGTAGATCACATTATGGTCAGATTGCAGTGAACTCAGTCTACCACACTTAGCAGACTAAATGGAAATCTTCCTGTTGTATTGTTGTCCGTAAACCCAACTACTATTATTACACCAGGAAACTGAAGCTTACAGAAATCAAGTTCTTTGCTATTGAAATGTGCTTTAAAATGGAACTAGAACTTAATCTACTAATCTTCCCTTTTTATATTTTAGCCATTAAATTTTATTTTCTTACATTTTTTATTCATATTGTAGTGAATGTACTTGGTGCAACCTTGGCAGATAGAGGTAGACTTTGTATGTCCTCTTAAAATTCTTTCCAGCCTTATTATGTGTGACTCTCTAATTAATGCCTAATATTTTAAAAATACATTATTATGGTTACTAATGTTTAATGAAACTTATATCAGTAATTTGTCATGTGAAAGTGACTATATTAACAATTCCACACCTAAGGCTGTAGGAGACATTTAGCATTAGTATGGATTTGTCAGTTGTCACTATACCACCTCCCTAGATCATCCAAGTCAATTTTCTTGTTTACAGAAGTCTTGGGATATATTAGGAGTGACTGTGGTGGGTAAACCAAATGTTTGTGATGTACATGATTTTGAAGAAAGATCAATTTAACTTTTCACAAAGAGCTCTACTTTTTTAAGATATTGACTGTCTTAAGACATAGATTTAAAAACCACTTTTTTTACTCACCAGACTTTCAGGAGAATTGATATCTATTGGCCATATTGAGCTATTGGGATATTAGTGGGCTTATTTGCTGCAGAAAGTAAAAAAATCCCGAGGGCTGTATTAAGCAGCTGTAAAGCTTATAAGGTGCTTATAAAGTGCCTCTGCTGGTGTAAATCTGCCCCGTTCCCAACACAACTGTACTGCCCTGGCTGAGAATCTACACTTTTGCTTTCTTACCAAACAAATATAGGCTCTGTAAGAGTAAAGGGAATGTCAGCAGCTTCTAAATAAGGTGAGGATAACTGTGCAGTTTTCTAATCCAATGCCACCAATTAGAAATGAAGTCTTCAAAATGTGCTTGGATCCATGAGCTTTGCCAGAGCATGACAGAGCCAGGATTACTTCAAAACTTAACATTAACCAGTATCTCGGCCTTGATTGTGTTACAAATAATTGTGAATCCATTTATAGTTTAGTAATACTATTAGTGCTGGCTAGAAAATGGAAATCCTTATGAATAATTTCATGTCTTAAGAGCATTTTTTACTTTAGAGTTGCGTATTCTTTGTAAGGAGGAAATGAACCCCACAGAAGCTTTCTAGGCAGGCAAAAACAGGATCGTCACTTGAGTTTTCCATTAGCAGAAATTGTTTTCCATTGAAACTGTCCATTTCTAAGTGCAACTTTAATGTTAAAAATTGCAACTTTATTGACTCATAATTTCAGGAAAATTACTGGCATGCTTTAATATTATTATTGATAGCTGTAGTATTTTTATCAGTATTACTTTTTTTTAGTATTTGCATGTCATAAAAATCCTACATCAGCAAGTGAATTTCAAAGAAGAAACATCACTATGACATATCTGGTGCACAAAGTTCTTCTGTCATATTATAGCATACCTTCTAAGTTTTAAAGTATCCTCACAGCATCCAGTTGAGCTCCTATTCCTAATTTACTCACGCCTGCTCGAAAATAGATGGAAAGCTGGATGCTGATACTTCACAGATCTTCCAAGCCCTCAGCTAGTATTCTTCCAAACGGACCATTAATAGTATTCAAGACACTGAAGAATTTTAGTGCATTTTTTGAAGCAGTTAATCAGGGTTCAGGGTCTTGCTAAGTTATTTTCCAATCTTACAATGATTGTTTTATTACAAATTCAGCCTTTTCCCTTTCAATTTGTTTACTCCAATTAACCTGTGGACTCAGGTTTGTTCAGAGCAATTTACTGTTGTTGTTGTAATTGGATACACAGCCTGCATGGCATTTTTTATTCTTTGCTTAAGTGGCCTCAAGCTCTCTCTCACTGAGGCCTCTCTGCTGACATCATTGGATTTGGATGCACTCCCAAGGAAGGGTTTTCTGTAATGCTTCATGGCCAGCGTGCAGACCCTGATTTCAAATTCAGTCTTCATTTTCTGTGTTCTGAATATTTAACTGAAGGTGGCTCAATTAATGAAGATTCTTGCCGTAGCTTACCACCCAGTGCTCAGCTAAAGTAAATAGAAGAAGAATTTGGGTCACAGTTAAGTGTATTACAATTCAAACAAAAAATGATTTTATTAATCTAACTCTAGTGTGTATGCAATAGAAGACCATACTACTTTGTATGCAGAGGTAACAGGAAACGTCCGGTTTCCTTCAGGTAACTGCTGTAAGAGACCTTTCCGAATGTCAGACTTGGTTTCCTTGCAGTGCTGTTCTTCCCTTCCTTGACTGTCACTTTCTAGTTCAAGTGGACTAATTGTGTTCTGATTTCAGAAATTCACAGCCCTCAGTTGGCATACCGTTTACCTATGGACTTATCTTTAAGTATTTGATCAGTTACAATGGTTTTCATTAGACTATCCACATGCTTACATACAAAAGCCTTTCTCATTTGAAGTTTCAATTGCAATTTTCATCCTTGTTAAGCAGTTTGTTTTGTTAAGTAATTTGGCATCAAAAGTCAGCCTAGTCAAAAGTTTACTGGCTAGCCTAGTCATCATTTATCTTGATGACCAAAAGTCATTGAAATAAGTCTGCACCTACATTAATCACCAGCTAATTAAAACACAACCATGCCCTTCTCACTCACCTTTCAGTTTTGTGTTACACATAGCAATGGCTTGGACTCATGGAAGCACATTTAGGCTGGCAAAGTCTTACAAGAGAGGATTTTCTGCAAAGCCTTTAGTTGCTTGCCTTGGAAATTTTCAGGAAAAGAATAAAGCCTGTTTAATTGTTCACCACAAAGCTTTTCATAAAGGCTCAGGAAATCAAATTATCCTCTGATATGTTATGTGCTCAAACTTTTTCATCATAAATGTGGAAAAACTTGTAAGGTTCCACAGGTTGAAATAGGTGCCTCTTTACTCACGACCTTGAGAGTTGGGTGAGTAGCCTTCTTTTCAGCCTTTGAAAGCCTTCTGCAATCCTTCAAGCCAATGAATCGGTCCTTGATATATACATATGGTCTGACATATATTGCAATCATCCACCAAAAAACCCTTTATCCTTTAAAATTATGTGGACTCCAGTACCTTGTTCTTTCTTTAATTCCTTTGTTTCGTAGGCTTTATATGAAGTAACATCTGCTTGAAAATTTGAAAGAAAAGATCAACAATTCAATATTTCCCAAAATTTGCACACTAAATATATCGGGTTCTCCTAGAAAGGCCTGAGTTCCAAGTTGTGGAAGTGCTACTTTTAAGCTTTGATATAAAAAAAGCTTGTACCTCTCTGACCACTATTGATACGACTTCTTTGAAAAACATCTCCCTTGAATTTCATGCCTTCAAAAATCCTGTGTATCAGTTTCCAATTTCACGACATCTGCTAACAGCAAAGATATTCAGGTATTTATAGTCTAAGATATCTAACAAAAATATTTATTTTAAACTGAAACATTAATTTAATAGGGCAGATGTATGCTGCACAGTCAGAGTGTATCTGTGCTGAAGGCACACGAGGTATTTTTCACAGTTTTATTTTTAAATATAAAATGTCATGGAAAATTGAAAACTTCTCATTTTATTGTCATAATTTCCAAATTTCAGTACAGCTGGTTATTTTAACTATAAGCTCAGGAAACTAAATGAAAGCTTTGCTACATTGGATTATCCATGCAGTCTCTCGATGTATCATATGTATCATATGCATTGAGAATGAAGATTATTTCTAGAGTAACAGAGTGTGACACGTGAATGACTTCATGCATTAATGGTGTCTTACCTCATGCCCATAATTTGAAAATCAGAATACAAACAAGTCTTTTTTAGTAGCCAGAAGAAATGCAAATGTTTCTTTTCTGTATTTTTTTTCAATATGCTGTACTCTAAATTTAAGATACATTATTATTTTGCATAGCCAGCGGTGCTGTCCTCTTAACCTGATCAGCAACAGGAATGCTACATAAAAATGAACAATTCCTGTGCACCAAGGGATGGGTTGGTGTGTGCTTGTTGTGTACTTGAGGGGAGCACACAGCCCCACACTGTTCGATGCTCTCATAGATTCACTTTGATAGTTGGCTGCCCCAGAGAATTGCCTTTTCTCTGACAATAAATAAGCTATGCTTTCAGCTGTGATTTTGGTATGACAGGTACAGTGTAAATGTGATCTCTCATACAGAGTGCATCCTGTCTTCACCCTCTTCAAACATGTTTAGTCATCATCAGGAAATACTTGATATTTTCCTGTAAAGCTACAATGTGAGAGGATAAAAGTGTTAAATGAAAAAATAATACTTAAAGCTTATGATTCAGAAGATGCTTTGTCATACTTTAAGAATAAGAGTAAATATTAGAGAAAAAAAGAAATCTCAAAAGGATATACAGTTCTCCAGTACACACCTCCAGGTACAGATAGACAAGAGATTTAGGGTTACATATCAAAATATGTATTTTGCATATATTTTGCATTTTCAATGATTTTTCCATAAAAGGCAAACCTGAGAATAATTTTTTTAAAAAGCAAAGTCTTATTTTATAGTAATGCTTTCATCTGTCACCCATTAATATCTGTACGTCTGCTACTTACCTGAGTACAAGGGAGAGGGAGGCATTTTTATGTGAACTTAATTTCCATAAAGTTTTCTGTACAAATTTATCAAAAAACTCAGCCATCTCGCATAATTTTTATTCATAGCATAGAAGCTGGGTTTCAGAAAGAACACGAGTCCATGTATTTCCTGTGCAATGGTATAAAGTAGCTCAGGGTTGGTGGTGCTACAGTGGATATTAACAACAAACCAAGTAGTGCAACCACTAGCCCTGGGCGAGTAAAGTCAATTCTGAGATAGTACTGTAATGATCATTCATTAATATTTCAAATATACTCCAGTTGCTGAGTGTAATCTACCTATATGTCATGCTGTACATACATAAACCCAATTCTGATCTCAGTTTCATTGTTCAGAAGGAAAAGGTCATACAACTGAAAATGTCTCATGCATGCAAAATTCCCAATATTAATAGCTGTAGTATTTAGGGAATGACAGAAGTTCTGTATCTAAAATTGGAATTGGACCTTGTGTGTTTCCACTTATCTTTCTGGAGTTATCTACATTTATGATTTATGGAATTTATGGTCTTGATAGCAATGGATAGGCTAAATCAGAATTCTTTGGGGCATTTTGGTATATAAGATGTATGTTCACTTTATGGTATACAGGAAAATTATTGGCCAGAGTTACTTTTACTGTTGATTTAGCTTATCTCCGTATGGTCCTAATTACTTTACAACATGTAAACTGAAGAATGCTTATTGGTGTGTGATCACTTCATAGCCTTTTTTTTATCTTATCTCTTTGTGTGCTAAATCTGTTCTATAAATTAATTTTTAAGTTCAGCATACTATCTTTGAATTAGGGCACAAACGACTTCCAGTACCTGAATGGAATGTAGCAGTAAACACTAAAATGCTGCTTTGTCAATCATGAATTGAGGAGTACTTTACAAAGGAGCAATGAAATTCAAGCTAATCCTCTCCATGAGGAGTAGTACCTTTCAAAAAAAGCATGAAGCTGGGTCCTGGGTTGGACTGAGAGTGTTGGAAGGGAGAGAAGCAACAGTGAAGCAACAGGATATGTTGAATACGAGGATCTGTGAATCATATGAGAGACATACAGCTAGAGCTTTATTTCTTGCTATGAAAACATAACAATGAAAGAACTACTGGAAAATGCAGGGGGATGAGGTAGAGAGACAGAGGAGGAAAGGGGTGACTATAGATAGGAAGAAGGAGAAAATGAGTACAGACAGTGGAGAGGAGAGGGGTTGATGCTGCCATTCGAAAGTCTATGCTTTGTTTCCAAAGAATAAATTTTTACTGAAGAATCACATGATATCATTTTGGGGAAAGCAAACTGTACGGCTGAGATAACAGGTAAAATGAATCACTTAGCATCTGCCATTCCTTCTCTTAATTGTGAAGTTGTCATCAGCAGAATCACAGCAAAATGAAAAGGAACAGAACTGCAGATAAATAAGAAATGGCATTTTCTGGCATTGAAGAAATCAAAAAGAAGTATTGGATGGGTTGTTTCATGTTGAGGGATATTTTATTTTCAAAATTCTGCTGTGAGGGACAGAGTTTTCATCCCAAATTACCTTCTGACCCTGCCAAAGGTTCTAGGGATGTTAAGAGGGAATATCTACTCTTGTTCCATGTGACTTGGTTTGGGTCTATTATAATAAACCTTAGAGGATCATAATGGACTTTTTGTCCTCAGTATTTAGATTTTGTTTTCCTCTTTTTTCTTTAAAAAAGTGATATACAATTTTGAAAACCGCTGAACCATTTTTGTCACACTTTGTCAAACAAAAAAGGTGCATTTTTCAGTGTTTGGTTTTTTTTTTTTTTTCCTGAAGAATCAGTTGTCCCATTTCCAGCAATAGCAATTTTATTTTAGGATGATGTCTGTAATCCAGCAGCCATTTTCCAATCAGCAAAACAGTGCTTCACAGGGAAAATTTCAGCCACCTTAACTGTGTATAAATGTTTGAACTTTAGATAATTATTTAATGATGCCCATAAAACTTTTAGGGTTTGTGCAATGCTGATAATGAAAATCTCTTCAGACTGGCTATTTGTTTTATGTCCCTAATGTCAACCCAGAACTATTCTGGAATGCGGGCCCTCAGTGCTGACTTGTTTCCTCCCATTAAAGCACTAAGAACATGATTGTGATTAGTCCTGAAAGCAAGCTATATAGTGACTAAAGAATAACATTCTCTGGCAAAGTCACAAATATTGCCGATACCTAATTACCTCTGTACAGTATATAACATATAAACAGCCTGTCTGCAAAATGCCAGCTATGTAATTAAAGGCCCAGCAGTTACCATTTCAGTAAAGAGACTATGCATAATATTTGGGTTGTGTAATTTCCTGACTTATCTTTGAGTATAAATACAGAAACATGGATATACAACCATTCTTCATCTTACAGAAATTATTAAGGTAGCCAAATACGACTCATTGCCACCTTTTATCTGCAATAAAAACAAAATAGCACTTGCTTTTCCCCGTATTACGTCCCAATTACCTGCTGGAACTGAAGTAAATACAACACTAATCTGTATGGGGAAGAAGCCTCTATTTCTTACGTGTTTTTCTGCAGTTATAGCTACCTCAGACTACAGCAAGATTCAAAATTATTATAGTAGTGGGCTCCCATACAAATAACACTGAGTTTGGAGGTATCCACTCAATGTGAGAGTTGTGTAAGAGCAGGAATTCTTTTATCTCTGATTTGCACTGTGCACCTTCAACACAGCAAGCATCTTTCAAGTATATCACCTTTCCCAAAATGTGGAAATTCTGAAAGGGTGTTTAATGCCTGTGTCAGCTCTATCATCTTTTGCTGAGTACGTTTAAAGCAACCCTTGCAAGCTTGCAAGCCGTGTCAACACTTCCTTCAGATACAGCAAGCCTTTGAAGAGGGATTTGCCAGGTGATGGAAAGCCTTCAAAGAGCCAGCAGTGCCATTTTCAGCAATAGAGGTCGTTAGCCCAAGGGAGTATTCTGGTGGACTTTCTTCTGCGTGCAGACTACCCAGCCCAGGAATCATGGTATTTTCCAGATGGTAGGTGAGAACTGAGGTATCAAGACTGGCTATTTATTTCATGAATGAAAAATAGCACATAGCACTTCTTGTGGGATTTGAATAGATAAGGGGAGCCTAGTGCTTTGGTTTAACAAAGTGAGAGATGCGTGTAGGTGGGAACGTGTGAGAAGGAGGAGGAGAGAGGAAGTCTCTTCAGAGTCTGTTTGTCAGAGCTGAGGCCAAGTGTTTCCCCTCAAAAGCAAAGCAAACAAGCCACAACTAGCCTGTTAGCTGTGTCTCTGGAGTCTAGTTTGCATTAATCACACTCTCTGCACCTTCATAACATGTCTAAATAACTGACTGAAGCAAGCATTATATTTGTTCAGACACCAACAGCAAGGGAAGGATCTATCATCCTGTTTTGAACAGCGACAACCTCCTTTTTCTTAGTGCAACTTTGTATGCTCAGAGAGAAAAAAATACTGGGTTGTTGAATACCCTTCAGGAGTACGGCCAGATTTCTCAGCTGAGTGAAAACTCAGTCTTCGGAGCAGAGGGCAGTCAAGATGCCTGACTTAAATGTAGTCTTTAACATTTGAGTATTAGTATTTCAGTCAGGTTTATAGAAAGCAAACTGAAAAAATGCAATATATTAATATTTGAAAGGTAATTGCAAAGTATAGGGGGGCTTGTTTTGTATTAATTTTGTATTTTTAATTAAGTATTATTAGCATACTGAAAAGTATTTCCTTGGTTTTCTAGCAAATAATACATGTTTCATTTAGTTCACGACTAGAACTCCATTTGCATCCATACATATTACTGAACTCTCTGAAGAGTAAAAAGTAAGTTCATTGCAAATCTCATAATAGAAATATCTAACAGGCAGAATCCCTGCACGTATCATCAGAGCAGAAGGCAGATCCCAGAGATCACAGAAAGTGGTTTAAATTCCAGATAAGATTCAAAGATGAATGATGAGGCCTCATGACTGAAATAAAGTAGAATTTTACATATGCTGTCTTGAGGTGGGAATAAACTCACAGGCCAAAAGCTCATTTCAACTGTCTTTGAAGATAGTTTGCTCAAAAGCCCATACTTAATTTCAATTTTTGTTATACATCAGTTTTAGAAAGGACACTAAAAATGCAAGAATGTAAGACTAACACAATCTGGGTCTCAATGTACATGAAAACATTATCCCTAATCTATTTGGTCACTTATTGCTGTATTCGTGGTCATAATGTGTACCTTCTGGTAATAAAACAGTTTCGTGCTTTGTAAAAGAATTAATATTTAAAATTCAAAAACATAATTGAAAACTTCAATAAAATAATGTCAGTCAGATTTCAGGACTCAGACTATGAAACAAATGAGGCGTTTGGGTTTTTCAGTCAGGTAGGAGGTGAAATGGTCTGGTGGTTTTCATTGTTTTCCCTTAGTGTTATTCTTGTTTGTTATTCGTGTTTGTTAAGTTTGTTAATGTTCAGTTTGTGAATATTTCTCAAAGACATTATCTCCCTAAGTCTTTGCATTTTTTAGTCTCTGATCATATACATAAAAAAATTGGATATATAACAGTTATAGTAGCTTCTCTAATTCAAAGAGATGTTTAATGGAAAATTTATACTGACAAATCACAGTGTATATCAATATCTGGCATATAAATTAAAAAAAAAAATCATATAAGCCCGTTAAAGTTGGAGGCAGAAAATTAAGCTTGTAATATTTATACTGGCTAAGCTTTTGGTTGGTCTTTTTATTTTTCAGATTTAGTTGGACAAGGGTTGATTCAACTTCATTTTTAAAAATGTTACCATGTTTCATTATTAGGTGGAAAGTTCATTCATCTCAGAATATTGATCATTCATTCCGTTTAGAAAGTAGTTGTTTCCCACCCTGATAGAACCAAGGAAATACTTTATTGAGCCTGACAAGCTGCAGCATTTCGTGGTGGGAGATGCAATGCCTCTTCCTTCCCTTTCTTTTCCTGCTCTCCACAGCAGGAGATTTCAAGGGGCAAATCCATGCTGCATTTCCAAAGCAAAGTTCTTTGCATTGTCCTTAATAGTTTTATTTATTCTTTTATATGTGCAGATAACTCATCTGTGGAATGTTGGTATGCTCTGCAAATAAATCGCAGTAAACATGATATTAACTGCTAGATCTCAGAGCACCTTACAGAGACTGTCAGCGTAATTGTTCCCCTTAAAATGGGAAACATTTGGGAAGGAGGGAGAGTGTCCAATGGAACGCTGCTTTTAGTTTGTCTGCCAAAGAGGTATGAATGGGTAGGATGATCTTTTGAATAAAAATGACGGCATAATTCAAGTTCTCACTTTAATAGAACTGGGATATTATAATTATTTTCATCAATAAACATTACATGTATAGGAGCTGATCAAATGCTGGTATCTGTTTAAAAAACCACATAGCTTGCTTTTCTAGATCATCTTCTGGCCTTGGTAATAGGAAGAGCTTCTACTGACCAAATATTTTACAAAGAGTAAATTTTCTTGCACCAATTCTGATTTTTCAAGTGTACTTAGAACTTTTCTAGATAATTAAAAAAGAGTAAAAGGGAAGCTCCTACCTTATTGGAAAACAACATGAGGTTAGCATTTTTCAGTCTTGTTTTAGCCTTATTTAAGCACTTGTTAAAATTAATTTTAGACTGTAGCTTTTATTACTCGCTGATATGAAGAAGGTGGTAATAGCAGAGCATGGACATACAGGGTAGCAATATGTTTGGGGGTTCCTGTATATGTATTTTTATTTTTTATTACCAATTTAGCACCACAAATTAGATTACATCTCATTCATGTTATTTGTTTTTAAATTTGGCAAGTATTCATTTTATAAATTATTTGGGGTTTTATAATACGGATTTATGAGCCTTAGTAATAACCTTTATTTCAAATGTAGTATTTCAAATGGATCCTAGTTCTCATAAGTTTAGTGGCATCCATTAGTATATTTTCTCCTGAAATAGACAAAATATTTATGTCTGTAAGATATTTGCCAGAACTCCTTATCTGCTTATTTGGTGTATTTTTGAGCAGGAATTGCAGAGGAAATGTTATGTGGGCTTGTAGTATTAGCATATATTTAGGTTTGTGCAGTATGTATAGAGCTCCTATCTAATGATGAATAGGCCTCCTAACCTGAAAGCATTATGTGACTTTTCCCAGTAGTAATGCTACAAATATGGGAGTGCCACACTTAAGCTATCTTTTGGCATTTGACTAAAACGTGTTTAGTTTGAAAAAATTGCGATAAGCATTATATTAGAGTGAGAAGCTGAGAAAGCTTGTTGTTACTGTTAGGACTGCACATGGTATACTTAGATAATACAGGGCTTTATTTTTATCATTTTGCAGAAATGTAATTGCAAAATTTTCTAGTGGTTTAATGCATATGCAGCTAAATTAACTCTGAAGTTGAACTTCTGTTATTGTATAATAAATGTAAACAGATGGTAAAAGCATTTTTTTTGGTGGTAGTATATGCTTCCGTTTCAAGAGCTAAGATCAGGTTGCAGTCACTTCAGCCTAGCTCAAGATACTAAATTTGGACCTCCATTTTAAGTGCCTAATATTGTCACTGAGCTTTTGAAGGTTTTCTATTGATGAAACCTGAGGGGACTGGAGGTCTCCTTGAAAGTCTTCACAGTAATATACATTTTTCTATTGACTCTACAAGGAACTTAGCTACCTGTTTTACGAAGAGGAGACATACTAAAACGCACATCCCACTTGAACACCTAAAGCAGGTAAATGAAATCATTTGCCCCTTCCTCTAGGTGACTCATGGCCTGTATATTTATTTTTATAATCCATAAAAACTAGAGGGAAGGAGCTATAAAGTGTTTGGATCAAAAATATCACTCAAAGAGATCAGAAAGCATGTAATTGGTCATAATTGGTTATGGTTAGTTAAGTGTGAAAAGCTAAGCAGAAATTGCCTACTTTAGGTGTATGCAATACAGAGTTTATCTACTTCTGACAAACAGTGCTATATATGGTAGTTTACTCACCTTTTAATTTCCTGCTACTCTGTTGATGAACGAATGTGGAATTCAAACTGTTCATCTGAGTATTCTTAAAGAAAAATGTTTTGGTTTAGTAAGGAGGCAGGATTTTAAGGGATTCAGTGAGCTCATGATCCATTGGCAAATTTTGAGTGGTTCTTTTGAGGTTTACAGATGTTCTGTGACATCAGGAACATCAGGCATAAAACAGCTGGGTGCTGAACAGGCCTCAAATGTACNNNCCTCAAATGTATGTGGTATAACTTTTGGAAAGCTAGTTTGAAGGTAAAGCCAGCACGCATAATTATGCTACAAAACTGAGTTTGAACTCACAGCTTGTTATTTTGGGAACTTCTCTGTAGAATGCACATGGAAATGAATTAATTTATGAAAGAGTTGTATTTGTCCTAATGAAGATTTTTATTTTTTTGGCCACCGCTAAAGGAATATTTTATAAAATGCTAAGAATAAAACCTGATGACTCTGGGCTTTTTTGTATAATGAACATTTTCTGGTACCTAGTAGACTCTTCTTCCTTAAGAGGGCTGAAAACAAAACAGTTATCTAATACTCCTTTGAGTAAGTCTGACAAACAGTTGGAATACTAAGTGCTGTTTGAGCTTACATCATTCTCTGCTTTTTGTTAGTTCATGATCAGTGGTGTTAATTCATTAGAAAAAAAAAAGGAATAAAAAAAAGTAAAATATCAGTACCTGTATGAGTTACTGTTCAGTAAAGCTTTCTGTTAAAGGTAATGAATGTTACAAGATCAAAGAGCAGCCAAAATTGAAACCTTTTTTAATTATTATTATTTAGACAACAGTAGAGAAAGTTACTAACTGCTTATTTAACTGGTCTACTCACCTCCTGAATTTCTAACTTCTGCTGAAATCAGTGCTGTCTCCTTCATTGGGCATCAGGTTTTGAACGCCTTATGAAGGGAATATGGCTTCTGAAACAGGGTGCTACTGCAACTGCACCCATTATATACTCTCATTTAAAGACCACCCCTCAGCCTAGAAGGCCTGGAAAGAGGGGTGGCCTAATTCAGAACACCATGTTCAAATAATGTTCACTAGGCTTAGTTACCTGAGAGAGGCAGAGAGAGAGTTTCATGACCAGCAACAATTTCCTTACTAATGAAGAATAATCAATATATTACTTCCTAATCCCATGACTATTTCTTTATGGGATCATATAACGGTTTATACAAATAATTTTACCTTATATTACCTACCAAGACTTTGTTGTGAGGTAGAGGAAGGAATATCAATAATAGTTTTATTTAATAGTATAGTTAACAGTTACCAGTTTTCTATTAGCTATGCTTAACTTCAATACTTTAGTTTCAATTTTAGTGCAACTCAAGTATAAAATATTTAGCTTCTGAAAACTTTTTATGTATCTTTGGATGCTCTGATAATTTCTCTCTTTTTTTTTTTAGAAGTATTTAAATCAATTTGTTCTGAGACAATCTGTGAAAGTACCCTGAAGTCTTTACAACTAGAATAAGAAATTCATGACTGGTAGAATACTAAAAATTGGTCTAAGAAAATATCCACATTGATATGAGCTGTTTGAGGTTTATTCGTTTTAGTGACTATACCGTGTTGACATTTTGAAAACAGCGTTCCTGTTTTATTTTAAAACATTGGAAATCCATAACTATTCTGCATTTTCAAATTTATTTCACTCTAGGTTGTAATAAGAAAAAACAAAGTTTGTGTATATGTATGCATATGCATATTTGTATATATATTATACATTCATACATATATATGTACAACTAAAAGCTAGAAAGTATGGAACCATTAAATTGTTTTTAACACATCCTTCCCCACTCACTCATCTCTCAATCTTACAGTAATGTAAAAGTCCTTGGGTACAGTACAGAGTAGTCTAGTCTTTTCTGAGAGTCGGAGAGAAGAAGAATCTATGCAGGTGAATAGCTAGATACATTTCGAAATAGAATGGTTTCTGATGGAAAAGGACCATCAGTAACATCATGCAAGACCTTATCAGGGGACTGCAAAAGGTAAGAGATGTCTTTGATTATTTCCCCCTCCCCTCCTTTCTTTTTCTACAGCTAATGAATAGAGGTTTCCCGTTAGATTTTTTAATTCCTTTCAGTTTTTATAGTCTGAAGGTTGTTTTGCAGATGACTCAAGTATCATACGTGGCTGGAATAAAGTTGGCTTCATTAAATGATAGAGTAATAGAGTGGATATAGTGATTACAAAAGAGGGCACAGAATACTGTGATGAAAGACAGTGATCTACTCTGCCTGGCAGAAAGCCAACAGCACAAGGAACTAGGAGAATCTATCTAGTAAAGAGGTCAATGCTACAATTAACATCCTCTCTCTAGCATATGGGGCAGGTAGTTTAGACAAAAACAGATCATAAATCTTGGAAAACTCAGAGTCAGGTCTACATACTAAGCTCTTTTAAACTGAGGATGATACACAAATGAGATTAAAACTAACTCACAGTAATAAATCATTTGCCCCAGTTGCCACAGGGTGACTGCAGTGTCTTTGTTCACCCTCTTCTTTGAGATGAAAGACATTTGCTGTGTCAGTCAATCTCAAAACACACCACAGAGCTCTGCAAGATTTTTTATCTCAGTTTTTTTATCTCAGGAAAATCAAAGATCAAAACATGTCTTACATCTGTAAGTCTGGCACTAAATACAGACTCACCTCTTTTAGCTGCTTGCTCTTCCTTCTTCATTCCTTTGAAAGTACATGGAGGGGAGAGGGCTGAGGAGAGAGAGAAAGGATCACTTTTATTTGTCACTAGAAGGTAAATAGGCATTTCTGATAAAATGCAACAAGATGTTTCCTGCATCAGTAGCTATAAAGTATACCTGGCAAGCATGCTATATAAATGTATTTTCAGGAATTAGTTTTGGACCAAATGGTATTCTTGGCATATTTCTCAAGAGAAAAAAATTGACAAAAGATTGTACTTCCCTCACCAAGTTTTCAAAATGATTTAATAGACATCCACACTACAGTTTGACATGTTAAATAAACTATACTGCATAATAAATATCAGAATTCAGGGTATTCTAATAACATATTCACCTATATTTTCTTAAGAATACCAAACAAATCTTAGGGCTGTTTCCTAAACAGTCTGTGAAGGTTTGTTTTTTTAAGTGAAAGTAAAAGTCTAAATTGTATAAACATTAAGCAGAAGAAAAAACATCAGCTAGACAGTGAGTAAACAGTTGAAAATATCAGTTTGGGAGGACTGTGATTAGATAGGTGCTTATTTGTGTATAGCATTTACTTGAGCAAGGTACATGAGAAAATCCATTAGTTTTACTATACTCAGTATGTTTAACTGAGTAGTTTATATTGAAATACATGTTTTCTAAGGTTTACTAAATATAACTTTAAAACAATCAGCATTAAATTGTGTTATCTTTTCAATTAGTGAGATTATAAAGGCAAAGAAGAGCCTCCCAATCCTTCACCTCCAGTTCCTCTGTTTCAAAATATACTGTCATGGAAAATGTCTTCTGCTTTGCTTTGCTTTGCTTTCTAAATAAGGTCTCAATATAGTGACATATGAAGAGACTTTTAGGGCCATTATTGTCCAGGTTTCATATTGTCTGTCTGTGGGCACGTAACTGGTACCTCATTTAAGGGCTTGGACTCACTCCAACTGTGAGTAGAGCCTTGGAAATGAGATTCTTGTGGCTCTCACCCACCTTAATATAATCCCAAGAGGTTTCTCTTCCTTTTATGCATGCAACCAGAGGTAGGGGATCCAAGCTGGGTTTCTAGTTTCCTCACCGAAAGTCCTATGAGGAAGCAGTAACTTGCTTAAGAATTGCATAAGCAGCAGAAGTCTCTCTTTTGCTTTTTGGGGTCAAATCTGAGCAGGGCTATGCAGGCTAACACTCAAACTATAAGTTTTATGTGGAGGTTAAGCGTGCAACAGTATTCTTATGGAAGAAAACCTGAACTTGTAGATTGTGATGGCATTTTCAGTGTATCACCCATTAATTTAACTGGTGGGAGTATACTGAGTCCTTCTTTTCCCATATAGTATCTTTTACTTCCAGCCTGCCTTAATTACTACATGCATACGTATTATTTTTAAAAAATACAGTACATAATACAAATGTTTTAGAGCTCTATTTAAGAGGTTGTGGAGATACTGGGACATGTTTGTAATCTGCACAGCTCCACTTAGTGGTCAAAAATGTACTGACCCTTTGCCAAAAATGTTTTAATCCTTTTCAGTTTCAGCAATGCTTAGATTAAGTAAAGCCAACACATGACAAATCTCTGTCAGAATGCACAGAGCCTATTACTGAGGTAGAATAAACAATGCTACAAGAAGTAACAATTTATATTACTGGATTAATTTGGTTAGTCTGTGTTTGCACTTTGCTTTTGTTTATTTTCAGCTCTTCCCCAAAATGAATATGCTGGCAGATTATACTATAGCACAAAGTCAACTTGAAGTGCATATTTGTTGATTCTCACAACGGCAATTTTTTACCATAAAGCCTGCATATTCACAGCAGAAATATATATTTGTTCATTATATTAGAAAACAGAAATGCACTAGGTAACCCAGGTATCGAATGATGTGACGGGATAATTAAAAAAAAAAAACACACAAAAAAAAACCAAACAAAAAAACAAAACCACAAAGAAATTATTAGGTGCTTATATACAATGAGAAGAAGAGATAAAAAGTCAACTGTGTAATTTATTTCCCTATATCACTTAATCAGCTTTTGCAGGTAGCTCAACTACTGAAATCAAAAGAGAGCAGCCGAGTTATAGCAAAAGCAATGCCCTAAGGTATATTCTTTTCTTTTTTTAAACTAACATGCATTAATTGTAGAAGTCTGTAAATGAGAACTGACAATAGGAAAAAAATTAAGATACTAAATGAGTTTCTAAATTAACAGAGAAAATCTCATTCAACAACGACTTTAAAGTTCCCATTCATCAGAGACACCAGTTATAAACACCACCCTCCCCCCTCCCCAGTGGGACCGGAGAAAGCCTCTTCTATGCTCACCTTTGGATATTGCCTTCATGGAAAACTCATCAATCTTGTGCATAACGACTACACTGCCTGAGTCTCTTAAGAAATGTTATTTTTTTTCTTTTTAAAAATTACAAATATATTTAACTTTTTCACTTTTATTTTAAATCCATTGCCAAATATTTCCAAATTAATATATTTTTCAGGCTTGCTTTCCTACAGTGGCAGTATTTGTTAAGTCCCAATTAAAGGTATAATGAATCTGTCTTTCAGAACTTTTGAGTCTGTTGCCTTTGAGCTCCCTGTTTGTATGCAGTTCAGTGCTTTCACTCAGTGCTATAAAAATGTATCAAAAATATATTTAAGAAAATCTATCAAAATATATTGGAACCATTTAAATGTCTATTTAGTGTCACTAGCAGAAAAGAACAATGCCAAAATTTGTAAAATTTACAAAGCTCTTTCAGAAAGGATTATTTTGGAGATGGAAAGAAAAACATGTTGTTTTTTAAACTCAAAATAATATCCCTATCTCCATCCAAATATCATCTGTGTTCTGTACTCTGTAGAAGGGTAATGGGTGCCCTGCTTTGAAGCAGGTTTACAAAGCGTGTGGCTGCTTTCAGAGCAGGGCAGAGGGTTTGATCTGGGTGCTGTAACTGAGTGGATAATGCTAACGCCTCTAAGCATAATAAGATCAAAGGGAGATTCCCTGCATTTGTTGTCTTCTTTAGTAAAGTGAGATAAAAATGCAGAGCCTGAGCTGTCTCTGCGTGTTTACAAAGTTTTCACAATGGTGACCTCCATCAGCTCTACTGACACATGCTTGCAAATAAGGAAACGATTCCATTGTTAAGGTTTTTATATAAGCGTTGTACATATTCTGCCCAGGAGCATACAAAGGATTTGAGGTAAATGTTTTGTTTGCTGAAGGACTTGCAGATTTATAAATATAGTAAATGTACATCCAAAGAGAAAGTGGTCTTGTTAATAAAAGCATAACAATGATTAATAACATTAATAATTGATAAGCGTGATAATAATTCAACCTCTTAATGAAGGTATGATGTGCTGCAACTCTTTATTAGTGAAAACAGTGTCTTCTTCACCTTCTGCAGACTTTGCATTTTTCTAGACATGCAGAAATATTGGAGAGGACATTTTTGTACAGAAACAGTGATACACTAAGCATGACTTATTTTCTATTAAGCTACTCTACAAAAATATGCAATTTATAATCCCAAGTGTGCTCCTGACCTCCTTGCAAGCAGAGGTAAGCATTAGTATTCTCACCGCTTGGGTATTGTAATCCCTGTGTGAATGTGGTTCTTCCTTCACTAATGATCCCATTTTGCTATAAATGAGTATAATAGCCTTCTCCACTATAATCTTGATTATAGAGTGCCCTAAATGTTTAATTTATTGAAATACCACCAAACAGCAGAAAGCAGATTTATTGAAGAAATGCAATGAAGAAAAGACTCCTACTGATCTTATAAACAGTTACAGTTCTGTAAAGGCCAGTATATCTTAAAGTGATGCTCTAGCAGATGCGCATCAGTTCAGGCAGGATCATTTATATTCTGCAAAGTTAGGCTGAACAAACAGTAGTGCACGTTCTTTTTGCAATTTGAGTCACCTCTGCTGATAAGAATTCAACTGTAGAAGTGAATTAATTCATTCAATATTAATATTTAATGGAAATCATACTTAGGTATTTTCCATATAAAGGAAAAGAGAGGAGGAGATTTGAACGCCTTTGCAATTTCTGTGTATATCTTCTATTCACTTTAAAAAGTTAAGCTCTGTGTTTGCAGATTTAGAACACCTCTAGTCTGTGGCAGAAATGCAAGTATTGGTCAGATTGGCCTCAGCAGCCCAGCTATTTGCAATGACTACTACACTCTTAATCACTGTAATTTCAAGGTTTTAGCACATTAGTCACTGCCGGTCTTTCCCTCAGCCCAGCTACACAGAGCGTGTCCCTCTGAGGAGGTGCTCTAGCCCCAGTAGCATCTCCTTTAACATTTGACCTTTGGGCATGAGCACCACTACAACACAGCCCATATTCTGACCTAGTTTAGGATTATTTTTTTTCAGAATATACCATCTAATTTCTTCTCATGCACAACTATCTGAATTTGAATCAGTTACTAAGATTCGAATTAAGTCTAATTTAAATGAGAATTAGTGAAAGAATGAGGCTCAGTCAGCTGACCAGTTTGTTAGCAACATATTTTAGCAAATACAAAACAGAAAGAGGGGAAAAGGACCAGGATTTAAAAAAACCTCCAATGGTATTGAATTTATTGTTTTGATATTAATTAATATTTGAGTAATTTAAATGCTGTAGATAAAAACATAAAATGCTAAAACTAAAAGGAAGGGGAAAGAGTAAGAGAGGTATTGGGAAAAAAATACATCTGAAAGACAGATGGGAAGAGGGCTGTGTGTCGGAGGGATATAAGAATGAGGGAGTTACCTAGAGGATAAATTCCTCTATGACTGCTTGCAAATACTTGAAATGGAAAATTCTTTCAGAAAATAAAACTTAGCTTAACTCAAAGTGTTCACCATTCTGCTGATACTAGACAAATCACAATGAAAGAAAAGATGGAAAAGAGCTCTTCAGTTAGGTTGAAAGCATTTTAGCATTTTCAGATGAAATTATGTTTTTACCTTCACCTTGTTGGGTTTTTTAATTTATTATTTTCTCTTTTATGTCTGAAGTATGTTTACAATGAAATATTGTGACTGATGAATACCAATAATTTGGGATTTTTTTCCACAGAGAATTTAGGATTTGGGGTCATTTGTTTCTGAGAGGGAATTTTTAAAATTTGTTTTGCAAAGTGGTTCTGTTCTTATTCTTGTGAGCTGGGAAGCTCACATTAGTAGTCAGCAATTAACAGAGAAGTATTGGGAAGCTGGTACTAGGTAAGCACGAGTGGAATAAAGGAAGTGACACTGCCTATGGGGTAGGGGCTAGCAAGCTTTCAAAGAGGCTTTGCTTAGCCAGAAGAGGTTCAGAACATGACACTACAAAGGGCATCAAGAGTGGCATGCTCTGTTTTTAGAGCTGATGAAGGTGCTTTCTTCAAACAACCTGTAGAAAATAATGGTTCAGACCACTTAAGCAGAAAGGAGGAGTTTGTGTCTCATATCTGTGCTAAATAGTGCTATTTATAATAAGAAGAGAGCTTTCCTTGCCTTTCTTTTCTTCTTCCTTCTTACGGCCTTTTTGTGGATGTTTGAGTATATTCTGAGAACACGTCCTCAGCAAAGTCACACAAACCAGAAAGATGGGAGTAATGTCTGTGTTCTCAGCTCTAAAGGGATCGACTCAAAGTATGCACTGAGTAGCACTGACAGGATGCGCAGAGCTGTTTGCGTGGTCAGACTCTGCTGACTTTCCGGAAGCGAACTGGAGGGTTGCAAATATGAATGTATTAAATTGAGGCATTGGGACACTTCTCTAAGTACAAGTTCTCCTTGTGTATTTGGCCAAACAGGTGAATTATCCATTTTCCATGAGTGTGCCCCAGTTGAGCTAAGTGAGGCTAAGAAAGCTATAAGCTGTAAAGTGCAAGTCTCCTGTGTGCACGGCTAGCCCTTATATATAAAGCTGTAAAAAGAGACATTTTGCAGCCCAACAAAGACTGTTTCCAAGCACCATGTTCTTCTCACACCAAAGTATTTTGGTTTCAGTCAGTTCCTAAGCATTCAAATGTAAAACAGAAGAATCTCTGACATTCTTCATCAGAAGACGCTAAAAGCTTTAATGTCCTGGGAAACTTACTTTATACGATTTATCTCGAGTCTTTGTTCATCTGTTTCATAAAAGCATATTCCAATGCCTGTAATCAGCACTAAGAATTCAAGCTGGTTAATTTACTGTGATTTGATTAATACATTTTAGAGGCAGATTGACATGGTAGAGCGATTAGACCAGCCTAGCCATCCAGCAATCTTTGCAGGCCAAGTTTGCTAATCTGAAATTTTAACTCATTAGGCTGGCTTTATAAATTAGATTTTTTTTAAATGAAGTTCTGACTTGAGATGATTAAAATTTCTTTATTTACCAAAATGGTGTATTTAATAATTTTATTTTTATGGCTTCACTGCAATCATATTACATTGCATTGCCCCTGTGGAATGCACGCAGGGAAAAAATTGGCTTCCTATGTTAAGAAGGTGAAGAAGGTGTCTGAAATGACAGCATAACAAATTACATTCCACAATTATTTATTTCATTATTCTGTTGCCTGTGAAATGGCCAGGCATGAAACACTACCTGCTGCTGAGTGACTGGGATGTATTCCAGAGTTTTTAAATAATTTTTTGCTTTCTTGTAGAATATCAGTACAGATACTTAAAGATCTTTTGGTGGGATACACACGTCTGAGTACCTAAACTGTATTGAAATTGTACGACAATTAAGCACCTGACCAACTTGGATGCTTTTGAAATCTCAGGAAACACCAAGCTGAGATTTTTAAGTTCCTAAATTACCTTTAAAATAAAACTTGATGTGTTTATGTGTTGAAATTCAAGGAAAAGCACGTGAGTGATGGTTGTCTGCACTTGTACTATATTCAATTCCAGAATGTATCAGTAAAAATAATAAGTACTTTGTCTAGTGTGGACATCTGCATTTTTCATGGAAGCACTGGAGCCCTGTTGCTCAAGTCTTGAATTGTGGAATTTATGTAATCTTGTGTTTCTAGAAAGCATTTTCTTTGAAAAATGCAACTGCCCTGTTGGTCAGTCAATAGAGTAAGCTGATGAGCGACACATTATCATGCTTTTTATGTATATGATGTCCCAAATGTTTGGGTTTGGGTTTGCTATTAAAGTGCTCTTGCTCCGGTTAAATATGAGAAGGATTACTCACACATTTAATAGCACGTGAGGCATCCCAAGTGATGCAGTTTAGGGTTGCAAAACAGAAATACTCTAGGACAGTTCTGTGAAAAGTGTCAAGCATTAATGCCTGTAGTTTTTGTCATGCAAGGTTTCTTAAACTCAGGCACATTTTGTTTTATATAAAATGTCTGACGCATGTGGCTGTGATGCATCACATTCTAATGATCAGGTCAGGAAACTCAGCAAAATGTTTTTCCTTGAAAAGGAGGACTGCATAATACTATTCACGATTGCTGTTTGTTCAATAAAGTTTTCAGTCTTCCAATTTATTTACTTTCAATTTTGGTTTCAGTTCATTTAACCTTCAGAAAACATTTGTGCTGTCTAGTGCTTACAAAGGGCTCTAGCAGCCCCTTGCTGCATTTATCTCTTGCTGTGGAGCTATGATGTCTGCAGTAATAAATGTATCCGTTTGAAATAGAAGTGATTAAGTTCTCGTTGAAATGTCTTCTGGAACAAAACATTAGCTTTTGCTTTCAAAGGGCAGATATTGCAGCAGATAGCACTTAACCTGGCCAAGGACAAAGTGTTATGTTGAAACATCACTTTTCTGCTTGCCTCTATGAAACAGCAAGGGTATCTGCATTCAAGCACTTCCATTTCTTAAAACATCAAAACAAGTATCTCTACAGCATTGAAAGTAGCATGATTGTAACTATTGCTGTATTTTTAAAAAGAGCCCACCTGTCCTACTGATTTATTGTGATTTATTCCTTTGAACTTTTAAATCTGAAAGATACAACTAAGGAAAGAAGAGTTGGGCAGGCATTGATATTTACACACTAGACTTCTCTCTTCAGATGCACTGATTCAGCTGACTCCACATTTTTGAAATAAAACAAAATTTGACAATCTTGCAGTAATCCCTGGTTGTCCAGCTCAGAAATTCATATGAAATTTAACATTGATATTGTCATCTTGAAAGTATGTTGTAACTGTAGCCATTGTTTTTCAAAGCTGATGTACATCATCTTTTTGTTGACTATCTGGGAAAAAGCTTAAGGCCAAAAGATGGAGTATGGGAAAGATTTGGGTTTCCTGCCCAAATCAGGTAGACACCTACACTGCTTGTCCATCTGTGTGTATACAGAGCACAACAGCGGTCCTTCTAGCAGTGTGGAGGTGCTGATGCATTGCAAGGGACTTTCTAAGTGCTAATGCAACAAGTTAATAATGACAATTGAATCAAATAATTTATAATAACTCATCAATCTAGTGACTAAGTGCTGTATATTTCCTAATTTGAAGCTAATAGGGATCCCCAGTAACTATGCCGATACATCCCAAGTATGCATCTCTTGCGTACAATTTTGTATTCTCAAAAGTTGAAATAGACATTAAGAAACTATTATTATGTATTAACAAATACACCATCCAACCCCATATCGTTCTGTGATTCTCTGAAATGTGAAAATACAGGAAAAATACTAAATTGTCTGATTTTTCTCTTTTATCCATGCCTTGTTTTCAAAAAGTGTGTTTTAAGATGCCTCTATTTATCAAATATATTCTGCATGTATGCCATGAATATTTATCAATATTGTTTTACACTTTCTTTAATTTCAGTGACGTATAAATTGCAATAATGTTATTTTTTTTCTGTGAGTGGAATTTGGAAACTACAATTTTAAAAACATATGGGATATAAAAATTAGTCACCTGACAATAAGTGCTAAATAGTATTTTTCTCTTGCATTCTGTCTTTCAGATTTGTGATAAAGAATGGCATTACTACGTTGTCAATGTTGAGTTTCCCGTGGTTACCTTATACATGGATGGGACAACATATGAACCTTACCTCGTGACCAATGATTGGCCTATCCACCCTTCACATATCGCCATGCAGCTGACAGTTGGCGCTTGTTGGCAAGGTAATATGACAGCAAATAGTAGACAGCAGAATTATAAGTTCAGACCAAAAAATCTTTTTTGTCTCACTGATCGTATAGTAAATAAATTACTAAAAGGTTGATAATGTAAAATCAGAAGTAAATCCAGAGTTAATAATGAATCAAGTCCAAGGAAAACATGATGGGACATCAACAGATTTTGCATTTCCATCATCTAAAGAAGTGTTGAATACAGTATGTGTATTCAATGTGAAAAATTGTCTTCTTTAGCTATTACTTTTAATTGTTTCCTTTGTTGCCCAACTTTAAGCAAGCTATCTAAATATTACTCTAAAGAACTTCAGTTATTTCCTTTCAGTCTCTATCCATATTTTCTTTCACAACTCATGGCCCAATCCTGCACTCTTCACTTTGAATGTATATCACCAGTAATTCCACTAATTTGATCAGTGGACCCTGTTATAGACTAGACATAAAAGTGAGAGTAAAATAAAACCAAAAGTCACAAGCCCAGATCCATACTTGTGTGGGCCTTTGCTTAAATTTTAGTTTTTCCTGTTTTCTATCCTTTATAATCTCACTTTTCTCATTCTTTTGTCTGGTCCTTATGCCACTGCTTTATTTTCTGTTCTCTGCCTTACACCTGAAGCTGTTCTCATTTTCTGCTCATCTGCTCCTGTAAAGTTTTCTCCATTACCCTTCCCTATTGGTTTTCTATTTATGCAGTGTCCTGTTTTCACTTAAGACAAAGTATGAAGTAAACTGTATAATTAGGGAAAAACGCATCCACAGAGATTGTGTTTCTTTCCCACTCTTTAACGTTAGCTCACTTTCTCTGCTATCACCTTGTTTGCCGGTTTGATCACTGCTCATTTACATTATGTTATGTGCAAAATTTGGACATCTTATGCACAGCAGAGCTGTTCAGTGTAAATATTAGAGGCAAATCCAGCTGTTAGATTATGAACACTTTGGGGTATAGATCCAATCTTTACTTTGATGACAACATGCAGAATAAAGCCACACTAATCCCCAAACCAAGATTTGCTATGTTTTTAGTATTGATCGCTGAGATAAGTATTCTGATAGCCAGCTAATCACCGTGACACTAATCCCATACACTTGTACAAGTACACACTGATTGTTGTCTAACTGGTAGTTTCAGTTCCATCTCTATAAGATGATCTTCAGGTGTATTGGAATTTTTCATTGATGTTAAATATGTAACAGAATACAATTAATTTTGCTCTAAGATGATAATACTCTAAGGGCATGTTACTCCTTTTTTAGCTAAAAATATGTGGTGAAATACCTATCAAACACTTCAGAAATGAGAACTTTGGTTTAGTCAATAGTTTACTGGGATGAATAGCTGACAGATACCAATTTGATTTACATGCATTTTCTTTTAGTTTGATCAGTTTGGGTTTTTTTCTTATGTAGCTTTGGTGCAGTATTTTAAAATCAAAGTTCCAGAGTTAACATATGCAGATGTGATTTGTGAATGGACAAATTCAGTTCTTTCCACACATGATCAAATGCCATAGGGACTGTGAATAATCACTGAGTATTGCCTTCTGAAAAATCAGCATTTCTCAGTAGCCACGTTAAAGAAATTTTATTTTAATCCTTTAATTCATGTTTATTTCTATGTTCTTCTGCATATGTCTACCTAAATATTTTTATGCATTATTTATATTACTTACGGTCCTTAACTTCTTTCATCTGTACATTATATCACTCTCTAACAGCAGTCTTTAGGGATTTTTCTTCCTAAAAGTCTCAGTATTGGTGGGAATCCACTCCCCTCAGCCCCCACCTGAATCTCACGTTAATCATCATGCAGGTGCCAGGTTTTGAGAACTGTGGAGTAGTAACTTTATCCTCGAAACATGCATTGTATAAGCAAAAGCTATGCCAGTTTTGCCACGCTGCTGCATGTGTGGGTTTCATCTATTTCCAAGACAGCTGAATACGATAAGAATAATCTTGTTTCCTTTGCATCTTTGTCTCTTTATCTCAAATTGTTAAGAGAAAGAATTAAGGTAAAAAATTCATATAGACTCACAATAAATTTAGACCACAGGCAATGTTTAGTATTTAAGGTGTTAAACAAATAGAAAGTTGCAATTGTTTTCAGACATTTTTGGCTTTGCCTTGTATAATTGGATGGTGTAATGAATAACTGTTCGGGATAAGATTCTTCTTCTTTTTGGTGAAACAAGGTTGGTGTAACTGCAAGATTATGTTATTGCTGTTTTAATAATGTGAGAATTGGAGCTTGTCAATTGTAGAAACAAATTTTCAATCTCATGAAAATGTCAAGATTTAGCTAAGATAGTGTGCTAAAGACTCTGATAAACGCAAGCGTCAGACAAAAAGGTGAACTTTTAATGCTAATATGAAACAAGATTTCAAGATACTGCTTTTGGCAAAGCTTATCTTGTGATAAGTTTGTTTTGATCACCTCCAACTATTTTAAATGAATGGTATGGAAAGTCACTTCATTAATGAGATTCAGCGCTCTGTCTTTTGAATGGTCATTCAAATATAAAATCAATCTATTCCATTCAAAATGCATATGTTTCAAGAAAAAGTGGATCTATCAAACAAATAGTTTGACTATAAATAGTTTCAGTGAAACTTAACTGGTTCTACTTAGAATAATACATTTTGGGCAGTCAGAATAGACTAAACTTTACATTTTCAAAGCATTAGAAAACCACTTTAAAACCATCTATGATTTATTTCAGTAAAAAATAGGCAGTGATTTTGGTGTCATAAGCCATTCAGGGGAGTCCTTGTTAAGAGGATACAAGGAGTTTCTAGCTCTGGTTTGCTCGGACTGTTTCCTCCCCTTTTCCTGAAAGTACTGGCAGAACAGGAACACAAGCTCTAACCTCTTCCTTCAGGAAGGACAAGACTTACTTTTTCTCTAAACTAAACCATTTTGTAGTTCTGAGTATCCAGTATCCATTTATCAAAGTCAAATTATTTGAAAACCAATCTCAACTCAGACAAATAAATGAACCAGAAGAAATAACATTACTTTTTCTTACCACACCAATTCTGATGTGTTCACAGCAAAAAGTAAGTCATCATGACATGACTGTGGAGCAGCTTAAGAACTGGTGGGGAGTCTGTTTAGAGGGCAAAGCAGAAAAAAACGAGAACAAAAAGAATTGTCATTTGTGTGATTGCTTTACTCTGTTAGCACTAATAAGGAAATCTGCTATTGCTATGAAGGATTTACCCTTTCATATATGACAATTTTCCGTTCTGGTGTAGGAACTGGGAATTGTTTTGCTGTTTCTCTAGGAATCTGAGAATCCTCCAGGTTATGAGGCAAGTGACTCTTCAGCCCTGGCCTTTTCATCTCTTACACCGGTACTCATCCTGAGGTTACGTAGCAAGTATCATGCTTGAACCTCCTTCTCGTCTTTCTCAGAGCTATGTCATGCAGGAGTCTTGGGCACAGAAAGAAAATTCCTTTCTTTGAGATTAATACTTTCTATTATTAATATTTCAATTCCAGAGTAACTCTTTTCTGACTTTTATAGCCTTGTTTATAGCATCCATTATGAAAAGTTAGGTTAGCTTTTATTTCTACCTTCAGCTGTTCAAGTGAAATACAAGAGCAGTTTAAGTTTAGTGCTGTTCTCCTGAATCTAGCATGAAAACAAACCAAATGTGCAATCTCTCAGGCTTACATGATAAATTTAAACTTTAGCCTATGATGTGCTCCCTGTCCCATTCACATCAAACCATTTGCTTTTATTTTTTGCCTTTTTTTTTTTAACTTCAGCATTCCAGTTGTAATCGGCAGTTCTCTCCTACATCGCTACCCTTGCCGTGGCAGTATAAAAGGCATGCCTGATTTGATTGTTACTGATTTTATGCAATATTTCTTTAAATAATGTAATTTGAGTGCTAGGACTCTCCTAAAAGGAGGAAAAGTTAGCCTTTTCCTGAAGAGCGGAGTCTTTTCTAGGGGACAAGAATGTATTGGAGACAGAAGCCAGGGTCCCGGTGTGTGGATGGCAGCCTGGAGACAAGCAGAGAATGAAGACGGCTGAAAGAGCAGAGAGCCAGGCTTTCAAGGTGATAGAAGAGAACCTTGCTAGGGTCTGTCAGGCACCGGGTAAAGTTTACTGAACCCGTGAAGTCACTCAGTTACCTAAAATCAAGCCTGGGGGATAGTTTCCACCTTTGATGATACATTGCGCGTGAGGAAAGTTGTATAAAAAAGTCTTTTTTACATTTTGTCCTGGCATAATCAATAGTATTTTTTTCTACTTAAAATAAGGTATTCTGGACGTTACTCTAGTATATTCTTTTTAAATTTTAAAACCTTGGTTCTTTCTTCAGGGAGCTCAATAAAGGGAAGACCTAGGCAGAGCTACCTCATTGATTTAGAGTCCTATCAAAATTGTTAGCATGGAGTTAATTGGGGTTTATTTCGTATAGTTCATTTTCAATAGTGCTATACTTCAGGGAGGGCAGTTTATTTGGGGGTGGGAGTTATAGCATTGTCTTTAGGCTAAACTGGGTGTTGGTTCAATTACATGTGACCCAGGAGCACTGACAGCTGGAGACAGAAACTTCTTAACCTGTTGCAGCCTGTCTCCAACGAAGTCACAGTCTTCCTGCATGGCAAGTCCTAACTTACTTCTTAGCTATCCTTCCAATGACACTAGGCCTGGGAAAAGGTAACAGTGACTACAGAGCTAAGCAAACTAGACTCGTAGTGAACAAACTGAGGGCAGAAATGAACAGTTTGGGTTGCTAGTAAAGCTGGTCCCGAAATGAAGCCTTTCTGTACCCTGATAAAGTTTGACAGCTTTCTATGCAGATACTTTAGGGTTAAGGACATAATTTAATTTTAACTTCTTTAAAAGGCCTTTTTTGTTCACATCAATGAACAAAATCACAGATGACTGTCAAGGGTGTGATTTTGATGTAGGTGGGGTTATTTAGGCCCAAAGTGCTGTTCTGACTCTAATGGCAAAAGAAATTTTCAGGCAAAAATTACTTTTTCTCCAGGGTGTCTAGAGGACAAAATTGACTTGCTTTTATGTGTGCTTCCCAGAACAAAAGACACCAGAGAGAACATGTGGGAAATGTGACTCTGGCACCGTTTCTGAACCGCTACCTCCCTGAATGGATGTTAGAAACGGACATGGTCCATTGGGATAGCAGAGAGCTCCTCAAGTCTCATCTTCTTAGTAATAAAAATAGTCTAGCTTTGCCCATCCAGCTCAGGATTCTGGAGAGCTTTCCAAACAACAAAGTGGTAACACAGTTCTGCAGCAAGGAAGTAGAATTACCCTTATTCTGTGAGGATAAAGTACAGCATCAAGAGGGTCACTTAAAAAAATCTGCATCAGAGCAAGAATAGAGTCAGACTTCCTGATCAACCACAAAATTGTTCTTATTCTCCCTTTTAGCTTTTGCAATCCTGTTTCATTCTCCTAAGCAATACAAACAAATTAAGGTTAGCTTGTCCTGGAGCTGCATATTCTGGGAGCTTACCCTGGTAAGTTCTCCTCCAAGTTCATTATTTTGATTCAGTTTATCTGAGGACATAGCAAATGGACCCTTTTACAGAGTGAGAAATTTCTTCCATTAAACCAAGGTTTATAGGTTCCCATTCTGGTCCCTTTATTGCTAAATATTCTGTGGCAAAGGCAGCCAGAAAAAGGGAGCAAGTTACATGATTTGGTAGTCTAGTCATCTTTCTTACCACGGACTGCAAACAGACTTATTCCAGGTTTCTCTGAAAAGCTAAGGTCTTTAGTTCATACTCTTTCCCTCCCCAAATGGCTTGTTTCTTTATGTATCATTCCCAAAGTCCTGTCTGGAAAGTATTGACACAACTTAATGACCTGTCACACGGTAATATTGTAGCTTACTGTGACTGTAAGTCATTATTTCTAATAACACCACCCATTCTAGAGTGCTGGAGATTCACCGTGTAATTTGCTGGCCACTTTGCGTGGGGGAAGGTCTTTAGGAGAAGCCTGTCAACAGGCAAGCTTTGTTATCGTGGATATAGCAGAAGACTACTGTAATTCCTCTTTTCTAAGTATTTTTAAATATTCTTTCTTTTGTATTCTCATTTCAATTTCCTCTTTCCTTAACCTAGGCTGGAGCCCAGTTTTTCTACAGAGTCCTTAGGTAGAGTAACCTTATTAACTTCATATGTTAGCACCCTGCTGACATATCAATCACAAAGTTGCAGTCAGAGTACTGACTTATTATTCAAGGCAAGAAGAATGGCAAGAGTTAAAAGTTGGAGAAGGCTCAGATCACTAATAGCCAAATACACTGTGGGCAGTGTAGCTGCAGCAGCCTCTATTGCTCAAGACCACTAATGCAAGACCACCTAGGGAGATGTCAGCACAATGTGATGCTGAATACCTGTGTGCTGATGCTTCCGTTAGCACAGCAGTGTTCTCTCTGTATTGCCCTTCTTCTTATAAAAAAACAAGATGCAGTGGATTTCAGTGGACTTCACAGATCTTTGCTGGAATTTTAGCCTTAGCAGAAATACAAGCACATGTGGAAGGTTAGTTTAGGAGGGTGTTTTCTTGGAGAGCTGAATTTACGTTCAAATCTGTCACTAATTCAGCATAGATACGTGTCCCTCATTTAATTGAATTTCTGCACTGGGGACTATGCACTAGCACAGGAATGTTATTTGGAGAATAGGAGTATAGTTTTTTGGGCAGCATTAGCATCACTTGGACTGTGATCTTCTCTAAGATATATGATTGCAACTTTTTATCATGATTGTCATAATTTCCTAGAGTTCCCCTAGAGATAACAAAAATATATTGCTTAATTGTGAGACATTATAGTGTTTTTCTTATCTTGAGAAAAATGATCTTAAATATGGATCTGTTGTACTGAGATAGATTAGCCTGTGCATACTTAAGAGCAGGTAGTCCTTAGTGTTCTCTGTACTTGTCTTATTTCAGGTAAATCTTTAAAGCCTAAAGCCGTCTGTGTGAGGTCATCAGGTTATGATATCTGCCAAGAGCAGGGGCTTAAGCAGTGTCTAGTCTGAGGAGTGATTTTCTGAGTAATTTTTCTCTGAATGATGTAAAAAAAGCCCACTAAAACTTTTTTCTGCTGATAAGCTCTGACAGTATAAAACCTTGAGTCTCTAATTGGGTCTACTCCTGGAATCTATGTTAGGTTTCATCCTGCTTAACAGCCAATGTGCTTCTCAGGGAATTACACCCGGCTCCCTAAACTGACACAATAAAGAGATGGGATAAGTTTTGGGGCTTGGACCTGAGGACTTCAAAGACAGAATGTCTTGCAACTGCTTCCAGATTCACTTCAATCTTTATGCTGGGACCCTGAATCATTCTTTAATTATCTGGCTCAGTATAACCAGCTCTATAGTGTCTTAAAAGAACCACATCTTGGTTGGAAATTCTCTTGATTCATCATTGCCAGTGAAAACCTCATTGTGCTTAGACTGCCCTGATAATTACTTGCTCATTGTTAGGGTAGGGCATAAGGCCTAAAATAAGATCTGTGAGCTCAATAAAGTCACTTGTTTTGACAAAAAGGCATGATTGTTCTTTGGAGATTGATAAATGAGTGCAAACGGCACTTTAGATCTCTGAAGTCAAAACAATACAACCGAAAGTTCAATGGTAATCAAATTCCATTACACTGTATCAACCCAGTGTGAAACTCAAAAACCAAACCAAACAACAACAACAAAAAACCGCAAACCAGAACAGTGTAATAGAAATAGACTCTGGTTCATTAATGAATGTGCCTTAACCCCATGAAGTCTGAACCCTGAGCATCTTCACTTTCCCCTGGACTCTCCAGTGTTACATCTAACAGAACCTCTTCATGGCTGGGATCGGAAGGTGTTTGATACATGTCAGCCTTTAACCCCCCCCTAATTTTTTATTCATTTGAGAGATTCTAGCTGTTTATGACAAGGTGACGTATACTTGAAAGATTTGTTTTCCTCCATGTGTATAAGGGAGTCATCCTGACTGATGTGCCCACAAATAGGACAGGCATCTGCAGTATACTCATCTAAAATTAAGGTAGGTTAATTTTTGATCTATTGCGTTTCAAATTTCAGGCATCGACTGTAGCTGTGCTTGTGACTGTTTAGGAATGTGTCAAACACAGGGATACTGTAAAGTCTTGTTTTCATTGGCAGCTTGATCACTCCGCACTGAGGGCTGCCGTGTGGGTGCAGCATATCCTGCCCTTTCTGGTGTGCGAGTCCTCTGCTGAGTTGTGCATCCCGCCGCAGGGTGCTGCGGTGCTGGGCTTGCCGGGAGCGAGTGCAGGCACCAGCTGTGAACAGCACAGGAGGGAAGGAGCGCTCAGAATCAGAGGGTTATAAAGTTCTTGTGGGGAGTGAACCCACACACCCCAGCGTAGGAGGTGCCCCTGCCTAACCCTACCCCTAGGCTGCAACTAATGTCATGGGACATTAGTAGACCCAGATAATTCTAGTTATCTAGATAATTCCAGTAGCAGCATGGACTTTATTTTTTGCAGCTCGTTCTGAGCCCTGTGTCTATTTTATGTCTCAGCTGTCTCTTTCTCCGAACCATAACCCAAGCGTCTGCTATAATGGTTTTATCTGGTGGGAAGCCCAGCAGGCCAGAGCAGGACCCTTCTGTATGTTTTGGTGTCAGTGTGTGCGTGTTGTACTTGTTCACCCCTATTAACTCTTAGCAGAAAAGGAAAGTAACTCAGAAAGATGTTATCAGGGTGACCCTTGGTGGCCTTGGTGCCTAGCGCCCAAGCTGTCCTACTTGCTCTGCACTGATAGACTTCCAGGCAGAAGAGATCAGCATAGGAAAAGAAGAATCCCTGTCCAGAAAATAGTTGTGATTTTAGCAAGTGAAAAATGTGATGCAAACTACTTTGACAATGACTCGGCAGTCAGACAGGATAATTATGTATCGACAGTTCCTCTGGATGCCTCCCACAGTCTGTTGACACCATCTTCCCATTACGAGGATTGAATTAATGCCAAAATACCAATATCCATCCTTCTGTATCTGCCAGACTTTGGGAGGGGATGTGCACACTGGGTAAGGTGGAAAAAGAAATACACAATTTTATCATCAGGGTCTGAATAATGCTGTGGCACATTCAGACAACTCACAACTGTAACAGTGACCACAACATTTACATTTAAGGAAGGGAAAAAAACAGTAGCTTGGAAAATTTGTCACGCAAGGGTCCGTAATGAGAATAAGCGTTTATGCTATAGTGGTGTTTCAGTATTTTTTGGGCTGCAGACATCAACCGAACTGCCTGACTGACAGTAGGGAAGGTTCTGTTTTTCATTATTGGTTGCATCATTCACCTAAGTCTTAACTACTTAACTGTCCCCCAAGAGTTAGCACTCACAGCATATTAATTTGTAGTAAACCATAAACATAGAGCTGAGTGAAACACAACATGTAACACAGTTGAGGAGTAGGTTTTCTTATTCTCCCAGGTCTTGATGCTATAACATCATTGTGGAGGCGAGCTGCGTCTGATATGTATCTCACTCGTAAGAAAGGGCATAAAGACCCTGACAGCAAAAAATCCCATGAAACTTGCTGAGGCGATCTAGGTTAACTGGGTGGCCTGACCTCTGGATAGAAACTGGCAGATGCTGCGTTACAAAACACAGCATCTTATTTTTTACACATCATGACATTGGGAAGCAGAAAAAATTTTAGGACACTTGGATAGCCTCAAGATCATTATCACTGGAGCTCCAGTTTTTTCACTGAATTGTTGCTCCAAAGGCTTGTGTAATTCATATACGTCATCTTCATTATCTCAAAATATTGTTGCTTAGGCTCAGTTTGGTGTCAGAACCAAGAGTTAAATTCAAAGTGTTAAAGCATTAAGAACTGCTGCTTATGCCGGTTCCTCAGTTGTTTCTTAGCATGTGGTAATTTCAGTGATGAGTCAAATTCAGACGATGGAACGGAGCATTCCTCCTGCCCGATGAGGTCAATGGCTCTGAGCTGCCTGTCAGCTGCATGTGGAGCTGCACAGGCATGAACTGTATCATGCTCAGGGTCAAAGGATCTTTATTTGAAAAGATCAATATATAGAAGAATTTGGATAATAGTCTGTAAAAATGTTACTACCAGCATTAGCTACAATTACACACTGTGCTTTAACATACTACAGAATTACCATTTTCATGCTAGATTAAATGTATTTATACTCATTTAATCTTGGGAGTTTAGAATTTTAGAATGACTAGGTCTTGGAGATTGGCAATCCTGGGCTAAATTTGCACCCACTGAGCAGCTGAGGTCAAATACTTGAAGAATATGAGATTGTAAAAGCAGAAGGAAAGACAAAATTCAAACATACTGATAGAACCAAATGTGAATTAAACACTGATAAAGGAGTAAAACAGCCAGTTGCTGAGGATTCTCAATTTGTTCTGAAATTCTTTTCTTCTAACATTTTTTGAGAACAAAAAACTATATTCCTAGTAATCCCTTTTATCAAAGCTGGAATATAGGATTGTAGCAGGTTGGCTTTAAGCCATTCCTGCCATTTTAGTGCGAGTTTGGGGGTTTGCATCCCAATTTTATCACATTGGATTTTCTCCATTTGCAATTTAATAATTACTGGCAATTGAAACACATCCACAAGCTAACATACCCCAGTGAGCTCAGAAGATTCTGGACTGCTGAGTTAGAAGAATATCAAAATGTCAACATGCTGCAATTACAAGCAGCTGTGATAAGAGTCAGATATAATGACTTCTGCTCACCCTCAAGGTTAAAATTGGCAGGTATATAATTTTGTCTTTAACTCTGGTAAAAGGTGCTTATGAAAGGCTTATTTAGCAGACTACTTTTTTCTAATAAAGTGTGAGATAGCATTCTCTCTTCAAGTGCTCATGTTTTTTCATGTGTAAAAAGCTAGTATTCAAGTATTCACACTGTCCCGGATTAACAGGTATGTCCTATGTAAACCATATATAAAGCTGACAGGTAGGCTATGTTGTGGTTAGTACTTCAGATAATAGCAGGCATTCCAGCAAAAGCAACAGGGATAATCATAGCCTACAGTGTGAGGTGGAAGATGTAAAGAAAAGGCCTTGTTTAGCCTGGCAAAGGAAAAGGGAAGGCATGGCCATATTTTGACAGCTCATACTCCCTAATAGGCATAAAATTCCAACTCTAAGGATGGTCATTGGAGGGGATTGCTTGGGGAGCCTCTGTCTTCAGAAGAGTTTAGAACAGCTCAGGCAATTCTGAAGAATAGGTTAAGTACAGATGTTCTTGTCTTGGGGCTGGGGGACAGACTATATCATCCCTCAGTGTCCCTGCAGACCCTGGTGTCAGTTGCTCCAGTGCAACTGTCCCAGCCTGAATTGCCCTGGCATAACCATAGGCAGATTTTTCTCCATGACACAACTGACACTAGCTAGTTCCAGGTATTTTTCACTCACATTTTCTTGAAATACTTGCTTTTTTTCCATAGCAGTTGATAGCCTCCCCATAACAAAGATTACATCACCTCCTTTACAGTCCAAAATTGATCTAAATATCTGCACAAAACCCAACCTTAGTCCTGTGAACAGGGTAAGTTCTTCAGATACTCACTGGTTTTGTAGTGCCTATATTTGCAGAGCAGTTTAAAAGCTTATTCCTAGAAACACTCATATTCTCTTCCATACTTTTATATTAGTGGTTGGGCAGATGACTATCATTGTAAATGATAGAGCAATGTAATTGTAAGTGCTTTGTCAACGACATCAGAACTAATCCAAACTGAAAGAAAAACCAATAAAATAAAAATAAATTAAAAAATCCAAACCTGAAGTCCCTATTCATGGGTGTAAGCCCCAGTCACGTTGCTCTATAGCTTTACTTAACTGGTTTATCCTGCTTGTTCCTGTCAGGCATAGCCACAGCACTGAATTCTTTGTTCTAGCTTCTTGTCTAGTCCTTTATACATTTTAATGAGCTAGTTTCACATTTAAATACATTAGCTTATCTGAGGCTGCTTCTTATTTTGCATCTCCTCAGAACTATTAAGATCTACTGGCAGACTTACTGTAGGATTCTAAATTTCAAATCTCCAGGATTAGTGTTGGTGTTTTAGCCTTGGAACTTGCTGTCTTCAGAATTCTGTTAGGGATACAAGAATCACATACAGCTTCAAAGCACAATGTGATTCCCTTCTTCTTCTGTAAATTCCTATCTGGTTATCTCTGGCTCCTTTTTAGGGAGAGGTTTGCATTTATTTTTTTTTAATTTGGCTTACTTTTTTCTGTTGAGATACATTGCTGCTGCATTAGTGGCAACATATACTCTTAAAGATAATGTAAGCAGATAAATATAACAACATTTTTGCTGAAAAGCCAAGGTCCCCATAATGCACTATTTATTTACCAAATAATTGTCTTGGTGAGTATCAGAAAGGCTGAAATTACAGTACAAACTAATCCTGCACTTTAGCTGTTGCATACATGAAAGTTTCTATGAAACCTCAAAAAAATTCATCCCAGAAGAATTTTTCTGTATAACGGATAAAGGAATGAAAGAGTGGAGAAGAATAGTCTCTCCTTGAGGATCTTTCTTTGGCGTGACAAAGAGAGGCAGTTTGTGCTGCAATGTTAACAAGAAAGAACAAAACCTGACTATTTCTATGAGGAGACAGCCTGTTTAGACACCTTCTTTTCTCTCAGTACACCAATGCATATTTTATTCACTATATAAAATAAGTCTTCTTCATAGTGCTCATACTGCACAGACTAAAAGTGCTGTTTTTCAGGCTTTTAGGTAGCAACATCGGCCTAAAGAAAATTTGCCACTTCATCCCTATCCTACCTCCAATCCACGCACTAATCTTCAAGTTAAAGTTTAAGCTTGAGCTAGCTTGCCTGGCAGAAATAGGTTGTTTGACACTAAAGCTACAAACACTGTAGAGATGAGTTATCTACCAATTACAACAGCTTATCAACTGCTAATCCAATTAGTCTGCATGGATTCACTGTTGCGTGGCTCTCTCCATCCTCTCAGGCTCAAGGTAGGTAGTAATTCACACGCACTGATATAGCTAACAGTTGCAGGAAAGACAAGCTTTAAAAATTCTCCTGGAGGAGGATGAGTAAATTACTAAATATCCCAAGAGTAATTTAGATGCTATGATCACTGGTGCAGGCAGTAAGTAATCACATTTTATTGACAACTCCTGAAGATCAGTCTTCCTTTGAAGCTGCCTAAAGTGAAACTGAGTAGAGTGTAGCTGGTGGGCCCAATGCAACGTACAGCGAGGAGACCTCGTCGGGCACCAAACGAGCTGCTTTGGGTAAGGGAAGCACCTGAAGCCTTTTAGCGCAGCGCTGCGCATTGGCCCGTGTTCACTGCTGTGAATTTACACTGTATCCTTAGAGATAATCCTTTGTGGAGAGTGGGGCAGTTTGCTTACATAGAGACATGACTCTTAGCGCATCTAAGAATTTCAGATAGCATGTTTTTTGGAGGAGAAAGGCAAAGGCTGTGTAAGTGATCTTGTAATAGAAAACTTGAAAATACAGTTTCTGTATAAATAAACATTGGACCTTAAACATTTTTTGAATTTCATGTTTGATCACTCCAATAATTTAATCAATTCAATTTTGCAAATGCCGTGCTTCCTTGGACAGGGATTTGGGAATCCATGTTTCATCTCAGAGGGTGTTATCACAGCTTTATAAACACCTGCATACAGTACTGCAAAAACACTGACAGGAATGCTAAAGACAGGGTGCTACTAGGTACCACCCAACAACACACAAAGCAATTCTACTTATCGCAGTAAATGTCATCTCAAATATAGTTGGCTACGATGGATATAAATTCTTTAAATGTGTTAAAACATAAAGTGAATTAATAGATGTGTGGTTTGTGTATTGGTATCAATAATCATTTTTTATTCTCTTTCTTGCAGGAGGAGAAGTCACCAAGCCCAGATTCGCTCAGTATTTCCATGGCAGCTTGGCCAGTCTTACCATCCGGCCAGGCAAAATTGAGAGTCAGAAAGTGATTTCCTGTTTGCAGGCCTGCAAGGAAGGGCTGGATATTAATTCCCTCGAGAGTCTTGGACAAGGAATAAAGGTGAGGGATGAACTGACATAATCTTTGATAAAAATTTAGAGCTGATTTATGAAGTGGAGAGCCCAAAGTAGAGTACAAACAGTACAAATGTACTCCCAGAAGCAATGTAATTTCCCATAAAGTCATGCAAAGAAAAAGTGGAACAGTAGAAGAGCTGTGACACTGCAAAGAAAAATGTTTCCATTATTGCAAAGCTAGATGTTCAGAAAGTAAGGCACTGCTGGTATTTCAGAATCCATAACAATTACCAGGTCATGTTCTCATGATTATTTTGGTAGTTTTACAGAAATAGACATGATTCCAAAGAATTACTGAATTTTGATCTGAAGTAGTTTTAAAGCAGTGGAGAACATAAGCGAAATACCTTTCATCTAGAGGCAACTCCGAAAGAAGTCCCAATCCAATAGTATTGAAAATTCAAAGTGTGTTCCAAGAGGAAAATGGTGTGGGACTTGAAAACTGGACAATTTAAAAGCTTACAGTCAAGAAATTAAAATTTTACATATGCATATAAATCATTATTCATCTTCACTATGTATATGACTATCTTTACTGATATTGTAACACTTTTTCTAACATTAGAGAACAACAGATAGAGGGAAATCCAGTTTCTATTGACATTCAATTGACATCCGGTTGTCAGATTGCTTTGCACTTGTTAAGGCAAATTCTGTTCTTTTAGATACATATGTAGGATTGTGACTATAACTTCTATAATACTTATATGAGCTGCATTGTCAGTTTCCCTTTGCTGATGCCATTATTAGATGACAGGCCTAATGTGTGAAGACACACTTAAGCTATTTCCTAGCGCACAAATCACAATGCCATCTTCCAAAGGAGCTGAGCTTCAAATTCAAACTGTGAATGCACTTTGGCTGCAGACTATGCATCCCCTGGAACCACACAGGTGTTTTTTCAGTGGGGAGGAGGAAGGTGCTCTCAGACTTGATCTGGAGTATGCAGTGGAAGTGCCACGACTACATTTTATTAGCTAAAACTTTTCCTTGCATAAGATAGGAGACTGAGCTACACTCCAATGTTTGTCTAGGTGATAAGTTACAATGGTGTGGTGTAACCAATATGTTTCTGAAAACAATGGTAAAAATGAAATTGAAAGTGCAGACTTAAGGAGGAATTTTGATAGCTCTAGCATTTACATATGAGCAAAACACCCCAAAGATATTTTTTTTCTTCATCATAACGAGGACATCCTTAAGAATTTCACATTGTTGCCTCTCCCAGCAAAATGAAACACTTGCGTGTAAAAGCTATTCTTAAGGCAACGCATACAAATAGCAGGTAGGGGTTTTTGGAACACAAGTGTATATGCCTACCAGTAAGTTCTTTGCTGGGATTTTACATGAATTAAAGCAATGTACACTTGGTTTATGGTGCTTAAAAGCATAGTAAGTCCTGCCCTATTGTCACATCCTGAAATTTGACAATATTTGAATGCTCTGTTGTTTTATGGGCTTTATATATCCCTGTTATATTGCCCGCTGCTGCTCCGGCATGACTTTCCTACTGTACTAGCAGCGCAGTGGGGAAAATGAAGATGAGGGATTGTTTTCCTCCCTTCCTTTCTTTCACTAAACTTCAAAACATTTTCATTTCCCAAAATGCAGATGAGATATAGTGAGGTTTTTTAAGTTAAAGCTTTCGTTTTTACTTCTTCAGCCAGCTCAACAGTCAGCACAACAGCAGGAGGCAAAAATGAAAAGAGCAGTGAGAGAGAGAGTATGGTTGGGTTTCTTATTGGGGCCGACAGAAAGCAGCTCGGATGAAAGCAGAACAGTTGGCACCTGACCTTGAACAGAAAATTAATAAAGAGAAAGGGGTTCCAGGGTCAGTAATAAACATACCTGATCTCAGACAAGCTTGTGTGACAGTTGCATAGATGATAGGTTCTGTTTGGCCATTTATGTGGTGCTTAGCAGATTCAGTGTGGGCAAACTGATGTCGGAAGGTGTTTCTGCTGGGCTCTTTGGACTCATGAAGCTTCGCTCCTTAGCCACCTAAGAAAGAGCAATGCAGTTGTAATACAGTTTCTGACACAGTAGTGTTGGACTCTTTATGTCTGCAGGCGAATTTTCAGGTATCTGTGACAGCTCTCAGAAACACTGTCTAAACTGTCGCTATTTTTAGCCTTTTTTAATGAGAAAGACAAAAATGGCTCAGACTAGGGCTTTCTCCAGTCCCTTTGGCAGCATTCCAGCTGTTCTGGCAGCTGAGCTATTAACTAGCTAGCTAGAGTCTTCTTTTGCTAATTTTATTCTCTACTACTGCTAGCTTACTGAAAAGAGAAAGAAGCATATGTAGGCTGTGACTCATGTTAGTCCTCCTCTTTGTTAAAAAAAATACTTTTCAGTGTGTTATGACCTTCCTGCATAAGCTTTAAACTCTGTGTTTCGTTCGACAGAAAACCTGGTGCTTCAGTCTGTTCTTCACAGTCTATTTGCTCTTTTGCTTTTTAACCTTTCTGATTGCAAGGAAGTGTAGACAACCATTGTATACAATAGAACATGTTCATATAATCAATATCCAGCTTTGGGGACTGCATGTGACAGAAGGGTGCATTTCTTAATGGTCTGTGCTGACAACAGTAGGGTACAAAATCAAGGGGCTTAATCTGGTTTTGTTTGCAATGCAGATGGTTTACTGAACCTATTAATAGATCCAAAAAAATGGAATCAGGATGAATTATGGACTCGAGAAAGATCAGGGCTACACGAATAGCCGTTGACTTTGCAACGTTTGTTGACTCAAAGTGGCTTAGTGCAAGTAGCAGCTCCATCTTAAATGAAGACACCCTTATTGATCATGAGACAGAGAGAGGAGAATACCCTTTATTATGTCTGACATTAACAAAGATGTAGGAGAGAAATGTTGTAATTGTTTTTTTCTTTCATGTTGAAATATATCTCAGAAAGATAGCCCAGAGTAAAGCCAAACAGAAAGCAGGAAAAAGTACGCTTCTGTATGTTACTCCGGTTTAAGCTAATTATTTTTATATGGGGATGTGTTTAACAAAAAAAAAATTACATAGTAATAATAATGGTGACAGTAAGTTAAGGTTTTGAATATTACAGCTGCAGAAATAGTACCAGCAAAGTTGATTGGGCTGGGCAAAGTACAGCAAATCAGGATCAGTTCTAACAATAGTTATTCACATATGAAAGAGACAAGAGGTACAAGCACATGTTTTAGGGAACAACATGTGGATTCAGCCAACAACAGCTACCAATTTTTTTTCCTAGATCATTAGATTTTAAAATTATGGTTGTGCAACATTCTTTTAAAATGTCTTATTTTTTACTCTCTACCTGGTACCTTAAATACTAATTATATGCATTTCCTCTAGTATCACTTCAACCCTTCCCAGTCAGTCCTTGTCATGGAAGGAGATGACATTGAGAATATAAATCAAGCTCTCCGAAAGGTCTCATACATCAACTCTAGACAGTTTCCTACTGCAGGCGTGCGACGTCTCAAAGTCTCATCTAAAGTCCAGTAAGTTATACTTCAACTGAACTGATTAGATTAGGAATATTTTTAATGAATTGCTTTCTTCTTAGGACATGTAAAAAGAAGAATTTTTAGCTAAATTACACCGCTAAATCATACTTGTATGTTATTAAGCATAAAGGATGAATTTCATTTACTTTTATGCCGATTTATGTTGTGGTTTTCTTTTGATATTGTCCTTTTAAGAAACTTTTCTTGTTAATATAATTTACTTGCATTATTTTTATAGTTTGGAGCATACAATCTGGACTGAACAGTACTTGCATTTACTTGCATTCTTATTTTACTGTTCATTTTAAGAAGTTACAGTTTCTTCTGAGACAGCTAGAGCCATGACTTTTTAAAGCAGGCCTATTACATCTAACAGATGACACATCTGCAAGAGCAGTGTTTGTAGCTATGCTTGAAATAGTCTTTATCTGTCTGTATCCTTATAAGACCATCATGACTGAAGTCCCGGTGTTGGGTGTTAAACAGAAATTCCTGTCCTTCCATTTTCATGCAACAACAGTGACAGAACCTGCACAATAAGGTTTACAGTTGTACGTATCCAAGAGTCTTCTGCTGTTGCTGAGCTCCCCTGGGGTATTTCTCTGTTACAGCAAGTTGTGCAGTGCAGTGAAAGCAGATCTTTAGAGTGAAAATAAACATCAACGCTACGAACTCTCATCTACTTTATGTACAGTTCTTACTAAGTACTAGGTTTAGTCTAGTGCTGTTGGCTGACCACCCTAAGTGTTTGGAGAGCATCTGCTGATGTAGTGTCACTGGAAGCAGTCTGGTTTGCACGCTCCAAGGCTAGCCCAAGCCTTGTGCCAAGATGCAGAAAGGTAGAGTTTGTCAGGACTAAAGCACAGTGCTGATTCAGATGCAAATGCTAATATAGGCCCCTTTTCCCCCCATTAAATACTGGGGGTGCCAGAATGAGTTCATCATGGGTCCAATTTAAATGGATAATATGGCCCTTTTATTTGCACATGACAAGTTAACTATATTATGTTCTTAAATCCTCACTTTGAGAATTTAATGGTAGGTTTACTATAATTAGTTGTTATCATCTAAATAATTTTTTCAACTATTCACTACTTTGTAAAATATCAGTTAAACATCAAAATATTATTCTCATAGTCACCTTTCTAAAGACCGAGCTTGTCATGAGTCTGTTTGCTAAGCTGTCCCTATGCAATTTCAGTAGCTGCAAATGCGGGAGGGGATGAGAGGACCAGAGCTGTTACTGTCACTGCTGGCCTGGGTACATGGTAGGACGGATTCGTGTCCTTACATGTGGCAGTGTCAAAGTTTGGAACAGACTGATCTGAGTCCATACAAAAGGATGAGAGTCATCAGATGGGTTTTGGGCAGTGCAGGTGCCGCACACCTCTCATGTGCAATGTGTTACATGCAGTTAATGAATAATATATTTTTCAGATGTTTTGGTGAAGATGTCTGCATTAGTATCCCAGATATAGATGCGTATGTAATGGTGTTTCAGGCCAATGAGCCCAAGATTACAATAAGTGGGATGGACCATTTTGCTAGACCAGCTGAACAATTTGAAAGAGGTGTTATTTTGTTACCTGACATCAGGATTGTCAGCACAGTAACCAAAGTGGAGCATCCAGTGGACTCAAAAGAACATGACAGAGGTTTGTGTATTTCTTTCAAATATTATTCTTTACTCTGTAACATGACCTCTCATATTTTTTTTAAGGATCGTGCAAACAAGTTACACAAAGCGAGTCACTTCGTCTAGATTAATTTAGGCAATGTTAGGCAGCAATAATGCTGTACTGAGAGCACTCATTTAAACACATTGAAAAAGGCATTAAATTGTGATAGACCAGTATGTGCTTCAAAAAAAGCAGATTTTCTACTTAGTGTCTTGCCTACTTCAGAATAATTCCTTTCCACTCTTTTTTATATATTCTGTTGAATAACATATTTTCATTGCAATCTCTTTATTTGTAACAAAATTTTATCAATTATACGGGTAAAGTGGAAAGCAGTAATTAACTAATGGAGTTTTAGTCTCTTTTGTTGTTTCCAGCTGTGCTACTGACTTGTGAGTGATACTTGACAAAGTCATCTTGTGCTTCAGTTTCCTAGCTATACAATGTAAATATAATAATTTTCAAAGATTTTTTTTCAATAATGATAGTTTATTCTAATGCTGAGCAAAGTGTATATTATTCAACATTAGGTGAATGTTCAGAACTATAAATAAGGTTAAAAATAATTGTCTTTATAGAAATCTTGCTTTTGGATATTTGTGTGCAAAGTAAATGAAAAGCCTAGTAAGCTGAGGAATCATTCTAAACAATATTTGTTGGACTAGAATAAGCAGCAGCTAGATGTGCATCTCTTGAAAAGATAAAATCACTAATGATGTGGAAGTGTAGGGGCATGGATTCCCTGAAGCCATGCTCTGTAATAACGCTGCTTATCACTTGCCTGAAACTGCATCTGTCCTCTGAAGGCTGGAAAGTGTTTTATATCATAATACCAATGGCACACAATTACAGTATGAAACTGTTGTAGCACCTTGTAACCTAAAAAGCCTGAGTCTCACCTTGAAAAGGAACATAGCAGCATTTCTTAAAGTACTGTTTAATTCCTTGAAAGTCATGCACCTCCGAATGTGCCAATCTTGTTTATTTCCACTAAGAGTGTGGTTAAAATGGATAGATAATAATTGGCTTTGGGACTGTGTTTTGCAAAATATTATTGAATTCTAAGTCTGAATTCCCGCATTATAAGCTTGAACCATTATTTCTCTCAGCCCAGATATTAGCTGAGAAAGGCAAAGACAGTCATAAATCTTGACCTGTATCTATCTGCCTATAGGAGAGATGCACGTGGCGAGGCTGAGGAGCCTGATTTAGTCACCCTGGATTCCCCAGTCACAGGACCAGTTAGGTCTGTCCCTCATCAAAAGCAGATCAGGCAGTGGCCACGGGCAGCAGCCTACGGCTCTAAGACCTTATTTACCTGCAGAGGGCCCCCAAATGACAGTGTGGTGCTGCTTGTGCTACAGTAGAGAAATCAGTGGCACCCCACCAATAGCTAAAATTGCTGCCCCTACCTCTCCTGTTTGCCTGCTCACAGCCAGTGCAGCGAAGCTCTTTCCCTCGCTCTGCAGCCCAGCTCTTGGCTGTCTCATAGCGTAGTCCAGCTCATCAGCCTTAGCAAAGTCAGATTTGCCTATCCTGCAAATTTGAGTTGGCGGCTGCATTTTTGGATAAGTTAGAGCTGTACTTAGAGTTCAGATACCCACATTCACTGTACCAGGAGTTGGGAATCTAGGGCATAAGATTCTTCTGTCTGCGACTGCCTTCCCCATACACCCTTAAAAATGAAATTCACACTAAGTTCCAAGATTGCAGTCTGTGTGTCTACAGTACCCTCAGGGAGCTGGTTAAGCAGTCTTGCCAGACACTGTGCTAAGTTGACGAGAGAATTAAAATATTAAATCAATATGCTACTCTTCCTCCAGCAATAGAATTTTTATTTTTAACTGTGCATACTGAAGGGCAGTCAGTTTACAACTCAATTTCTCCAAGTCGCACAACACGGGGTTCTTGTCATTTATGATAATACCGTGTTCTTGGATAGATGGCCATGTTCATTGTAATGCAAATTCTTTATGGGCCATAGAGTGACTGAGAGAATCATCCAAGCATAGATGTATTTGACACGTATTTTTCCAGTTCAGTTTTCCTTGAGAAAAGAATGAATCTGTGATATGAACCTAGTGTCAATATAGTATTGAAAAACAATTGTTTACAAGAATTTTTTTCCAGGATCAAATTTCATTTTTCTACTTCCAGTACTGTTCTTGAATGCCTTTTATTACAGAGCAACATATTTTTCTATCTCACTAGGTATTTGTAGGCCTTCCTCATCATAGCACCCGAACAGGCAAGACAATTCTCTTTTGATTTGCTTCACATATGCTGTATTTAATATTTGCAAAAAACAATTCACCCATCATTGCACGAATTGAAAGCCCTGATGCAAAGCACATAAAATGACTGAGCTGTTCTGTGACCATTCATCTTGGTTTCTTTCTTCTTTTTTTCATGGTATACGCCATGTCCTCACAGCCAATAAGCCAGTGGTATTAGAGGAAATGCTCCACAACTTGGATTTCTGTGATATTTTGGTCATTGGCGCAGAACTAGATCCTGAACAAGAGTGTCTAGAACTAGACCATATGGAGCTTCAAGGAAAACATCTAGATGCCACAAATTCCACAGCAGGATATTCAATTTATGGTATGTTCATGGACTTTGCTTTCCCTTATTTCTTCCCACCAACAATTATATTATTGGAATGAAAGGACTAATTTGAAAGAAATTAGACAGAAGTCTCTGGTGTACTACCTGTAAAATATTCCAGGAGAGACTGTGTCTCAAAAAGCATAGTCACTTCTTGATCTCTGGGTGGGCAGCGTTTAGCCTTTGGAACACAGCACCTCTTTGTCTTGATCTCAGCATCCCTCCTGCTACTGCCCAAATAAAGAAAATAGCAACACTGCTTTCTTTAAATGTGGAGGTTCTTGTGGACCATCACAGTGGAATAAGGGAATGAGGGGATTCCTCAGTGCTCCTGCAGTGTTGATAACTCATTGACCATTTTTTTCGATTACTAAGCAATTTATTCTACATCTTTGCTGTTGTATTTGTTCCCCTCCATTATGGACCTACATTCCTTTCCAAAAACTATTCTCACATAATTTAACATCAGCCAGAGGCTTTATCAGGGAATGTTTGAAGCACTGCCATTTTCAGATCATTCTGCCAAATTTTGTATTTTCTGTCAACATTTGATTTCTCTGTACTGCACAGAGCATTTATTACATAGCATCTCCTTGAGACTATTAGTGCTCTACTACCATTTCAGGTGTGGACAGCATGCACAACTATGAACAGGTTCTTCGGCAGATTCGGTATCGGAACTGGTACGCTTCTGCCACCTTTGACAGAAAGTTCAGAGTCAAGTGCTCAGAGCTGAACGGACGCTACACCAGCAACCAATTTGACTTGGAGGTAAGTGATCATTAAGTCAAGTTTTCTTTTCCAGCACTGAGGCTGAGCACTAGCCTATCTTCAGCGACAGTGAGTTTTCTTTAAAATATGTAAAATGATTGATAGGTTGTGGTAACTATAACCAAATAGAGGAAAAATTCTAAGTTCCATAAAAATAGGGAGTTGACTTCTGTGAGCATTCCTCAATGTGGGACTGCCTATTCTGCTGCATACGTAAAGAGATGACCCTTCTCTTGAACTCCAATAACACAGGGAATTACTCCTGTGCAAACAGAATGGACGCTAACATGATCATCATTGTTTTTCCTACAGGTCTTTTTGAAGATTTATACACCTGCTTGAAAGTAAATCATTACAGCCTCATTATTTTCCTTAGATTAGTTATTTTTTAGCTTAACCTGACATACTTTTTATTCCTGCAGCATTCCCCTTTTCATTTTTTCCAAGCACTACCACCTTACAATAAGTTTTATAATTTGTTCTTCATCAGATGGAGATCATTCATGGTAATTTACATGATTTCGCATTTCTTTGAGGGGGAGAGCCAGTATACAGGTAATGAATGCATCGGATGGACTTCATCTGTCATGTTCTCTTGGACCCGCTGCCCAGGCATGGTCAGTCACCACAGGAATACTTATATAGCTCTCTTGAGCTTATGTGTGCCGTTACTAAGTGCAGTGCAGCACAATGGCTTGGGGACTGAAAATTACTACTGATGCATCTCAGCAGGAATCGTTCACCTATTCTGAAGAATCAACTTATCCAGCCTAGAACCGAGGAGCCAAGTAACCACAGGAAAGGGGCAAGACCTTCTAAGCAACAGGCTCAAAACTTAACAATTGGTTCTGAAAGTTTTTACATGTTTATGCTGCATTGAAAATTCTTTTCACCTCAGCATTCCTCAGCAGTGACAATGACTTCAGGGTTTTTGCTGATGACATAACTATCAGTAGGACAGAGAACAGATCATATCTTCAAAGAAATTCATTCTGAAAGTAGAGACACAGGAAAAACTGAAACCTCTTTTAATTTTCTCTTACTGTTTTGGATTTAATCTCAACGAGTTTAATACATTCTCTGTCAATATTCAGAGTGACAAATCTCTCACTAACTGTCAGGGAACACCTAAAAGCTGATTAGTACAGACTTACCTATCCAGATAGGTAAGTAAGTCAAAGAAATCCTTTTCTGTGCCACTCCACAGTCTACAGCTAGAAATGTCAGAATGCATTTTTAATGTTAGAAATCAGAAATATATTAACCTGTGTATTTTTCACTAGGCTAAAAAAAAGTGAATTTGGCCTTTAAGATCTGTATGATAATTTTCCTATCTGTTGATGAACTTCATAGTTCAGTGTAACGTATGGAGTCAGCAGGCTTGGAATATAGGGCACTTCTTTTTAGTATCCGGTCTCTTCTTTTTTCTCTTGTGCCAGGTTAATATTCTGCACAGCTCCAACTCCAACTTCATGGACCATGTAAATCATATGATAGTAGAACCGCAATTTCTCCAATCTGTCCACCACCCAGAGGAAAGCAGAAGTGCTGTTCACAACTCAGGTATGTGATAACTTTACAGAGACTGCTCATAGTGATGCTGGTATGTTAGTATTTTCCCTTGTGATTCAGCTTCATCAACAAATAAAGCCCTGAAGTCCATAGTTAAACCTCACACAGATCATTGCACAGATATGAAAGAAGGTAACACTGAATTATCTTCTTTCCGGTGAGGTACTTTGTAATTAAAAACTGGTATCCTGTTTTAAAGTCCTCATTAAAGGTTATGTACTCTGACCCACGTATTTAAAAAATGTCTCGTTTCAAGTATTGAATAGTATGAAGAATAATATTTATGCTCATATTGTCTTTGTACATCTGTATTTCTGTGGCATATTAATTTCTGCCCACTCCTTTCTAAGCAAGAGATGGTTATATCATTTTTTTAAATGTATAATTGCTGTAGTGCTTCTGTTAGCTGCTATCCAGGCCTCAGTCTGGAGCTCTGGAGAGAAGACAGGTCCACACAGCCATGTGCAGGGGAAATTAGTATACATTAAATACAGAATTTAAATTGAATATTTGGACTATATGAGTTAAAATCTGAATCCAAGTCTGAAGCCTTTTCAATCAAGTTGTTAAACCCAGGACAAAGATACCTGTTTAAATGCTAGATTCTGAAATCCTTTCAGCTGAATGACACATGTAAAGAAGTAAAGCTGATGTAAAGTGTAGGTAGTTATAAGTAGTTATATCCAGTTATGCTTAGAAAATTACTGTATTTTTCTGTACACTTATACAGACATTTTACTAAAATTAAATCGAATTTTTACAAAATTAAATATAGTAAAATAGTTCTTTCTTCCTACTTTAATATTGTTCTGAGAGTTCCATTCTTACAGCCAGGGCAAGGTGATAAAATGGGGTACAGAACTACTATAGCTTCTGGAACTGCAGTACCCAGGTAGCAAAGCTACATAGAAAGTGGCAGCACTTCTCCACTAACCTAATTGTGGGACTGATAAGAGAGTTCAGAGAGATTTCTTCCTGTGACTAGGTAGAGACAGAGCCTTCTCAGAGTGCAACAGAACAGTGAGGAAAAATGTCTTAAATCCTCAAGAGTCTCCCAGAAAGGCTGTAACACAGGCAAATAGAGTAGCAATGTGCTGTTTTATTTCTTGGAGACTGAGATTTAAATCACAGTACGAGTGTTTGAAACCTTTGAAAATATAAGCTTTGAGATACACTTTTTCTCCCGAGTGAGGTTAATGCCTTAGCTGTAATCAGAAAAAGAAAGACAACATGCGGGTAAGATAACTGAACCTTATTGCAAAAACATTTGTTCTGAAACTAATCGTTTCTGCACTGATTGACTACTTGTCTTCTGGAATAAAGTGACTTAAAGAACAAATGGTAGGCATACTCACTTTTTAGTTATGATCTATAATGCTCATTATAAGGTATCTGTAAATGCCGTTCGTGTACGCCCTGCCTTAGTAGGTGGGCGCTTGTCAACACTCCGCGGTCCCAGGCAGACAGTGTATGGCCGTGCTGATTCTCAATCCAAAGGCAGAGAAACTGAGGGGGAAAAAACAGACAATGTATTTAGTGTTTTGTCAGCAATTTGTTCAACAAATATAAACCCATTCCCTTTTCCACTTTTTGTTCCAGTTGTTCCAAGTGTGGCTACTATTGTTATCGTAATCTGTGTGAGCATACTCATTTTCATCATAACCTTGGGGGTCTATCGAATTCGGACAGCTCATCAGCGCAGCTCTGGAGACAACGAAGGAAGTAAAGAAAATGAAATGGATTGGGATGATTCTGCTCTGACTATTACCGTCAACCCCATGGAGGTACGTAACTGAGGCACAGCATTATATCACGATACTGCCAGGAGTTACTCTCTGGCCTGGTAGCTTACTCAGCAGGGACTTTTGAGCCTTTCAGAGTACACTTATTTAGGCTTGGCAGAACAGTTGTCTCAATTTTCAGCTCCCCACCCAATGATAATATGTAATTGAGCACTTAATATTTGTTGTCATATACAATTACTAAGTAGGATGGTGAAGACTACTTGGGTACAACATCACCATCCATATTTGCTCCTTGGGTACCCAAGATGATCTAGTTGCTTTGTTTTTAACTTTTTAACGTATGCACTAATACATTAAAAGGAGGGGAACTGATCACCAGTTTAAAGAAACTGACAATGAAGGGTTAAATTTTGGCAGCTTGACTAACAGATATTGCTTATTGACATTCCATTCTTGTTACACTAGTTTTTGAGTATTTTCTACTGAATTGTATCATATTTGATGCCCGAGAGTCACATAATGATGGAAAGCAGATTTTCCCAGCACGTTAGCATTTCTGAATGTGGAATAAATGCTCACATTCTCACCGCCACTGGCTAGGCAAGAAGGCACTTTTCTTCTACTGTCTCTCTTTCATTTCTTTAAATGCCCTGTAGAAATATGAAAAGCCTCACCAGACAGAAGAGGAGAGTGAGGAAGAAGACATAGAAGATGAAGATGAAGACACAACCAGTGCTGAATCAGATGAAAGTGAAGAGGAGGAGGAAGAGGAGGAAGAGGAAGTGATTGTCCAAAAGAGAGACAAACAGAATGTCACCAGGCAAGAGCAGTTGGAGTGGGATGATTCAACTCTCCCGTACTAACAGCCCTTCAGCCACATTGCTGTTTTGTAACAACCAATACAATGCTTTTTCAGAGTCTATGAATTCATTGACAGGATTTGAACTTCTGCTTGCCTATAGCTGTTTTGCCTAAAATGACCTTGTTGTACGAATTGATAATGATAGAACTGACCCTTTTCTTACAAAGCCCGGAGAAGACATGGTACAAACATACTGGCATCACCAGTGATAAAGTAATGTAGAACTTGATCTGTTAGCAAGCATAGTTCTCAATTTCCTGTTCCTCTACCGCAGATAGGTGACAAAAGTCCTGTCACTCAATCCATAGAGGGTTTTTGCCTTTGCTATTTTTTTCATACAGGAGAGATTTCAGCTTGTTATGAAGAATTACTTGTGTGGGTCTAAATAACAGTTGCCATTTGACTTCACACTCTTATAGGTGTAAAATATAATCCATCTTCAAATTGGGGCAGTTTTAGTGCTACAGGTGACAGAGACTGAATTCCATTTGTTGTCTTGTCCTGCCTTCTTGGATGTTAACTGTCTTCTACAAGGAATATCTAGGACTTGGCACGGGATGCATGTGTGCCTGTGTAGAAGTGGACAGTGTATTTTTCAGGCATGCTGTCAGAACCCTTGGGATTTTATCCAACCCACCCGTAGAAACTTAAGAGAGTTTTAAAAAAAAAAAAAAAAACAGCAACAATAAGGGGCTGCTGCAGATTACAAAAAAAACCAAAAATCATTCTGTGTCCACAGACTGAGTAATAGGATCTTATGCAAACTGTAAATTCTAATGGGATTGATTTACTGAAAACCTGTAGAGCTTCCCATTAGTTATGGATTGAGCAATTTGCAGCAAATCGATGTTTTAAACTGTCTGTCTTGTAAAATCATTACCTTACTGCAGTACCTTACTGAAGTAGTGGAAAATAAGTGACTCCATTATTCCATAGCTATGTATGGTTGGGATTTAAACAATGATTTTACATAAGGAAAATGTCCTCTTTTGCTTTAGTGAAAGCCAGCTGGAATTCCTGTCTGACTGTATTCTATAAAACATTATGCCCTATTTCTTCTGTACCCTTCCCAACCTATGAGTGGCACAAGAGAAAATGGCAACATACAGAACTGTCAACTCTCTTTTGTGCTTATAATTCTCTCTTATTTCTTCTTCCTGAAGCCATTAATGTTGAGGAAAGGTTTTATAAAGTAGAACAAGAACAAATAAAACTTACCTGGAACCAAAAGAAGTGAAAACAAAAACAAAACTCTTAGAGGCTGAGAGAGTATTTTAGTTTGTTATGGTAACACAGCATATTTTTCTTAAACACTGTTTAAAAAGAAAAAAAAAAAAGCAAAGCTACATACAATGTGTTGATAAGTCTGTGTGGTGTGGGTTTTTTTGTCCCCTTTCCTCAATTACCTTTGCATCTCCAAATGCTCTGCATACCAAATGATACAGCACTTGCTAGGACTTGCTAGGATAACTGCTCTAATGCATAAGAAACCAAAATGGCATGGAAGTGAATGCTGCCTAGTGGCTTGTCTGTTTTTTTTCCTAAGTACTTCCTTTTCTTTACAATTTCATCATTGACTTTAGCTTTTGTGATTTGCTGTTTAAAATTAGCTGCTTCCTCTTCTCCTCTCTCCCAGAAAAACAAGCAGTCTTCCTGAGCACCCATGAATGTTAGTTGATATTGCAAAGAGTAACTTCAGCGATCTGGAGATTATCCACCTCCCTCAACACTAAATTATTAGCAGCTCCTGAACGTCTTGGAATATAGAGAATATATTGTGGTTTGGGGAGTTTCTTTTAATTCCAGTTTCTGCAACAGATAGTTGCGGGGAAAGATTGACAGCGTCTAGATCTTGTCTTTTAATATCTAGAAAATAAATGAAAAAAACTCTAAATTCTTTTTAAAATTAGAAATCTTCATGCTCTTCTTTGTTGTGCCAACGATCATGTTGGCATATGATTGTTAAGACTGGCACTAAAAAAGTTTTCTTATGTGAGCAGTTGTGTTTTATTTCTCTTTTGGTCTCTCACATGTATTAAACATACAAGAATATTTGCAGAATCAAGCCCACATAAATGCAATTTAGCTGCAAGAATAAAGATTGTAAAATTGCCCCAAAAAATTCTGTTCAATAAAAAATTAGTTTTAAAATTTCTGAATATCTTCAACAGAAATTTTGTTAGATCATTTCCAAGAATCCTACTATCCTAAATAATAGTGTTATTTTTTGTTAGTGACATGAAGCAGGCTCTTCATGATGATTGTTATCAGCACATATCAGCAAAGCTTTCTGCTCAGAAAAAAAAATAGATTTAAAATTAAAAGTAGACATTTAAAAGTCAATTTAAGATTTAAGACTGGACTTAAATTATTTTTAAAGTTTTTTGTTATTGCTGATTATTATTATTTCTGTTATTATAGCAAACATTAGGGCAACTTGAAAACAGCAATTCACAACCTTATTGACAGCCTTTAATTCTTTTATACGCTCATGTTTTCATCAGTGTGTTTCTCCATCTAATAGATTTTTATCTTATCTTTTTGTTACTGGAAGCAAATCTTTTCAGGTTGTACTGGTACACTACACAAGAATCAAACGAAGTATTTTCTCTACTGTAAATAAACCTACATTTTTAAACCTAAGCAAAGTAATACAGGCATGTGTGTTATCACTAAAATTTGGTTTGCAACAAGATATTCAGCAAACTAAAATGTATCACTGTACTTATTTTAGATTACTCATTGGAGTGTGTTATGCAGCATTTTTCATTCAAATAAACAGAAAAATCCTCTTCACAAAATGTTAGTGAGAATGAGATACGTCACAAAAAAACCCCTTGGAATTAGAATATTCATGTAGAAGTTGACAGCAATCGTTTCGTGAGCAAAAGCCTACTAGTAGAATAACATAGAAATATCACTTTTTTTTGACATAATGTTAACAGTATTTCTTCCCCTCCATTAATTATTTTTTGATGTAAATTACGTGCTTAAAACCAAACCAGAACATATAGACATACGTATGCAAAGGTGGCTTTTTCTGACAAGGTAGCCGTAATACATGACATCAGGAGTCTGTCTAAAATGACATCACATCAATGAATGTCAGTCTTTAAATTTTTTTGAAGTCTAATCTAAGGCTGGGAAAGCTGCAAGACCTACAAATGCAAGTTCAAGATGGTGATACACTGTGTTATCTGCATTAATATAACTTAGTTGCTTTTTGTGGTCAATCCCTTAGATTTCTTTTTCACGTCTAACCCCTCTACAGGTATTTTATCTTTGCAAGAAAACATTAAAATATTTACTGCATTGGCTGATACCAGTTCAAATTAGAAATAGACATGTAGAGTTCATGACATCTTTAATACTAATTAAAATAAAACGCTGTTATTTGCTCATTCAAACATGCAATAGTATCCTGCAATGCTGGCTCTACTGCTCTAGAACTGGTGTTGATCTCCCTGGTTGAGGGCTAATGGGAAGGTGCAGTTTATCTCCCTTTCTGGGGTGTTGCGGTGCTGGGCTTGCTGAGAGCACATGCAGTGTTCTTACTTCATTCAGGAGAAAAGTAAGACTCAGAAAAGGTTACAGGGTTATAAAGTTCCTCTGGTGGGAAGGAAATCCATTGTCTCCATTGCAGGAGCTCTCCTTGCCTGACCCTAAACTGAAAATAACACCATGGGACATTAGTAGCCCCAGGTTAAGGACTGATCAGAGGGTACTTCAGTAGCAGCCCTTACCATAGTTTGGCAACCCCTTTTGAGCCCTGCACCTAATTTGTGTCTCAGCTGTCTCCTTCTCTGACCTGTAACCTGAGAGGCAGCTCTAATACTCTTACCTGGTGGGGATCCCAGGAGGCTGGGACATGACACTTCCTCTTCTGGAAGTTTTGGTGTCAGCACACGCACCACTCATCTCCACCATCATCCATGCTTAGTAGAAGAGGAGACTGAGAGACTTTACTGACGTGACAAAGGGTAACAGTCTGCTAGGATGGATGCATAGAGCTGCTTCTGGTATCCTGGAATATACATTATAATACCAAAATAAAGGATGTTTGCAAAAGCATATGGATACATAGAGAGGGAGAGGAAAACTAAACGGTGAGAATATCTCCAGGGCTCCAAAAAAGCCTCTTCTTGCCTTAATTCAGACATGCTGACTAGATTAAATAGCTCAATACCAGTATATCCCCACCAGTTTTTTATGCTTATTGCAAATGATAATAAAACCTTATAGTAAAATACAATTTCCATATAAACAATTTCCAGGAATCTAGCAGAGATCCAGCAAAGGAGCCAAGTGCTAAAAATCTTAGTGTCTGACATCGTGGCTAACATCTTAATTTTTTTTCTTGGCAAATTTGCTTCACCTCTGTGGCGTGTAGCTGTTTCCTGGATGTATACTCTATACTATTTCTGCACTACTCTTCAAGAACACAAATAGATTAACAGCAAGAGAACAGCTCATTTGGCAGAAAAACAAACACGTCATAGCTTGTAAAAACAGGTGTTTTAAACATACTTTGGTATTTGTTTCTGGATGAAATCCTGGTGTTGAAAAAAAAATCCAAATGTCATGAATTAAAATTTTGGACACATATTGAGAGCTGCCAGACAGAAATTACAGTGATATGAGCAGAATTTTGAAAAAACATACACAAACCAATATATTGTATTGCATATATATAATAATTTACATACATACAAAATTTAAGTAAAATTGTATGTATGTGTATATACATGTAAAATATATTATCTGGATTGGAAATACACCTTGTGTTTTATCCGGCATTTTCTATGAACCTGAATGGATTCAGACAGCACATCTGGAGTTCCTCTGAGACTACCTGGGAATGCTGGAATCAAAGTATATAGCATCTGTACCCTTAAAATGGGCCAATTCACAGCTTTTTAGGATCCCAGTCAGATGCTACTCATCTTGCTGGCTAGCTGGAAATCACAGAAAAAATGGCCAATGAGCTCCAGTTCTGCCCTGATAAAATTACTGAACAAAAAAAGTTGCAATATCTGAGAGAACCTGGATGTGCAGTAGCCTCATCTTGATGTTTCACTTACTTTTGACTTTAAGCCTTGGGATCAATACACCTCTGGATGATCCCTGTAGCTGCTGACCTTTACTTAGCATCCGGTTAAGGCAATTCTCATACACCAGTTGGGCAAATCTAAGGGAGACAGAGAAATTAAAAAAAAAAAAAGGACTGTCAAAGCAAAAGTAAAAGCACCTTTAAAACGAATAAAAACATTACTGTCAATTGTACATAATGCTGAGCTATATTAAATATGATCTCTTATGTTTCAACCAGTATCACCAGCCATATAATAGCATTAGGTTTCTGCCTCTTTAGGATTTGGTCATGCCCCTGCCTCGCTGCCCACAGCCTGCAAACCTCACACTGTAGAAGCGCTGCTCCAAATGGCCATAAGACTGACAGCCACCCTTGGCCCTCAAAGATTTAGATGTTGCCAAAAAAAAATCCCCAACACTCCCATGCTTACGTCCAAACCATGCAACAGCTTCTAACTGAATATAAACATTTTTCATAGCACCCTGGAGCAAACAGTTATCCTGTACAATCTTTGTACATTTGGGTCATTTTTATTTTTTTTTAAATGGCAGTGTGGGGCATGTTGTAAGGTGAAATGTATCCGGTCCCTTAATGCCGAATGTTTCAGCTTTCCAGTGAAGGAAATGACAGTCTCAGATGAACCTACTAAAGAAAGTGTATCCAGTGATCGGAGTATTTGCTTTAGCACTTGACTGTTTTGTTATTTGGGTTTAGGTTTTTTTAGTTAGTCTCTACAGGAATCCAGATTTCTTTTATTAGCGTGGAAAATAAAGACAAGTTTGAAAGATGACCACAAAAGCTACAGCAGAGTAAAACGCACACTCTGTTAACACACCCAATCCAAAGAAATATTTCTACTAAATCTATCAGGTAAATTACTCCATCAATATCTCAGAAAGTAATTATCTACTCATTACCTTTGTATGAGTAACAAGATACAAGCTTGGTATGTAATGGGTTTTTTTCTGGGCCTCCCCCCCCAAGAAGACAGAATCATAAAAATAGAAATTCAGAATGCTCAAACAGGGCAAAGTGAAAGGGGAGCAAGAGCTTTCATTTCATAAAACTCTGTCTAACAAAGGTTATAAAACAATAAACAATTCTAACCCATATTATGGAAGCTTAACACAAGAAAATGGATCCAAGAGGTTTTGTATGTTCATAATTTCATTCCTGGTGATGAAAAAACCATTACCAGATCAGGTCCCCTGCTTCCCAAGAGGCATTTTGCTGCCTTTGGGAAGGATAAGTATCGACAGTGGTTCACTAGTTACAGTTTCCGTTTCTCTGCTTGCAAATAGGAATAATGATACTGAGCTCCTTTGCAGAGCACTGTGAGCCCTGGAGATGAAAAGCACTGTGAGGGAGGCTTGGTGGTGTTACGATTCAGTAATTCTGTTGCAGCTCTACTCACAGCCCTCCATTGTGGAGCACCCTGTACACAGGCAAAACGAATGACACAATGGTTACAGTCAAGAGCTCTGGGCTCTTGTTTCATTAGTTATCGCCTAGGAAGAAACACAATAGTTTGAAGCATTACAAACATTTAAAACAAAGTTTGGAGTTCATTCCTATTTTCAGTTCATGTGGAAATTGTGTATTCATCAGCTGTTGAAGCTACAGGGCCATGTATTGTCAGTATTTACGCCTCTGCTGAGAACAAAGAAGCAGAATTTTTTTTCCCAGCTAAGCACATTGTACGATAAAAGAGTGCAGCTTTCACTAGGTGAGGTGCATAAAGCCTGCCAAATGCAAAGAGAAGCTGTCACCAAATGGGGGACAAAGGTTTTACAACTGTATTCTACCCTTTAGAAACCCAGAAAATTTCATGGGAGTAAAAGGCTTTTCTGCTGCCCTAACTATTCATTTTGTATAAATGTGGATACAGCTTGGGGTTTTCAGAGGCCTTTAACTTCCTCACTGGATATAAAGTTCGTTCAGTTCCCATAAAATAATTTTTGGCAGAAATTTTCAGGATATCCTAAGGAAGAAAACCATCCAAACAAATTGTTAAAATTATATTTTTTTCTTTCCTTTCTACTCTGCCTCCCATAAATATATAAAGAGATACCAAGGACTTGATCAGATAACCCTGATCAAGTTTGTGACCACAATGACATTTCAAACCAGTACCGAAATCAGCATCAAATTCTTGTTTACAATCTGCTTAATGTGCACACATATAGGTAAGAAGGTGGATGGTTGTTTTATCTCAGCATGTTCTTTGGAATATGGAATGGATCAATTGCAGTCAGTTATTTTAGAAAATTGAAGTATCATTTAGGGAAGAGTGAAAAGGGAGGTAGGAAAGAATAATGCATGAATAACAGACAGAAAGCGTTAAAGTTTCTAGCTGATGTGAAAAAAGCTGGAATTTAATCATCTAGAAATGAGAGATTAAAAGCTTGGCGAACGGTAAGAAAATGGAAACCTGTTATTTTCATGTCCAGAAAGGACAGCTGTCAGCTATCAACAAGATGGAAAATGGGTAGAGGATGTCGAAGGGTCTGAGATGACCGTGTGTGTATATGAGCACACACACACGTGTATTTACACAAAAAACTCACCTAATCATTCCCAGCACAGAGGTGGTTGTTGTAGTAATGAACTAGAACCTTAAGTTACAGAGCACGATTGCTGCTGTCTGTAGCTGCTTCATTAGATACAGAGCTGGGAAGGGAGCAGGACCGTGACAAATGTTGCTACACTGTGCCTGCATTAAATAGGAACTGCATTATGGCCAAGGCAGGCCCATGGTGATCTGGGCCAAAACGTCTTGTCCGTAGTGACTCAAATTTAATGGTACAGTTGCCATTTAAATTACATGTTAATTTGAGGCAAGAAACAGAACTTTTCTACAGAAGACAACTGTGTTAATTAGTTTCAGAGATTTTCTACAACCAACATACCCCATGGATTGGATGAGGAACCAGGAACACCCAAGAAAGACTGTACTCCGTGTTGCGTAGGCCCTTAAGTAAACTTCTTGTAATGATCCAATTTCCTACGTGACCACATAGTTAGGAATCTTGATTTTTGAAAATACACAAGATACAAAAAATTTTCAAGGATAACAATCATCCCTGCAAAATTCTGAGAGCTGAAGCTATCTCCATTTTCAAGCATGTCTATTGTTAGATCCTCCACAAACTGACCCAAAAAATGTGAGGTACATCTCAAAAGATGGGTTTTTTTATATTCTGTTGTGAATACTGCACCACCAGAATCTCGAGTAAATACTTGATGCCAGTTAACAGGCAGTTCTGTTCAAAGGGTCATCACAACAGGGATGGTAATACCCGAGTGGGTTATTGCTTTGCAGAGTAATACACACTATGGTTAGGATTCCTAATAACTGTTTCATCTAAATTTCAATGTGTTTAGAAGTTGCTGCTAGACTCATTAAATCCTAGAAATAAAGATTAGTAGACAGGGAAAAAAAAAAAAAGTAGTACAGGTAGAGTATTATGCTAACGGTGCTGAATTGTTCCCTAGAATATATTTTCTAGTGTTAGGGGTGGGGGTGTTTCAACCTACTTAAATGTTTCTAAGCCTGGGGCTTCTACTGCTTCCCTTGGGAGATTATTCTAGAGTCTATTAGAATTCACCATTAGAAAGCTTTTCCTGATAATGAATTTAAATAATCCTTTCTGTAATTTTTATCTCATTAGTCCCAGTTATACCCTTTTGCACCACCCTAAATAATTCCTCTAACCATGATTTATATCCTTTCAATATTTTTAGATAATTATCATGTTCGTTGCCTTTGGTCATTTATTAGAGAGGCGATGAATCCCTCCCTCCTCCTTCCAATTCACTCCTTCAGTCTCATCTTTCCTTACCTTTTCATGAGATGTCATTAATAGACAAAATTAAAAAAAAAAAGGTATTTCCTTACATTAGTCATGGTCAGTTCAGTCTGTTAAAGTGCTTTGTGTTGGTCTGTGTGTCACTGCGTAGTTTGTCAAAGGTTAAACAATAAATTTACATTGAAACTTGATTTTTTTAAAAGTCTTTGCTGTAATCTATGGATAAGTTCTGATATAATCTGAATTTTGCAGTGTCGGTATGATTAAACAAAGCCAACCAATAAACATTAGAGCCAATCAAACAATAACACAAAGTAGTAATTTGTTAAAATTTAGGTTGTCATCATTAATTTGAAAACAGACATTGCCATTCATGTGCCCATGCTTTTAAGTGTCCCTATTATTACCAATTCATTGCTTTAAGACAGATTAGTATATGTTGTTTCTCCTCAAATCTCATTGGCCAAATGCACCTATTTTCTAAAACAAGTACTCAAGATTTCTAGCCATATGTTAACTGCTGCAAAGAAATAGAATTGTGCCAGCTTTTCTGAGTACTGCCATGCCTAACATTATATTTCAAATTTGCAGTGCATTTATGGTCTCTGACTGGCTGGATGACCATATGGTTGGTTTTCAAGCATATTTCAAGCCAACCTCTGTTCTCTAGCTCAGAAGCCCAAAAGCACAGACAAAGAGGAAGGATGTACAAAGCCATCTTGGGCCTTTTAATTGATGTATTCCTTCTTCTACCCCAACATTCTGTACCTGAAAGCCAAAACAGAACTGAAATCCTTATGCTCAAAGACCCACTGCATCCCTAAGCCCTGAGTGAAATAAAACTGCCTTCCTCATTTGCTCTAAAAGGATTAATGTAGAAGGGAGAGCAGGCACACTGAGCCTTCCAATGTTGGCTTAAGGGTACTGTACACTTCCCTCAGCACATGTCTGTCCCTCATAGGTGTCAACTAGCATTGTAAAATAATACTGTAGGGAATGACAAATTTACCCAAATATCAGTGGGTTTAGGTCACATGACAGAACAAAGATGACTACCCTGGCATTGGTCAATACAATGGATGAGGAAAGTTAGTGGAAATCCCTTTCCATTTTCTACAAAACTCCATTTCATTATAGTTTCCTGTCCGTCTCTGCCCACCTTTCCAAAACCAGTCATTGCATGAAAAGTAACTTAAGTCTAATAGATGAGGTGGGGAGATAATTAAGCCTTGCAAGGTGAGGTTGCAATGTAAAGGGAGAGGAAAAGAAGAGGAATTCCTGAGCAAGGAACGGTAAAACACAACTTAAATTGTGATGAGCAGCAGAGCAGAATTCAGACATTCACCCTGAATATGAGTTCAGCAGAAGGGGTTGTTGCTAGTTAGAATTAACTATATGGTTATGAAATATATGTTATTGAGAGTGTAGGATTTTGAGGAGCTGAGAAATAATCTCATCACCCTAAATCTAACAGCTCTGATCTCTAATTGACTGGGACAATCCCATTTCATATTTCATCATAGCTTGAAGTAAAAGCCATACTTCATTTGCCTGCAAAAATGTAGAATGTTTCACACACAGTTCACTTTTTCCCAGATTTGCTTCCATGTTGGTGCATTAGTTCTTGTTGAGAAGCAGTAAATGCAGTTGGATGTATCTTATAGCTTGGGATTGTCTCCTAGCAGTCCAATCTCTGTGTAGCTGTGGCCACTTCTCTTGCTAATAAAAAATATGCCAGATGGGATTCAAATAAATATATCCTGTATGGTTGTGACCCCTTAAGTGTGTTTCAAAGCAACAGATTCTTCAGTTCAGGAGAGACATTCATTATATAAAATATCTTAATGTATATCTGAAACAATCATAAATCACATCTTGAAATGTCTTGTTGCAGATGCTAAATGCGTTTATGAAAGTGTGAATCTATACAATTTATGCAGAATGATGAATTAAAGGACTATATGCAATTAAAAAGGTGAATTTGAACTGAAAATGTTTTTTGAACACAGATACAAATCTGCTGTTTGGGGTTTTTTTTAAAGACCTTTTCTTTATGAAAATGTACAGTAAATTTTGACACATAGTAAAGTACATGAAACCTAACTTTACGTCTAGTGGGAATAAGTTGTACAAAACTCTTTCCATGGCACAGTGGTATATTTCATAAAAACCGTGTCACTTTGCACAGTCATTTATGAATTTGAGATTGTTAATATCCTGATGTTTTCCACATGATTGATTAAATGCATAATGGAAATAGATCTGTTATTTTAAAACTTGGCCTGTACATCTGTACATGTATAAAACCATATTCATTTTTGTGGTCACTCTGGCACTTTCTGTGAATTGGCCAATAAATTTAATTTTAGAATTTCACATAAAAGGTAATGTTCTGTAATTTTTATTTCACCAATTATCGGGATGTTCTCATTTCCTGAATAATAACCCTTAAACACTAACACCTCTTGTGGCAAAGGTTAAATATCTAGTCTATATCTGTCATCTTTTTTACTAATTCCTAGGGAGCAACAAGCCACGTGTCAAAAGACTCAGCACAGGTTTAAAGCATCTACATAACTTTTCATCCTTCTACTGAGAATATGGCAGGGAAGCAAGGGAAAGGAAACCTTTTGAAGACTTGTTGGTATTTACATTTAATAGCCATCTATTTTCACACTTCATTTTGATCTGATAAAAGATGATAGAAAAGTAAGGAGAAAGATGATTATACTATATATTACACACATAAACTGTGAAATAGTACAAAGAGAAAAACATCATTTTGAGTCATCGGCCTATGAATTTCATTTGCACATATAAGTGATACATGTGATCTCATCACCTGACTCCTTTTTGCTCTGCCTAGAGCTTCTCTCCTCATTAGCTCCTCGGACTCAATCTAGTTCTTTAACAAGATGTTACACTGATTACATAAGGTATGATTTACAAGTCACAATACAATAAAAACTCAACATATATGTTTTGTTACCCATGCCCAGTTAAGTACGCAACATCAGCTGTATAAGATAAAATTCAGATCTTTTGAATTTTCAAAAGGGTCCAACTCCCACTTCAGCAGTCTTGGTGAAAGGCAAAAGCCTGTTATGCAATACCTGAACAACAAATGACAAAGACCGATTTTCCTATTACATGTAGCCTGTAAAGTCCCTAACAGGTTGTTAAAATAAAAAAAATAAAAAAACTTCCCAAAGAACCACTAAATACTTTTCCAGAAATGCTATTTAAATATAGTATATACACTGGATACAGTATATACTTTGAAAATAGCTTTGCCTATACAATTAAGATATACATCTAAAATGTCTGCATATATGAAGGTCAAGTATATATAAAATGTCATAAAACATTATCATAGTTATCTATAAACATGCCATAGCCTAAAGGACCTTTTACTAAACATGATCTTTTTCCAAGTCAAAATATGTAATGACTCATTCAGAGCTAATGAAATATGTATAAACAGTTGACAAATATTCCTTTTTAGCATCTTATTGACCTGTTGTTAGTTAGGCTGCATAATAAAATTCATTTTTTACATAAGAGAAGAAATATATACCTGAGTGATTGTTTCCAGTTTTGAAGATTGGCCTTAAATAGCCTACAAAATAATTTACACTTTGTCTTCTCGTGCTTGTGTATAATTTTTGAGTTCACAAAAAGAATATAGCTGTATTATATAGCCTAAGGAGGTTTGCTTGACAGTTTTTTCTGGCTTAGAAAAAAGAAAAATCTGACCTGTAAACCTCATTTATACTCCATCCTGTCTGAAAGGTCTGTTCACAATCTGCCTTTGCTGACTAGAACGAACCTTGCAAACAGGTGTACATGGGAGGTCTGCCTTACATTGCAGACATACCATTGCAGAATGACACCAAAAGGATGGAAGGAGCAGCTGACACACTGAAGGGCTGAGCTACCATTCAGGGGGACCTCACCAGGCTTGAGAAATGGGCTGACAAATGGCTGCACCAGTAAGAGCACACTAATGGGTCAAGAGAAGCAATTATTCCCTGTATCTGGAACTAGCAAGGTTGTATCCAAAATTGTGTGTTCCATTTTGGGTTCCCCAGTACAAGACACTGACAAACTGGATAATCCAGGATTGTAAGGGATCTGGAGTACAAAACAGATGAAGAGAAGCTGAGAGCTGAATTTGCTCAGCCTGTTCTCAGTTCCCTAATGGCCAGGCTTTTCTTGGAGACACAACCAAAAGGACAAGAGGCAACAGATGAAAGTCACAGCAAGGGAAATTGTGATTAGATAGAAATTCACAATGGGCACGGTTAAACACTGGTACAGGGTGGCTGAAGAACCTCCATCCATTGAGACAATCAAAACTTAACAAGTTGAGGCCCCGATCTGACTTTAAAGTTGGGTCTAACTTCGAGCTTGCTCTGCTTTGAGGTGAGGAGGTAGTGGGGGTTGGAACAGATGACCTCTAGAGGTCACTCCCAACCTAATTTACTCTGACTGTGCTGTAACAGTGGGTTACTGTGATTATATTTATTGACCAAATGCCTCATTCTTTTACTTTGAGCAGTATTGCCTCATAGTTTTTTGAGACCTAGTGGTCCACAATTTCATTTTCACTGGTAACAGTCTACAAGAGGAGTGAGGCTTCATAAATCCCTCATACGCATCAACTTGACTTTGGTATAAAGTTCCATTTCCTCTTTACCTAAGGAGAGCCAAGAAGATGTATTCAAATAATCCTTCCCACACTCCTGAAAGGTTATTCCCTTTAGTGTAACGTGATTAAATATGGTCGTTTTCGGTTTTTAATAATAAAGCTTCCTAAGGGCTTGAAATATTACTTAGGAGTTGCTGTGCTGACTGCACCACCCAAGCAAGGCTCCAAGGCCTGTTTTCTTAATAAAAAAAAAAAAAGAAAAAAAGTTTTAAAATCTAATTATCCTTCCCTCCTCAGAGAGAAATTTTTGCCTGTCTCTTCTCCTCTCACCCTTCAACGCAATCTGGGTTTATACTTTTTTGTGTGCCATTAGTTAAAAGAAAAAAAAATAAAAGAGGAAAGAAAGATAATTGTATCACACATTAGTTCACACATTAGTCCCAACCAGAACAACTATTAACTCCTGGCACACCCTCTAAATACAAAATATAGGTCTACTATATGACTTGAAAAGACATACAAGTCACCACAGGTTTCAACCATGCATTTTGTTTCTAGCAATTTAAAGGGCTGTAACACCTGTCAATAGTTCAGGATGGGCTTCTCAGAAGTCCTGAATCTAGACCTAATGAATCACAATGAAGTTGCAGTGATTTAAAGAAACCAAACAAAATGAGTTCAGTGAAATTCAGTGAGTTATGGGTGCTCTAGAAAAAGAGCGCAAAATTTTCCACCCTATAATTTTCTTCCTTTTGTGACTATTTGTAAATAAATATTAGAAAACATTGTCGCTAATAACTAAGACATAATGTTGTAACACATTTCATTTATAGATTTCTTGAAGAACTTCTGAAAAATCAGTAGAAATATGAGCCAGTGCATCTTTACAGTTTCTATAACTCTCTTTGCAAATAATTATTTATTATAGAACAGCTAGTAATTTTGACTTAATTTTATCAATAGAAATAATTTCATAATTTCATTCTAATTCATAACTCCAAGCCTTTTTTGCCTTTGCAGGTTCTCTAACAACCTCCATGATCTTCCTTCCCGGCTTAAGAAAGCCTTCATAAAATCATAGTGGTTTAGTCTGTCTAAACAGACACCTCAAGTATCAGACACTATGCTAATCTTCCACAATTTAGGAAGCTGAAAACCTCCTAACACAGATGCACAAAAAGTCAGCATTTTTTTTCTTAGTTCCACACACAAGACACACTAGAAAGAAAAGTTGGAAATTAAAAGTTAACTGACACAAGTAGCCTTTTCACTTGCAAGTTATTGCTTGTATTATGATAATGTTTAAACATCAGTCCTCTACCACACTGAAAACATGAAACTAGAAGTTGGTCCTAGTCCCAGGATCAAGTGCAAAGCAGACAGTAGCAAGTATTATAGTAAGTAACAGAAATTAGCAGTAAGATCTTACGTGACAGATATGGATGGGCCACATACAGACAAGCATTCATAGATTTCAATGTTTTTTAAAAGTTGTAGTTACTCAAATGATAAACTATTACACATGAGATGCAGTAATATAAGCAGCGACAGATTTAGGACCAACAGATTTGTATCTGCCTTCCTGTCACGATGCAGATTATTCTGCAGACTAGAGCAGCCAGCAGTACAGCTCTTAGCGGTCTAGAGGTTGTGATTTATAGTTACTTCAGTTTGACTACAACAAATTCACTGAATGTAGACTAACAACAGAATCTGGAGTCTTCAAGGTTTGCTGCCTTCTACCACATACGCTCACATGGCAGCCTTACTAAAGCAATGGCCAAATATTTTCTCCTACCTTCAACAATGCTACCTGACCAGATCAGCAGTACTCACAGTCTTCCTGCCTCTTCTCTCACTCTCCTCAAGCAAGAAGTTACAGTCTGATATTTTTCCTCAAAATGAGACCAGCAAGTAAATAAGACTACAGACAGTTTTTAAATTCCCCTGGATGCTTCTGCATGAAACGGTTTAGGGGAAAGCCCACCAAGGGGATCAAAGAGTGACTTCCAGCAGGGAAGTTCCTAGAAACAGCAAATTTTTCAACTGGGAGTTGAGCAAATCCCACTAACTCCTTAATCAGAAATATCCACTCAAAAAAAAAGTAAACAACAATAACTAAAAAGGATTTATAAACATATACAAATGAGAAAAATTGCTCCAGAAGTTCAGAGAGAAAAATTAATTTGTGTAACAGATTTTGGTAAAACAAAATTAACACTCAGCAATCTCCAAATTTCCCAAGACCTTGTAAAATGTCGTGTACAGTAAAGTTAGTGGTGTTACAAAGAGACATTGACAGAGGTGTGTACTAGACCCAAAAATCCCTAGAGACCTTGGCATGAGGAAAAACAGATATACTTTTCTGTGGTTTTAATTAGAGGGTTTGAAATGTCTTCCTATTCTGACCTTTCAAAAAAAAAAAAAGTTTAATTCTATAAGTTCCCTGAATGTAATCATGGATAAAGAGGGGAAGAATATATTTAGACACATTATTGCAAAAGTCATTGTAAAAACAGAGCTCATGTAAAAATACAAGCAAAACCTTTAGCATTTTAGCATTTAATGAAAGAGTTCAACTATGTTTCCGACATTACTAAAAATTTGTAGGCAAGGCTTTATTTTTAACCTGTAAAGTTTTTTTTAAGCTGTATGGGCTAGAGGCCTGGGTGCAGGTCATAGCAATTTAGAAGTAAAGGAAGGATTCTGTTCTTGCTGTCTTTAAGTGTGGTGGTCACTGAAGAAAGCAAGAACTGCAGACCTTGTTTGTGAGGTTTATGTCTTCACACAGGCAAGAATGAGATGCTGAGAGTTTCACATTGGGAATTTCAGGGTAATGACTCAAGCTCATGTAAATCTTTAGAACAAGCAAAGTATTTTTCTGTTGAAGAGATCGTTGGCTTAGTTTATGGGGAGGATTGATGGTACTGCTTCATTTTACATACATTCTTATTTCTTCCCCCTTACTGTGCAATCTGAGAGATTTCTATAGCTTTTAACTGCAGCATATTTCTGTCTCATTCCATCAAGCAGATGTTCATGACAAAAAGAATCACCACCTCAATTAGCTATACTATTAGCAACTCCAGCAAGAACCAAATACGCAATAAATCTCTTTGTAGATTAAATGCTTGGAAGATCCCCGAGTAGTGACACCTGCCAGTAATTTACCCGCCTTTCTGCAGGTAAAAGAACCCCTCTATTTTCTGAATTTTTCATCTGTTGTCATTCATAATTTAAGATATTATTCAAAATAGAAATATTATTCAAAATTATTGAATAAAATATTGAATATTGAATAAAAGTTTTAAAAATGTAATCCAAGAGACCATTTAGATCTGTTTACATGTCACGCACTCATCTCTATACTTTCAAGTTTGAAATTATTAAAATGATGGCTACTTTTTTGCTATGCCTGTGCATCTGCTCTACAGAGCCTTCCAAGAAAAGGCACAGCACTATGTGACCTTGAGGTGTAGTTGCAATTTGCTTCCCATTTCATTTGGTGGTGGTGAGGACTTTCCTTGATCATATATGGTCATACATGGTGATTGGGGAGGGGAGGAAGAAAAATGAATGTTTTCAGGCTTCCAGAAAATATTCAGGGTACCAAAAATATTTTTTCAAGAAGTCCACTAATCACAGGCGACCTAGATTTTGAAATGTCTTACTCTGCAATACCTTTTTACATATATTTTAAACAAAATTTTGCTGTTAATCTGCAGTCCCAAAAGTCCCCTACAGAATACTCCTGCCCTGACTGTTCCAGGATGCAGATAGTCATTTCAGAGCATATGCTCTTCTTTAAGAAAACACTGTCTGTCCACAGCTTCATGTAATTTGCAGGTTAGTTAGATAATTGCTGCTTTAGGATGGCTCCTTATCAGGCTGCTCAGCTTTGTCTCATTGCTTTCCATTGTCTGTCTGATATTTAGCTGCCTGCTGTGGCCTGTTTAATACTTATCTTGTAAGGTTTTGGGAGTAGTCTTTTCTACTGCACATTTTATAGCCTATAGCACGAAGGACCCTTGGATTTAATCCCATGAATGATACCGCATAGAATGGATAGCAATAATAAGAATAATTGCAAATGCTACCTGGAATGTGGTGTGGCAGAGCGATTAGAGATGAGCCCCAAATATGCCAACCTACATTGCCTTTTTCTGCCCTTTTTGCCTGTCATCTTTATAAGACTCTTTATCGTCCACTGTATTTCACTTTCCCCAACTATAAAATGGAACTAAAAAACCTTTTCTAGTTAGATTTCTAATGTATGTTGTGAACCCTGCTTGTGTTAAGTCCTACATAAAAGCTTAAATAGCAAGATGACTATCCTATAGGATTACTGCAGATAAATATTGCTGTTGTGAGCAAATCTTGTTTCTCCCACTGCTCATTTTCAGACTGAACTTCACTGTGACATCCAGCTGCCTTTCTCCTTAAAAACTTGACAAATACATAAAGGTACAGCAATCCCTACATATTAGGGAAAATTTAATATTAAAAAAACCTACTGATTATTCAAGGCTATAGAAATTTCTGATTTTATAAACATTAGGGCCAGCTCTACTGTGGTCTAGGACACCTGTAGAAACTCGTTAGAATGAACTGCTCTATGCTTTCTGAATATTAACCTAAGTATTAAGAAAGCATTTCAGTCAATGAAATGTCTTCTTTCATATAAAGAGGCACAACAAACTTCCTAAAAATATTAAACAAACTAGAAATACTTTCTACCATATTATCTATGCAATTAACTTTATGGTCCTAAATTACGCAACGTATACTGGAGGTCTCAGTTTTACACAAGCAAGAATTGAAAAGACTGTAATACTGGTGGGAGACGTCTCCTGATACGACAAAATCAAGCAGAGCAACAAGCAATGAGGTGCAGGGAGAACAGCAAGAGGAATTCCGAAATGCACAATTCTCACAGCTGCTTCTTCTAGCGCATTATTTTTGAAAAAGTAAAACCTAAATGCCAATGACTGCTTTCACTCTGACAAGGTGATCCTCCTACCAGACAAGGCCTCATCCCAGTGATTAGTATAATGTGACATTATTTTTTTTAAAATTAGACCTATGATACTCCCAGAGACAGTGAAAATGTAAGAACGAGAGCTTCCATCTAAGAATAAACTGTCAGCCATGAGCATTGCATTCCCATTGTACATATGTTTAGAAGACAACAATAACCATCTAGTTGGTGAGAGACTTGAAAGTGGGAAAGTAATGTAGAAATTCCTGAAATTAGCATGAGTGGAAGTTTGAGTTCAAAGGCAGTATCCCATATGTTTCTCCAGTTTAATGGCAGCACTGTAATTTTTAGGTTACTTTTCACAATAAATAAATGCCATTTGGCCCAAATAGCTGGTTTCAGTCCCATTCAGAATAATAACTAAGAGAGGTAGTTCAAAGGATAGAGTATTGTTGCAGAATAATAGTCCTCTGCTGCTTAAGTAAATGCCAAGGCAAAGCTAAGGCATTTAACCAAAATAATTCTTGAGGCAAAGCCTATTAAAGCAGGAAGCATCAAGCTTATTTATGTTATATCAAAAGTCTAGAGTACACAAAAGTTATTTTCCTTACTGATTTTCAGTGCAGTACAGACACACATATATTCTACTATTTTGTAAACACCTCCATTCCAAGTGGAATAATTGTCATGGGGAACATTAATCCTAACTACTTTCTACATTTAAGGGTGAGGGAGCAAGAAATGAGCTAAGATTTTGAAACATATCTATTTACTTGTTCTGGAAGTGATTGCATTGAAGTAGGGCACTTCAATGTGCATTAGCTTTCACAAAACACTGAACAATCATCCTCTGAAAATAATTTTGACCATCATGTGACCATGTCATCCAGAAACATCAGCCTTATTCACCAGAGGCTTCAGAAACCCTGTGTGATGAAAATTAATACCCAATGGACAGATACATGCCCAGACACATACTTTAGTAGGAACCTGTTTTTTCTTGGAAAGCTTACTAATATTGGAGGAGGGGGCTGGAGGAGAATAAAGACTAGGACAGCCTCAACACAGCCATCACACCACTTGGAGCGTAAGTTGTGGAGGAAGATTCAGGACCAGGGACCAGATCTTACAAATGAGACCATCAGAGGCAACAGGGGTGGAATTTTAACTGCAATAACATTACTGAGAGTTGTGGTATGGGCATCAGTGGAGATCAGGAATCATCTTGGTCACTGTTGTAAAATAGTTTACAATCCAAGGAAACCTAAAATCGCTGATCGAACTACACCAGGAGATGGCATAGCAAGAAATTTATAGGAGATTTATAGATTCCTCAAACCCCCAAATGATTGCTACCTCCTACCTCTGTTAAGAAAATACAGTTTAAGAGCTAAACGATTTTACTATTGTCCTGGTACTGTGTAGGTAATGGTGTTGTTAATGACATATAGAACAATAGAATGGTTAGAGTTGGAAAGGACCTTAAAGATCATCAAGTTCCAATCCCCCTGCCACAGCCAGGGACACCTCCCACTAATGGTTGAGTCTAGAAGGGATCACTGGAGGTGACTTTGCCCAACTCCTCTTCTCAAGCAGGGCACCTACAGCTGGCTGCTCAGGACCATATTTAGATGGCTTTTGAATATCTTTGAGCAGACTCTACAACCTCTCTGGGTAGCCGGTGCCAGGGTTCAAAGACCCTCCCAGTAAAAAAGCGTTTCCTGATGTTCAGAGGGAATTGCCTCTGTTTCAATTTGTGCCCATTGCCTCTTGTCCTGTCATTGGGCAGCACTGCAGAGAGCCAGGCTTTGTACCCTCCCTTCAGATATTTATACACATTGATGAGATCCCTCATGAACCTATGTAAATGACAGAACTCATGCTGTTTCCCTAGTATCTAGGTTTCACCTATTAATACACTTGCTCCTGGGTTTTGTGTACAGCTTGGGTAATCAAGATTCTGGACTTCTACAATCTGAAGAATCCAAACTAGGCACTGTATCAGATGGGATTATCAGATTCTGCTTTATATATTCTGTCTCTTTATATACTATTCTTCCCTTTTTCTCCCATATTTCTCAGCAAATACCTAGCCTTAAACTAAGGCTCTCATTCATTCAACAAGCAAAGATCAATAACTAGATCAAACAATACATGTGTTGTTTGTGTAATGTACTTTATGTATTGATTAGTTAACTCTGTAAAGAAGTATTTTGGATCTTTTTGGTACAGAGGATAAGATAGGAATGTAAGCTACTCATTAGCCTCTCTGACTTGTCAAGTACAATCAACTTGGATTATCTATTAGCAGTTTGTCTGTGAATAAACAGTACCATAGGCGAAGCAGCTCCCAAAGTGGTTTGATGCAAAGGCAGCTCTATTGGAAAGGGCTTGGCACCTTAAGCGCTGCCAAATAAATGCAGGTGTACTAACTCCCTGGTCTTCAAGGAGCAGAGCAGATGTGTCTGCAAAGCACAGAATTCAGGCCAGTCAAGGCTGCTGTGCCTGAGCTGGTTTAGGAATAAAGCCAGGCTGGGTATCTCACTACAATGCTCCACACACTCATCTTGTGTTTTGCACAGGTAATTAGCTCAGACTCAGTGCTGTCTACAGTAAAAGAGGATCGGCTCAGCTCAGAGTTCTTGGGGTGCTTTTCATTACCCCTCTCTGTATGCTCTCCCCAACAAATACTAAAAGCCCCTAGAGTAAGTATCCAAGATAACCAAGCCCCTCAATTATCCTCAAAAATGGAGAGCTGATTAGTAAAAATATTCTCCAAGCTTTTCAAAGCTGGCAGGCTGGCCTCAAACGCTTGCTGGACTTTTTTCTTCCATATCCTGTAGCATGCTTCTCTGAAAGTATTTATGCAGTGTGCCTCACTGACACTGTTGTTGAAACATCCTTTGGCTCTGGTAAAGGGCTTTTCTTACCCAGAAACAGGCTTCAGCGGGCAGTGATTCATGGGCAGGGTCATCAGGAACTGCATTGAGATCTCTGGAGTGCATCACAACTGGTCTTTGCCAGTCTTTGCTGCTTAAGCCATTGTCAGCCTCTCTGTGTTGAGATGAAATTTATATTACGCTACCTAGATTTAATAACTGCTATTAATACAACTTATGCTTCATTAAGCATGAATTCAAAGAGAAACGGGCTCTGAAACCCTGGTTCAATAAAGTGCTGAAGGACAAACAGAACAACTATTTTTATTCCTAGAAGTGTCAGCAGGATGGAGAACATCTATTTCCATTGTACATCTACCTCAGAACCAGATGGCTCTTTTAGAATGACAATTCATGACAATTCCCTCACAGATTGATTTTTTTCCTTTAAATAAAACTTAGGCTTAAACAAAAGGACAATGAATACCGCACTAAAATACATACTTATTCTGAGTCTCAAATTTTTTTACAAGTTTGTGGCATAAAACCTGTTATTTAAAAAAAAAAAAGTCCCTCTAACTTGCCTTGTGGTTCCAGGTGTAACTGAGGTACCTTCATTTGAATGGGCCTGCTCTAACCATCTGCCCCTTGCCAAATATGCCATACCGTCCCCCAGTTATAGCGAGATGCATAATCCCAGAAGAGCTTCGTGCTGTGTATTGCACAACAGGCTCAGCCCCTGTAAGCAGATGTGCTGCATCATTCTCTGGCCATGTGGATCTGCAGCCATGGGTCAGCAAACAGACTGTATATTGGCCTGGCCTGTTCTTTCACGGACAGTACAGGTTTCTCGTATTTTCTAACATATATGTACATAGCAAAGGCTACAAATTGACACAGAATCAAGTTACAGATGGGGAAGCAGCTCTGGTTCATCAGGTCCTCAACAGTGATTGCTTTTCTACAATAGAGAGGGAGTTTAGCTGTAACTGAAAGCAGTAGAGTGTGCTCATCTCAGGGATAAAGTTCACAAGAAGACCCCTAAAAAGTGTGAGCCTTGGTTTTGGCTTGATATATCTCCCCTTATTACAAAGCATGCTCAAATTGGGGTCAGATTTATGTCTCTATAAGAGTCTAAGCACTACGCTAACACACTGTCACTCTTTGGAAGTTATCACAGAATAGCTAGTTACCTTGAAATCATTTCTTTCTGAGTTCACGTGTCCAGTGGGATAAGTGGAACATTCCCCCTCAGGGCCCATAAGAGCATACAAAGACATTAGCATGAAAAGGCAGCAGTTTACAGAAAGACAAAGACAGAGGTCCTAGTACAAAGGAGGTCAGGACACTGAGGGAGTGGAGGGAGAAGCTGGTTAAAAGGAGGATGTGAAGGCAGGGTCTGAAGCAAGTGACATGTAGACTGGGTGTGTAAGTACAGTAATTAGTGTTGTGCAGTGTAAGACTGATCGATGTTGTCTGATTAGGGTTGGCAGGCACCAGACACTTCTTAAGTGCATTCATTTTGTGCAATTCTAGTTTACAGCAGTTGTGATTGACTTTTAAGCAGTTATACGAAGCGGCTATTCAAATGCCAAGTCTGCTTCCAGTTACTCAGCTTTTGCAAATGTGAGAAAAACAGTGAGTCTTCTCTGAGTTCCATCTAACTTTCTTTTTTTTGCAAGCCAGTGAAAGATTTATGTTCTACTTTAATGGAATACTTAACTCAAAGCATTCCTACTTTATTGTTTTTGTAAAGGGATTGTTGACCCTTAATGGCTCAAAGACCAGCACCTTCTTACATAGTTACAGAGCTTCTGAATAGCTTCATTACTTGTACCAAATCCTAGCACCTGAGACTAATTTTGTCTTCCTTCCATCATACATTCGTTATGATTATGCCTGTTTGAATTCTTCATTTCTCATTAGACAAATATCATCTGTATCTCCAGTCATGCTCCTCGACTACATAAATACTTTAAGAAGACGTAGCCTATTTTACCCATTGCACATCAGTGAGGCAGGTAGTCCAGGAGTATTTCAAGTCTCAATTGTTTGATTCTTGTAATGATAGTATATTACTCATTCCAGAAGTCTCTCATTCTAAGTCTTCCATTCAGCTTGTCCCTGCAATGTTAACTCCATAATCACCTAAACTTTCCAAATTAGTAATCTGAAACCGAATGTGATGATATATGGTGCTCAAGGTCCCGGTTACTTTGTGACAAAGCTCGACAGAAGTCCCCTAATAGTGTATTTTATCCACATCAGGTTGGATCAAGAAAAAGCTTTACAAGAAACATGGAAATTATCCTTAACAGTCAGCAAAGAGAGTAATAAACTGCGAATATTAAAAGATCTATAGCATGGAAAGGAACAGAACTAGTTGGGAAAAATGTGTAGGACATGATGGTAGGAGACTCTTCACGATAGGCTGCCTCAGGAAAGCCCTCATTTTTCTCCCCAGGGAGCTATCACTTCTTAAACATTTCCTTCCAGTTACTGAATTTCCAGATAACCATCAGAAAAACATCTAATCCTTTCACCCTATTATACTTCCATATCATAAAGTGCATGGAGTTTGAAAAGGTTAGACATAGCACAGGGGCATTTTTCTGTATAGTTTAAAACCAAAGTATTCTTTAAAAAAAAAGCTATTCATCATATCGGGCCTGGGCTCCACTCCACCCACTGAAACTATTTTAGAATGAGTTGCTGCCATTAACTACCATTCAACTTCTTCTGTGCCAGTCATAACAGTTTTGTTGCCCAGATGTGATGGCCTGGGGAAGTCAATCCAGGACTCAGCTCTCTGGCCATATTTACATGGCACAACACGGTGCTGTAGTGAGCTACTAGTCTGAACAGATCAGATTGCCTACTCAAAACTACCGACCAGAATTCGGATAAGAGCACAGACAGAGAACACAAGAGTCGTATCAGACAACTAAGCACAAACAATTTTGGGGATGTATTAGAAACTCTTAGCAATTTAAGAAAAACTGTAGCCAACATCATCTTAGCTATTATCCAGGCAATTTTTTGTGTACAGTATAATAGAGAGGATTTTTCCAAGTATAGACATGAAGGGGACTTTTGAATCAAAAATTCGGAAGTATGAGGCTCTCTTACGTCAAGCATTGGCTATCCTATGTGAAAATACTTCTCAAATGTATCACAAAAGAAATTAGTAACTGTCCTAAAGAATAGGGTCATATTGAATAAGCCTATATAATTTAATTCCTCTGGGAAATTTTTGCCCAGATTTTTAAAACCAGCCTCTGAGATTTTCTAGCAGAGATATAATTATTCATGATCTTCTGGAGGATTATTTAAAACAAACAAACAAACAAAAAAACAACTTACAAAAAGGAGCAATTGCTCTCTATTATATACAGTAGCTGTTTGGAACAAATTCAATAGAATCCTCTTGGTTTTATTCTTAATGGCTTTCATAGGATGCTCCCATAAGGAAAAAGTTTTGAGCAAAATTCCACTGACATCTTTTCATTGTGTTTGCATAAGTCTGGTCATACATCATTACAAAAAGCCTGCCATATTTCTAGCCCTAAGCCTAACGTAAAGCATTTTTCCTTTTGACATTTCTTACGTTAAGCTGCAGATGCAGAAAAGACCACAAGCAGTTCATAGGCACATTATGTATGGTATTTGATAAGCTCCTTGTGCTTGAAGTAAGAGAATACGTAACAAACATCCTGTGATTTATAAGTGAAAGAATGAAATCATGAGAGAAGCAAATTTACAGGCAAAGAGTATCCTTATTAATTCAACAGTGTTCTCGTCACTTTCACAGCTCACACTCGTATTTATTATGCATTGCTTGGAACTACTTATTTTGAGAGGTAAAACTGCACCTTGCAGACACCTCCACTTTTTTACTAAGTACCAAGATAACCATTTTTTCTTCCTACTTCTGATCTAAAAATTAAATAACTTTTTTTTTTTTCCATTTTCTCATGACAATGAATCATCAAGATTGGTCAGTAGTTACCTGAAGAAACTGCAGTTAATCCACATTGTTTCATTCACATGGCAGACACTCTCATAGTTAGCAGATCCCTAAAGCTTGGTATGGGACCATAAAAGGGCAAGACTTGCCTGAAAGCATTCTAAAGTTCTGGATCTAAACAAAATATCCACGAAGCCCAGATACCAGCTGTATTATTTCATTGAAAGTCCTGGTGTAGAGGCACGTCAAGAAAGAAACAGAGACATGAAGATACATTTCATAGGTTAATAATACAGCTTGTTGGTGAAGATCTAGATAAATTTCCAAATATTAATTCTTAAGGTACTCAATTCCTTCTGCTTTCTTTAGGGTTCTAAAGCCTTCATAAATCTGGTGATTAATACTTCACTATAAAAGTCCTTTCTTGAGGTTCAGTCATGCGATCCAAAGTGACAGAACAACTAACAAATTGCCACTCCTCATCTGCAGAGTAAAAGAATGCTTAGTGCAAAAAATTAGGCAGATGGACATGTTACTATCCCTTAGCTGACAGATGATAACTTTTTAAGCTATGGTAATTGAATTGCCTGTTCCGATCCTAATGCTGAGATAAATATTTGTTTCCGATTGCAGGAGAAAGGGTAAACAAACAAACACACAAAACCCAAGAACACCTCTAAAGAGATGTCCTCCTGGAGAGTTGGCAATCATTCTGTCCACAGACTGACCAATAATGGAAATGCAATATGGAACAACTAGAACCAATTGACAAACTGGCTTGATCATGAATAGCCTTTCAATTCAAATGACACTACTTGACACCCTCATGTCATTAGCAAAACAAAGAAACTTGAAGAATATACACAAAAGCAAAAGCTCCTCCTCACTAACTGGAGTTAATAGGAAGTTCTTGCATGTTTACCCAACAGGACACCAACTATGTGAGAGCACCACTCTTCAGCTGCCAATACAAAATTGGAACAAAAGGGGAAAGAATCAGGACCAGTATATCCAAACCATATCTGAACATGATCACTTCCCACATAGAACACTAAAACCGCGCTCCTTATGTTTACGCGGCCCTATCAATAAAAGATGCAGAATACCATGTGCGACTCTACCCTTCCACATCCCCCCCATGTACTGTTTCTTAATCCAGGAGGAAGAGCTTAAGAAAAAACACTGGTTCCAACCCTTGCCATTTTGTTTAATGCACCATTTTTTCAGAAAAAAAAAAGAAAGAAAAAAAAGAAGAGTTAACGTATCACAGTATCATACAGTATAAACTTTCAATAGAACAGTGCAGAGGAGCATATGATCATCTTCATCCTGTATTTGAACTTGTTTTTCCTAATCTCTAAGGCTTTACTAAAAGATTTTCTAATAGGAAAAGTTTTGATCTCTTGGGTAAGGATTTTCAATTGCTCTGATTTTTCTCTCACTAACTCAAGGATAATTACCTTCTCTAGCCACTGATACAACGTCTGCTTTGAATCTTCCACTTCTTTGACCAAAAAGTTCAATTTAATAGAAAAATTTTAATCTTCCCTTCCAGGGAATTCCAATAATGTTTTAATTTAATTTGTCTGGGAGGTGATCAAGTCCAGCACTTCTATAGAATATCTCTTTTTAGTAGCTGTCATGAAGATCAGCCTGAACAGATTACATCCTGACCTGTCTTTGACTATGCTGTGGGATAGGGGGCTGTGCAAACTGCAAGCAAGTAAAAGAAACCTGTAGGCAGGAGAAATCTGTGGCAAGCATAGTGCTGCTATAAGGTCGTAGAACAGGAAGCCCAAACTGAAGCAAATGTTGTAGCCCCTTCCTATTTTCCCTGTGATGGCTGCAGCATCATGTTTCTTTTTCCCACCATCACAGTAAAAGCTAGTGCCAGTGGTGATTCCATGGATGAGATTTCCAAAGACACAGGAAAGCTCAGGTTTCAAAAAAAAATTGAATAAATAATAAATGGAAAAACAGCCATCAAGAGTCTTTAAGTAGAAAGATATTATCTCAAGTTCAAGAATTCTTAGGTTTGCAAATTTCTGCAGTCAGGAAGGTTATTCAGATTAAACCACACATTTGCATTGCTCCCATATTCTTAATTAGGCCTATAGTGTCGGCTAATGTCTGAGACAGAATACATACATAACTGGACTATACATTGATCACACATGACAATCCTTTATGATCTGATGTGAGCGCTTATTGGAATACTCATTTCTCACTAAATTTAATAACGGCATTAAGAATTTAGTTCAAGAAGGAAAGAAGTTAGTTAGAATCATCATCCCAACCATGGAGCTCGAAGAGAATTCAGCCTTCCTTTCCTCCCCACCCACTGCTTTGCCCAGGAGTTTCTGTGCAGATTGAACCTATGTGGCATCCACAGTGGGTGCTGGATTTCTGTGGATCAGGTTATTTCTAAACCAGTTCTTCACAAATTCTAATGATTTTAGGAATGAAATTATTTTGATGTTCCAAAGAGTCTCGGTATATATCATCCAACTAAACACCACAGTTGAACTCATGAACACCTTGGGGTGTTTGGGGATTTGGATTCTCAAGGATGTTTGTACTACTGTTATGGATTTTTATTTTCTCCTCTTCACTCTCACTGTATTTTCCTACTGTCTAAATTACATATGCTCTGCGCTTTACTCAAATCATCCAAAATTTTCTTCCCCTTAGCCTGGATGATGAGGACCTGACCACATATGTAATGGAAAAGATTATGAGGTAACTTTTAAAACTGCTTAGGGACCTAGATTATCTCCTAGTAAGAATTTCAATAGCATCTAGGAGCCTAATTCCAATAGGGGTCTATCTGTCAAAGCAACTTTACAAATTTGGCCCATAAAAGTTTGTCCATTCACTTTAATGAACACAGACTGGTACCTTTAAAGAGGATGAAGAAAGAACATTGACTATATAGCAAGAAGGTTATAGCCACATCTTTCAAGCCACTGCCTGAAAATCCACCCTTCTTTTGTACTCATTCATTTCTCCTGAGCTTTATTCTTTTTATTTTGCTTCTCTCTCCCTAACTGGTTTTGAAAATTTCCAGCCTAAGGCAATCAGGCAGTCTCTGCAGGGACTCTTTTACAAGGAGGCTTGATCATCTCTTGATGACTTGTAGTCTAATTAGCAAACCAGGTAAGGGTGGGAAAAGCAGCAGGGGCAAAACCCATTAAAAGCAACCATTACTTGATTAATTTTCTTGGGAAAAGAATTTTATTTTTTTTTCTTTTCCACAAAGAGTCGGCTTTATCAGAAGTCTTGTGCCCTGAACCATTAATTAATTAAACTTTTGGTTTCAACTAGCTCTCAAAGTAGCCCTCTTAATTTCATCCTGTCTGAGGTAAAACTCCCAAGCAATTTTGTATGTCCCTGACTTTCAGCTATTTAACGGTCTTAAAATCAGGAACTTCGGAATCTAATTGTGTAATAGCGTGATTGTTAGGATTATTGTTACTAGCTATACTAATGCATTATGCCCTAAGACAGGCTATTTATTATATTTTATTTTAGAAATAAATTTAGGATTTAAGCTGTTTGTACTGAAAATCCTTTCCACTGCACCCCTTTGTTCTAGTCTATAGGTGTTATCAAGGATTGTTTCGTAGTGCTGTCACTGTAACAAACTATTTCTGACAAACTATTTTACCACTACAATCTCTAAAGTGGATGGAATCAAATGGTCTTAATACCAGCTCCTTTGTTTCATTTCTGTCCTGTAGAACAGACTTTCAGGTGGCCAGTTTTAGGAAGTACACAGGAGTTTCTCTTGGCCCAAAGGATCCAAGGGCACTATTTAACTCTTCCAGAGAACTCTAGCTAGGAGAGTACCTCGATAGAGACAGTAGCAGAATCTAAGGCTTCAAACTAGTTTGCAAAGACTAGAAAAGTGGAAGATGAGGGACAATATAAAGAGGACACACAGCTATTTTTATCTTCCCTTTAAGGTACTGCAGCAGTGGAAAAAATCTGACTTCAAAGATCTGGCTCATATTTAGTCTCCTGGAATCTTTCTATACTAATTTCCTTTGGTGGCAATAAAAAAAAAAACAACAGCAAGTGGACCCATACAACTGTAAATTTGCAACTGGCAAGTGGAGTGCAGTATTTAAAATGTATTGATTAGAAATAGAATTGCCAGTTATCTTTTTATCAATGCAAAAGTGTAAAACCCTACTGCCTAAAGCTGGTGCTGTACAATTGCAAGTGGGTAAGGACTTTACTATGAATATTCATCTTATCTTTTAAATGAGTTCACTTCTGGTCTTTTCTCACCCGCTTATCAAAACAGGAGTTCCCTGAAGTCAAACAGAATGAAATATCACTGGTATGAATGACCATAGAACTCAAAGTTTAAACTTATGCATGCATAGTTTTGTCCTAGACATCCTAGAAATGCATCCATCCAATCAAGCAATAGTAAAAGTGCTGTATGTGTTCTCCAAAAAAAAAAAAACCAAAACAAGAGAAAAAACAGCTTTAGCATAGAAATTGCTTATAACAAGTCCATGGTAAAGAAGGGCAGAACTCTAAGGCCACAAGACTAAAAGTGTTTAACAAAATCATGAAGCAAAGAGATTAAGGGAAATTAGGGAAATTGCAGTTACTGAAAGGTACCCCTTATGTACAGTAGGAGAGCCTATTTGTACTTTGTTGATTACTTTAGCACATTATTCCCTAAAGCTTAATCATAATACGCTTACGTGTTTTCTTGCGTTGCTGATTTGGATGACCACTGACCTCTCAGGAAGATTTTAGCAAGGGTGACACTGGTGGTTAACTAATTACTCCTGACATTTTGTCAGCTGTCATGCATGAAGACAAACCTGTTTTCTACTAGAGAATGAGAAACCCCTGAACAATTAGTTCTACATAACTGTATTAAAAATAACTGTCAAAGTAAGTTAGCTCACTAGTGATTCCATCTCTAGGCATCATGTTCTAAATTTTTGTTTACACTCAAGAACAAAAATTTAACAACATAAAATAACATGAATTAAGTTTAATCAGTATTCCTCACTCAAGAAATTACTGCATGAACACAAAGAGGTTTAGCTAATGCTGTTTTGAAATGGATGGCTGAACAAGATTTGTCTTATAAAACAGGAAATACTGATATTGCCTATCTCCAGGAGCAGAAAACTATAAACATTATGTAGAACAAGACCAGAGTCTGCAGAGTATGTGGATCAGATAAGAACAGAAACAGAAAAGTCCTCATCTACAGAGCAGCAGTTGAACTCACACTTCTGTCTGCTTGGGGACTGGGAAAGAGATGTGCTCTGTCCAGGGACAAAAGCCTATTCCAAAGCTATTAGAATTGTTAGCTGTGAGTCTCATTAATCAGATTCCTAAGTAAGCAAGAGGGATGCCTGTTAATGAACTTACATGCTCCTTTGAGCAAGGACCTAGCTCATATCCTTCTTCTAGCAGAGCTAGAAGATCATCTCATGCATCCAACTAAGAGCACAGGCAGAGGTAGATCATCTCAGCATCCAACTACATGGACATGCCTTGTCAGAGTACTGATGAGATCCAGAGGTTTTGATCATTTGTGATCTGAAGAAAAAGGATGGGAAATTACATAGGCAGGAAGTGACTAATATCAACAGTGCAGCACCTGTCAGGTGCAACATAATAGATAAAGAGGTAGGAAATGGGGCAAAGTTAAAATTATCATGGATCAAAGGGAATTTCAGGAGTACTGTGTTCAATAGAGTTAGCTGCAGCCACCTTCAACTGGCTTAACTGCTCACGCATCCTTGGAATGAGAAAGCTAATGCTTCTCTCAATGAAAGGGAACAGGGCTTCTGGAACAAGCCATGTGCTCTCTGCTTTCTGAACATTTCATCTTCATTCTTCACCGTGAGGGAATTTAAATGGAGAGGGCCCCTCTACACTGCAATGCTGTGTTTTGTGTATGTTCCATGTCAGAAAGCCAAAGGAACAGTAGGCCAACAGAGATCTGCAAAGTATCAGAAAAATCTGATGGAAGAAATAGATTTGGCTGGCTAAGCCAGCAGAAGCAATACTGCATTTCCTTTTTTCTCCCAGACTCAAGCTTCTAGAAAGCAAAGAAAATGTTTTGCTGATTTCTTATTTCCCCAGAGACAGGGAGCTGAAATTATCAGAGGGAAAAGCAAATAAAAGTTATGTCTGCATATGACAACTATTGCTGAAAAAAGCAATAATAAAAAAATGAATGTTTCTTGTATATATTTGTTCAATTCCATTAGAACAGAAGATGTTTGTTTTAGAGTTACATTCTGGTCCATATAGCAGAAGCATAAAGCTAGAATAACCCTGTTTGCATCACACCAAAACCAATAATAATGTCCTAAAAATTTGATTTCAAGCTTCTTATGAAAACACTTTCTTATGAAGCCACTTTTTAATAAGTATGTCATGACATTAGTTATTTGTTATCATTTTAATAAAAAATGAGTTTTGAAGATCAGGCATATATTGAGAAAGAGAACAGGTTCATTTTTTTGAATGCCATTTACAAGAATAACTTCATGCAGCTCTTCATGGGACATGTTTTTCATTTACTATGCAGATTTTTTTACCTTTTACTGCTATAGCAACATAGTATTACTTTAAACTACAGCAACTGATATTTTCCAGTCAATTTCCCCTGAGTTACTATGTGTAGAGTTGATTCGATTTTACTCTGAAGGAAAAAGAAACCCTAAAATATGCTTGGAATATACTAGACTAATAGAGTGAACAAAATAGTAACAGAAAAAAATCTTTTGGTGCAGCTATAACGTCCCTTATTTATAGAAATGAAGACCTTATCTGCCCAAACAAATATCATTTTGCCTGCCAACAAGCCACAAAAATAGCAAAAAAACCCCAGAAGATAGTGAAACATGGGAGAGAATGCCTTCCTCATGCTGAAGTGAAAAGAAACTTGGAAAATTTTAAGATGCATTTGCATTGTGTGCATTATTGTTACTCATTACATGTAACCAAGTGGCATCTCAACATTTTCACTGACACTGTAACACTATTAAAGACAGTTCCTGCAATAAAGACTAAATACAAAGTCTAGGTTAAAAAAACATTATTTTACAGAACTAAAGCCCAAAGGATTGTTGAGCCAAACTTTGAGGAGTTCTGCGCTCACAAATAAGCTCCAAACTGAGAGGTCCTAAATTTTTAGTGGGAAGCGTGTCTACACAGCAAACTGAAGATGGATTGTAACATATGCCTGCTTATGCTGTATGTGACTGTACACACGATGATAACAATGAGGATGTAGCAACAGAAGGTTAGAATGTATTGGCAACCACACACTGCTTTCAACATAATTGCTAACACACACTAGAATAACTGATGTCCTTACATCTCTGCTGATATTGCTACCTGTTCTGGGGAAGTTTCATTATCCAGTCATGCTTTCATTTCACTTTGTAGTCATATCTTCTGCAAACTTCACGATCTTAGAAGCCCACAGAAGCATTACATGTAGCTTCCTTTCTCAGTTGCAAAGCCAGATACATTGAAATAAAGAAACTGTTAAACCACAGATGAACAAACAGCTCCTCTCTACTTCTGCAGTAGAAGACTTAGAATCATTGCATATATCATACGACTCAGTAAAGCTTAAGGACTTTCTGAAAAAGTAATCTTTGCTATCCCAACTTCGTAGGCTAGACCAATATATGTCATTTAATAACAGTGCACACAGCTTCACTAACACTTTTATGGGCAGCTCAATGAGGAAAAGCGTGCTTCCATTTTAATATGTCCTTCTGACTTTAAGGTGTACAGGCAAAGAGCGTACATGTAAGCTTAACCAGAGATTTACAGAAAAAAGCTGACATCATTTTTTTCTCTGCCAAAGAGAAAATAGACAGAAATATTACCTCTGCAATTATAATTGAATTTTGGATTCTAGATGCAAAATTGTTAAGTCCACTTATGTGATACCAAAATTGCTGCTAACCCTAACGACTGCAAGCAGACATAGCTCAGGAGCTCTCCCCTCATTAGCTTTCCCATTAATTCTTGCAGATACCAGAAGACCTCAGTAATTTGGATTATTATTTAACTTTGTGCAGCATGTGTGGCTTCTGACAACCTGAACCAATAGCAGAACATTGTGGTGCAGACATAAAAATTGTTTATCTAAATATCAAACAAAAAAACCAAAATATGCATTATTCATGAATAAGCCAGCACTAAAGGATGAATACTGTATTACACCAATACTGAAACTAACTGAGGTTTTTGAGCCTGAGCATCTGTTGTGTGTTGTATTTTAATTGGAGCTGCAAAAAATCTGGCAGTTTTGACTCCCAAGGGCATAAGACATTGGTTTAGATTCAGGCAGTTTGTCACATAATGCAGGATTTGTTGCAAGTTCTTTTAACAACAAAAAGTTGACACAGGATTATATTTTGAAGATATCTGCAGGTGTCCTCTGTAATTTACAATTTATAATACTTGTCATAGTTAATAAGACTGGTATATAGATTGGGTTTGTTTGAATAAGAGCCTACTATCTCGATTGTAAAAAAACCCTTCATATCTCTGAGAGTTGTCTTCTACTACAGAGTGAAATTAAGACCAGCAATAGGAAATGGCAACCAAGCTAAAATTTCAGGGCTTTTTTAGGAAATTTTTGACCAGGATGGTCAAAAATGATGATCCATGGTTTCATGGATCGAGGCTCCACGAAACCATTTTCACTTTACAGATTGAAAACCTGAGGAACAGAAGCTGACAAAAGGGCATCAGAGGTGGGATAAGAATATATTCCTCCTCTTATACATGATGAACATCATAGGATCATAACAAGCATATCTTGTACATCTCACATATGTATTTCCAGAGGAGTAAGCAGATACGCTTACATACATACATACATACATACTTACTTACATACACATACATGTATATGTATAAGGCATGCACAAAGTTCTGAAGACAACAGGGATGGAAAAGAACTTCTGACCCAAATTTATTCCATCATCTAGTTATCCATCTATCCAGTTACAGCACCACTATGTCTTCACCTTAAAATTCCTAAGAAAAATAATGTTCTAAATGTAACTGAGCTGCTTTTCTAAGTCATTCACATACACCTCAAAGTAGCTTGTGATAAGTCCTTTTCACACAAGCAGCATATCTCCTACATTCAGTCAGGCAAGCAAAATACATAGCACTCCTCAAAGTAGCCACTGCAGACCGTTTCTGGCTTCAGATCTTCCAGCTAATTTAGAGATGCAAATAAAAAAGCTACCATTGAGGGCTATATGTATGGACCTGTGACTCCTTTGGAGTCAGCATGTAGATAGACCAACAAATTAATTACCTTCCTTCAACTGCACAGCTTTTATTCATTTCTATCTGAACAAAATGCTGACAGTAATAGTCTAAATAGAGAAGCAGCATTTACATTTGTTTAGTGCATTCTAGGATAATATAAGCAAGTTACTAAGAAGTAAAGTATAGTTTCCTTGCTTTCTCCTTTCCAGAATAGTTTGCAAAAGGACATGCTCAAACAGTAATTGATTGTACAAAATGCAAGAAAATTTTGAAATAACTTGTACTGTGTGACACTCTTCCCTTATGAAGTGAGAGACATGTAATATTCTGGGTGCTATTTCTTAATTAAAGCCAAAGAGCAATCTTGATAGATTTTTTTTCTTCCAATAATGTACAAGTTATCCTCTACAACAAAGTACTATGAACTGAGTACCTCTTACAACAAACAACAAACCACAAATACGATATGCGCTTCTTCACTGCAAAACATGAATGGGATATAATTGATGGAAAGATCTTTTAAGACAAATTATCTAATCTCAGTAGAAATAATTAGGTTTCTTCTTTCATTCCTCCCCCCCTTTTTCCCTATCTTTGAAGTCAAGCTGTTGAAAGTCTACTATGCCAAGCAAATATTGCTTAGGGGATCCTATACTACCTGTACTATGCACAGAATGAAAACTTATTTTCAGGAGGTTTGTCATCATAGTGCTCTGCTTAGCTCACTAGGCATTACTCTTATGATAGTTTCATATGAAAAGGACAACTGTTCTGGTTAGTTTGAGTAAATCACTATACAGAAATAGAAGACCCAATTACTTTAACTCACATTTCTACAACGTCTAGTGTGGTTTGAACCACAAATTTTTGCCAACAGCATGGATAAGAACCCATCATAATCACATCTAGCCAAAATAAAAGGTGGAACACTTTTTACAACTTTGTTGGATTGAAAGCTCTTATAAAATATTTAGTTTAACAGTCAACTTTATTCTTTCATTTCTACTTCCTGATCCAATTTGGGTAAATTGGAATGCATGTGGATAAAAAGCAAAAATAGGTCAATGGCTTTGTTGCATTTTTCTTCTATGGAGCTTCTCCAGTGCTTTGAATGTGAATGTGTATGCATTTTACTGAATCAGGACAACAATGACATCTGTATAAAGACTTAGAAAGCAAATGTAACGGGAAGAGAACTTATGATGAGTAAAAGTACCATAAAGTAGATTTTCATTAGGATTTGTGTAGATAGTGAGCTAAGTCTCAGATTTTTTCTAAACTTTTCATTCCAGAATTTCCCCTCAGCTGAGAGGTATTCGGTTCAGAAACTGCACACAAAACAGAGCAATAAGCACAGTGAGAGTACTGCAGTCTCATTTGTTTATATTGTGTCATCCAAATGGTAATGACCACGTACCATTCCTATTACACAAATGCATAGTAGCTTGCACAGTGAGAACCCAAGTTGCCCAGGAGGTTTCGACACATCCTTCTGTAACAGTACATGGCCTAAGACACCACCCCCTTCTATAAGTGAAATCAGCACATTTCTCACTTGTTTACTTTTAACATACAAATTTCCCACAAGTTCTTAACAATAAAGATATTTAAAACCACTAAACAGTTCTGACACAAACATACAATTTCAATAGCTATCTTCTTTGCAAAGAGGAGACTAATTAAACTCCTATTTTGATTCTCCGTTCAGTTCAGTGTTCATGTCCTCATGTCACAGATTCCATGCACAGTAGCAGACAGAAATTAGGAATTTTTCCTGACTGAAATCTCTCACACAAAGTCGGCAAAAAATGATGTGCTTCAAAACTTAAGTTCACCTTAGCTACAAGGAATATATACTAGGAACATATTTTTGTTATAACAAGAGTTCTGCACTCTTCATAGCAATTTGGCAAATCACAAAACCATGAATGTTCCTAACTCACTCATAGTAATTTTTTATTTTGCACATACCTGGTGTATCACGACAGGATTCTGACATATCCAGATGAAACATGAGTTGCTTTCACCCCTGCAAGTAAAAAGAAGTTTTTTAAGACCAGGGAATATTTGAATCCTTCTTCTAATCAGTATCTTGTTTAAAAGCTACAAACCCAGATAAGTTATTAGAGTCTGCTACCACACTGATAACTTTTCACAAGTTTCTTGGGGCAGAGATCACATAGATGGTGTTCCACCGTCACCTGTATTAGACTTGCAGATTGCCTTCCCTTCTAAGACATGTAAATTCAGTTATAAGAAGCTTATGATATTTATGCTGAAACATTCTCTTTTGACCATCATGCTAGAAGAAAGCATTTGGAACAGGTTTTGTCCAGTTACTTGAATTACGAAAAGAAGCCAAGAAGAAGAGAGGAAAAAATAGAGAACAGAGGAAAAAAGTCATTATTCATATGGGTAAAACACTAGCACTTGGGTGTAGTACTTTCTGAAATCAAAGTCATTGTGTTTTACTTATACATTAGAACAAAACTGTCGGAAAGTTTAAAGTTTCAAACTTTAAAAATTGAATATGGGCAGTATTTGATTTTGCTGAGAAGGAATAAAAAAAAAAGGCAGAGAGGGAGAAAGACTAAAAAAATTCTCCTGTGTTTCATTTCTAAATTTCTCAATGTGAAAACACTTGAGATGGTGGTGGGTGTGTGTGTGTGTGTGAAGATTACACACTACAGTCACTAGAAAAATACTCTATTCCTACAGGCTAACTGTTCAGTACTCCTGGGAGATCAGGCCTTTACTGGATGCTTAAGTATGACAGCTGATAATCAACAAACTTGAAAATTTGGGCTTGTGTATTTAGTCTAGAAAATTCCTGTTTTCCTCTGATATCAAGGAACATAAGATATCTGGTGCAGAAAAAGGAAATCCCATAATTCCCTGTATTATAAAATACACAGTAATAGACACGAGCTTATTACAAACACAATGAAATTTCATATAGATAATGGATAAAAAACAGATAAATGTTGCAATAGTAATTAATAATTAATTAGATTCCAAACAAGACTACTACTTTTCAACATTATGAGCAATACACACATTTGTAGAAATTCTAATAAGTTGATAACACTGGGAACTTGTTTAAATTAAATTTCCCACGAAAAATGAAAGAATTAAAAGACTGCTACAGAAGGAAAACCTTTGAGAAGTGTTGCTATTTGACCATATGTCCAGTAATAGAGAATTACTGGTAAAAGGGAATTAGAAAATAGGTACAAGAAAAGAATATAAATTTCCAGTTCCAAGTTTTGAGGAGTTTCATGGGTTATCAACAAAGAGTCATCACTCACATCCATATCCTCAAGAACATTTACAGATAAGTGATGAGTTTCATTTGTGTTGCTCTTCAATAATATCTATCCAGGAAAAAGAATCATCTATAATTTTTAAGGCTCACATTGCAAAGAGAAGAAAAAACCTAATACTTTGCCTCTGACATAAAATAAAGAAAAGCCAGTAAAAATGTATTTAGGAAAAAGAAAAAAAAAAAAGGCTTTTGAAAAACAGAGCTAGATAAATAAAAATCATAAAAGCTCCAATCTGGTCTCTTACCTCTGCTCAAGGTAACTTTTATATTCTGGAGCCAGAAAGCAGAACTGAGTCTGATTCTAGGGCTGATACCACCTATGCTGACAGCACACTGCAGGCAAATTCACACAGGCTCCTTTTTCAAAAAATGGCTGGTAAGTCAGGAGCGTGAACATAATCAGTTTGTGTGAAAAAAATAACACAAGCTGTTTGAAAGGTCATTTTCCCCAAAACTTGTGACACTGAGAAAGACAATCATCATCCACATTAAACTGTAACAGAGACACTTTTGAAATTAATTAGAAGTCAGCTTGAAAGAATTATAGAAGAAGCAAGGAAATATTTAACTGTGGGGAGAGAGAAAATGGAAGAGAGCAGCATCAAAACTTGGTCTGAAAACAACAGCAGTAGCAGCTCTGCTGACATTGCCATTTCTGTAAATTACTTGGATTAGTTATAGAAAAATCTGTGTTTAATAACATTCTGTAAGCATCTAGCATTATGGTTTATCATGCTGTATTGCTGATATTGGACCTGAATGTACACTTCACTGGTTGCTGGTTAATTATTGTCATTAAGAAATCAATTAACTGCATTGATCCTGATTTGATTAAAATTATGTGAACTGAACAGTTTTCCTCTATGATCAGCTCTGGTAAAATGCAGTGGAGCTTCAAATCTGATTAAGTTTTCTTCCTACTCTACATTGATCCCCAAAACCAGTACATTTGCAGATAAGCTTGGTAAGAATACCAGGTTTCCAGCTCTGCTCCCATATCAGACTTGTAAGGAAATCATTACGCCACTTTTACATGAGAGCTGATTGCTCTTTGCTTGGACAAATGACTGACACAGCAAAGATCACTGTAATGGGTGTATGTAAAACTTGATAGGCCAGGAATGCAATTAATTTATGAGAAAGGTTTTGCCTCTTTCTTGTAATGCTGTATCAAACCAGCTTGGTTTTCATGAAGTGAAACAAATTACTCTTCACGTTTATTGATCCAAGGCAATTTGTTGATTCTTGAGCATTGTGTAGGTTTGTATGTCGTTTAGAACATGTTTTCTATAAAATCAAATGATCAGATTCTTCACAACTCACATTCACTGAGAAGTAGACTGACTATAACATCACAAAAAACACCTTCCCTGCACATTTACTTTTTATAAAACAAGTTTTTTAACCATTATGCAAGAAATATTCTGTAGTATAGTAGAAAAAAATCCCTCTTTTTGACTCTTGATTGTTACTAGAGTTACCATATTCACTTGTTCTTTCCACCCACTCTGATAAAGGCTGATTATTTGCCTCTGATAAATCATGCCTATTGATGAGGCTGGCAACTTGATACGGATTGCTATCTGTGATCCAGCAGTTCACGATTACAAAACTATTTTCTTCTAATCTCTCTGAAATGTACCAATAAATTACATCATGGGTCAAAAACTGAACAAAAGGCTAACTGGCCTCTGGTATTACTTATCTAATAAATAAATTAACCTTATCTGTGTGCAAGTTAAGATAGTTCTTTGTTAGAGGAGACTCACACCACAACTAGATTTGCTATCCTGACTTCATTATAAACCACATACCCATAAGAAAACATAGGATTTTTTCTGTATAATAATGTGATTTGCTTACAGATAGCAGAGGTCTTTTAGGAATGCAGTTATCCTACTTTTAAAGAATAATAAAAGCTTGCTTCATACAGGAATATAATTTTGGTGTTTGTTAGATGTGTCAAAGTATTTTCTAAAGAAACAGAGATCATTTCTCTTCCTACAACAGCAGCACTGTCATTTCACTGACATCTGGAGAACTTCGAGTCATGTTTTTGACCTTGTTACAAATGTCTTTGTTGAGCATTTGAATGAACTGAATTGTTTGTAAGAAAATGAGAAAGATGAAGTTTTACTGTTCTAAGGGACAGACACACATTTTAGAATATAAGTACTTAAAAGAAAAAGAGAGAGAAAGAAAGAACTATAATGTTCTAAGAACTATAAAAGCTATAATGATTGAAGAAGTAATCAAGGATGGTAACAAGTTGCTTTGCTAGATGAATAAAAATAATCATTCACTATTCCATGCAAAACTGTTAAAGACTGAAAGGTTATCTTTGCTGCATCTTAGAGTGAGTTTATATTTCAAGTAACAGCTGCATTTAAGAACTCCCATGGTACAGAAAACATTTACGTTTGGGTATAAGTAAAATAGCAGACTGATTCGTCAGTTGGAATAGGTTAGTACGGTCTCGCGGACAAAAACAGGCAAAAAAAAAAAAGCCACTGAGAGAAAGATTTGGTGCGAGTCAAGGAAAAAACATGAATTGTGCTGTTTTACAGAAGCATCACAAGACCAGCACAAGCAAGGAATAACTCTTTTTTTTTTTTAAAGATTCTCCTTACTGTAACTCCCATCTAGGAACCTGCATCCTTCATCAGACACTTTGGTCAGGTACTGATGATTGAGTCATCAGGTGTGGAGAGGGGAAGAAAGGGCTACTGTATAGAACAACAACAACAACAAATGGGAGTGTTAGAAGATAGGTGCTTCAGTATTATATTTAACCTGCTTTATATTTTATGCACACGCATGCATTAAGGAGAGAAGTGCTGAAATCTATACACATGGCAGCAGAGATACTGCTTGCACCGGGAAACTTCTAATCTCTGCCAACTTCTAACAATCTTTTCCATGGCCTGATACGAATTTCCTTTGATTCTCTGCTTGCTATATAGGTGTGCAATGAAAGTCACAGGAGGCAATTTATATAGTTCTTACAGTTTTTAAAGTGTAATGTCAGCCAAGCTCAACTTTATGGACATTGCTGCATAGAACCTACTGGTTCAATAGAGTCTCTCACAGTTTACAAGTGGTACTGGAATCCCTTCAGAACCTGGAAAGGGCATTCAAATACATACATAGGTTTTAAAAATCTAAGACTCTCCCAGAAATCTTAACAATCCTTGAAGCTTTGCCAGCGACACAACACTGTACAGACATTTTCAAGAGCTAGAAATATTTTTCAAAGTGAAATCTAAAGGTAATACTTCACCAGATAATAACAAAATTATGTAACAAATGCCTTAAACCTATAATTTTGGATTGCACATTCTGAGGTTTTTTTTACAATGAAGAGAAAATAGTTTAGTTTGCCACAGAAATTCTTATTTAAGCACTTAAACACATGGGTGAGACAGTAATGTTAGTAAAATGGGATACAAAGTAAAGAGAGAGAATGTCAGCTCAGATGACATAAACCATCAATCATCACAACAGAACTACAGAGATAATAGGAATAAATCTCAGAACCAGAAGACAAAGTGAAAACAGAAAGTTTTCCCTTCTCCTCAACACACAAAAAAAAAATACAGCAGATCTCCTGTGAAGCCAAGTATGAAGTTACACAAACAGAAGCAACAAGAAGGGAGGTATTTTAATCTGAATTTGTCTCCTATAATGAGACAGAGCAGGAATTTTTATATAATTCCACAGGTAACAGTTATTTGCTTTTCTCGGGTGCAAAGGATGTGCACGTACGTCCCGGGTTGTGCATGTATCTTTATATCATGCACCAGCTGACGGGATGTATTAGAACTATGCCGCTTCTGCCACTTAAAATTGAATTACACACCAGAATATCTTGATGACGGAAGAACGGCATTAGGGGGACAGGGCAAGGAGACATGGAGAAGATTCAAATCCTCCGGCATCACTTTGTTGAACAGCATATGTCCTTCTGACTTTTTTTTTTTAAGGGGGAAACATGAAGTGTCTTCTCAGGAATTCAGTCTGAGGCATTGTGAAAGGGGACTACACTTTGGAGTACAGAAGGTTAATATGAACCTGTCTAAAAATGAGATGTGGCAGGTGTAATCAGTCAGCATCCAGACATGGCTATGCAGCAACTTGGATAGAATTTTCTCCAGCAGCCCACGTGCACCCAGCACACTGCGCATGATGAATACAAAAATCAGGGTAGCTGAAGATCAAATATTTGTCACTTCTTATGCCACCACGTGGCAGAGCACAGCTGCATGCAACACTCTGCACTCTGTGTATTAAACTGCCAGTGCTCTTAACTGCATTACTGAATTCAATGACACATTGAAGTACAGTTCCCTGAGCTATAATAGTCTCTCTTTCTTATAGTCTAACATGGCTTTGACTTTGTTGCTGCAAAATGAAAGTCTACTCTTTAGGAGTGTGAAATGTGTACAGAGGAGAGAAAAAAGGAGTCCTCCTGCCTGTGTTTAGGAATTGTGGGTATGAATGTACATACAATGATATGATCACACTTCTGTTTCCAAACAGGACTGTCTATATCTGTAATTCTGTGACTCAGTATCCGATTACACACCTGCAATGCTTTCAGCCTGTGGGTGGATGATGAAAAGATGAAAGACCCTCCACCTGAAACATGAAAAACCAACTTTAACCCTTCCAACTCACAAGTTTGTCAGATTTCTTGGAAACAGTTGGCAGAAATTCACGTTGCCTTAATATTTTTCCTATTTTATAAAGAGAGTAACACAATGTTTTAAGTCCTCCACAATAACTGAAACGGTATTTTGTCTGACATGTCTTGTGCATTTCCTTTGTAGTGTATTGTATCCCCAGTCCAAAACAGGGACTGGCTGGAGATCACCGTTCCCTCACGATTGTTCCCTGGGGAAACTAGGACATGATCAGGAGATGATGCCTACATGTGGCAGGACCAGCCCCAAAAAGCAGTTCAGAGGGGGTCAGGTCTTCCAGTTTAATTGTAGCTGAGACAACCAACTGTTTGTCCCAAGTTTCCAAGTATAATATAATTTATCATGTAATACCCATGCTTTCAGTGCAGGGCCATATCCTGTTTTTGAATAGGATGCTTTATAAAACATTTCTTGAAAACTAGTTTTGCCTATTGTGCCTCTCTTTGCCTAGACTTTAGCAATCTTTCTTCTCTATACCTTCCTAATCTGTTTTTCTCACCTTCACCTGAAAGGTGACTGCTTTGGAGGGATGAACGATGAGATCTCTGTGGTGGATGAAGACAATTCTGGATGAAAGATGCTGCAGGAATGCAAGTCATTACCAGTACTGTATTTCTCTTGATTATGGTATTTTAGCCCTATTATTTTCTCTGCTTTTTTCTTTCCCAGCTGTTTACACACATGACCTCTTCTTTCAGTCATGTCTCTCTTCTCTACTTGTGTTTACCCTGCAATCTTTTCAATCGATCTCCTCACTGCTCATTTCCTACTTAAAAATGCACTGTGTTTCATGACTTAAACTGACAATAATGAGGACAACTCTTTAACTATGGTCTACAAAAGAAAAACCCTTGATATTTAACAGCATGTAAAATAAAAAGATCGGTTACAGCAAAGGAGAGTAAAATACACCAGTGTAATTTGTGTGAAACCAGGATGCCACCTACAAATGGGGTCACCACCCAGGGACTGGTGTCACATTAAATAATTGGCTTTCACTAAAATCTTCCAGGTGACGGAAGACCATCATTTGCTTGGTTTCCTTGGTATCCTACAAGCTTGGAAATCTGATGATAAAGGCTCAGAGTGGCGGGAAGAAAAAAAATATCTGTAAGAGAAATATGTTTTTCTTCAACTCCAAGTATTTTGTCACCATCTACTTCCAATTCAGTGCTGTTGATGAAAACTTCTGACCTACTCTGCTGGCTCTGCATCACAAGATGTGTTTAGTATTTATGGCTGCGTACAGCCCCTAGAGATTTGCCCTAGATTTGTGCAAATTATCAAGTATTCCTGGAGATATTCCCCTATGGAAATGTAGGGGAAGCAGAATCAAAGTCTATCTTTAAAGAATACTGAAACACACATATATTTACAAACTGTCGAGAAAATCAGCTGGCAGAGAGCGTAGGCTAGAAGGCAGGAGGTAGATGCAGTAATACATACATTTTATTGTTATGATAAACAAGAAAAATGGTTTCTTCCTGAAGCATATTAGCTGCACATTTTAATGCAGCTGGACACTGTTTCCCCCTTACCTTCTTATTTAAGCAGTTTCTTTAGTTTTTGAGGACATCTTATGAATTTTCAAAAGGCAAAACTTAAAATGCCATCACAAACAGATAGTGGATTTTGGGCTGTATTTCAATCCATTTAACCAAGTTAAAAACAAAACAAAATCAGGAGGGAGAAAACCTCACTTTGCTCAAGATCAGTCTTTCTCACTCTGGCCTCCTTACAGGTTTCCCTCACCTTCTTCTGAAGCATTTGATGTCGGTCACTGCTGGCAAGGGCATGCTGTAGTAGACAAATGACTGGTTTGATGCAATATGGCAGTTCCTATGCTCCCAAGTGATATAGTCAAGAAAGGAGCAGGAGCTCTTACGCTCACAAATAAGATTTTACTCAAATAAAAAATTCATTTTAATCCTACTGCCAACTTCTCACTGTTAAAAAACACCTCCTCCCCTCAACCTGCTCTTAAAGTTACACATTTATGAAGAATGTAATAATAAGTATTATTACATTCTTCATAAATGTGTTCATAGCACAAAGCTCCAGTTGTACTAGATTATTTTAAATGGAGCTGTGTGCCTCTCTTTAAACTAATAAATACTGCTGTTTGAGAAGAGGGAATAACATAGAAGTAAACCTGGTCTCACTTTAGCCTCAGTGTAGAGTGAAAATTTCCTGTTTCTGTGTAGCTACGTGCAGGTGAGCTCACTCAGTACTGCTGCTGCAATGTTGTACCTACTGCACCCAGCAGTACACAAATCACTACCTTGGGTCTTACTCCTCACACTCACTCCCCTGTAGATTGCCACAGGTTCAGCTTCTCTCATCTGCGGCAGTGCTGCATCCAGCTCCAGAAATATATCCCCCTCTCCATGAGGAGAAAAGAGAACAGAGAGGAGGGTACGCCAGGAGAAGCAAGCACACAGGAAGACTGAGCAGCAGGCGAGCTCTAGATGCCAGATAGCTTAACTTGAAAAGCAAAGGAGAAACACATGATACTCCACTGCACTATGCTGCTGTCACCTGTAACCAACATCTATTTCTCTGCCAAACAATTGCTGTAAGATGATAATTTTATCCCAGTGTTCACTGAAACTACATCAAAGCATCCTTGACGGAGGAAGGTGTCTGGTTTATAAAACGCTGTGACTGCGATGTGTTTTTAACTGTCTAAAGTAATACAGAGCTTACCAAAACAACAACAACAACAAAGTCCTGCAAACATCTTGTCTGAAAGGTGTCATCCTAATAGCTAGAATTGGAGCTAATGGTTAACAAGGGATGATTTTGGCAAGGCTTTGCTTTTCTGCACTCTAGGCAGGAAATCGATTAGAGGTTTCATCTTCCTTTTTAAAAAAAAAAAAATTCAAAGAATAAGTAATCTCTGGTTTAGTCAATACTACCATTTTGAAAGAGATTCATAGCTCAGATAAAACACTGCAATCAAACCCAGAAGCCACTGACATAAGGAATAAAAACACTACAGTTGATTTCTTTCAGGATATCGGGTAAATAATGTATTGTCTCAACATAAAAGTCATCAAAGCTATGGCAGCTCTTAAATATAGCTTTTCCACATATGTTAATTGAGTAATAAACATTCCTCCCCTTCACTTCTTACTTAGATTATGAACTCCTCAGGACTGGCCCACGTTGCACATTCATGCAGTGCTTAGTCTATGTGGACATTTTCCTCTCATGATTCTGGGATCAGTAACCACGTACAGCAGGGCAATTCTAAAGAGTCTAAATACTCACGCATCTAACTTCCATTAAATGGATTTTTTTGAATCAATTTCTTGTGGCTCCTTTTGAGTGCAGTACCTGCAGACAGTGTAATTATTGACTTTGACAATGAAGAGGGGAACGGTCAGGCAGTTGGACTAGATGATCATGTAGGGCCCTTCCAATTGAACTGTTCTTTTCTATCTGTTTGAATAACAAACCGGAATACAATTTAGGCAGGGTCTAGTTGCAGGGATCTTCTAACTTCCTATGAACTGGCAGGATACCTGAATACTGAAACATTCGTAGTGGACAAAGTAATGTACTAATTTGTTGTTTCAGACATATAATGGAAACAAAGGCACATATGCAAAAATAAAGAACTCCGAAAACATTACTTTTGTATTACAGTTGTGTTTTCCAATAGAGAAAGAGATGTATTAAGCTTTATAAGACTCCTAGAAAATATGTATAACACACACACTCATATAGGAGAGTATATAAAGATTATGATATACAAATATAATGACTGCACATGTTTACTGCATATACCATAAAGGACACCTTTCTTCTGGTTTAACTGCAGCAGAACCACATTTTGCTAAAACTGAAAAAAACCTTGTACTTTCACCTCTGCATCATTGATCAAATAAATGCAGATGCACATTGATTCTTTTAAAGAGTAGGGATGGAGACTGCAGTAATATTTCCAAACACTTTGGGCAAAAGTGGACATAATATAGGGGTTTGAAACACTCACTTGCTGTGCCTCAGAGTCCCAATTCCCTTGAAGAATGAGATACACTTTTAATACATGACTTAGTATTTACAAACAAATTAAAAAATTAAAAGAATGCTTTTTTCTGGAATTACAGATCTTACAATTAACTTCCAGTTCTCATTTGCTACTAATTTTTTTATTCTTTTAGTTCTTTTTTTTTTTTTTTTTAGTAAAAAAACTAATTGAATGGCATTTTCCTTCTCAAATACCCTATATCAGTTCATCCCAAGACCCTATTTTCCAAATCAGTTTCACCTTGTCTTCCTCCTCATGTATTCTTCCTGGTTCAAAAAGCAAACTATCAGCCCTAGCTATTTTTGTCTAGGTTCTCCTTTGCTGTCACTAAGAGACATCTTATCCCCTTAATGCTTCTAAATTACTATAAGTCCTACCATCCCAACTTGCATGTTATCCGAGCATTTAAACCATAGGTTCTCCATGCACCTCCCCACTCAAATGCTTGTGAACTGGCCTTCATCAAATGCAATAAAGGAGGTGTGAAGGAAATATTCTATTGGGACAGTTAGCCAGAGGAAACAAACGTCAAACTGATTCAGTATTGTGAGAAATTACAGACTCAAAAATTGTCAATCTCATGGTAAAACTGCAATGACACATTAATGTAGCAACGATAGAAAACAATCAAACAAATCCAGGTCCAAGTTGGGAGCTACAGGGAACTTCCCTGTTTCCCTAACAGGAAAATTGTTAACGTGCTAGTCTCTAGCTAGCATGAATTCACCTGCTACATGCTAGACAAGACAAAAGTAAAGGCAGTAAAAATACCACTACCAACCACCATCAAAAAAAAAGCCATTACCAATTAAAATTGTATCTTAGCTGGGTTATCTGTGGTACCTTAGTGGTACAAAATAACTAGATATATCCCCTTTTTAAACAGCTGCTAGCAACATCGGCTTCCATTCAAGAAAATGGCTGAACTGGACACAAAGCTGTAAAGTCCCTTAATCACGCCTGAACAAGGATACTATAGGAATACAGAGACAATTAAAAAGTTTTGCACATTTTACTTTCACTTTTGTTCTAGTGAGCTATGACACCTAATGTTTCTAATCCATTTTTCCTCTTTCCCAGAAAATTATTCAATATATAGATACACAAAACCTCATGTAATCACAGTAATTATCTTTAAAACCTGAATAGATGTCCTTGAAACGGAGAGCTTTCATCCTTGTCTCACTGAACTAGGACTTTAGATAAGCAACTTCACATACCTTTTTATTTTCTTTAGGCAAACCCTATTCCTTTGCAAAGTTTTTTCTTTAGACAACAAAGCTGTGAGGAAGCAGGCAAAGAATTGCGTGTGCCTTTTTTTCCTGAGTTTTGTATTATTTTGTAATGCCTCAGAGGCATTCCTGGGGAAGGAAGGAAATAGCAAACAACAACAAATTATAATGTCATTAAGGACATCTGAAATGACATTGTCAATGTTAAAGAAACATCTCAGAACTGTGCTTTTGAAGTCTCACCGTTTAGGAATGCCACTGATAAATGCTCGTAACTAAATGGTACCACAGACACAGCACTTTCCACCCAGTCTGTGCACAAACTTTGCACCAATTGAAATTTGGTTTTGATACAATAGATTTAATTAGGCAGACAGAAACTATTGTGTACCCATGAATGAATCTTTGTAATAGTGATGTTACATTGATCTTTTTTACACAGGCAAGAAATCAAGTTATGCTACATTGGTATAAATCAAATTATAGTGAAAGTCTTGGAGAATTCATCAATGGGTATGATCGATTTTTTTAAAAGTATATCTCTGAGGTGCAAGTTTGTGCATCTTAGTTCAAGCCAGTCATCAAATAACATGTTAGAAATCATTCTGATTTCTTTTATTGCTTTTTGCTCTCCGTATTCTTCCCCCCAAAGAAATTATGGAACTCATGGAACTCCTACATCAAGAATACTATGATGTTAGTGCTGAGTTCAAAACATTTTGCATTTTCTATTCTAGCGTACTGTATGTGACTGTATGTATTTTTCAGTGTCTTGTGTTTTATGTCACCGAAATTTCATGTTTCTTCTGCAAAACTTACATTTAAATCTTGCAGCCTTTTTTCACCTTGCAGGGAAAGAAAACAGATTACCAGATCTACTGTGCCCTCCAATTCTTAGCACTCTGTAGATGTACACTATTGTTTAAAAAAATGTATTGTTGTGCTGCTGCAATGGGAAACAAATAGGGGCATAAAGTAGCAGAAAGGGGCAGAAGGGTTAGAAATACACAGCAAGAGCTAAAGGCACACCATTTTCTTAGAGAATAAAAGGTGCATCTCTGTGTGATCTATCAGCTCCTCCTGCCGTCACCACAAGCTGACCTCTATGCTTTCTTTTCATTGTGAATATGCCCCAGCTAGGTCAATGTTATACTACCTTCTGCCTGCAAATCTCCCACTGAAAGATAAGCTATCAAAAGCAACTGAAAACAGTAGGAATATTTTCTAAAACAACTGAGACAAAATCTGTGTTAGGAAGCAGACAAGTCAGTTTTCATCTCAAGGTATGGTTGCAGCTAGATATAGATTACAGAGGGTTAAAATTTTTTATCAACTTTTTTCATTCCTTTCATTGTTAAAACTTTTTGTTCCTATTTATTAGTTCTAAGGTGAGGAAAAAACCCCACAAACCCAAACACTTCTTATTACTGTGCTATACAAATGTTATAGGGAATATGCTACTGAGAGAAGAAAGGCGTGAGCTAGGCAGAATACACTGTGGGCAGCCACAGCCTGCACAATCTATGTCTAGAAAAGTCAACACTCCTGCTTTTCTACCTTATTCTTGCTACTTTTCATAGGGGAAAACAAAAACAAAAATGAGGTTTATTTCCTCAAACTAACATTAAACACTTTTTGTTTCTTTAACTATGAAGTCCACAGAGTCTTCAAGTAAGATCTCAGACCCTGTATTACAACTCTAGGTAATCTATTTGCCTTTACTTTCTCCTAGCTATAAGGCTTTATCTTCACCAGTTACCTTCACTGTGTGTGGTATTTTTTTAATGAGACAGAAGGACTTGAACGCTCTTGTTAAGCCTGAAAAACAGCACTTGGCAAGTCCATTGGTTTTAATGGAGCATGTCTTTGGACCATCTATTTCTACTTGTCTGGCACATGCTGGCATTGTTCAGCATAAAAGCAGTATTTACTCTGTGCCAAAACAAAATTAAGTGGTACACTATGATCCAACCCATGGTGAGGGATTTATGGTACAAGGCATTGTGCAAAAACAATAAATGACTGGAAAACATACAAAACAAAGAGACAAGATGAGCTAAGAAGTGAGGGAAGAGAGAATGTCTTGGAAAAGATTCAGGGGTCTACTACGGGATATTAAAACTGAATCGCCAGTGCCTTAACTGTATTTCAAATTTTTCTATCTTTGACATTACCAAAACTGTGTTTTCTCCACCTTCTTCTAGTCCTTATCCGTTCCCCTAAAGGTGGTGATGATTTTTTAGCTATAAGGATAAGACACTTTGCTGAGAAATCAATCCTTTACACTTATCTCAGCATTGGCTTACTCAAAACAAAACATATTCTTCAGGTTAGGCCATTTAACATGTTCTATATTCAGCAGCAGCAATCTGAAAAACTGGACATAATCAGCCTGTCTTGAGCTTGGGAAAAGGATCTGATAGTTGAATCTTGACTCTGTCTCCTGAAAGTATTTCCACATGGGTGGAATAGGATTCACATTGAAAGCTATTAATTTCCATGAGGAACAGGTTGGAGGATTGTGCCCTTTGCCAATTTATAAGCAATTAGCCACTGTAGTGGCCCAAGGTTATCTCTATGCTCTGTTTGTTGCACATGAAATACTTACACAAGGATGTACAGGAACTAATTGAATTAATTAGAGGATTTATTTTGACTGATCAGTTCGTTTTCTACTGAAAAAAATAGTAAGAGATAAGTAGAGACAAACAAGTATTTTTAAGAAGCGGTCCATAGTGCAGAGTAGGAGGAAATAACCTAGAGAAAAATCATTTAATGATGTGTATCAACAGCACTTTTCTCTTGACAAATGTTCACTACTCAGAAAAAGCTCTTCCAAATTATTTCTCAACTTTAAAAAATTGCTTCAGACTAAGTTTACTCACTGGGTCATGCTCTTGGTCTTGTTTTCTTTTTTATTATTATTAACTTTAATATTTCTAGATGGCCTCCTTGTTAAAGTATTTCTTACCATTTCTGTGCCACTCTCCTTAGAAAAGTGAAGATATTAAAATGCTTGGGTTTTGTTTTGCTTTTGGTTGTTGTGTTTTTTTAGCAAAAGCTGACAAGCTTTTATTTCCTTCTGTTCTCTAAAGTAAAAAATGGCCAACTTCACTGAAAAAAAAGAAAGAGCTTTCCAACCAGTGTGGGGTAGTAACTGATGGATTCAAATAGGTGTTCAGATCCAGTGAAATAAATTCGCTGAACACTGAGATTCATTCCCTTCCTTCGGGAGAAGATATGATATCCTAAAGAGAGTTAATAGACAAATATTGTGGTTCTAAAAAGAAAAGTTCTTTCATCAGCCACATAAGAGAAAGACTATTGTTGTATTATATGGGAGCAAAGAAAGTATGCTAAAAGGAATAGACACTACACTCTCTAAAGTATTAACTTACTTGGATTTATACTGAAACCTGAAAGGGGAAGTGGTTTTTATTTTGCTAAGAGCTTCAGAAATCTGTAATAGATGTGGAATAAATATCTGCTTCTATCATCTAAACAGTACAATTAATGCACTGAAAACACAGCAATGGGAATAACTTGGTCACGTCTGTGAAAGCGTAGCAGACAAGTGTCCCAGGATTATACCAAACAGACCTTGCAAGTAGCTAAACCTAAATGAGGTCGGCAAACTGAAAGCCAAACCAAGGCAACCAGTATTATCCAGAAGTAATTCCATCAAGCAGGTGAAAGGCAGTCCTTTCAGAAAACCTGCTTTTCACAGCAATAGCACAGAATTAAACAAATGCAGAGAGCTTTTCAAACTATTATTATGCTCTAACCTCTCTAACTCATATTTTGACATAGTTTCTTCATGTACTGTATGCTATATTAACTTTGGATGTCATCGATTACGGACAAGTATAGGATAATGCACACAATGCACACTTTGGGTTTAAAATGAACTAGATTTAAACTAACCTTTATTTCATAACTTACTGACATGTATAGTATGTAAGACAAAAAATAATGGCTCACATCATCTACATTCAAGATACTACTGAAGCCTTAATCTTTCTTTACAGACATGCTCCTTCCTTTTGTGTACAAAACAAGGGTCACAGACAGCAACTGCAATAAAAAATGTCATCTTCTGTAAAAGGTTACAATACTTTTACTACCTAAAGTACCAGTAGTTACAGTTTTCAGTCACTGAATTTCATATTTTATAAGCTTTGTTATGTATTTCTAAGATATTTAGTATTTATGAACTTTGTCATGCTAATTACTCCGAAGACTACAGTCTTCTACCCATGTCATCTTCTTCCTCTCCCCACCCCATAATGTAACTTAAAATGCGTGGAACCAAGTAGGCTTTTAAAAATGTATTTCCATTATACAGATATGTATGTTTGTATGGTTTTGTGTGCATACACACAAAAATTATTAATTTTAAGGATATAAACAGTATTTCACCAATTTTTGGGGGGAGGCGGAGTGTTCTTCGGGGTTTTTTTAAAGTAATTTACAAGCTTCCCATTTTAATAGTTGCAGTGAAAAGGACCATGTTACAGTATTTCATTCCTTTTGACTCCAGTTTCCTACAAATCTTTCAGATGGCTCTTTGGTCAGCTGAATGAGGTAGCAAGAGGTGGACATACAGTTTATTCCTTCCAGTCTTTTGAGATATTTCATTGCCAGGTTCCTTTTTCTGAACAGAATTATTTTGATTTTGCTTTGGTTTGATAGCTAGCATTCATTGTGTCTATATGGATTGCATATTCACTACAAACCACATTACGGTGATTAAGACAACTATTAAGGATAACAAAAGAGTAAATCTGGAAATTATCCATTTTGCTGCCAGAACAAGAGAGAGATGTGTATAACTTGGTGTTTCAGAATGATGCTTACTGACAGGAAAAGAGATTCTTCATTTCCTTTACTGAGTAACATTGAGTTGGCATACCAGTGAGATGATCTTGCCCAGACTCACTGTTCAGTGCTAGAAGTGATTTGAGACAGTACAAAAGAGGGATGAAGAAAGTGCTGGTGCATGATCTGGTTCAGTAAGACATAGCTCTACCCTCTAGCAGCTGTTCAAGCCTGGAAGTAAAACTAATTAAAATATTGTGACAAGATGACCAACTCAGTGTATGGTTATTAATGTTCATAAAAATAAGGTACATTAAACATAACACACAAACCGAGAATTCATTAGAAGAAAGTGTGTTCATAAAGGAGGAAGTTTCCAAAGAAAGTTTGATAAAGCTAATACTGTAATCAAAAGCAGACCTGACAGTGTCCCTGCCAGCAGAGCAGTTAAATCCCTGTTCATGGCAAAGAGAAATGGCAGGTAATACGTAGATATTAAACCTGAATGTAAAAGCTTTCCTGATGGAGTTGTTTCTTTGCAAGAGATTTCAAGCCAGATTTTGAGTAACACTGAGGCACACAGGCTTCGTCACACAGACCAGCATCCCTCTTCTCCACCACCCCAAATATGCATTCCATTGCACTACAGTTCCTCACGTTTTACTAGACAAATACAGGTACACCAAGTATGCAAGGATAAGAGTTAAATATCCTGAAATTACTAAGTACTCCTAGATCCAGTCTCTGTCTTCACATAAATAGCCTTTTTTTGGTTTGCCACACATTATGATTGACAATGCTATTCCCAGATATTTAGCCCTCACTCTTCCCCTAAAATTTCGAGAACAGGCTTCAGTCTCTACAGACCACTTGGTCTAATGAGTGTCTTAATTCAGTCAAGATGAAGAGTCCAGTTTAGATATCGTGGAACCTGAGTCTATGCTTATATTTCATAAGCTCTTACGAAACACACTGCAGTTCACCTGCCTCTTCATATCACATTTTGGAGCTAAGGAATCGGAACTGTCAGAAATATGAAGTTGTCTCGCCACTGAAGCAAAGAAATAGCTTTCTTGAGGTACAGCACGTTTGCCTACCACCCATAGTGTTTATCCAGTTATATCCGGATTAGAAATTCTTTGCAAAACAGACTACCTTCCTGTTAATAGCAAAACTGGCAAAATTGGTCCAGCCTAGACTCAAGTAAAGAGACTGTTAAGTTTGTTTATTAATATGAAAAGCCTTCACAATAATTTTCTGTGCATCTTCCTAAGAAAAACTTAGATAAATAAGTTTCAGACAAAAAAAGAAGTCAAAATATTCTTGAAAACAAAGTAAGCTTTCCTTCTAATCTCATTTTCTTGCACTGTAAAATTAGAAGTGTGTGGATAGCATCTGGGGGAACGATATTATGTGTTTTTATACCAGCAAGGATTTGATTTATCAATCACATGATCTACCCCTGAACTTTTCCAACTTAGCACAACTTCTGCTAAAAGAAGTTGCAGCAATTCATCACGAAGAAATACAAAATATGACACCAGACATGTTAAAGTCCAGTACCACCCACTCTGTTTCCTAGATCTTCAGAATTTTGGTTTTGTTAATTCATTATCAACCCAAATTCACTTACTTTCAGTGGTGAATTAGCTTCAGGCTCATACAATGTCCTAGTCTATGCCTGGGCTCCCTAGACTCTCTTGTAGTACAAACAATTACTCATAACAGCTACTTATGCAAAACAAATTGCTTTGTGCTTCACAGTTGCTTACACCGCCTTAGAGGATACATCCTACTGTAAAGTGGGACTAGGTGCTAAGCTGTCTGACACAAGCAGTATTTGGTGTCTTTAGAAGAAAAGTCCTCTGCTTGCTCTTACTTGGAATAAAGTAAGAGCAGATTTTGTAATAATGCATTAAATGGAAATATTGCCACACAAAAGAGGAGTTCAGAAGAAGGAAACCAAAGTGTAGACAAAAGTTAAGAGAGCAGGAGGGACCTGCAGATTATTTGTTAAATGCGAAATTACAAAATGAGAAAACACGTAGATGCAAGGATACTGTATGTGGAAGTTGAGGATTCAGACAAACTAATACTTACTTCTTTATGAAACTGGAAATAACAACAGTTATTTAAAACAGCCTTTAACCTCCTCATAGGGTTGTTTGATAACAGTTTAGGAAAACAGTATGGTCTGTTGGTTTCATTCCATTAAGAATTGGATGAATTCTCCATTTGTATTTTCTGTCCCCTTTCTCTATTCAATTTTGGATTATTCTCCAAACATTTGTATTTGTATACATACTTCAGGACAATAAAGCGACTATGCTTGCTGGCAGACAGTTCCAGAGCCTACTCTGTAGAAACCCATGTTAAAGTTTCTGCCCCAAATCAGACTATCTTAGCTTTATGTAAAATAAAAGGTGGGCAAGTAAGATTTAAGAAGTAAGTTTTAAATATGATGGAGAACCATAGCTCAGTGAGGCCAAGGAGTCCAATTTTGGAGGTAGCTGTTTTCCCAGAGTGATGGCAAACAGTCAAGGCCCAACTTGCAACCACACAATCCCTTAACAGAAGCTTGGTAATGCCAGCACAGCTCACATTCAAGCACATACGCGGATTCAGCAGGACTATTCAAACACGTGCCCCAAACTAAAGAGTCCATTACACAGAGGACAGTGGAGAACTTAATTTTTTTTTTAATTGATTGCACTTATGATTGATCAATTAAATGATCAAAAACCATGCATTTATATTCTTGCTCTAGGTACTGACAAGACTGGCCCATAATCCAACATTCAACATATTAGCATCCACTATAGTCATGACAGATGGGAGTACTGATACAATGCATTAAATATGGTGGGAAAATGTTACTCTCTTAAGTGTCTTTCTTTTTCCACGCGTTAATAGTTTTTGTCAGCCATGTACCAAGAACAAACCACTGTGATTCCAGTCTGAAGATAACATAATTACAGGGATAAATACAATTTCCAAATAATGAATTTCCTTGGTCTCTAATTGCCTGCAAAAATAAGAAAATACTACTAGGACAAGCATTCTTCCTTTTTTTATGGTGAACAGCTTTAACTGTCCCATCAACTGTGTCAGCTACTAAAGTGAATGTTGCTGTCAAGGATTCGAGATACAAAGTCCTATAAAGATCACATTTTCATTCTGAACTGAGGCCTGATCATAGCAACTTCATGAGAACTTTTTTGTGCAAATTAGCTCCTATCAAACAGATTCACTTTCATCAAATTGCAATTCACTGATGTTTCTGGCATATAGCTTTTATGCACATGAGTATTCTCATGTGAAATAAAAAGGAAACCATATGCTTTGATTCACCTTCAGTTCTCTCTGCCATATGATCTTGTATTCTACTGACAAAATGCTTTTAATGAACAGAAATTGTTGAAATCTATTTGCAAAAATGGGCCAAAAGTAAAATACTAAACCCAGGGTAAGACTAAAGATCTGTATTAATACAAATATTACCATTTTATATGAATGAATATATTTTACTTTATTCTGTAACATGGGTTTCCATACAGATACTTCAGGCACTAAAAATTCATTTTGTTTTCTTGTTCTGCACGCTTCAACAGAGATCAAATGAAAGAAACACATCTTGGGGATGTCAGGAACTTATTTTAAATGCTGCTTTACCAATAGCTTAAGGGCAAGTACTTTTCAGGGAGCCTAGAGAAAGATTTTTTTTCCAATTAATAAAATATTAGCTTTTCAATGTGCTAACTACTTTTTTGCAAGTAGTAGGTGAGCCTGCCCCCTAATTTCACTACTTCTTTTTTTTTATCTAACAGAAAGCTGAAAAATAAGTGTACTTTAACATAGACTTGTCATGGACTAGTGACACATACACCTTTCTGAAGTAGAACATAAAATGAATCTATATTCTTAAATTGTAACACCACAGAAATCAGCAGCATATCTATCTACTGTACTGAGAAAGAAAACAAGTCAGTCTGCCTTTCCTGAGTAACATATACATTTCTGTAAGAGACTTACAGTTAAATCTGGCTACTCTCTACCTTTTAGAAAATTAAACAAGACTGGGATTGTTTTATGTTTCTCGCATTACACCAATACAATGGAAAATGAGTTTGCTAGTGGCTGCCTACGTCATTCAATGCTGTACTTTCTAGTCTCAGAATTTGGAAAGAATTTGCTGTTCAGAAATTATATCCATCTTAAACACCGTTCTATGGGTTTGGTTGGGTTTTTTTGAGTTAAGGGCTTTTTTTGTTTGGTTGGTTTTCCAAATGAAATTATACAGTGAGCAAAACAATAAATAATTGCCATATCTAATTCTAGGCTTTAAAAGCTCTGTTTCTGACTCTGCAACACAATTTCCCATCCACTGTACAATCATTTTACCAAAAGAAAAGTGATGGATTGTAAAATGTTCTCCAAACTATTGCAGTTTGGGCAGCTCAGTCATTTTGATACTTTGCTTTACAGTAACAGTTGTATTTATTCAAGACACGTTAAAAAAAAAAAAGAAAAAAAAGAAAAAAAAATCACATTTACCCATTTGCAAGATCAGTAGAAGGTAGTCATAGTCTGAAGCCTCCAACAGATTACTCAAGGAAAAAAGATGGTTGCAAACACTAACTGGTGTCTAAGTTATTTCTTTAGGCAGAACTGATTGTTTTTCGGAGTGTGGTAGCAAAAAATTTGCTTTCAAATTTTCAGGAGAAACCACAGAGAAAAGGAAATCACAAGGAAAGACTTATCACAAACAAATGAAGATAGGTTTATGTGGTTGACATTGCTCTGATTTTTCACCTGCTGCTATTTAGACAAAGGAATACTCCACCCTCTTGTCGCTCCTTGTAAGAATGACTCGCAAAGTATTTACATTTTCATGTGAAAGGTAACATTTTTCTTCAAAAAGTTTGAAATACTTCATTATGATAATTTTAATAAAAATGAGTCTGGTTAGGATAAAGGAAGATCTGTGTTAATTTCTTTCTAGGGATAAATACACAGAAATAATTGAGAATTAATACAAAACCCTGATCTGACATCTGCTGATTTGTCAAACTCTAGTACCACACAAATTGCAACTCTGGGGCAATAACTTGCCTTGTTCAACATCACATTTTCTCACCATCACTTGTGAATAGCAAATCAAGCATTCCCTTTACACATAAGTGTCTTCTTGCAATACCCAGGCTTACATTCTGCACAAAAAGAGTTCAATTTTAGCAGCTTTAATATCAAAACTATTCTTATCCCATTCAACAAAAAGAATGTCTTTGGTGTTCCTCCCACTCCCTGAAGAATTCGCAGAAACTCAGTTATAATTAATAAGGAGTTTATTTCCATTAGGTACAACAACTTTTATTCCCCTAAAAAGCAAAAGCGTTGGACCTAATAAAAGTAAAGTTACACAAGGAAAGACAGGGAGGACTTGAGTAAAATAAAACTAGTTGCAATAAACCAGAGTAATTTTTAAGTAGTAAAGATCTCCAGTGTATGGTGCTATAGTACTCTCAGATCAGGAAGGAAAGAATCCAGCTGAAAATACAGAAGGAAGAATATCTTCTACTGACCAGGAAAACTGACTATCAAAATATACTCTACTGTATCAAAAGATCTGAATACCCAGTTTTATAGCAGGTCTGCAAATAAAGTGGTTGAATACTCCAGTTCATAGTAATCATCAGCATTCATCA
>JAOXJK010000051.1:22241173-22289052 GCA_025774025.1 Xenus cinereus | reverse complement strand
GGGCTACTAGGGGTGGCTTCTATGAGAAGCTGCTAGAAGCTTTCCCAATGTCCGTTAAAGCCAATGCTGCCAGCTCAAAGACAGACCTGCCAGTGGCCAAATCTGAGTCCATCAGCGACAGTGGTAGCACCTCAGCACTAACATATTTAAGAAGGTGGAAGAAAAAAAACCTGCAGGGTGGCAGCAGCCAGAGAGAGGGATGAGAATATCTGACAGAAACAACTCTGCAGATGCCAAGGTCGGTGAAGACGGAGAGGAGAAGGTGTTCCAGGTGCTAGAGCAGAGATTCCCCTGCAGCCCCTGGTGAAGACCGTGGTGAGGCAGGCTGTCCTACTGCAGCCCATGAAGATCCACAGTGGAGCAAATATCCACCTGCAGCCCATGGAAGACCCCACACTGGAGCAGGTGGGTGCACCCAAAGAAGGCTGAGACCCAATGGAGAACCCATACTGGAGCAGGCTCCTGTCCTGATCTCGATCCACAAGCCTTTTGTTATTATTTTCTCTCCCCATGTCCAGCTGAGGAGGGGGAGTGACAGAATGGCTTGGTGGGCACCGGGCATCCAGCCAGTGTCAACCCACCACAAGAGGTAAGCATTCAGCAAGCACGGGGGCAAAAAGAGGAGTAAAAAGCAAAGAGTTGCACTCCTGAAAGTACATCTGAAAGTTAACAGTCCACAATACAATAGTTCCAGCACAGATACAAGTGCAAGCTTAGACACAGAGCAAGCAATTTGGCTCAAGTAGCTTTTTCACCTCTGCAGTACATGTAGGCAGGCATATTCCCCATCCTCTCTGCAGGGGTTTATAAGCAGCAAGTACTGTCTTCGGATTTCAATTAAAGATGAAGTGTTTACACTTGTTGTTTTCCTTGCCGGGAGCCCTTTTTTCCCTCTTCACAAGCTCTTCTGGAAAGCACTTATTTTATTTTTCTTTTACATATATTATAAACTTTCTCAGCTGGTGAGAGGGAGAAATTTCTGGGGTGAAGGAGAATCTTCACTCCTTTCCTGATTGAAGGGAACTTCTGCTTACCACAGCTTTAATTCCCTACACTATCCACTGCCTAAATCCATAAAGCCTGTTCTCTCACCTCCACCCACATCTTTTGTATTTGCCCCTCTTCCCCTAGGCAGTGTGAGTGAGAGAGTGAATATTTTTTTTCATTTTTTTCCTTTTAAGCAGAGCCAAGTTATTAACACATATTTCACTGCTCAGCTGGACCTCCTAATAAGCTGGTTACCGCTCAGAGCCAAGCTAATCAGGAGAGGACTCAGGATGTCCAGCAGAGAACCAACACAAGAATGAAAAATAGACTAAAGAGTGAGGCTGAAACTAGGCAGTGTGGTTAGGAAAGCAGATACACCAATGGAGCAGCCTGAAGGAGGGCAAGTGCCTAATCGCCAACTCATCTACTCACTACAGACCACGACAAAAATTTGGTATTAACAAGGTTGGTACTATTCATTTACAATTTTTTCACAGAAAATGATTTAATTTTTTTTAAATCAAATTCAAAGACATTTGGCAGGTTTGTAGCTACAGCTAGTTGTTAAACATGCAGGCCGGTACCTTTTAACATAGTATGGCCTCGAATTTTAAATGTGTTGGTTTGCAGCTGCTGCATTTCCTCTAACGCTCCTTTAGCTGTAGTTAAAACATTTGAGTTTCTCGTCTGTAGTCTCAAGAGCAGCACAGACACACTTCACCTTAAGGAGATGAAGACCCTTACTTTGGGAACAAGCAAGCTTAACAGGCCAGAGCCCAAGGAAAAAACACCCAGGCAGAGGGTCCGAGGAAACCGAGAGTGAAGTGAGCCAAACCAGCAACAAAATGAGATTACTTAGATTTTCTTCTAAATTGTGTAATCTTAAATTTCATCTAGTCTGGTACTTTTCCAACATCTTTCACGTGTTCTCAAAAAAAAAAAACCCACCATGAAACCACTGTGAAAATTTCAGATATTCCTCTATGTTCCTTGGGTGAACATTATTAGGCCTTACTACTTTGAAAAATTTATTAGGTTTATTTAAGTGTGATATGGTTTTCTTTTTTTTTTTTTTTATTTTAGACAGTTCTTAGCTATATATTTCTGGTGCTAACTGTGTTACTAAGTAATCTCAGTTGAGATTTTTAATGAAGAAATACAAAAATGTCATTAGTTAATCCTTTCATTTGGCATTGTCTGCTATTAGTTTTCCTTCTGGCTCAATAATATACTCCCCAAATACAATAATTCTCATTCCCAGTCAATCACAACAGTTGTAATTTTTATAGTGTATAGTATTTAGAAATATTTCTGAAGTCAAAGAGAGTTTGAGTGCCTATCAAATGTACCTTAGTATATCCTAGTCAAGGAAGTGACTGCATAAACAAATCAGATTATACTCTCTTATACCTATAAGCAAAAAGTGGTAAAAGAAAATTTATTATCATTTTTCCTTCACTTCTTTATCTGTGGGTAAAGCATATGAAGCTCAGTGTGATATACTCCTTATACAGCTTTAGAGCAATGAAGAAGCCTTAAGTTTACCATATATTTGTTGTTCTTTTGCTTTACTAGCTGCTAATCTTGAGAGCAAATCCTCATCCCAGCTCTGGTCCAGCTGCTGTCTCCATAGCAGCAAACTTTCTACTCAGAAGAGGTGGACAGCAATTCTGGAGATTTGTATATCAACTCTGCCTTTTTTCAGTAGGACCCTCCAAAATATTTGTTGCTCTAAACATAAATCAGGGGTAGCCCTTTAGCTACAGTCTCCTGGCTCAGGGCGGAATGAAGGAGGAACAACACAGCTCATGAAAATGAGAAAAAATTAATACCGTAAACCCCACTATTTCCTAGACATTCCCATCACTAGCAAATTGTCCTCTAACCTGTTTTAAAGTAATGGTGAAAACAAAAAGCCAGAAACAGATTTTTCTTATGAAGAAAGGACAGTACTGTTTTTTCCCTTTTCTTGCTAGGTTTTGTGGGCAAGCCACAGCTAGTCAGAAATAATGCTTTCAAAAGCAACTCTCAATTGCGAATGCATCAGTTTTGGGTTGTACCATGTCAGATTTCTCATATTTCATTCTAAATCTTCCCCCCAAACCACACATTCCTATGTGCTGGAGTCAGTTAATCTCTTAAAACACTGCAATTTGCTGTATCATGTAGGGAGTCAATCCTGCTGGACTACATGGTTTTATAGGAAGGATCATTCTTCCCCCACCCTAAGGTAGAGAACAGTTCCTCTTCCTTCTCTCCCTGCCTCAAAAGATTATCTTACACCTCTAGGAGCCCTTGAAGGCAGAAGCTTTTTGATGATTTTCTACATATTAACTGACAGAATGAACACACTAAAAGAAATCTTTGATACCATTAATGGACATAGAAAAGAACTATGGAGTCAGGTATTACTTTGCTGTGCTAGGAGCACAGAATACAGAGACAAATTGTGAATTATTTTCATTAGTTTCTATCTCTCTAATTTGAGTATGTCATCATGGCCTTTGTAAATATGGAAAGAAAAAGCACTTTTATAAATAATAAATCTATTATTTATATAGTGTTATTACATACACTAGGTCAAGAGTTGAGCCACTGATAGCATATGGTCTTTCTTCAAGCTTTCTTCTGAACATTACTCATCATTTTGCAATCTCAAATTTGTGTTAGAAATATCAGTATAAGAAATATCACAGAGGTGTCTGGAGACAGAACAAAAGGGGGAAGAAAGATGTAAAAGACAACAATCTCAGCTTATCTTGCTAAACAGAACAGGATAAGTTGCCAAGTAGAAAATATTATACTGAGTTACCTGATAGCTAATGGAAGTACAGCATAAATGTCCACACTTAACTAATATGAAGTAATTTCAACTGAATCTGTGCGCTCACCGCACTGTGCTGTTCTTTCTCTCACACGTTTTATTTTTAACTCAACACCTTGCAGGGTCAAGCTAATTTGTAGGTGAAGTCAACCACATCCCAGTTTGGCTATGATGAGAACTATGATGAAAATGACAATCAGATCAAACCACAACAGAGGCATGGGGGAACATGTTTGCAGATACTATCAGAAGTCCATCAGTTTGGCTGCAAGTATTGCATCTAATTCAGTTTCTCTGGCAGCCAGTCTGATCTGATCTTTCAATATCTGCTAGAGAATAAACATATTAATGAAATGGGACCATCTTAGAACTGTTTGCATGCCTACAGGGAGTTACAGAGAGAGCCACCTATACTGGGAGCAGCACAGGAATGATGCTGTCGATTAAAGTAATTTTGGTAAAGCAAAAACTGAAGTACTAAAGACAGCAGGAAATAAGTTATGGGAATTATACAGGGCAGAAGATGAAGTTGTCTAAGACTCAGTGGAAAAACACAATTCACAGAGAATCCAAGAAAAAGAAATTTGTTGCTGAGAGTGATATATGCACAAATTGCTACTAACCTCTGTGTTATGTCAAAATGGAAAAGAGTGTCCAGGTATCAGCACATGGCACACAAGACATACTTTTTGGTTTTTTCCTTACTACTCCACCCTTCCTTCCTCAAAAAACCCCACATGTATTCATAAATGTTTTGCAAAAGAAAAGCAGACAAGCATCACAAGGTACAATTTTCTAACGATTGAATTCAAAAACCTTTCAATATCCCAAAATTAAATATGCACTAATAAAAAAGCATTACCATTGATTAAACTGGGAAGACAAATGGAATAAATAACATCCATTAAAGGTCCACTATATACTATGGAAAGCCGTTCAGCACACAGATCTAGTACTTAAGCATGAAAATCCAATTGACACAATAGGCTATAACCATTTCAAAGAACTTATTATAGCCCATCATGTAAATGGTTATACATAATGACACAGCCATTATGGTCTGTAGGGCTCTGGATCAGTGAATTAAAATTTCTTTAGGTAGAACAGACTTTGAGCAAATAGACTCAAAGGAGCTGTTACAGTAAACTATGTCAAGACCTATCTTAGTAACTCGCAATTGTACATTAACCCATTAATACAAGTCAAATTGCTAAGTTTTGGAAAAATTTAATTACCTACAGTACAGAAGCCAGCATTAAATGTTAGTATTCTTGAATATGTAGCATATAGATATCAATGTCCTTTACAGTTTCAAGTAAGAGAATAAGCTGTTTCAGTTGTCAGTTGCAGATAAATCTTAGACGGTAAATTTCCTTTTTTAGAATCATATGATTAGTTCAGTTGGAAAAGACCTTTGAGATCACTGAGTCCAGCCACTTACATATAAGCATTATACTAAGCATGCAATGTTGACAAGCTCCCATGTTCTTTATATGAATTTCATTTTTATTTAAAATTATCATATCTATAAATAGGTAAAAAATGCTATATAAATCTTGGAATAAATCAACTCAATGGAAAAAAAAAAAAGCCTGATACAAAGCAACTAAAGAATAATGGAAATAATATGGCACCTATTGCTTTTATAGGAGAGTGGACAGCGTAAGGAAGGGTAAGAAACACACTTGGACTTAGTGAGAAAAGAGGCAGGTTCACAGGAAATGAGCAATAGCACTGAACGTACGATCCGAGTCTAGTTCTTTTCTTCAGGCCTTGGGGGAATAAATGCCATATGTTGTTCAAGACAAGAGCTTAAAATAATTAAGATAGTTACAAAAGGATATGCTTCAATATGCATCTCAAGTGCAAGGTTCTTTCATGTGTGCTCATTATGCTTAAAGTATTATAGAGGTCTGATGAGAAACTTCTCATTGTCACTGGGGTTAGGGCCCAATTCAGGTAGCTTGCTTACGGCACCCATCTGAGCTGACAAAATGGCTATGGTCCTAATGAGATAGTGGCCTTAGGGTATCTAATCCAAGTGTATAAACTCCTCATGCAATTAATGAGGAGCGAGGTAAACGCTTTCAAGGAATTCAGGAAGAATGATTAAAGTTATTGTGAGGTATAGATGATGTAATCACTATATCAGGTCTCTGTGCATAAAATTCTGCCTGTGTCCTTATTTGAGTATCTCACTGTGACATCACTTTCTGATTAGAATGAAGCGCATTGCCACAGCACTGAGCTTGACCCAATAGTCAGAACTGGTGTCTTTTTGGAGTAGTGTGCAGAGAAACTGAAAGGATCAGTGAATTTTCTTCCAAGTATCTGACAGAGGGATAAAAATGGGCATCCCTGTTCAATTTGGCTATGCTGCTCGAACTGCTATTACCTGACTTGCCACAGCAGAAAGGAAGAATGCTGTTTGTGTTGGCACTTCTTGTTTACCAGCGAGCAGAACTGCAGCTGTTTCCCATGTCCGTACGAAGAAGACAAACCTTGCATGTGCTGCTGCTGCTCATCAAGAAATGCCTCACAGAGAACAGGATGAAGGCACAGTAACAAGATAAAATGCATAAGTCTTACAAGATAAAACTGGAAACCAGAAGGGAAGGGGCTGATTATTAACTATAGAAATGCTACACCAAAGAGCACTCATAAAAAGATACAGAGGGGGAGAAGTACTACAGAAATAAAAGTTATCAGAAGAACTCCAGACTAGAATAGTACCAGTCTGAGAGGAATTGACAGGACCTCTGGAAACACAGGATTAAATCCTATCTAGGTAAACTGTGAAGACCAGAAGGAATCATCACAGCAACAGAAGATTCTATTCTCTTTAGTTTATTAAGGTTTTTATTGTTGTTAAGAGTGACAGAAAAGCAGATAGCATGGCTGAACATTTGAGAGAGGGTGGTAAGGAAAGCAGTAACAACATGGATACTGAAGAGAAGCACAGCGGAGAGCCAGACCGTGAAGGACTAGAACCATGATGCTCATGTCAAGGCTATGGAAAACATTCAAGGAGGCATTATAAAATTAACATTGTATTTTCAAAAGGTTAATGTCCACAGGCTAAAAGGCAGATTAGGACTATCAAGATTTGAAGAGAACAGCAAGCAACATTGCTCTGAAGCACACGTTTAAAATCCTTGTTTGATTTAGGTGTTCTGTCTAAAGACACTGTCAGATGACCAAGCTCTACACCTCCCCATCATCCTACACAGAGCAATGAAGCACGTGCATACTGGGATTCAGCTTGTGAAACTCCAAGAAAAGAAAGAAAATACCAGATTGTTAACTTTTCAAGTCCAGAACCTATAGACAATGAATCAGTCCCAGGACCTGTTGTTATATACCAGCCTGTTGTTTACCCGAGCCCTGCCAAAGTAAGACATTAATAAATTCTAAATAGATACAAGAAACCATTTTCAGGCTGTTACAGAGTCTGAACCCATATGCGTTTGAGTCAATAAAACTACAATGTCCGTTCAGATGCTTTATTTTTAGGAAACAATCCATTTCAAACTTGCCTTTTGAGATAAACTGAAGCATAAATTGATTCATATCACATTCCTACTGTAATAATAGGGTTGTTATATTATATATGTGATACAAATACGTTACATGGAAAGGTCCAATGCAGAAAGAAATAGATGTACTGTGTTTGTATTTAAATATCTGTACCTTAAATGAAATAATTTGATTCTGGTCTTGACCTTCAATGTGACAACATCATATCCATGTTAAGTTTCCTCCTTATACATTTCATAGATGCTAACAAGATCAGGATGCCAGTTGCATAAGATCCCAAGTGCATGTTTCAAAGTGCTGACTGCTGTCAGCCTGAATTACTTTTAGTCTATCAGAAGAGGGTACTATGAAATTCCCAGGAGGAAGCCTAGCGTTTTCCAAGTAAGACAACAAATTGCATATATTCTACATATATTTCATGCTATCGTTTCAAATGCCAATGGAGCTGAAATTCCAAATTAAAACCTGCCAAACAGGGGCCTTCCAAAAAAGCAAAATTGAAAATGAGCAAAAATAAAGAATACTTAATTGTGTACTACAGATTTTTGTCTCTTCACAGATTTACTGGACTTGTCCCACGGAAGACGTGGATTTCTTTGAAGTAGAGTTTTGTGAAGTTGCTGGTACTGGTCCTGGTATCATTGTCCAGACACAACTAGCTGGCAAAATACAGCAGATTCAGATACATAATCTGGATCCAAATACAGAATATCTTTTTAAAGTCCATGCTGTCAATGCAAGTGGTAATGGAGTGAGATCTGTACAGTATTGTAGATTCTTCCTGTACTTCATAAAGTTGCCTTAACTTTCTTGCCTCCACAATTGTTTTTTTACTCCATGTATTTATGAGAGAGACTGCTTAAATGGAATATTGCTATTCCCTTACCTAGATACGTGATACTAATAGTTACACTGGATTTTTCCATACACTGTTCTTTCTAGTTCAGTTTGCAACTGCCTGACCTACATAGAACGTTTCTCATGTTTTCTAGCAGGGATGCTGCGTCATGATCACATCAGGTAAGTCACTGTAATCCATATTACTTCAGGACTGAGACTGCTTTTGCACTAATCTCTCTGAACAGAGTATGAAGAGTAAGATCCAAAAGCTTTCATGCTAGAACAGGTGGCAATCATTAAAAGAGAGGAAACAAACAGATAATTAAGATTATTCTTTGACATCTTTGCTCATGAGCCTCCTTTACTGTGGTTTTAGAAGAGGAGTAACAGTGTTGCAAAGATAAAAGTTAAAAGGAGTAGGAAGGTATTCAAAAAGGTAACAAATGCTAAGACATTTAATGAATTCACTTTAACATCCTTTAGGCATCCCAAATCTCTTGCTGAAGTCACCTTTAGTTTTTCATGCCTTGCTTAAGAAATATATACTTAATTCATGTTTTCTCCTTGGTAAATTTTTAGTAAAGGGTGTAATGAGGAGCTGCAGTGCATAAAATGCAGATGGCTTCCATGAAAAGGACAGGAGCTATTTTCTGGTTGCAGCTGCATTGCCCAGCCTTTTCTTACGTCATTCGCACCAAGAGGTGCCCCTTTCCAGGCCTCTTGTCCCCTGTCATGTTTAGAGAGTAAAAGTCTTAACTTTGAAATAGCATTCAGACATCCCACTCGCCACACGAGTTTTAATGATATATTCCTGCACTGCTCCACTTCCTATAGTTAAAACACTGAGCACAGTGTTTTCTTTTTTTATCTAACATTTCAGAATGTGATATTGTTTTTTCTTCTGAAAATTGTTCTTTTTGCATGCAACACAACTATTTTAATATTCCAGAGAAACACAAACTCACCTAACATCTGGTGTAATTTACAGAAATAAAGAGTTTCACAGCAAATGAAAACGAGACGAAAATGAGACAGCATATATGACAGACTTTTATAAATCTTTTAAAAAATAACTACCTCTGTTCCTTTTGCATAATATCAGACTATTTTAATTTACCAGTTACACTAAACAGAAAGCTTGGAAGCACTTTGTTTAAAAGAAAATATGGCAGTGGATTTTAAGTAGGGGACTTAGAGCAATATCATTCTTCATGCGTAACAGTTACTAAATCTATTAGGGAATATAACTGTGATGGCTGTGACAGGTCACAGGAGCCCAGGCGCCAAGCTACGAAGAGAAGGAAGGTGACAGAAAGTTTCATTCTTTGAACTAAAGCTGGTGCCATGCCAATGATACCCCAAAATATCAAATACCACCAGAAAAGTTATTCAGACATAGGGTGTTATTTAACATTACAAGCAGATTTCCCATGTCTGTACACAGCTTTCATAAGCAAACCAGAAAACAGTACTATCTGTGCTTTTAGGAGCAAGGGAACTTTTCTCCTCTTAGCTCAATAGCGTGATTGTTGGCTCACAGCTGAATCACAGCTTCCTCAATTTCAGTCATTTGTGTGAAACACCACGGAAGTACCTCTATATCCTTGTTACACGATCAGAGAATCTGCTACAGCTGGCATGATCTCTTTGCCCAAGAGTTCAACAGGGTTGACTCAATATACGCTCCTAATTCCTCAGGAATAGCCCAAAGGTATCCAACGTATCTGCACAGGGCTGACAGATGACACAAGACTTGGAAAAAGCACTTCCAGAGCAGCTACTACCAAGAAGGCACGTTAACCTCGATCATCTAAACTGGCGAAAGATGTTAATGATTTTGGCAACTAGACTCTAATTTAAAAGCCAATTGAAGGAATTACACTGCACTACTCTGGGTAAAGGAATGAACAATAAGGGGATATTTTTGAGTATGTGTTGAGGTTGTAGGAGATCCTAGATGTACGATGGAAACTGAATGCTGCCTTGTCAACCAAACTGCTGCATTAAACAGTTCTTGAAAACCATGCAAAACTGTGGCACAAGGCAAGTGACAAGGAATCCTCTAAGGATGAAATGGGGACTTTCAACAGAGTAGGCAAAGATTTGTTGCCCCAGAGATAAAGGATTTTGCTGTGTCAGCTATGGGAGGAGGAATGAGAAGCACTAAGGGTGCAGTTAGAAAACCAGGAAGGAAAAATGCTGGAATTCTACAACCCTTGCTGTAGTTGCTCCCAGTACTAGCACTCTTGGAAGAAGTGCTCCCCCACCCCTTCTTCTCAACAACAGCAGCAGCCTGCAGCTGTTCACAGGGGCCTGCCACAAATGCCAATGGATTTTTTGTTTGTTAACTTGTCTCTTGAGCCTGCCAAACACAGAAACAGTGATAATTCTAACGACGGGTTTGTTGCTTTTTAACTCATCATACTCTTGTCAATAAAACCTTTGGAATGAGATTTTTCAAAAAACTACTTTGGAAGCGAAATGCAAAATGAGTTTTAATAGGATGTGGGTTTCTAAATCCAGTGGTCATACCTGAAACTCTTTCCCTAAACGATGAGCTGCCAGAACCTAATGGCTATATATTGTATTAATCACTGTAACGTTTGCCACCAGAAAAATTGATTGCCTTCAGTGTAAGTTTTTTTTAGAGTTCAATTTCCATTTTGCTTCCAGAGTAAGTACTCAGACTTTCCAAAGTTTAACTTAGATAAGACAGTTTGACTGCTTTGAAAATGCATCTGTAAGTGGTAAGTTCTTTTGAAAACAGCCACTAATTAAATCCCTTCCCCAAAATAAACACGGGCACCTCTCCTGTACTTTAATACATTCTTGTTTTCTGCTTGCCGATAATCACTTCAGATGAATATGGGAAAATCAAAGACAGGCAGGGGAAACAGAAGAGTATTCAGGGTGCTCTGCATACAGCATATAGATAGACAAGAATGAAACTAGGGATTTTTTCTTTCTTTCTTGAAGAACTGGAAAATGTGTACGCTTTCTTATGCAATATCCCATTTCCCACTCAAGTTAGCAGGCAGAGAACTAACAGTGAGCTCTTCACACTAGTATAGCTTTCTGGCAAATAACAATAATAAAAACTGCCCTGCCTTTTCATTAGCTTTTATTTTTTTGCAGATATAGCACCAAGATGTAAGGAAAATTATACGCCATGCATGAAAATATAGTATAAACCCCATTATACTTCAGGGACCTTTGCAGCTTCAAAGGAGTCAAATAACATATTTGCACTGTACATTAACATTCCAATTACTATTCCCTATGAGGCCATTCAGTACCAGTTCATAAAGAGCTGCAGGAGCCTGTATCACACTTTGCATATTTTTTAAGTGCAGATTAAGTTACACTTTTGCTGTCAGCCTCACTCAGCTGAAGTACAATGCATACACACATAGAAGGACACTGGCAACAGGCAGGACAACAAACCCAAGAATGAGGACAGACAAAATTTTCTCTCTTCATGCACTTACATAGTAATGGTTAAGTTTACTGGCCTGTTGTGAACATCACCTACGTGAGTTAAAAAGTATCAATTTGTTAAAAGTAGCTGCACATAAAATCAGAAGTCATAGCAACTCTGATCCACTGAACAGAAGTTACTAGATCCACAGTAAGTTACTCCGTTGAGATAATCAGGACCAATAACTAATGTCCTTCTCTGTGCAGAGATGACCTTGTGTGGTTCCTTCCTTTCACTTCAGTCATACCAACCAGATACGTGTATCTAGCTATGTATCTATGCTTTTCCACACACACACATATACATGTACTTATACACACCTCTCTCCGTGTATGCTTGCACATATACATACACACATATACATGTACGTATTTAAACACATTTACGACTCCCTTTGCCCCAGTCCTACCAAGTAGGGCATTTACATAGGAATGGGAATGGGATCAGGGCCAGTACTAGGTTTTTTAAACCCAGGGTGCATTTGTATAATTGTGTCTTACCTTCAGCACAGAAAAAATCCTTTTATGGAAATTCATGTATTATGAATACTGCCTGTGAATCTTGGACCTCCTGCTACCTTCCTTAAGGCAAACAGTAAAACTTAGGTGTATTTATTATTAATATATCATTTATCCATTGTACCTTTCATTTCTGAAGCTCTGGATCAGCTTTGTATAGTTGCTACAAGACAGTAATATTCACTTTATGCATGGCTAATATGATAAAAGAGGCATCTGAACAAAAAGGCAACAAAGCCAAAATCTGAACTCTGAGAGCAACTAGTTCTCTTATCTTGTGCTAGTCAGCGAGCTATTAGTGATGCTTCAGTTAATAAGTGTGTTCTTGCCAGGATCTGTGCAGTATTTCCTTGACAGCATACTAAGAACTCTCTAGATAGGAGTAAAGGCTATTAAAAGAGGTTTGTATTTTTAAACCTATTGAACAATATAGCAGTGTCTGATTTTGAGAAGCTTACTCTGAAACATTTAAAAGGGGCCTGATCATCACATATGAAAAGCACCTGCAATCTAAAACTTCTTTCTAGCAGAAATCCAAATGTCTGAGCTCTCCAGATAGTAAAGCCCAGCTATTTCTTCAATACTCATGGCGTTTTAAACCCCTTCCCCAGAGAGCAACATTTTACACCTATTTCAAGGACGTGTGAGTTTTGCTGATGGTCTGTGGTTCCCCAGAAGCTCACCCATCTGGTATTCCTTTTAGAATATTTCTCTGTAGATGGATAAGACTGCAATTTGGATCAACTGTATAAAATCCCTTCACATCCCCTGGCTATCCATTGATAATAGCAGCCTTCTGTACCCAGCAGTTCTTAAGAGATGCAATTTGCAGTGCACAGTTCTGTGCAACAGCCAAGCACAGCTCCAATTCCCATTTCATGTAAACAGTGACTCAGACCACTTGAATAGGGCAACATTTTATCAATATCACCCTGCAAGCTTTAAGATTTTTATTAATTATTGTGGGGCTGCTGGAAGCTTATGTTTCTTTTCAAACCAATTACCTTTCAAACATCTCTATCTCGACTCACTTTGCTTTTTTCTCCAGGCTTGCCTCTTTCTTTTAATGGGAGAAAAAAAAAAAAAAAGTGTTAAGTTCTTTACATACAGTTCAGTGCCTGACTATTGTGAGCACAGCCAAATCCCATGGTGACTGGATGTCTACAGCCCAATTTACTGCACGCCTCCTTTCAATAAGCAAGCAAGGCAAAGAATGGAACAATTTTGCTTATCTACTACTTGCTGCTCAGTTGCAGCAATGGGTGGGGAGGCAGCACCATTTCTCACCCTGTGCAGACATTCTTCAACTGCATGCTCTGAAATTGAAATTTTGAGATGTTTATAAATAAATAAAAACCTGCCTGTATTTAATGCAGTGTGATATTTGCATAATTACTTTTCAAGGTAATGAGTTTAACAGAAGCCAAAATACAGAAGGCTGAATATCTTTAGAGCAGTCTGTGCCAGCAACTAAACACAGAACTCTTCTAAGTATCAAATTGCAGAGCAGTTTAGAACCAGCATTAATTTATTTAGGGAACAATAAGCATCTTATTTGTGCTGGGCAGGTGACCAAGGTGAACAAATTACAGATGCATAAGTAATTGAATATTAGATGAGGCATCGTTTCATTTCACCACCATTTGTCTCTTGGAATGTCTGTAACCAGCCCTGCTGAACAAAACATTACAGAATAAAGGTGGCTGTCAAACTACCTCCTCCAAAGCCAAGCAAACAGCTGAGCTGAAGCAAATAATGACAGTTTGAAAGAAAATATCCCAACTTTTTAAGTGATGAAATCAAGATCAACATTAGTCTAACATACAGAGATGTAGTCAGTGGCATCTCTGCCTTCCTAGATGGATCAGAAATCAACTAGCAGGCAGGAGAGAGGCTGAAGATGCAGCTGGCTAACCTGTATGGACACCAAGTAGCTAACGAACCCACCCTGCATAGCAAACCCCACAGATATATGGGCGTCAACCATTAAACCAAGGTATCACGACGTTTTATCATCCACTCGCTGCATAACCCATCAGGAAATAACTAGTATCACTATTGTTCAAGGGTCCATGGCGTCTTCTTCAAGAATATTTCCAAGACCATTATAGAACTTTGGAGAACATCAATCCACCTGTAAGACATTATTTCTACACAAGAGGAGGTAGTGGTCTTTGGGAGCCTAAATGTTTAACTGACAATCCTGACTGAAAATATTCCCAATGTTTTCTAACATAGCTACTGTTTGTGATGTGAGGAGACTCACATGGCACCACTGTACAATGTGTGAAAGTGACTTGATTGGTGAACTGAAATTCTGAAGTACACAACTACAGACAACTATTATTTTAAGCCACAACATTTAAAGCAAATAAAGCAGAGCAATAAATATATAAACAAATATAAACACAGTCTGTTAAAACTGTTCTGATTTAGTAAAGCTATGATTCAGTGCTGCTTAGAAGTACATTCTAAACGCCAGGAGGTTCTGCAATCTTAATTAGGAGAGAAAACAAAAATGAGAAAAGAACTAATAATCAAAATGGTTTGAACCAAGTTGCTTTTTTATCTTATAACCCCAAACCCACAAGTTTTAGTCCCCCAAATGCTTCTTAACTTAAAATAATCTGGATAATGGAGAGTTTGAAAATATAAGTAGAACTCAAAAACATATATATAATAAAAAACAGACTAGGTATTAGCAAATGAAAATTAAAAAATAAGGAAATCACATGTCCAGCAAGGTTTTGGCTACTTGCTCCTGATTCCAAGGTACAAAGCAGTATTAGAGAGAGTCCACAGGACAGCAATCGTCAGTCTCATCCAGTAAGGTGCATTTCAGATAAAGGAAGAGAAGGAGGACTTCTTCTTCAAAAGGACATTTACTGGGGTATGCATGTCATAGGAAATGTAACCTATCAGCTCAGAAGCTCAAAACAGAAGTATCTTCCAACAAGCACAAACTTGAACATAAGAAGTTTCATCTAAACATGAGAGGAACTTCTTTACTTTGAGGGTGGCAGAACAGTGGAACAGGCTGCCCAGAGGTGGTGGAGTCTCTGTCTCTGGAGACATTTAAAACCTGCCTGGACATGTTCCTGTGCAACCGGCTCTAGGTGGACCTGCTTTGGCAGAGGGATTGGACTAGAAGATCTCAAGAGGTCCCCTCCAACCCCGTATCATTCTGTGATTCTGTGATCTTGTCCCAGTCAGTGACTCAAGAGAATTTACTAGAGTGGTTTGTCCAGACCAAACTATCATAGCCATATAGCCTACCTATAGCTCAAAAATCTAGGAAATATGTTTTTGCTGTTGTTTCCTGGCATGAATTCTAGCTTTGTAAAATGTGAATTATTTGCTTTCTCGGCTACACTGAATTTGTGTTTCAATCATTTCATTATTTTGCTAGATTCAAAGTAGTTCAAAAATTCATAAGAAAATTTGCTTCCTTCCCCTGCATTACTTTTGCTATACATATGTTAAACAACACTTCAGAGAGAAATCTCAATTGTCAAGAGCTCTCGCAGCCATGCATCAATCTTTTTAATAGAGTTCATTGGGTTCCCCCCCCTCCTCTTTACAATAGTAACTAAGACAGACTCTATAAATTCTGGGATTTTGGTGTGCAAATAAAAATCTCCTGGACGTGCCCTTGCATTTATAAATGTGTTAGTTACTATGAGATTTTTGCATTGCTTACTTTCAGCAGCTCATGGCAGGAAACAAATCATAGTAAATCGAAGTCCAAGTCATTATTTCTACTGCAACTCAAACGCAGTAAGAATATTTCACAAGACTCACAAGCTGAAGCAGAAAAGGTCTCAACTTTTTAAAAAAAGACCCACAAAGCTTGCATTCCCCAAAACATTTTGGCACATCAGTGACTTTTTTAGGGCTTTTTATTTATTTTTCCCCAGCAAACACTTTGAGCAGAAATTACATTGTATTTGCTGGCAATTTCACCCTTTGAAATGTTCAGCTTTTCATCAGAAAGCCTGCACAGAAAGTATTATTTCTTCATTTTAATGTTACTGAATATATACCTGATTTGCCCAGACAGCTCTGAATGGGCTAACTCTTGTTCTTCCAACACTGTTTATCTGAAGGTTAGAAGCCAAAATGGGGGTCATAAGAAAACCTAACCATCCAGAAACCAATTTTTCAAAGCAATTTTTGAACCTCATAAGACAATACAAACTAACGATGCAGAACTCGATGCTCAAAGAACTCCTCTTAAGCTAGAGAAACAGTGGCTTTTGGTCATGAATCCTAAGCACTCTGGACCCAATTTACAATAGGTGTGCTGAATAAATTGTCTCATAATACAGCTCACAAATGATCTATAGTCAGGTTAGGTAAGAGCTCTGCCTAGTGTGCTATCCACTGTCTCTATCAGTGATCAGCAGCAAACAGAAGAGTACACAGATGGTGACATGCTCCAAGCCTTCATAAGGTATGGCTTAAGGGTTTCAGCAGCCACAGAGAGCCTCTTGGTACCCAACAGCTCACAACTATTTTCTTCTTTGAATGTATCCACAATTTACCTAACTTCTCTATAAATGTCTACAGTCAGATAAGAAAATATTTCCAAAAAATAACTCACTTGTCACTAAAGGAAGACATTTGTAAAGGGACTTTCTAACAGAAGTACCAAATGAATCTAGGTGAATCTTTTGTTAAAAACTTACGAGGGGCAATATTTGGAAACTTGAAAGGGAAAAGGTAATATTCATTAGAAGAGTTAAGCTTTTCCATTATTTGCCTGGGTTGATACACATTTCCATGTTCTTGGGTGATCTTTTAAAATTAGCACTTGCCTAGCATTCTTTTGGGCAGTTATACCTTCCCAGTTTTCCAAGTTTTATTTAGAAGTAGATTTGCAGATGAGAAAATGCTTTAGATAATTCTTTTAGAAACTCTGCAATACAAGTTATCTCTACCTGCTAAATTTTAAAATTTTCATTTTAGTGAATGATATATATCATCGTTGTTATCACTGGTAAAAAATAAAATAGAAATCTATCTGAAGGATAAAACATGGAGTAGTGTCTGGGAGTCAAGTAGAAGAAAGATCTCTATTTCCTGCACTGCTATAAACTGACTTGCCCCTAAGGATGCTTTGTGGCAGGAGGTTAGAAGTGGATAAGGCCATCACACTGTGGAGCAACTGGGTAAAAATTCTGGTGATTTTCTCTTGCAGAGCTCTTTTCTCATCAAACATTTTCCTAGTGAATTATTCACTGAGGAATAAACTTCAAATAACCCCTCATCATTTCCTAGTTTTGTTATAAAACTAGAAATCAAATCATCACAAGCTTATCCAGCCAAACAAATAAACACCTAGTTGTCTAAGTTAGTTGAATGCATTAAAAGTAGCTAAAACAAAATAAAACAAGAAAAAAAGCCCTCTCAGCTGAGTTTATTCTTAATTAAACACAACAGACCAACTGTGCTGTGCACCTCAAGAAACTTCAGGGGCTAGAGAAAGCTCCAGATTAGATTAATGTATATCATTCAGAAATCTACCAGGAATTTTGCCCAGCTATAGAAATGTTTTGCTTTATATTCCCACATGGTGTTTCTGTAGATGGTCAGAGACACAAATTTCTGCTTACAGTTCTCTTACCCTTATATCCTTAGCCTCTTCTGAACCTTTTTCCACAAAGAAAAAAAAAAAGAAAAGAAAAAAATAAGAGTTGCTTCTGAGTAAGGAAGCAAGGTTGAGAGAGTGATTTAAAAAGTCCAAGGTAATATATATCCAAAGGTTGAGAATGTTTGCCCTCTCTCAAACTCAAATCATTTCCTGTTCCCTACTGGCAAACGTATTTGACAAACAGAGGCATCTGTGATATTTAATGCAGCACTTGAAAGTGGTCTCTTGAGGTTTACATTATAGAGCTTTTGTGTCCCAAGTGCCACAGGTTTTAGGGCCAGCCAAACAGAGGTACAGGACAGCATTTTTGCAAGGTTGAACAGGGGATATTTAAGAGGAAGGGGTACATAATTTGTTAATTGTGTGTAGCTAGGGGAGAGGTGTATTTATTCTTGCTGTCCTCAGAAACACACTGTTAATACAACACTGAGAGCATACTAATAAATCTAAACTCAGTATTATGCTAATGCTATAATTCACCATTTTATTAACATGGGAAACGGCAGAGTTCAGTTGTGTCTGCTCAGACCGGAACTCTCTCAAGCCTGGTGGAACCTATTGGAGGATAGGCAGAACAAACACATAAATAATGGAAAAACATGAGCACCAATGCAAATTTTACTCATTTCTTATTTCCCAGACTCCGACCAGTAAAAAAAAAAAAGGCAAGGAAAAACCAGACAACTCCCGCTACTATAGTAGCAATGTTTGTGATGACCTCAGCGTGCCTTAACCTTTGCAATGCTACTGTGTCCTTATAATACCACGGAAGGAGGGCAGGGTAATAACGCTTCTTTCTTTCACACTTATCAGAACGTCTCACAATTCAAGATCTCAAAGTTGCAGAAGGGGATAACTAGTGCTAGACTTTATAGTGCAAACAATTGCACAGGAATAAAAGAGCTTCTACATCCTTCCTATCTGCACAAACACCAGAGCTAATACGAGCCTTTAAAATTTGGAATAGCTATGTCAAGTCCATACAACTTCTATATTCAGTTTCGCTCAGACCTACTTGTAAATTATTTCAGTACATGGCGGGGGGGATCCATCTTTTATGCACGGTAGAGTCACATTTCCATTATTTCAACTTTCTTCCCTGGTTAGATAGAAACTGGAAAAGCTGAGGACATTTTGCAAAGTCCTGTATTTCAGTGGTATATATCCAGCATTTTCAGGGTAGACCTTGAGCAACCTTAACAACAACTTACCTGATCAAAAACCTGCAACTAAAACTTTGCACAAAGGGCAGGATAGAGCTAAAGACAAAGCATATAACATACATTTCACCATCCAATAAAGGCAATTTCTAGCCAGCAGTATCATTAGTCCAATTTCAAATGCAAACCTTGGTGCTCAACAAATAAGAATCATTCTTATTTCAAGGGCTGTTTTCTCACCTCCTGCTAATGTGAGATTAGTTAGCATGACCCTGATTGGAGTAACTGAAAGTGCCAGAGATTTGGAAAGGAAATGGATGACAATTTCATGGTAATTGAATACTAATTATACTTAGCTAGGAAATGACCATACCTGATCAATGTTTCATTAAAAAAACAAAGGAATGGACAAAACCTTCATTTTCCTTGCCATAAAACCTGATGAAAACCCGATAAAAATATACATATATATCTCTTCCTCGCTACTTTATACAGTCCTTTCTTCCTTAGGCTCCCAATTCCTGCCTACAGATTACATAGAATATACAGTCACTGGTCTGGCATGAGTTCTGCTAGGCACAGGATACCTAAAAAGCAGATGTTGCAATACCTGCACCTGTTCTGTGAAACATGCTGTTCCATTTATTATAAATTCACTTATCCACGAGACTGTACATGTTACCCAGTCTAAAAAAAACCCAGACTGTATGTAGCTTTCTTTTCAAGAGGCAGGCATAACCTACTTTCTCTCATTACTTTGTACTTTTGAAGGTAAATAACCTCAGCTAGAAAATCTCTCTGAGAGCACGTTGCTTGGCTCAGTTTCATTGACTAGCCAGGCTTGCTAAAGAATATGCTTTAATAGGCTACCATCTGCAACCTTCCCATTTTAGTCTCTACTCCAGGATGTGTGATATGTGACAACTTTGCTAAATGCATATAAGAGTAATCTACCACGCAACATTATTTCAGAGTGACACACGATGGAATTCAAATTATGCCATTCCTGTCTAGAAAGCAAATGACAATAACTTCAAGGATGAAAGTAATTTTGAGAGTTATGATGTATTATGATGTATTTGAACCCAAGTTTAAGTCCTTAAATTAAAACCAAATTAATTTTGTAGCATTGAGGGCACTCAGAGGAAGGAGATGAAGCAAAAAGAAACAAGAATTCCCATGCGCTTGGAACTTCCCTAACACATTATTATGTGCGATTCTGTGAAATCTTGCTCACTGTTGCAAGGGACTAAGAGCTCAGAGTTTCAATTCTCTTCTTCCTACCACAGCTACTAAGAATGGGGACATCCATTAACACAGAGAATGGTTTGTGTTGGAAGGGATCTTTAAAGATCATCTAGTTCTGATGTCCCTGCTGTGAGCAGGGACATCTTTCACTAGACCAGGTTGCTCAAAGCTCCATCTGCATGACCTTGAACACTTCCAGTGATGGGCAACCTGTTTGAGTGTCTTACCACACAAAGTCTAAGACTTAGACCTGTTTAACCCCCAATTCAACAGATCTAGAGAATATTTGAGGTGGGGAATTTCTGGATATGCGACAGGGGGTGGAGGATATGGATATCTGAAAAAAGGATATCAATGGCATCAATGTGCCCTTAGGGCTCTGTTCAGTTTGAAAAAGTGGTTAAAATAAATTTTGTCAATCATTGATGCCATCGATATTGCTAAATCCTTTCATCCAAACCCTGTTGCTTTTACTTTGGAATCAAAGTAAAAACTCCCAGATCAGAATTTGCTTCTCCATTAAACATTTCACAAAAATATGTTTTTGCTAGCATCCATGAATTAGAGCAGAAGCTGTTGCAGGTTTTCAGTACTTCTTGTGACAAATCTGAATGTGACTTGAAAATCCATGAGACTCTAGGCTTCTTACTAGATAATGATGTTACAGGCATTCACTTAGGATCTTCAAAACCTATTTCATAACATCTCATTCTTTGAAATTACACTTAGGTTTCTGGTAGGCTTTTCCTTTCCAACTTGGAGAAAACAGGTTCCCTAAGAGCTTTAAAAATTATTTCCTTAATAGCTCTGTTTCCTTCCTTCACAGATACTAATTAATTTTGCACTGGCTTGCAAGCATGATTTCATTGCAGAAACATCAGCAGGTTAATAATCAAGCACAGAGAATCTACTGTGCTAGGTGCTGTGGATGAATAACAAGATGAAAACAGCTTTTCAGAAGGAAAAATGGAAGTGTAAAGGTCAATATAGCACTTCACACTGACATTAATTTCCTCACCCCATTTAACTATGCAGATCTCAAAGTGCACCAGAAAGATAAAAATAGGATTTATGTTGTGAAACTCAGAGTTAAAGCCAAGGACCATACTGACCCAAAACAAACTCTGAAGCTAAGTAAAAGATCTGGCATGAAAGAAAACAAATGGTATAAAACAAAATAAAAACTACTGCAGACCAAACAAATAAGCCAGCCTGGGAGAACATGTATTTTTTAACATTAGGTGGACAATGTACTAACAAAGAGTTGGACAAAACCTCTTCCCTTAGAAGCCCTTCCCTATCACATGCATTAAAGTATATTCAACATCAGCATAGGTGTGAGCTCAGAGTTCCCCCCATGAACTGCTACCTAAGGAGACTACAGGCCACAGGTTAGGAAAATTCATGTCCTTATGGATCAACAAATAACGGCAATTTGATTATTCTCATAAGATGTAATGAAAGTTAACATTTAGAAACATGTGCAATTGATAATCATTACCATCCCACGTTATCATCAGTTGTCAAAATCACCTTTTATAATAGACTTCAAAAAAAGTTTCTACTTATAATATCATGACTCTCAGATAAAACAGCTACATCGTATTTCAACATATACATAAATTATCTTTAACTTCTAAATTAGAGCAGTTCCTTGAACAGGTTTTTTAGGCAAAAGCTGCAGTTGTGATTAGTTTTAACTGAGTCGTGAATGTTCGCTGTTAGAATGCCCAATGTTCATCAGAATCAAAGATATCTAAATTAGCAACTAATTTTGAAATTTATTTACTGCAAATTCCATTTGCATGTCAGTATTAAATGCAGATTAGATATCAAACTTTAGGCACATGAGGAGGAAAAATATGAACTTTCAGTAACATTAATACTAGAATATAGTCTTGCACTATTTTTTTCTACTAACACTACAATGAAATGCAACATTACCCGAATACAACACAAGGCTTTTTAAAATGTTCCTAGTTCTGTTAACCTGTGCTGTTAAGTCTTAATTCTAACTGAATCCTACTCACACAGCTCTCTCAACAGTTCTTTGGTAAGCCATATAATGCTTGTTTTTTGTCAACAGCCATTTAAGTGTAATTAAACAAGTAAGGCAAAGTCCGGAATGAAATGGAGCTAATATTTGGGACCTAAGAGTCTAACATGAACCTGACAAGCCCTAATGAGCTCCTGTGCTCACTCTGGCTTCTTCTCCATCAAGAAAGAGAAATCAACTACAATCTGCTGTTAGGTGATCACTAACGGTGAAGGTGCTCCAAAATACATTTCACTTAAACAAGAAAGAAGGGCGTTGACAGAACAATGTTAGATTGTCAGAGTGGAGCCCCGAATTCTTGGCCCAATATCCCGTATCTCTGAGAATATGGGAGGCTAGGCATGAAAAATTGAGAGTCTTTTCTTCTATCCGACTGCATAATAAGGAATCTCTGGTTAACGTTAATTACCAGAAGGTGCATTCTGCCTAACAGCTCTCAGTATTATCGACACTTGCACTGTTTTTCCACCTCAGTGGAGGAATACTCTTTTATGAATGGTACCACTGAGGAGTGAGTATGCGTCCAGGCATAGTGAGAATAGACCACTACCTTGATTTCAACACATGGTTTGGAGTGAAATGCTATCCCAGAAACTGGCATAAACAACAGATGAAGCCCAGGAAAAAAATGAAGATAGAACCTACTGATATGATCCAAACACAGACAATGCTGTTACCACAGATCTAGAGACAGGTACACAGAAAATAAAAGAAAACCCATATGTTTATTTATTCTATATTTTCTTATATTTCATAGCTATTATGTCTTTCTGTCACCAGCTATTAAACTATTAGGATGCCTAAGCCTGGGGGAGTGCAGCTCAAAACACTGTATCCTGGAACTTTGCATCTATGGGAAAAGGATCTTAATTTGGAGTACTTACATCTTCTTTACAGTTCTATTCATAGTCAAACCTTTACCCTCATCCTTATGGACTTTTTAAAACCTCAGTTTAGCCAGTCGTTAGAGTTATAACTCTTCTTCTAATAGATCAATAACTATCCTTTCCTCCCTGGAGAGATAGTGTTTTGTACACCTCTCAAGAATGAGTCATTTCCTATACAGACAAGAAAGAAGACTCTGTTAGCACTTTTTCTGCTCTTAATTTTTCTGTACATGTTAATCTGAGAGAAAATTTATTTTGTTCTGAAAGAGATGTTCAAATCTCAAATGAAGCAACTTTTAAGATGCTGAAACTACAATTCCAAGTAAACATAGAGGTTAGCAGCCATAACTGTACAAGCACATAAAACAGATTCATGTATGACGTTAAATATCAGTCAAATTAGATACAGTAGCGACAAGACACTTTGCATAAGTAAGGCAGTAAGGCTTACTGTTAGTTCAAGCGTGTCATAATACTGAGTTCAAAGTTCCTGTTCAAAATCAGTCAGAATAGGTATTTGAAAACTGATACAACTAATATAATTGCATCAGTCTTCTTATTTTTTAATGGGAAAAAGATGTTCTGTCACAGATGCACATCTGAAGAGACTTTCTGTCCAAAAGCTCTGAGTTAAGGTGCCAAATTACTCCTAGAAACAAATTTAAAAATTTAAAAACTTGTTTCAGAAAAATTCACTCCTATGGAGCAATTATTCAATTCTGCAGTAAATTCCATAAAACTGGAATTCAAAACTAATTTTACAACCTATATGCATGGTTCTGTTACAAATTAACTGAATTGAATTGAATCTAAGTCTTGAAAAACAGTTACTTAAGTAGAAAGGACACTTCATGACTTCCAGATACTGTAGATTTTGGTAACATCCCATATATCCTCATATTTCCCCCTCTTTATTTATTCTGTCTTAAACTAGAATTATACAACCACAACTAGTAACTTAACCATGCCTTTAAAACTAGTACCACCTGCAGGTTATTTCAGTTTATTTCAGACACTGAATTTTTTTTTATAGTGGGTTATCCTCTGTAACAGCCAGTATGTTATAACATCTTTTTAAACAGTATATATAAAAGGAATAACTTCTGCTAGACTTTTTCCTCAAATAAAAGTCTCACTAAGATGGACTTTTTCCTTGCAATCAGGTTTGGAGAATTTATTGATCATAGATTAAATCACATTAATTCTACCTTAATTCATGTACGGCAATGTGAATCTACATTTTACACACATTAAAGCTATCTCTTTATGCTTATTTCTATTTTACCTGTCTCACATTTTAAATAATTATAAATAATTCCAAATTACTGCAAATAAAACACAAAAATAAGAAAAAAAATATTCCCAAGTGTTCTCATAACCCAATTTTATCTTCTTTTTATAACATCATTCTCAGTATGCAAATTAAATTGCATAAACTCCTTTGTGGTTTCTGAGTTGATCTCTCTCTTTTAACCACCTTAGTTATATCTTCTCCCAGAAGCACATCTTGCAAAACCAGGGTTCCAGATAACTAAACTGAAAGCCAAGAATGATGAGGCAGTGACAATGCAAGAATGACAAGGTTTGCCTACCCTGGTGAAGTATCACAGGATGTCAGATGGGATGATCTCTTAAAATCCACACTTAAGATTTTCTTTAAGATATTCAGAACTAGCCATGGATAGAACTACAACACAATCTAGGCAACAAACAGCATTTCATCAGGCATTTGAAGTCTGTGCTTAGGAAGCATTCTTCCATGAAAATAGGAAGAAAAAAATTATACAAAATGGTAACTGTACTAACTGCAGACCAAGTGTTGGCAGTGGGTTATAGCACTGATTTTTCATCACATTGATGAAAATCAATGGATCCATTTACCACCACAAAAAAGGACCATCACTGAGTACTTCCTTGGATTATGATATGAAGTCATTTGAGTCATGAGACATAAAAATATCACAGAAGACAATACTATCCTGGCTTTCCAAATACAACAGCTTTTTCATTTTGCCATTTTTGCATTTTTGAAATCCATATATTTTCTAAACCAATGCTTTTTCTCTGTTTTATAATACCTACAGACTGTACACAATACCTGAATCAAATGGAGGATGTAACACTACAAATGTTTAAGGAAACCATATGTCAGTAAATTCAATTAATGTACTTCAGGTATTCCACTATTATTTCACAGCAAGTTATGAAACTGATCATGAATATAGCTTCCACTGGTCAAAATACTAAAACGTTTCCAAATGGAAACAATTTTGCGGGGAAAAAAAAAAAAGAGAGAAATAAAATTCTCAGGAAAAAATAAATCTTCAAACTTACAACTTTCTCAGAATTGGAATATAACTGTCTTAATACCAGATAGAATTCTAGAAATAGGAAGGAAATCAAACACCCGTTCTAGTACCAAGAAAGATATTCACAAACTCTAAAACATGAAAGACTGATAAGAGCTAGTGATTACTATAGCTGTCTCATCTGAGCAGCACTATAACACAGTCTGTAAAATGTGTCTCAATCTTCTTAGGCATCAGTTTTTATTCATAAGATATCCTTCAATTGCTAAACATCTCCAGCATTTAATTATGTATACTACTGATGGCAAACTTGATAAGGTTTCCATGCTTAGCTGCAAAATCTTGAGATATTTTTTAACTAGGAGGATGAAAGTCATCTTCTTTCTCAAGACTGATATACTAGCACACCTGTCAACAAATACTTGTCATGAAAGGCTTGCATGGTTTTAATGCTTAAATCATGTCATCCTTTACCTATCACGTACTAGATTAAACTCAAAGCCTCATCACAGTAGTGATCATTAAGTTCAAACTAGCTAAAAAATTGCCACTGTCTCCTGGCTTACATCTCCCAAGGCAGCTGCTTGCTTTGGGTAGAATGAAACTCTGACGAGATGGGGTAAGGCACATCAGATGTAATAGAGTCACTCAATCAGTTATTGCAGACAACCACATCAAATAACTCTGAGCATAATAAAATCCATCGTAACACCAAATGTGCTCATGTCCCCTCTGCTCCTGTGGATAGCTGCTCCAGAACCTCATTCTATTCATAGTTCTTCTTAATTTCCACCATAAATTTGTTCAGGGGCACTGTATACTCATTTTTCCTTATGTCAGCATCGTTCATCATCTTAAATAGCTTTTCCACCTTCACAGTGTTTATCCATGAAGATTTTATAGAAAACAACAAGATCTCTCTACCTCTGTTTTTTGGCTTGGCAAATGTCAATTTTAAACATGAAGATACTGATCCCCCTTACTGTCCCTTTCCACTGGTGTTCTGTTGGAGAGGAAGAGTAGTCTTTTCAATGGCTGCCTGCAACTATAGGACTCTTCCAAAATCATCCCCTCTGGGAACAAACTTGACTCCTCTGAGGACAGAATGAAAGACACATTTCCTTATCACATGCTGTAAGAATATATATGCACGCACAAAAACTGTAACGCAGCCTTTAAGAACTAGGCCATTGCCTAGGTGTCTTTGCTACCCTAGCTTGAAAATGTCAATTATCACATTTGTATTTTGCTATGAGCTAGGCTATGCTTTCAGAAGATACTATGCAATCACAGGGAAAGTAATTAGGATGGATATTGCCACTAGTTGTTCAGATCACTTAATCACACTTTTCTGCTTTGAGCTAAGAATGATTTATCATCATTTCCTTGACAAACTAAATGTAATACATAGTGTTTCTCATTTTAAGAAGCAGGCTTTTTCTTCCAAGTATTTATCTTTGTTTGAAATGTTCCTGTTAATAGAGAGTCTACAGATGAATCATCTTATATTGACAGGGATAATACATGATTCAAAACTGATGCTACTGTCATTTTGAATCTTTAGAGAAATATTTTAGTCTGAAATATTAATACTTTCAGGATTCTACACCTACAGTAATTTTCCAAATTAATTGGCAGGTCATGTTTTCATTTCATTGCAATCTAAACAGAAAATTATTTTACGTTTTTGTAGATGTATTTTTTGAACCCTTTCTAAAAGCTTAAATCAGTATATTATTAATTAAACCTTGAATCCAACTAGCTGCTTTCTACAGTATAGAAATGATAGCGATCTTTCTGAAGCATTATGTTGCTGGGTTACTCTATTACAGACATATNNNAGTATTTTAAATTAATTCTGTTTGTATGTGCAAATTAGTATTTGTTGTTTACACATACTTCTGGTTTTCTTGTCAATACAGTCATGCCATCTTTCTTTCCAAATTGCCTAGCTCCTTAACATACTCTTGACATAAAAAGCTCATATAGCTGAATGCATTACACATTCCATACTCACATGGTACATTAAGTGCCACATTCGCTGTACTGCATTACCTTTTCTTCACATTGAACATTTCAGTAATTCTGACTCCCGGTGTATGCACCAATGTTTGCAATTAATGTTCTCTTTCTTGATAATTAGTAATATTTTCTTGGAGGTGTAATGCTTCAGGGCTCACTAGGAACCAAAAGGTACCTCCACTTCTTATTCTTTGCACAAAGGACATGTTACTGCTTTTGCTGATTGCTCTCCCTGATCACAGGCATTGCCTGGCTAGCCAGCTCTTACCACACCATTTCCCTGCCCTTACTATCAGCCTCCAGCTTCCACGCATGCTGCCCCTGCACTGGTTGTGGCTGGACACCACTGTGCTGAATTCACACCTGTGAGCAGCATAAATTTGTCCGTTTCCCCCAGTCCATCACAACGGTTCAGTGGCAGAGAGGTCTCATACTAAAATAGACATGAGAATCACCTGGCAAGCTTCAGAGTTAGGCTTTTGGGTATAAAACTGGAAAAGAAAAAGGGTTGTTTTATAGAATATAAGGAATATCATTCCCATCTCCATCCAACAACAGGGCTCATTCCTGCCTTCTTCAAGTATATCTCAGGCAGGAATCCCTTGATATCACCTAATACCTGAGAGGAGTTGCTGGACTCACCTGATCTTCTAAATTATCCCTAATGTCTGGTCATTTTTACTTCTTTATAACCTTTTACGGATATATTGGTATATACAAATACCACTGAATGATACAACGATATATACAAAGAATGTCTTCTGCCCAGTTCAGACCTAATCATCCAGGAGATACAGGAATCAGGAGATACACTCTTCTGGGAGTAGTTTTTGCTATTTGTCTATAGAGTAATTTTCTATTTGTCTTGTTCATCCTGATAGCAAACAGCTCTTATTAAATATCAGTTGTTCATATAGTTTCTTATACTGGTCTTTTCTTTTATATTATTACTCATGCAGCATACCAGAGCAACTTTCCTTACCCCTCTAGGCTTCCCAAGCTTTACTGTGGAGCGCCTGTGATACAATGCTATAGCAAAACCTATGATGAAAATGACAAAAATCCACACTCCAGAAGAAGGAATTGATGAGCTCCAGAAGTCCCTTCCAATCCCATGTGAAACCAAAGATTCAAATTTGTAGATTCTTTCTAAATTAATTCTCCATTTAGCTCTCCTGCTGGAGAACTTAACAGCTACGTTACTACCTAGCAGTTAAGAGAGGAAGCTTTACAGAAACACACCTATGGGAACTCTTTTTGGAAAAGACAGTTTTCAGAGGATCAAGTCAAAATCTAATTTCAAAGCTGAGCAAAAGCAAGAAAATTGGAGAGAGCCATCAGGCTTGAATAGGTAAATGATTATTATTTCCAAAAGATTTTGAAAGGAAGTGAACCCAAAATACTGTTTTCAGGACAATTTTAAGTTCCAGGATCTCTGTTTGCCATACTGACTGGAAAACAAGCAATCCTATGTATGTAGTCTTTCCTTTTTTTCCCCCCATATATGATTACCAAAAGACCTTACATACTCGAAGAATAAAACCGTGAGATATGTAAAAGCCCCAAGTATTTCCTTAATTTTTACATCCTGCATATATTCAAATGGCAAAAGGACCACAGAAGTCATATGTGAAATTTACACTAGAATTCATGCAGAGCTTAAAATAAATTAGAACAGTTATCTATCATAATATTTATTTTTTAAAATTTTGGTTTTGTAAGATTTTTCAATGGTAACCAAAGCTGTTTTAGGACTGTAGCATTTAGATAGGAAAAATGTTTCAGTTATTGTAGAAATAATGTTAAACTTAAGACAAGAGAGAACACTTAGATCAAAGACAAACGTGTTATAACTTATGGGTCTGATTCAAAGTCAACAGGAAAGTGCATGGGAAGATTCCTATTGTCTCATAATAGTCTTTCAATCAGGTCAATGGATACCCCATTATGTACTAAAACCCCTTGGTGACTTCAGTCAGTGCTACTACTAAGTCAAGTGTTGCTGGCTTGACTGATTTCTTGCCCCTGCTTTTACTAGTTTATATCAAAATTACAAGATTTTTCTGTAGGTTTATTGGTGCATGTGTTTAGTTACATGTCCCATGCATTTAATTTGAAACTTCTTATCATTAAAAAAGTGTCTTTGCAGTTACTTCAAAGCGAAAAACCATGAAAAACGTTATCAGAGGATTTAAAAGAAAGATTAATTACTAGAGTTAAGACATCACATAAAACCACACCATACTAATATTAATTCCACAAGCCATTCAAAGACTTATTTGTAGCAATTTCAAAGGCCACAAAACCACCATTAATTTAAAATATCTCCCTTTCCAGAATGATTTATCTTTTTCCCACTTTCATATTTTCATAATATGTTTTACAATTGTAAGTATCTTCTTTTAATTAATTCACCAACAACTGATATTCTCTTTTCACAGAAATGGACTGCTCCAGAGCTCTTTGATAAACTGCATTTACCCAAATTAAGGGGTGAAACTCTAGATAAGAATTGTGAATTTGGGTACCAGGCAATTGCTTAGAAAGCATTTATGAATTAGAACAAACGCTTGATGTAAGTACTGCATAAAGAATGGCACTGCACACCAACATTTGTTTGTATTATGTTTTGTTTTATTTGACTGACTCAGTAATAACCTCATTTCAATTTTAAGACTGCTGTTTTGATAATAAAATAGTTTCATGTATAATTTAAGCCTGACCTCAGTTTTGCCTCAGACATATAAAGCACATTATAAAAAAGAAAGGAGATCAGTTTTAAAAATAATCTTGTACTGCTATATTGATGAAGTGATCTAATTCCTAATTGATCCAGTAGCTCATTACACACTTTATATCTCTCAAGATTGATTAAGTGATAATTGCATTTGATGTAGGTACCATGAAACAAAGGGTTCATCACACCAAAAAATGATGAGGCTGCAGACTGGACTATCGATTGATCCGTACAACATTTATCTCATACACTAAAATATATCTCATATTCTAAAATATGACTAATACCCTATTCCATTAGAAAACTGCACTACTTGGACTGTTATTTTTTAAGCCCTTCCTGTAATGTTTGTAGGTAAGAATACTTACCTGATTAGTCATTCTGATAGAATGACTTTCCTAACGCTTTCCAAATATCATTGAAAAACAGCAGTTTATCAGTTCAATGAATGCCCAGGCAGCTGCATTTAGGTCTCATTTGAATACATGCTGAAATTTCAGACATCTTTACACTGCCTTTTGCAGACCGTGGATTATGGTTTGGTTTTTCAATATTGACTGTCAAAGTAAGTTGGTAAAGTAACAAAACAAAACCAACCAAAAAAAATCTGATTTTTCAGTCACTTCTCTTGTGTTTTCATTGGAAAATGGTGCTCCTTCAAAGTCAGCATATGGGTTCTTGTCTCCTGACTACTGAAACAGGACCAAAAACCCCACAAAAGGCAGTTATACAATGGTCTCCTCTAGCTTGCTTTAATATTCCTCCATTGATTAAGTGCTAAGAAATAAAGTTCAGCACACTAGATCTCCAAGGCTGCACTAAGCTGGTGCAGTGCAGCCACTGCTACATGAAGCAACTATAAAATGGGAGTTTTAAAAAGTAAACTATTAAATCACTCGTCTAACACTTTCATCTTCTGTTAGTTGAATGTAGTTTGACCATAACCATGGATCCATGCAATTGTGCTGATTCCCTGAGACCGCAATCATAAGTGACTTATTTTAGGATGTTAAGTAGTTCAAGAAAATGAAGGAAGGGAAAAACCATGTTAAATAAGTGATTGTGAAGAGACTGGGAAGACACAATGGAATTTTAAAACACAACAGTTAACCAGTGTATGTGATATTTCATATACTTGTCTTATACACCTGCTACATCTGAAGTATTCTTTGCACACAATGATTTGTATTGTCAGCATCTCAAAGCTTCCATTCCCTCTGAAACATGGAACGGGGCTTAAAAACACCAGCTGAGAATTGAACCCAAGAGCTTTTCAAATATCTATTTTTCTCAAAAAAATAAACAGCATATAAAGAAACTACTTGTTGTAGGATCTCACTGATTCTCAATGTTGGTATACTGCTTTGATGCCGATGAGGTACTCTTACTGTGTCATTTACTTACTGTGTCTTACTGTGTCATGGACTACTAGTCTAAATCCACTAATGTCAGTCAATAACAATAGCTGCTCTGAAAGTATGCTTTTACCAGCAGAAAACAGTTTTTCTGAAGGTAAAAGAACATTGCTGCTGAATATTGGGAGGAGCTAACTCTTCTCATAGGATAGTGAAAGCCTCAAGAGAGACTGTTAAAGAACAGACAGGAAAAAACAGAAGCAATAGCTGAGCTAGAGGAACTGAAATTATTTATTCTGCATCCTGGCCCAATTTATACATTAGTGAATCTGGTTCTTTTGGGGGGACATGTTTATAATATAATCAGACAACTAAGCAGAACAGGTTTGCTTTAGTTCAAGTCATTTCAACTTATCTCTAGGTCATAATTCCCAACCAGAAAGCAAAGTACTTCCAGAAATATCCATCTGCGATAACCAGGTCAGATGGGATAATCCTAGTTTTACAAGAATCCTACTGTGGATTGGAGGGCCAGGCCCAAACAGTGACAGTGAATGGAGTTAAATCCAGTTGGTGGCTGGTCACAAGTAGTGTTCCCCAGGGCTAAATGCTGGGGCCAGTTCTCTTTAATATCTTTATCAATGATCTGGATGAGGGGATCAAGCTCACCCTCAGTATGTTTGCAGACAACACCAAGTTGCGGGGGAGTCTCAATCTGCTTGAGGGTACGATGGTTCTACAGAGGGATCTGGACAGGCTGGATTGATGGGCTGAGGCCAAGTGTATGAGATTCAATAAAGCTGAGTGCCAGGTCCTGCACTTGGCTCACAACAACCTCATGCAGTGCTACAGGCTTGGGGAAGAGTGGCTGGAAAGCTGCCTGGCAGAAAAGGTGATGGTCAACAGCCAGCTGAATATGAGCCAGCAGTGTGCACAGGTGGCCAAGAAGGCCAACAGCATCCTGCCGTGTATCAGAAACAGTGTGGCCAACAGGACTAGCGCAATGATTGTGACTCTGTACTCGGCACCGGTGAGGCCCTACCTCAAATACTATGTTCAGTTTTGGGCCCCTCACTACAAGACTGGTTGGACTAGATCTGAAAGGTTCCTTCCAAACTAGGCAATTCTGTGGTTCTAATACAGACATTGAGGCGCTGAAGCATGTCCAAAGGGCAATGAAGCTGGTGAGGGGTCTAGAGAACAAGTGTTATAAGGATCAGCTGAGGGAACTGGGGTTGTTCATCCTGGAGAAAAGAAGGCTGAAGGGTGACCTTAATGCTCTCTACAACTACCTGAAAGAAGGTTGTAGAGAGATGGGGGTCGGTCTCTTCTCCCAAGTAACAAGTGATAGGACAAGAGGAAATGGCCTCAAGTTGCACAGGGGAGGTTCAGACTGGATATTAGGAAAAATTCCTTCACTGAAAGCATTGTCAAGCACTGAAACAGGCTGCCCAGGGAAGTGGTTGAGTCACCACCCCTAGAGGTATTTAAAAGACATATAGATGTGGCACTTAAGGACGTGATTTAGTGGTGAACTTGGCCATGCTAAGTTAACAATTGGACTTGATGATCTTAAAGGTCTTTTCCAATCTAAGCAATTCTATGATTCTATGGCTACTTTCCTATGTTGTAAGTCTCCCATATCTTCAGACGAAAAATGCAAAGAGCTAAATATCAATTACTGCTGGTATGCAAAAGCTCCAGCTTTAAGTTTGGAACTGAAGAGATGGAGTAACTTGCAGGATAAGGTATTTTTCATTATTACAGCCTTTGCTTGAACATACATAACAAATGTGCTTGACAACCCAAGTATGAAATTGCTACAGGCAAAGGGCATTAACAAATTGGCAAATCTGGTGCCTTAGGGAAGTAACCAAGATGAAGTTGCCTATCTGAAACTGCTGTTCTGTCACTGTCTAAATATACACTTTCTTCAAGTGCTGCAGGGTGTAAACTGAAAGTTGTAACTTGCTGAGGGGATGCTGACTGAATGCTTTGAAGGAGACTTCATTTGTGATGGCAGAGCAGTACATCAGTGCACTCCAGTGATATATTCAGCTGAACTTTTCTTCATTTTTAGGAAAGATATTTGTGAACCCTGCATCCTGGATCTGCATGGAGTATCTTGTCAAGCTCATTTATATCTAGTATAACTGGAACTATTTATAAGGCCCATCACACTGAACTATAAATTGCCTATTTCTGCGCAGTCCACAACAGGTACTTCATGGCCTTTTCCTACCTCATTCAAGGAAGTATAAACTAACCTGTTCACATGCTTATTACTTTTCTTTATCTATCTGGTAGCAATCTCAAAATATCCTTTATATATGATAGTAATGAGGCAAAAGTACATTTTCACATTGATACTCAAAACTTGTCCACCTGGTAAGAAATGGCATAAGGTGGAAAAGTTTAAAGAAAGTAAATGATGGAGCAAAGTTTTCAGACCATTCTAACTAGAATTTTGGTTAGCAGTTAATTGTGCTTATAGCTATGTATGGTAGAACATCATCCTTACTTCAGAGCTAAAAACAAATAATAACTAAATACTTTACTACTGCTGCTGGTGGTATTAGCGAGGAATGCAGCTGCTGTCTGCCATGCACCATCAAAGCTGACAGGGGTTACACAGACAATCATTTATCATAGATTTCTGGGATACCCTGGAGTGGCCTGATGTTCACCAATCTTACAGGACCCTGGTAAATTTGCAACTTCAGACAGATTGCAGCATTAGTGTTACTGACTTATAATGGCAGAAAAATTCACACAACTGAGGTGAGAGCACAGATAGTTTCTAGGACTTTGTGTGAATTAACAGTTAAAAACCTAAGAGGCATATTTCCTGAGAAAGGCGAGAACTACTGCGTAAAAGATTTCAGACAAGGTTAGGCACAGCTGAGAAAACAGGGAATAGCAAACACTATTCAAACATGAAAAGAGAAGCATATCAAAGTGTGATGCAGAAGTGCAATTTTTGTAAGTAATAAACTGTTCAGTGGGAAGCCAGGCAGTAGCAATCTTTCAGCACTTGAGGATACGTTCATTTGTGTTGTGAGCTGTATAACCTCGTTGTTTGCTGTATTTCGATTCTTTGGGAACTTGCACAAAATACCCTCATTAGGCAGTATTCCACTTCCTAATTTGATTGTTGCTCAGGCACACAAAGCAGCTCTTCCAACAGGCAGAAAAACGGGATGTCTGCAAAACAGACCTTTGGAGATCAGCGATAAAGTTTCTCAAAGATCTATCCAAATGGCCATCGTGTCTCCGGTTTTAAAAATTATATTATACATCATGAAGTCAGCTTTAAAACAGAAGCTACTCTCAACTTTCTAGCAAGGACCGTCAACCACTAATACGAATTCAAAGGCACTATACTCTGCTCCCACCTATACTGCAGAAAATCAGAAGAAATTCCACTGCATGCAGTGGTATTCTCTCTCAGTGAAACCAGTGCCACCAAGAAGAGTGGCAGGTGGCATAATTAACTCTTACTCAGGTATCCTGTGGTTAGTGTATTTCAGTTGCCCAGTGTAACCCTAATAGTAAGTTGAATACTATTAAGTCTCTTGTGCAAAATCATTATGACAAAAAGTTGCAATACACATTTTGTTACTTCCTTCTTTAACCAGTCAGACCTCCTACTGCAAAGGGGACCAAGGTGCCAAAACAAAAAAATACAGGAAAACTTTAACATTACATTAAACTTATTTCCACAAGTATAATTTCTGGCATTGCTGGAACACTTCACCATGTGACACATGTTGCCAGTGTCAATCCCAAAGCTTTTATAATTTTAGATCCTTCAAAATTTCAGTTAATAGAATAGTATTACTTCCACATTTTTTTTCACTTAGAAGCCTAGCCAGATTTTTTGTTTAGTTTCAGCTCACCTCAACATGATGCCAAAGCTCAGCATCTGACTTCACTGAAATGGTCAATCATAAACCTTTGCAGAGCTAACTGACTTCTGATACAGTAACAGGTACTATTACAATTCCTACTAGGGAAAAGGATTCATCACTGAAGCATCAAATATACAGCATAGTCATATTATAATGGACCTTGGGAAAACTAATTAATGAACTTAATCTGCACCATAAAGTAACTGCTGTTGTCACTGACGCAAAACTGCAAATAGAGGTAAACGGTGTATCTCCAGAGAGCAAGAGAGTAAACATACAGAACTATGGTAAAGAACAAACACACAAAAGCTATGTTGCCTTTGCATTTTTTAGATGAGTTGTACGTGTGGTTGAACAGTTGCTTATTACAATCGTGATCGATTGTAATAATATTACAATCGTAAGCCAACAGTTTCAGTAATCATCAAATGATCACGTTGTAGAGCTCTGAATTTTGGAAAGTGACGAATACCCCACCCACTGAAACATAATCAGACTTCAAGATACCTCACTCTACCCATAAATTAAGGCAATAAATATCCCTAGTTTCTTTGTGGAAGAAAATTATTTTCAACATGTATCTGTAGAGAGATTGATTAAAATCAAAACAGCAGCTGCAGCTGTCTCGGAGCTCTGTGATTATCGTATACAATCAACTAGTAACCTCAGTTGGATAAATATTCATATTACAATAGCTAAAGGCATATTTGGCATTGTGAGTGGCAGCCATATTAAAGGAGTTGATTAAATCATCATAGTTCTTTTCTCTATGACAAAAAATTTGAATCTTATTTGTACATGGGAAAGTACTGACTGAAGACTATGTGAATTCTGGCTAAATCCCTTTCAAGTGTTTAGAGCTGTGCAAACCTCTTATTTCCTCTTCACTGGGCTGCAATTACAGAAATAAATCTGAGAATGTTGATTATGTTTTTCTTTAACTCTCTGACCTTTTTCCTCCATACTGGTCCTCAGCATGTTTGGCTTTTTAAGAAGGATGTCAGAGGTCATCTATTTCACCATTTTCAAAGAATTAGCAAAGTCCATGTCACTACCAACAGATACTGTTTAACTTGTGCTTGAAAAACACAAATATTCCTAGGTACATTTTCATTTAAGGAGTCTTGCTCAGAGAATCAAACAAAGAATACAAAACAAACAAACAAACCCCCAAAGTTTTTAGGTCTCTCATAGGAAAAATACACTTTTGATTCTAAGCTAAGCATAGTCAGCTTGTTTATTGAGAGTCCTGCACAGTTAACTTCATTTTTATAGCTGGTAGTCTTAGAGTGGACCAATTACAGTGCCTTTCAACATAGTGATTAAAAATTAATAATAAGCCAAAAAGCAAATGATAAACATGTAAAGAGTGCTCAATAAACCATAAATAATAAACCATTTAAATAAACACAAATTAAATGGTGACAAGATATATAGTGTTCAGCACTGTAATCCTGGCCCATGACCCTTTAAACAAACAGATTATTCACAATATTTATGTAGCGCTCAGGAATAAGCAACATTTGTGTAGCACTCTCTGAACACATAAGATCAAAACAGTAGCAACCCACGTTCTTACTGCATGGGTAGAGGACAGCAGCAGGATTTACATTTTTAATCCCGCATAAACCGTGTAATATTTTCCAGCAATCCTCAGAAGAAAGTCAGATAGGAACTGAAACACAGTTTAAAAATAAAATTTCTCCTTGAGATGGTCAAGCAATTTATATTAGGCATTATACATGTTCAGTTCAGGTCATATCTACAACTATTGATCCACAGTTGAAACACTGACTGGCAAATCTAAAAATGACATTTAAAATGCCAGAAGCTATGACTTCCTGCAGAAAATGCCCAGATAAGTTCTTTATTAGTTGAAATACTTCAACAGACGCAGCAGAAGGTAAAAGGCCAGTGCGGCCTATTTCAAAAGATTTCAGGAATCAATCATAAGTAACTCAGAAAAGCTTTATGAAGCAGGATAAGGCCTTCAGCTGATCCTTCTATTGATATAAATCAGTGAAACCCTTCACTGGTGAAATCAGAAATGGAATACCTCTCCAATCTCCTAATGATCAGTAAATAGCATTTGAAAATGTGACAAAATGCAGATTGTGAACTCCAATGTGCATGTATTACTGGAAACCTTGGCCTGCTTGTTTCTGCTTCATCGATAGAAGGCTCTTGTGAAAAACCTTCTTCTTTTCATTATTTAAATATACCTTTTTATTGAACTTCAAGTATTTCAAGGAAGTATCAGTTTTGACAATTATTTGGAACAGAAAGACATTCAAAAGAGTTAGAAGATTTAATAGTTTTGGCACTATGTTAAGCAAGGGAGGACCCTGGTCCAGGTCTCTATTCTGTTATTCAATATTTTGGGAAAGAAGTGCTAATTTTGTTGTCAAAAATATAAAAACATCTATTTTGCCTGTGATTGTACTGAAAACACATCTTCCATTAAAAGCAATAGTCTTTTTCCAGCCAAACTAGATTTCTATTGAAAAGATCAATGGCACACAGCTGGATCAAGATTTAAGTTGCTGCCAGCCTTCGAAATCAACACTCACTGCAATAGTAACATTAGTATTGGATTAACCTATTTGTCTACTCGCATTCATTCAGCACCGCTGCTCATATTTTATATTTTCAGCCTTTTCTTTGTTTTTATAACTAGAAAGTCAATTTTATGTAGTTCCCATATTAAAAAAACAACAAGGTACATTTTTAATTACCCCCAAAATGTCAGTATAATCCGATAGTTTTCCTGATTATTTTGATCCCAAGTTAAAGAAAAAAACCATGGAACACAAATAGGTACCAAAAGCAGATGTAACATTGATATGATGGAAGAATATATTACGATTTTGTAAGAGACCTTTGACACAGACATACATCTTACACAAAATTTTGGCATTGGGAGAAAGCAGCAGATGTTTTTATCTAAGAAGCAGCCAAACAGCAGAAATGAATGCAGCTATTCAGAGATATAACAGGCCCATATGTACTAAAGCAGGAAAGAAGGTCTATAAAGCTACAAGTGAGGGACCAAGAGGTTAGAACTGGTGTTACCATCACTGCAGCAGCACCTTGACTGTAATTCTCTTCAGTGCTGTCCTCCTCAGTTCTCATCTCATTTTCACTTGCAAGAAACCAGTCAGTTTACACTTTTCTCACCATTTCTTTGTCTTTTTTTCTAAGCAGTAATGCTTTCACAGCTGTCTAACAACCCCATTTTTCTCTACAAAATAACAGTGAATTAGAGTACCTTCAGTCACAATGAGACGACAGAGTAGGGAAAGATGCATAAGACATCATAAAGTTGAACCACTGCAGACTATGCAGCTTTTGAGTCAGCCCATGAAAAGCTCTCAGAATAAAGCACATTTTCTTCTTGACCTTCACCTGCTGTTGGGCTTGGACTCACAAGAATGTTTTCCCTTGTGGTGAACATTTGTTAAACCCTGGCCTCATTTATCACGAATGCTCACACAGACCTTTCGCAGAAAAGAGCTAAATGCCAAAAATGAATCAGTCTTTTTGACTAGGCACCTGGGCAGACATTACAACAATGACACCTGAGGTGGACCCCTGCTGTTATTTGGCTTTAACCGTGTTCCTCTTCCATCATCTTGTCGTAAACAGAGTACCTGCCTGGCAATTTGCTGAAGGTGCCACTTAAAAGAAGGGATTGGAAAAGTTGTTAAATATTGAAGACCAAACAAAATAAATTTCTTTGTGCTTAGTTTGTTACAGTGATATAAAATGGTGATAATAGATGACATAAAAATTTAGCATAGAAAAAAAAATGCTGTTTCTATATGCTAGTAGTTCCCAAAGTATAGTCTATGATAATCCCCTTCTAGCTTGTTGCCCAAAAGGGCAGGCTTTTTTCTCTAAGTGCTAAATCCCATATATGAGGGGCGACGTTGCAGTGTTTTCCAAAAATCATTCTTCCAAATAGCATCAAAAACAGGGAGATAAAACAAAGTGGAGGCAATCTCTGTTATCCCAACTTAGATGTGCGGCACTGAACTCAAGTACAAGTAGGAGAGAATCCTGTTCTGTGAAATATTCACTTTATCAAAGAGTGAACCACTCAAAAAATGAGGTTTCAATAACTTTTTTCCTCATCAGGAGGAGCATACAAGGCCTCCATTGTATTAGAGGACGTTTATAATATTCAGAGTTTTAAAAGTTCTGCTCAAATACTCTTGCTTGATCTCAGGTATAACCAACCAAATCACAGCATCACTTCCTCTTGCCAGGCCGGTCTTACCACGTGCACTGCTCTCACCCACTGTGCTTAAGGTTCAAGAGAGCAGTCAGGGAAATGCTTACAAAAGGCACATGTTGTGATCACTGTATCCTTAGTACCAGCTGCCTCACTCCACAGATCTCGTCTTAAGCGACATTCATGGTACTGTAGATACAGCCTCTATCACCCTTCTGACCCCTGGCTCAGTAAAGTAAACCCAAGCCTAGCAGCTTCCTAATGCATAATTATCTACCAGTACTTAAAGACTGGAATAGATTAGCCATAAAACAGGTTGTCACAGATGACGTAGACTGGATTAGAATAGGCTTTTGCAGGCTGGAAATGTGAAAAGAATCATGAAAAAGTCAGGTGTAGCAATCGGAGCTTCTTTTTGAGTGAATGGAGAGAGAAAGCTGGGTTCAAGTCACAGGAAGTGTCTCCTTCAGGCAACTGCACTAAGGAGGGATAAATCCCCCTCAGAATGCATGCATTTCCCACCAGGATCTGTGGAAGGAATAGGTGCCTAAAGTTGGGTGAAATACATCCACCTTTTGCAGAATCTAAAATCTTTGTCCTTGAAGCCTGACATGCTATGTGCTTAATTTGCCCACATCAAATCCTCCTCCACGCCTTTTAAATAACTTATTAGCTTAAATGTATACACAAAAGCAATGGGCTTAATTAGGGGAATTAAGAGCAGTACCCTGAGACAGTTCTCAAATGGAAATGAAAAGCAGAATTCATCAGCAAATTAGTTATGTCAAACCATCTGCTTAGTTTTAAAAATAACACATGTAACAATGCTTCTCTAGTCTTTCACATAGCTCATACATCATGAATTCAGTTCCCTCTGCATTCCCCTGTCATTGTGGTTATCGGGAAAAAAAGTCTTCCTTTTTCGCTACTATGGAGCTTTTGGGAGTTTTGTATGAAAAATGTTGTGTTATGTTGAATGCCATTAGATACAGCCTTCCAAACGGGGGTTTTGGAGCCTAAATGTATAACCTACAAAAGTGATCAGTTATGCAACATTCCGTTATATTACATACCTAAATTGGATTCTTTCCTATTATAACCTACACTTTCTAGTACCTAAATTGCCTTCATGCTGACTTGCACTTGCACTGATTTACTGGCATGTAATTTACACCACTTATGACACCACTAAATTTGGCTTAAGAGAAGTTCCTGCAAGTGGCAGCATGCTGTGCTACAGATAGATTTGCTGGGCTGGACCAGATGGCAAAATTCTGTTTTGCAATTGTACTGGGGGGTGGAAATGACAAGACAAGGAAACAAAATAAAAAAGTCCTCACAAGAGAGAGACAAGGAACCACTAGGAACAAGGAGGCATAGTTAGAAGGCAGATAAGCCGTATTTATGAAGCCCTTTTAAATAAGGAGATCCTGTTTCCTACAATAACTCCTTAGAACTAAGCTGCATTTATTATAACTTAAGTAGAATGTTTACTAACAGGTAGTATCACTGAGGTGACAGGAATAATGGATATTAGGCAAATCCTATCTTTCACTGAATATTTGTGGGAAAGAGGGGAGAAGATATCACCGTGGCTTAGGTCACCTGCCTAGCACAGGGGGTTTCTGATTCCTAATGCAGGACCCTGTATACCCGGTAAAATATTCAGAATGTGCTTATTCTGTCACACAAAGTATGCAAGCTCAGTGATATAACTGGGATCTAAAATTGTCAACATCCAGAAAAAATGCCAAAAAAAAGAGAGTTCATAGACAGCTGGCTGCTGGGTGGTGCCCTGCTGTGCTGGACAACTCACTGTAATGTTCTTTTCCAATAAGAAGAAAATACCTATGAGGTTCAGAGGTCACAGAACAGGAAGAAACTCCTACACTAATCAAGATTACTTTTTTTTTTTTCTCTAATATTCTCCCTCCCTTGACCTCCTCTTCCGCCCATGCATTCTTTTTTTCCTCCCCTTTACAGCATTCCTTGCAGTCAGTGTACTTGTTTACCTGGATGCATTAGGGTAGAAAGGTCTTCCATCTGTGCATTCAAAAGGCTGTGTAGCTAACTAGCACAGAACCTATAAATAGCATGTTTTAAAAAAACCTTTAGGAAGATCGGTTCTTTTTCCTTGTCTCTTCAGCAGTCACACAGACACCAGACTGTTGTCCAAGAACTACACTTTAGTAAAATGGCTGTGCATCACTGCCAGGATTCATGGCAGAAGCGTTATCAGAGATAAATTTCCTAAACAAAGGAAGTCACAGAATCTCTTTTTCATCTATGCTGGTTTTCGCTGTCTAAAAACGAAGCAGATGACAAAATGTGTGTCCTATATAGTGACTTAAAAGATGATAGTTATTTGGCAGAAACGTTCACTCTGAAATTCCTCCCTCCAAAGTAATGTTATTTTGAATAGGAGAAAAACTCATGTGTTAACTGTGTGTTTCTTCAAGAACCATAAAATCCACATACAAAAGATTAAAATATATTTACTTTCCATATTGTGCAAGAAAAATGATATGGACAAAGTCGTCAGCAAGTAACTCTTTCCAGAAATTCTGCATTTTTAGAAAACTTACAGGAGCATAAAGATAATATAGTGGTGCCAGGTCCTACCATTCTACCATAGCTCTCACCCTACTTGGTGGAATTTGTTATTAAATATCTAAAACAAGTATTTGTTGTATTTATCATGATATTTTTATTGCATTTAAACCGTTTTAGTACTGTAAATTAAATAGATTTTTGTGGACTCTAAGGAACCTGGAGCTCAGAATATCTTTTTGTTAAAAATACAAACAACTGCATAACTTAAGGTTTTTGACATTATATGGCTCTTTTAAAGAAAGAGGAGAGTATTGCTTTTTTAAAATTTTTTTTTTGTCTTTATATTAGTAGATATTAATCTTATCTTTTTTTTCCCCCTGAATGTCCTGAACAGGCTGCACTGATTTTTGTACAGTATCTGGATAATATTATGATGATTGGATCTCTGGAAATTGAAAAATCAAATGCAGCATATTCATGGTCATAAAGCAAGCACGCTATACTTGTCTAAATTATTAATCCACAAAAAAATATTGAAGACTTCCTTCACTTCCAGAAGACCTGCCAGGATGCTGACCTGATCAGAATACATTGCCATACTCAAACAACTGCTCTGAACAAGTCACTTTGAACTATGCCTCTAGTACTATGTACAATGCAGCTTTCAGAAAGCAAAATGTCATTGTGGCTGTGTTGAGCAACACTGATAATAACACTTCACAGTAAAAAGAAAAAAAAAAAAAAAGATTGTACCAAGAAACCTGAATGAATCTTTTCAGAAACAGAGCATACTTTGAGAATTAATTGTTCTAATTGATTAAGAACACCTCACATGTACACAGAGTAGACAGGAACACAGAGAAATACAAAGAACACGTTGTGAATTTACATTGTGATTTTTACTTTTCCCCTTCCTTCCAGAAATGATTAAAAAAAACCCAAAAAGTGTTGTCAATCAGACACAAAATTCACATTTTGTCACCGATTCCAACTCTCTTAAATAGACACTATATCCTGTGCAAAAATTCTGTTCCTATTCTTGAAATGGTTTCGGTATAAGAATGACGGGGGCAGGGGGAAGAGAAGGATATCAAGTAAAAACTTTAAAGGTGTATTTCATATTAGAAAATCCCACACAACTCTTTCTAAGCTGAGGCTGGAGTTATAGATATGTAATTAACAGCCTTACTGTGGAGTCTTTGGAAAGAACATTGGTGCTACGTTCCCTTTGAAATATTAGAAAACTTGAAATTCCAAATACTGAAATGTTACTATTTGCAATTAAAGACAAAGAAATATTAAGACACTTACTTCTATGATCATAGGGATATAGGAAAAATTATCACCAAATGTCATCCAAAAAGTATTATTTTCTGCAAAAAGAGATGCCAGCTTAATGTTTTTTTATTACACTTATTTGATCTTTTACCTAAAATAATCACATTAATCTCATCAACTATTTTTTTGGTAGCTTACAGTAGAAGACACATACTACCTATTACTGATGACATGCTGTAGAAAGCTGAGGGCAAGTATTTCAGCTTTGCAAGTTTGCCTATATTTTCAAAAAAAGAAATGTATTCACAGTCTTTCTTTAGATGTTTTCACACATAAATTAGTAAAAGCAGCACTATTATTTGTGTGGCAAGAGACAAGAAGAAACTAATTTCTAAATGGACAGTTCACGCTGTTCAAATATTCTCTATAACCTATAAAATATGGTATCACAATCTAAAGTTAATCTAATCTCATAGGGAATAGTTTTCAATTTAACTGTAATTCTTTTTACACCAGAAATACAGAAAGAAGGGAAATTGTTGTAAGGACACAATGCTTCAAGCAATAGGGTAAGATATAAGCAAAAAATGCTGCCCAGCAGAGCCAGGGAGAGAGGATAACACCACAAGGGTTATGTGAGGCAAAAAGAAGAAGGAAGAACTAGATTTTTCAATGTGCCTTGTAAAATATTGCTTATACTAAACTGTTGGGTTATCTTTAAAAGTCCTGCAGCAAAAGAAGTGCAAACCAGCTACAAGTTTGGAAGAGCTCTATAAAGAAAGGAGAACCACGCGTAACAAAACTAAAGATTTTCTGCTTTAACCTGTATGGAATTGAACCCTATTCAGAATTTTTGTAAGAGGATATAGCATAGGTTACTAGTGTGCCTGCTCTAATCCAGTGCCAGCACCAAGCATTTATTATATTTATTACAGGAACTGTACAGACAGGACGCATTTCTGGCAGGTTTCCTCTATTTAAGTTAGTTAATTGCCCAAAATTGGTTTTATAGAACTAAGAAAAAAAAGAAGTCGGGGTTCTCTTTACTAAAGCAAATGCACACTATATTTTAAGGAATATTGAGCACAAGAAACTAACACCTCTGACGTTTCTCATTAGAAACTCAGAAAGTTTCACTGGAATTTATGGACCCCAAAAACTGCACAATCATTAAAACAGCTTACAAAATTTATGAAATTAATTCTAACCAAAAACATCAACACACTATCAACACTATTTTCATTCCAAAACATAGCACTGTGGCATCTGCTAGCAAGAAGTTCAACCCCATCCCAGCCACATTCATGACACTGTGACTGCTCCTTGGTTATTGCCACCCTTCATATCCAACCCATCATCTTTCTTCATCTTATCATCATTTCCATACTACCTCCAGAAAACTCTTGGCTATAAGCAGCTGCCCTCCACCTATATTTCCTAAGTACTACAACCCATTGTAGCCTCAGCGAGGATTCTTCTTGGTAAGCACTGCAATTCAGAGTATTTTCATCTTCAAACATATTCCAGAAAAACAAGTCTAGTGCTTACTAGGTATAGTATTTGAGGAAAGTCATATTACATGCTCAGTAAGCTCTCCTTTCTTTGGTTTTACGATCACTCAAAGTCATCAACAAACCAGTGCAGATGGAAAAAAAAAAGTGTCTTCCCCAATAGCTTACCCTACTTTTTCAGCACAGACATTCCCTTTTTTATTTATATGATATTGGCTTGAAGGCAGAACATCACGCCCATTCACTTCTTACTGAGAATTATAGTTTAAAAGCCTTTCTTCAATAGTAAATTACCTATCCCTAGAATAAACACAACCCACATGACATGGGTTAATTGAAAGGATATTTCCTAAGGCACTGATGTCCACTGTGGTGGAGCATTTTTCTTGTTGGCACTGTTGAATGGATAGCATTGGGAAAGAGGAACACATAATAAATACTCAGAGTGAGAAAGAAGACAAATGATCACAGGCAGAAGCTGTGAGCAGGACAGTATGTGAATAGCTAATCTGTTCAGGCGTACTGTGGTGGAAAACCCTGCTGAATTCTTTCCCTTGTATGCAACAGTTATGATAGCATTCTTTAGCTTTTAAGGTTTCCTTCATTAAAACTTTTCACTAGTGCAGATTTCCAGGCCACAAGTGCTTGCAGGTTCTTCCTTAAATGATACACAAGTAGCAAATATTTTTAGTGTCCCTGGCAGTCTGTACCCTCACAGCACTACTCAGATAGCAGGTAGATAATGTGATTTACACTACAATAGAAGCAATCCTGAAGTTGTTTATCAGACTCCCATTCACAGGCATTGAGTACTGTCTCTTTTATAGATATGTGGCAGATTACTCATCCTTTGTACACCTTTCTAAAGTTTGGCACTTCTATGCATATAGTTGAGGAATTTGCTCAAACTATAGCAAGCTGATGTGAGCTGAGAAGTACAATGAATTGATTCACTACTTGTTCTCTTCTGCACATCTAGATGACTGATCTTTTTCTTTTAGTTTTCAGAACATTTGGCCACACTGAATAACGTATCGATGCAAAGCCTTTGTTCAAGTTTGTGTTGGATTAGACTGCTATTTTGCACAACTATCCATGAAGTACCAGCAGCTAAAAACAATAGCATGAAATACCCTACAAAAAAATAGTATGAAAATTATCCAACAAGTTGGATGCCACAGTGCTCAGGTCTTAGCAATTGAATGCATAGACACAGTAGTGACAAATATTTGGCTAATATTACAGCAAGCAGCCACCAACACACATTAAGGAACACAAAAACCAGCTGCAACTTGACTTCCAACTCTTTCAAGGATTTATTCCCTTGTCTCAGTACTGGATTCATGATTTTTCTTCTAGTACCAAAAGCAAAAAATACTAGAAAGGAGGATTTCAGAAGGCAACGGGGCCAAAGCTATTACGAAAGGACTAAAAGAGGAAGTTTAAACTACACTCTTTGATTGCTTCCTTGGAGTTTAAGATTCTGTCCTCTGGAGATTCTTCTGGTGTGAAAACTTTGTAGTAGTTCCCTTTTTACTGGACCATATTTTTAGGATATGAAAAGTGACGGGAATCTGGCAGCACTTATGGTTTTAATGACTGTTTAAGCTATTTAGTAACAATGCAGAAGTGTATGTAATCCATGATGCAATGGATTTATCTAATTTATCAGAGAAGTGTCAGGTTGTTAAAAGATCATTTATCATTTAATTTCTCGTTGCCAGACCAGCTTTGATGCCACAGAGAATAAGAAATAAAAATAAGAGGCTTATTGGTTTTGTTATGATCTTCATAAAAAATTTTAGTTCACAAAAACATTCATTTATGACTAGTTTGCAATATTAATATTGGTATCTCTCTGGAACCATCCATAAAATTATTCTGGAGTTATGGTAATGTAAAATAATTATTAAGGAATAGATAGGAGATTTCCTTACTGATGAACAAGAGAAGTTATTAATGTCTATAATATACCACTAGAAATGATGACCGGGTGATTATTTTGTTGGTAGTGGTAAAAAAGCTGCATAATCTGGTTACTGGAGTATGGCTGCTTTCCATCTTCAAATTCTTCTTCTGTTAAATACTGTGTGCTAATGGGAAGCATAAAAAATAACAGGCACTGACTATCTGTATATGAATGAATTTGGTGGGCTAAGGCTCGGAGTGTTTTTGACCTATTTTTGCAGCAGCTTGCTTAAAATTGCTCACAGATTTGCTTCATGGGGACTTGGAAATGACCATTATGAATGCAACATAAATCTCTGGAGAGCTCACCCTGCCTGTGCTGGCTTCTTCAGTCTGTAAAATGGCAATAATACCACCATCATGGAAATATATCCCAATGCACTGTGCAGTGGCTGCCAGCCTAGGACATGCCAGTAATGGGCTCTGCAACAACGTCTCACGTTACTTGAGGATGTAGGAAATTTAAAAACGGCAGTTAAGCCTGACAAGGAGAAAAGGTATGATACATTCACCTATAGCACACTACTTTTTCGATACGGTTAAATAGGCCAACAAAGTTCAAGGCTACAGCTCTAATAAAAAGGCACAATTCGATGCATAATTTGGCATTTTGATAAAAAGGTTTAATCTGGAAGATATTTATGAGGAAGTAGCAAAGCAAGAGTTGCTTCTTTCTGGTGTTCTGGGTTGCAAGGTGGTTTTTTTATGTTTATCTTTCGAAGGAAGTAACCTGTGTGTTGTCAGCACATGGTTGCAGTTTTGATTTCTGACTCAATTTGGTACAAGAATGTGGATTGAGACCTTAGAATTTCT
>JAOXJK010000051.1:22213618-22241073 GCA_025774025.1 Xenus cinereus | reverse complement strand
TTAATTGACTAGTTTATAACTTTATTCTACTCTCACTCTTCCTGAGAAATTTGGGAAATGTTTGACTAGCATATTTTTCTTTGTTTGGAAAACATTATTGTTTACCAAAAAGGGAAAAACTTTTATAATACCTGTACACACTATGAAATATAGTCTACAAAGGCACACTGTGAAAGAAACCCTTAGAGCAAACACTGCCTCCTTTTGGAATATAAACATTCAAAACAACAGAATTCTATTACAACTGCAAACAGTTCTAAAGAAGCATAATTCCTATTTTTTGAAGCACCTATAATAGTATTGGTGATTTTATACTGAAACCTCTAAAAAACAGTTTGTCATCACGAGTTTTATTACTTAAATGCTATCACAGGGTCTCCCTTTGTGACAACTCTGGTATTCATTTGTGTCAATTTTTGTGTCGTTTACGAGCTCTCCACACCTCTCTCTTACTTGTGTACTTGGTTTAGCTGAGTTTGTGGAGAAGACTTAGTGCTAACTTTGGGGTGTAAAAGATTAGACCAGGGGATCCCCAGGCTGAGCAGATTATCAGGGAGATGATCCTACTGTGTGCACATGGGTTTTCAGGGTCTTTCAGAAAAGATCTGAATGCACTCAATTTCAATTCTAAAATAACCAAACCCTCAATAAAGTAACGTTAAAACCAAATCATTTGTGTCTGACATGTCCCATATTCAGTGTTAAAACTAGAAAACAGAATTTCCATTGCATCACCAAATCCCTTCACAAAACATCCAAAGGCAAAAAATATATAGATATATAACCTACATGAACTCAAGTATGCAAGAAACACTCTGTTCCCTTTAGTTTGGATGGCATCTCACATCCTACAAGAATTCTTGCTAAAATACCCCACTCAATTCTGACTTTAAGCCTTTTCTTTGGGCTTTGGCAGAGGGGGTGAGGAGGGGGAGGGAAGCAGCTTTTTTTAGTTAATGATACATCTTTCACTTAGTAGAAAGATTTCTATGACTTATGGTGGCAAACATGTCACGTCATGTCAAATCTAATGAGAAAATTCTGTAACAAAACTTTAACTCAAATAGTCTTTTTCATTGTTATTACTAACACATGGTAAGCTGGAGTAAGCATGAATAAGCTTAAAAATTTTCTCAAAACTTTTTGCACTTTTAGCAAGTGTGAACTCTCAGAACTGCCTGTAGTTCAGTTCCAACCTTATTAAGACATGACCCCAAGGCTCTGGTTTGTAACTAAGGTGAATAACAGCTGACACTAGAAGCTCCAAGAATTTTTTTTTTAAAGGTGACATTTTTAGGTAGCTTAAATAGGGCAGGAAATAAGATAAATTCTCAAACACTTTGACCCTTTGCATTTATTCCTAGAAGAAAGAGATAATTGAGTACAACTCTGCAGAAATATAAAGGCTTCCATAATCATAAAATACATAGAAGCCATGCTGCATAGCTTAGACAAATATTAACTGATCAAAAGGCACGAAATAAAGTTGTTTCCATTTTTCAAATACTTTCATAAAAACCACAGTCTTTTTATTTTGGAGATGCATACATTTTCATGCCTGAAAGAGACCGAAAATCTCTGTAAGGAAATATTCTATTTAGAGGAAACAAAGATCCATTTCTGTCATGTCACACTGGCACACTCACAAACTTTAAAATTCATTACATGTTCTCCAACATCAGTTAGAGTACATTAGTGCAGATCACTGTAGAAGGCCTGCAGAGGTAAGCTGTTGGTGCTGAGAGCGCATTATCCAGACTATAGGTATTTGGGGGATTTTTCTTTGGAATATTTATAACCTGATTCTATGGTCTGAATGCTCATTAATGGCTGAGGCACATCAGGTGAACTCTTTGAGCACGTCTCCTAATTTAGTTGTATCTGAGAGCAAACCAGCTGGCATGCTCTGAAACAAAAGCACCAGAGATAATTAGGATATTCTCTTCAAAAGCATGAATCCTGATCTAAATTAAAGCCAGATTCGTATATACCACTCATCCCTAATTTAAGCATCAAAGGAAAGCATCACCAAAAGCGAGCATACTGAATGTTAAACTCCTGAATTTCTAGGCAAAAGGATGACCAGATGAATGAACTCTTTTGAATATATGATTCTTATTTCAAACATCTGCAGCACTCTGTCCTCTGCCGCCTTCTCCTTGCGCTTTCTCAAATAACCTCATGCTTGATGCAATGATCCTTCACTAAATGTGCAGACCTGTTTTGTGATTTCTTACATTTTATCTGTAATATCACTACAGCCTGAGTTTGAAAATGCTGGGTCCGGTTTGCTGCTGCAATTAAGACTAAAATTAATGCATTAACTTCAGAGTATATTTCTGAAAAATATATAAGCATTTCATTTAAATTTTTTTGATCACAAAGCTGAAAGTTCACATTGATATGGATTTCCATTTTTATTTCATAACTGTAGCTCCTGAAGTGTGTTTTCTAAGCCATGAGAAAGCAACTCATGGTTGCTTTCTAAAGAGTACGTCGCATCAAGCTTTCCAATAATCACTACCATTTCTTTATATTTCCAGAGGTCTTCTTACCGTTTGGGCATGTGCTACTCTTAAAGCATATCGGCATTTCATCACAGCCTGAAGTTGAATTCATGTACCCTTTACATGGGACAACTATTTTGGGTTTTAGTTTTTTCCTTCTGCGATCTAAGAAATCTCTTACTATGTACACCAACAGCTTGGGGAGGGAGGAAGGAGTGTGGAGGGGGAGGAGAGGAGAGGAGGGAAGGAGGAGGATGTTAAAATACAGTGAAATGTAATCATGCCCTGAGGAACTGTGTTAATGAATCAGAGCCTAATCGATACAATCAGAAGTTCAACATGGAAATAAAAATACTACCCACACTTGTTCAACTATATTTCAAATACTTCCCACAGTTCTGTCTTAATGAAAAGCATTATCCAAATCCCACTAGCAGAAGCAATTGTAGTTGCTACGCATAACCTCTATAACTCAGAAATAATTGAAGCAACACATACGCAGCTCATTGCATGCATTTAAGTGCTCTGCAAACACTGGGCCAAATTCTGTTCTTATTTGCAAGGATTAACTGCAATCATTAGCACTATCTGCTCAACTGAGCACAATTTCATTATCTGGTCAGTGAATGAATCATTTTGTGCCCTGCAAAAGCAGAGAGAATTCCTTGTCCAAAACCATCTAAGATGCCAGTATTAGCACTGGGGATAAGACTTGAAATTCTCTTTCCTTCGTGTGCTGAAATTACAGTTTTCTCAAAAGAAAAACTAAATCCACTGGTGAGGAATCATCCATTGGTGATTCACAGGTACCATTTACGAGGACTTTTTTAAAGGGAGAAAAGATGTAGCAGAAAATAAACCAAACAAAAAAAACTTTTATGAAGTTAATAGGGCAATTTCAGTTGTGTAAATGGACCAGTTCTAAATTATCTCTGCCTCTATTAACATGATACACATGAATTATCATCAGACCAGAGCTATTCTACAGATAAATAAAAGTTAGCACTGAAAATCCACTACCGCACAATTTCAGCCTCCTGGTTTCTTAGCTTTTTGCCAGTCAGCAGAGCTGACTAACAACCAGCTACCAAGGATCGGAAACAATTGACTTAACTTTTATAGCCAGGGGGAAGAAGAGCACACCAGTAAGTAATTAGGAAAAAGCACCTTGGCCTCCTGCGCATGCACGCACACACACACAGAGAATACTGTTCAGGGGTTAGCAATCCTAACATAGAATGCTGGTCGAGTCTATGTTATTTATCATTATTATTCAATACTGCTGCTGATATACGGAAACATAAGGAGAAGAGATAAAAAACTAATAAAAATAAAGCTATGGGGAGACAAAAACCTTTTTAGCTGTACCGAAGATTTTTTGCTCTCTCTTTGCAACCTACCTTAAATTAAGATTTTGAGATACGATATTTTCAACAGAAGAAATGGCAGAGTGGCTCTATACATATTACAAATTACATAAGATATGATTCATAGACATCATAGCTAAAATTAGAGTTTTTGGAGGTTTTTTGATGATAACTACTGCAGGGTTAAATAAATTAAGTAAGGTTGACCTACGCAAAGTACTTTCTGGTTAGATAGCATTGTCTAGGTGTATAATAAAAAAAAAAAAATCACAACCCTTTCTTCAATTACAAACAGCAGGATAAGCGTGAATGATTGTTTTCATCTTCTTTTCGATGCTACGGACTTTCTGAGATATAAACATGAAACTAGATGGCAATTTGGATTAGAGGGCAAGGAGTAAAGATGCCGCATCCTATTTCAATTTTCTTAATCACCCCACAGAAATGAAATAGGTATATAAACAGTGAGACAGCCTAGAAGAGATGGGCCGTAAAGGTGGGCCCTGTAGTTAAATGAAGGCTCCCAGGTGCCATTCCGAGACAACTTATGAAAAAGAATGCTGCTTGAATTTAATGAAATTGAATCCATGTGATTCAGAAAAGTGAGGTAACAATAAAAACCTAGAAAAAATAAATGTTAAAAAAATATATACGTGGTTTTCAAAACAAAAAATCAGTTGCATATATATCTTGCATATATATCTTCCTCAAATATATACAATTTTCATACTATGACTTTCCCTGAAAAAAAAAAATTTACTAGAATTTCTTGGCTCCCTCAAATGATTATTTTTGTTGTTCTTTTGAGATCTCAGACAAATTCAAGGAAACATACAGAAGAGCAGACACTTTTCAAAGAGAATTTTGAAAATTGTTCTGCTCCTACTTAAAATAAAAATTCAATACTTTTCCTTGCTTTCCACAAAAGGATTCCTGACAGGCTGCCTTCAGAGCTGGAGGGCTGAAAGCTGCATAGTCTGTTAAACCACAGCAGACTCTGTCAGAGCGGATCCAGGCAGCACGGCAGCTACAAGCAAGTCTCTACCAGAACTTTTCAGCCCCGCTTTATTAATGAAAGCAGACTCACACAATCATCTGTTCATCTGTCACACTCTCGCATATTCTTAGTTTACCGGCCAAATCACAAACTTTGAAAGAGGCAGAAAGAATTTTGGTTGGTTTGAGCTTTGGGTTACTTTAGGGGTTGTTTGGGTTTTTTTGGGGGGGAGGGATTGGTTTTGGTTCAGGGTTGGTGTTTTGGGGGGTTTTGTGTTTTATGAAAATTTCCTGGTGGATTAAGGAAAGAAATGTGCAATGTAAGATCAACTGTTTGATTTGTTTTGCTCACTGGACTGTCAGCACATGCGTAACCCCAGCCAAGTACAGCTGCCTCCTGTCCAGAGGCAGAGAACAGCGTGGGACATGAGAAGCAGAGAGTATCATACAAGTTTCAGGGCACGTCCTGAAGAAGGGTGTAGGGGAGTGTGAAGGCAATGGGGTGGACAACAGAGGAACTCAATGGCAAGATTCATGAAGGAAGAAGTTGCTTCCATGGGAACCTAAGACAAACCTCCAGAAAACTAAGCTTCATTAGTTCTGTTGCTTACAAAAGAACATTTTTACCTTAGCTATCACTTTAGAACATTTTAATTACACCTAATTAGGAATTTCTGGAAGAATTCTGATAAAACATTTTTTCAGACAGCACTGATGAATTGCAAGTAGTTTGGGCCACCGTAGGCACCAGAAACAGCATATAAAAAAAGCATGAGAGGTACCAAACTAATACCACATTATTAACTTCAAAACTCAAGCACTTTCAACGATTAAACATGTTTGAATGGTGAACACACTTCTGACATTTGCAATCAATTGATAATTCATCATTAGAAATACACTGCTATTTCTTGAACTCTGCCTGGGTTATAAAAATACAGAAACACAAAGATGGTTGAACTGAAACAACCAAAGCTCCATCTTCCGAATACCCTCCTTTGACAGAGGTCAGATGTGAAAATCCAGAGAATAACGTACCAGCAAATGAATTCTATCTGTTGCTTCCCCCTCATGTACTTTCCAGAGTTGGTTTAGAGTCTGATATTTTATCCCTAAAGCACAGTGTGAATGGGTGGGAGGGTGTTTTTATTGAGCTCCAGTATCAATAAAAAAAGCATGGGGTATTTTCCAACTATCTACCAAAACTACTTGCTTCTGTGAAATGTTCTTTTACAGGACAAATGAAGAAGTAATGGGCAAGCTAACTGCAATGAGTGGTGTAACAAAATAGATCTTCTAAGACATAGTAGGATGAGGTACTTCGAGATAGGGGAATGTGGAGCTTATTACTGGAACAATCCCTGATTGAAGAAGAATCTGTATAGCCCTAAAGAATAACAATATTGCTATGGTCAACTTTATTCTTTCCAATTTCTAAGTTTGCCATTATTTTCTCAGTTCAGTTTTGCTGCAAGCTAGTTTCCTAATACTGAAAAAAACTTTCTCGTGGTATTGAAGGCACAAAATGTACAACTAGAAGTGAATATTGTGGTCTCTCTTTTAAGACACAGAATTAAGAACTGTGTTGAGACAACTTCTTTCAGAGTGTGACAAAGCTATCTTCAGAAACTATTCAGAGATTGTGAGATTTTTTTCAAACTCAAAACCATTTTTTCTTAAATAGCAGCTTTCACTACATTAGCGTCAAGTGCAACAATAATCGATAGCAGATTGCAAACAGTATGCCAAACTAGCAATGTGGTAATCAGGAAACATCAGAGCAATAATGATTCCCTTTTCTTTAAACTATTGTTCGTGAACTTGCAGGAAAATTATTTGTTTTAACCATAAATTGGCATCAATACTAACGCATAAGGTAGTAGAAAAGAGACTTAATTTCTCTCTTTTTCCTGTTATAGAACGGCTGTGGGAAAATAAGACATCCCTGTTCCCATGGCACCTGGAGGGGAAAAAAGTAATTCCAGCTTTCTTTCCCACTCCCTGCAACGCTATCAGACATCTACAACATCAGATTAAGTGAAGAGGTAGGGGACAGCATAGGTGCTAAATCAGTATGTAGCAGTCCTTTACTTCTATTGCCAGCTTTCTTGGTTAGTTTGTGTCTTAACATGACCCAATTCTAGTCCACAAGAAATCAAATTATTATGGAAATGCAAAAAGAGCCTATAGGAAATGCATAAAGATATAGACTTTTATTTAAAGTCTCATTGTTATTCCATATCCTCAATGTACTGTTCTGTAGCTCTGCAAATACTGAGTATTTCATAACAAAACCGTGCTGTTTTAAGGTAAAATAGTGCCTTTATCATTAAGTACTCAAGAATCTTTCACCTCTACTATCCTGTCATCAGTTAATTTTGCCATCTACAATGCCGCTCTGCTTACAGAAAACTGAGATGTAACATAAAAGAAGAAAAAGTTAGTCTATCTTCTAGAGAATCAGAAGATGCAGGATTTCAAACTATCTGCTGACTGACAGGATCTGATACTCTCCTTCTTACCGGTGCTTATAGTTAAAGGTTACATTCTTTTGAGCACATCTTATTAAACACTTGGAGACAGAGAAAGGTCTACTGAGTGTTGATTAGAGGTGTACCCTGAATTGAGGACAACTTGTCCTCTCAATTCTCTTAAATTTTTCCCCTAGCACTTTAAAAATATTGTATTTTCTTTCTATGTAAAATATAAGTCTCAGAATTGGGTGGTGACTGTTTAATCTCTCTCCAGAAGTTTTCCCTTGAGTGTTTTTAAGAGAAATACGCTTATGTATTTAGTTGGAAAACTCCTTGTCATAGAAGCAAGATAAATTGAAAACATCTAAAGATTAAGATGAAATGAGAGTGTTTTGATTCTTCAGACATTGACGGAGGTACTTGCTAGTTTGTCTGTCTTTTGTTTACTCTAAGCATTACGTTTCACTCTGCATTTGTTTTGGGGGTTTTGGGTTTTAACATTGTATTTGCTTGCCTCACATGCAAGGAGCCAGAGCAGCAACACCTAAGACCTGGAACAATCATATTTACCAGGGTATCAGTTCAGTAAAAGGAGTCAAACCAGAAACTGGGGATCAAGAAAAGCAGCTGGAGCTAGTAAAAAAGTAAGGAAGTGACAACCTAGATGAAAGCAACACCACCAGCATCTCAACTAACCAAGGAACAATTGTTAATTGTTTGTTAGATGGTGGTGTCTCTCTTAGCAAGAAAGTGCTCTCAGAGTGCCTGTGTTTCTAAGTGTCTTGCTGAAAGAGGTTGCTTATATGGTATTGTACAGAGAAAAGAAAGCCAGACTCCTCTCGGAGGAGCACAATAGGACAACAAGAGGCAAAGGACACAAGTTAGAAATTGCAACTAGAAAATTCCAATTAAAGCTAAGGAAATATTTATTTATTTATTTTACCCACAAGCACAGTTAACTTCTGGAGCAGGCCACAGGATCCCCAACCATGGAGATTTCAAGACAAGTACCTGCATAACTTGACCTCATTAGATCTGTTAGAGCAGGTGGGTGGACTAGAAGACCTTTGGAGGTATCTTCCAAACCAAATTATTCTATGATTCTAAACCAGAACATACTTTATAGCAAAATACTAGCAATAATAAAAATACATCGTAAGTCACAATGAAATACTTACCCCAAGATCTAAAATATGCATTAAGAGAAATCTATCTGTAAATCAACAGCAGCAGCATCTGATGAATCCCTCTAATATTGTAGCTTGCTCTTATAGGGGAAAAAATAATCAAGGTTACTACCAGATGACTTGTGCATGAGCCACACTTTATTGGTCCCTTTCCAATTTGTTTGTAAGAACGTGGATAACTCAGCTCAGTCATAATTTGATAACTATCCTGTATCAATAACACTTGCCTCATCTTTGGCTTTGGTTAAGCTTCCTCTAATACAACTCAGAAACTGTAATTAGGAGAATATTGAAAAGACTAACTAATATAGTCTATAGTTAGGGAAATGTTTCTCACACTTCAATATGGATATTGACATTAAGAGATTTAATCATAGGCAAATTTTTATTCAGTATCAGCTAAGTCTTGGCAGGAAAAAATAAAACACCCCTATATAACACCAACTGAGCAGCAAAAACAATTATATTAAGGCTTACAGTTTCGAATTTTTTTGTGAAGAGAAGAAGGAAATCAAGCCCAATTGATGAAAGGTAAAATGTCAGTCATTTACAGGTGAAATACCGACTCATACCTCTTTTTTAAGAAAATGTATAGTTGGCTTAAAACAGGCAATATATTCTATAACACTAGCTTCTTCCCTTTGAGGAGAAGCTCTGCCAGCTTATACTGAGGAAGTACTGTAAAAGGGATCACTAAGTGAGGAAAAAATTTTAAAAGAAACACAATGAATGTGAACAGACTTATTAAATGATGGAAATCCACCAGCATCACCATTTTCTAGTGTTCTGCTGTAGGAGCCATGGGGATTTGATGTATATATATGTACACATTACCGTTTTTATTTTCTTCTGCAGCAAGTTGCCATTTTTGTGAAAAGAGAAATTACTGTCAGCTTCCATTCAGCAAAGACAGCTTCTTTGTCCGCTGTCTTATAAAAGTGTCACCATTAGGCTCTTCTAGATCTGTCTCCTTGTTTCATTAGATTTGACACACATTCTTCTCTGAGGTCAGAGGTTAAAAGGCTTTCGAAATCCAGCAATTCCTTCCCCCTCCCCATCCTATTCTTGATTGCTGCCTCTCTCCTACAGACAGCTGAAGGCTCTATCAAGGTGCTGCTATTCTCCCTTTTGCCCCTTAGTACAAATAAACCCAAACTGAGCTTCTACATCATGCTGCTGTCACGGGCTCATACTTCCAGACTCCTAAATAAACTGCATCTGACTGGGCAGCTGTGTTTTCTAGCATCAGTGTCTTGGCAACAAACATAGGATGCCCTAGAGCTTCACATACTCTTTGCCTTAGATAGTGTCATTCATGCGGAGACTGTTGCTTGTTGCTCTGCACAAAAAGCAACTTACAAGATTACAGTTATAGGTTGTTGGCTTCAAACACAACCCAAATTTTACTGTACACTCTGGAATGTTGCAACAGTTCTACTTCCTTGTGGAAGCACGCAGGTTTTTTACCAATCCAGTGCAACAAGATCCATACAAACACATGTCAATAAATTTAAAATTGATAATAGTACCAAAACGAACGTGAGAGTTTGAGTACCTGGCTAAGAGAGCTTGAACTTTAAAAGCCATAATAGAAGCCCAAAGCAGCTTTGAAGGAGGCGGTTGTATTAAGGACTGTTCAGTGGGCTTGCTCTAAAGCAACTTGTGCAGGTATTCAAACTCACAGCTGTATACAAATTAAAATTTCAGTTCACATAATTAGTACCATAGTTTTGAAGGGAAGAATATACTCATTTTTTAACCATGAGATATGTGTCTGTGCCAAAAGTTTAGCAGAGCCAAACTTTTAGAAAGGAGGTGTCATTTATTTATTGCAAGTTTTGCCCAGCTTCTTCCCTTCCTGCCTTCTCCGGAAGTCAGTGTCAAAATTCCCATATTGCTAAATAACTGAAGAATGAGACTCCACATAGACCACTTTTTTAGGGCCTATTCCCAACAGCCCTCTAAGTATTATCACTAATAAATGTCATCTAGGGCAATCCTATAATAGGTTTTATTGTTCCCATTATCTTCAGTGAGTTGCAACCAATGTTGACATCACAGAAAAAAACCACAAATTCCCTCCTCTTTTAGTCTTCCCACTGTTGTCATAGTTTGTAACTAATTCATAAGGGAACTCAGCACTAACAATCTGTGTGTGCATGTTTGTGTGTGTGTTTCTATCTGCGTAGGGTGGAAAAGCAATTTAGATGTGAGAGATAGTGTAAACTTACTTGGCATTGTACACAAAAATATTTTCAGCTTGTCTGCCTGCAAAGAGATCCTGAATAATATAATTCATTCTGAATGACTGATTATGGGAATCCTACTCATAAATCCTAAACTTGACATTTTAAAATCAGATTTTCTTTTCATTTTTAAGCAATGAAAAGACTTCTCCATCTTAACGTGATTTATCATATCATTTTCTGGATGAAGTAGCTCACTAAACAGGCCAAAACCTCTAGCTGCAAGGATTCATTTTACATTATTATGTACTATTTACAGCATGCATTCCATTCTTTCATATTTGTCTTAAAGGAAACAGATACACATATATTAATTTTAAACATAATATGTTGATTTCTTCAAGATTCTCATTCAATTCAATAAACTGCATACAAAAGGTACTACATCATACGTATCTGAGAACAGATGGGAGCGTGGAGATTTTTATATCTTCCTGTAGTCCATATCAACTTGAGGAAGACACTGATTTAACTTTTGTTTTCAGATAATAGCCTGTGTGGAAACAGTTGTTCTGGCCTGAGCTGTTCCCATAGGATGTATCCCATTACAGACTGATTTGCACCCTCACTGCAAGTCTCTACAAAAACTTTACATTTTACATAGATTCATAGATTATTTTTTCCTACAGAAAACACATTACTCCCTTTAGAGCCACTCTGAAAAAATACAGGAACAAAGGATGACTTAAGCTTACGTAGGTACATACTTGCATTGATTAAAAGTGTGCCCATGCCTATACTTCATGGAATTTTAGAACTTCCTGGTTTTACCAACTCTGCTCCTAAGCATCTGTAATTGTTGCAGGAGTTTTCAATCAAAAAGTTTACTGGAGTCAAGTGAGTTATATAAAATAATAAATCCCATCATAGCCAGAGCAGAAAAAAAACTCACCTCAAGAAATACTTCAAGAAACTTTGCACATATAGGTCACTACATTACTAAAGGGAAAAGCAAAGTACTGTGGCATTGAAGGCTGAATCCCCATTTTCAGTATGAAATTTATTTTCCAGCAGTTTATAATTTGGCCATGAAAAACTCCTTGAGGCCAACTTTTTATGATGGAGACTTAGCTCAAATTCAGGTTCTCTCTAAAAGCCTAAGATCCAGTTCAGACATTAAGATTAGTAAAAATTACAGAAATAATGTATTTCTCAATTGAAATTCCGTAACTAAGTCAGTTGCAGCAGGTAGGCAACCAATGACATTGTCAGTGTGTCGTTTTTCCAGACTCGTTCTCAGACTATCTATAATTTCCATATACACTGACGCAAACATAACTCTAGACTGGGAAAACACAGTGTTCATGGGCCCAACAAACTATCTGATTTTCACCATCACATATTTGAAAATGCAAGTTTTTGAGAAAGTTGAATGCATTTCAGTGTCTATAAAACATATCTATGAATTTTGCAACAAAAAGACCCTAATTTTTAAAACTTTCAAATGTATAAAGACTTGCATGATCCCGGACCCGCCTCCCCTCCAAATTGTAGACATCAGCAAGGGTGAACCACAACAGTCCTGTTACACCTGTGCAAATCATTTCATCTCACAAACCACTGCAAAATAAACAGAACCTAGAAGGCCAGACCTGAAATTGCTGTGATGCTGTACAATGATTAGAAAATCTCTCTGTCATTAAGATTTCTGTCATTAAGTTATACTTTAAAAAATAACAAACAAACAAAACCCCCACAAAAAAATACTCCATTTCATTTTAGATCTAATTGATGTTGCTTTGTCTTACATTGCCTACAAATACTAACAGAAACATAGCTTCTCATGAACTTAAATTAGTGACTTAGTTAAATTAGATAGAATATTTCTTACAAAATTACCCTCCAACATAAGTGTTAGGAATTAGACAGAAAAGAAAACAAACTACATGATAAAACATGAGTCAACAGACCTCAAGCTGTTGCCACTACCTCCACTGTCTGAACATCCAACCTACCTGTACTTTTTTATCTAGTGCTCAAATATGTTGCCCTAAAATAACAGGTACCAGTTTTGCTGTTCATGGAATGAATTCCTGGATTTCTTTCTCAGCAAATTATAAGTGAAAACAGACCAGTGAATAAGAGGCCTGAAGGGCCAAAATAAAGCTCTCTATGCTGTCTTAGCATGCAATACAATTAATTTTAAGTGAAAAATGTTTTAGTCCTTGAACTCTAAAAAAACTTCCTCTACTCCCTTACTCTTCTGGCTTTATAGCTATCAACAGCATTTTCATGCACCTTCCAAATTTTAATTGGGTTCCATAACATGAGGAATAAACTTTTGTCCTCTCTTAGGCTAACCTCAGAATGATCCATTAGCTGCAATGGGCAGTCATAACCAGTATTACTAAACCAGAAAAAAACCCAACACAACCCTCACCCAGTACACCTGAAAACTTCAGAATACCACTTGCTAAAGTGAAGTTCTGCTTTTGTTAAAGCAGTACTTCATCTTCTGTTTTTGCAGCTTATCACATTGATGAGCTGCCACACAACATCCAAACTAGTTTCTCTAGCAGCTTTTACTGCCCTATGGAGAATGTTATCAAATGCAGAGACTTGCCTATTTCTTCACTGCATTCACTTAACAAAACGTACATTATTGTTCTGGGTTTGTTTTGCGTTTTTTTGCCTGTTTATTTGTGTGAAAAATCGAGTGGCTCCTATGGTTGACATGGGCACAGTGCACTGGCAAACTCAGGTCAACATGACAGAAGCTACGAAGATTGGTTTTTGAGAACTGCAAAATTCTCTGGTGACTCCTTTCCCTAGTTTAAATAGATTACACATCTTTTAGAGCTTCTCAAAGGTAGCAAATTATTATTGTGTGATTATAACATATCAATGCATAAACATTCACTCGAAAACTAGTTTGAATTAGTTGATATTCATTTCCAGATGACACGTTTTCTGTTGCTGTAACAATTTTAATCTGCTGGAGCGATGGTGGCACCCTGTGGCTAGAAAGACAGGCCTACAAGCTGTCTCCTGCTTTCTGTCTGCTGCACAGCTCTTTTGCTGCACAGCTCTCACTCTTCCAATGATATTCTTTAAACGACTCTATGAATTACCACATAAAGCAGACAAAAGAAACACTGAGTTTCTACACACCAATACCTCAAATGTTCTACTTCGTTGTCTTGAAATCGATTCCCAAGAATAGGGAGGATAGACAGCAGTGCTAGAAATGCCGAAGCAGCAGGTACACGGGCCTCAGAGGAGCTGCTCACAACCCCCTCCCAGTCCTCGCAAGGGCTTGAGGCGAGGTTCCCCTTCACAGCACCTGGCACCACAAGATTAAACTACACGCCAGGGCTTCCCAAATATTACTGAAACACCAAAAAATATGAATCTTATCAAATAACCTTCATCTTGGACCGTGCATTGGCCGTCGGCGGCAAGGTGTCGACGGCGGAGCTGAGGGGCAGCCTCTGTGAGGAGAGACCGGGGCTGCCCTCGGCCGGACGCGGCCGGGGCCGGTTCCAGCCGGTTCTGAGGGGCCGCCTCAGGGGGCAGCCGGGCCCCTCAGAGGAGCTGGCGGCACCACTGGGAAAAGGTATTGAAGAAAGCGCCAAACGCTGCCCAAGCGAGGGGGGGAGCTGGGCCCTGAGGAAAATAGTCGTTCCACATTATACAGGTGTTGGCCAAAAGGAAGCAGAAGTACAACTGACCTCATTTTAGAGCTGTACGAATTAAAATATCCCAGAATTTTTACTTTTCCCTTCTCTCACCAAGTGAATTCAAAGTATAGTTGGCTGCTTCGGCAGCAGAAAGTCACCAATCTTAATAATGGCATCTAATTACCTTCCTATGATCATTAATCCTCAAGCTGTTAGAAAAAAGCTACATGACAAGAAATTAGAATGGCAGAAACGTGGGGACGTTAGGGATAAGCAAATACCTACTTTACAACTAAAGGGAAGGGCAGATCATGAATAGAAAAGAGCTTGCTAACTCTGTAGGACAAGAGTAACCACTCTCTTGCAGCCTGATCATCCATTTAATGTGAGAAACAGAAGCCATAAATCTGGGAAGACATCTTTCCTCTGTTTTGGAGGGGATCAGGAACACTACTGATAATGATCAGTGAGCTCATACACTAAATAAATCCCCCTGGTAATTAACTAAATTGCTACACTAACTAAATCCACCCAGTAATTGCTTGGTGAACATATTTTTTTCCAGCTATAGGTAACATAAATAGCAGCAGATCCTCCTCAGCAGCAGGCAGAAAATAGAGGAAGCATTTGGAAAATGAGAAACGGAAGTGATATTAGTACAACACTGGGTAAGAAAAACCAGCCTTTTTAAGAAAAAGCAGAATAATGGCACCTGTCTCAGCCTTTTGGATAATTGTCATGACATTTGTCTTTGAGATTCTGCTTCTATTTTTTATTAACTTGTAGTTTCCATATTGTCTATATTGTGTTTCACAAGAAACACATAGAAAGTTGGTTCTATTTCACCTCAAATGGGGACATTTGCATAATTATATTTTTTTTATTTTTTAGAAAAGATTTGCATTGTTCACCTATGAAGTCAGTGGCTTTATTATTGCAAATTCTTTTTTTTGTTTGTTTTAGTCTTAATCAGTTTTGCCTTTTCCCACAACATCTCATGCCCGGTAGATGCGTGTGCACTGTATACAACAGTAACTATTTGCCTAAGCAAAGCACCACTGCGTGGCCATTCATTAGTCTGTGATAGAGACAGCCTGCATTTTCTCTTCCCAGAGGGCTGGAGCTTTTTCTTTGAGATATAATAGTTTGCCATGTGACAAGGTCTCATCCTTTGGCAATGCTTAGCAATTTGCTTGAATGTAACCTTTTCTATGTGACAGCATATCATCTTGACAGATATCACGTGAGTGAAGTTTGGGGAAAAATTGTTTCTCAATAGAATTCCCATGTGCCAAAGTTTCAATATGTATGAAAGAGGTTGTAATAACTAACGGCATCTTATGTCTGAGAAAGAGTTGGCAGACTATTAGTTGGGGAAATATTAGCAAATAGTACATAAATACTGGCAATTTACCTCAATTTGGCAGTGAGATTTTTCATAAAGAGGCATATTTTTCATATAGAGACCTGGTTTCCATAAATTTGTCTGAATAAATATTACCAAAATTTTAAAGTATGTGGCTGAGGAATTTTACAAACCTGAATACAAAACAGAAATATCAGATGCTGGCAAATATTACATCTAGTGGTATTTGTTCCCCTATTATTTCTGCAAGCATGAAGACATTTGCAAATAATGAGCTAGTAAATATTTTGCAATATTAAAAATTGCCAAGACTTTATAAATGCTGCATTTTGCAAGTTCTGCTACTACTACTCAGAGATATGATAGTTCAACTTTCCAGCTCTTATTTCTTCATTACTGTTGACCACATTGGACAGAAGGAATACAGATTTCAGCACTACAGAATTCATTGATGAGATATCAGAACAGTCAACAACAGAAAAATGCAACAGAACAGAACCCAGTCCAAGACTTTATGAGCAGGGTCCTATATTCGTACTTTTCCAAAACAATGGATGTCTTTGAAGTGTGACAATTTCATTTTCTCTCTTGCTTTAACCTTTACACAACACATTACAGAGAAATGAACTGTTTTTCTGCTGATATAAATCCCAGAAGCCTTTGAAAATGTCATAATGCATGTGAACCAAGATGCTCATTTGATTTAGAATCCAAATCAGAATTTGGAAGAGATCCCCTATGTAGGAGTCTGAATAGAATCTCAAAATGCATTCACACACACCAGTGACTAACCCTTGTGTTCATTGCTCATATTCACTTTCTTTGAGTAACTAAAATAGCTCTGGAAAAAGGTAACTTGGGGGTCATGAAAGGGAGTGATATTTCTGGTGTTGGTTTTGTTCATCATCATAAAAACTGAGATTTTTGTTAGTGCTGTTTTCTATGAAAGCTATCAAAACTGACAGAGGAATCACCAACAACCTGATTGTAAAAGCTCTCAAGCTGGACCGCTGACCAGTAACAGTTTTATGTCTGGAACAAATAATTAGTAAGTTTTTGTAAACATCCAATGGGAGGAGAAACCACATCACTAAACTGTCAGATGATCTGAATAAGACAGAACAAAGACTTTTCTAAAAGGTGAATTTTGGAACCATTAGGCTATCCTGATTGTTCCTTTCCACTCTCACTCTTCCTCCCTCACCTGTAAAAATTCTGTTACATACCCAAGAAAACATTTTATCAGTAATTTCTGTCACGTTTTTTAACATCTCAACAAATGAGAAACTTCTACTAACAACAGAAAAATTAATAGAAAAATGTCCTGATTAACCAGCTACATTTTTTTTCAAATTTCTCATAGTTCATTCTCTATCTGCTTGAAACAACAATAAAATATTTTATGAGTTTGTGACTTAATTAATTACTTGTTTTCAGATAGTAATTTCTGAGTGCAGTAACTATTCTTTCAAACACATTGACATTTTAATCATATATACAAACCAGGCCTTGTCATGTGTCTTACTAGAAAACTAGACCTGTATACACTGACAGATTTTTCCAGAACAACTAATGTAAAGAAGGATTTAGAGAGGTCAATTTCAGTGCGATTTATTTAGAGAGAAACATTTGGAAGTGTCAGCCCTGAAGATCTCGTATATTTCACTTATCTCTCACAGACTAATGCGTTAGTCTTGAAGCAGTCTGGAGTCTTTCCAGAGCATGTTTCCACTAGTACTGAAAGAGGAGAGGGGAAAAAAACACAACACACACAAAAAAAAAAAAAAAAACCAGAAAGAAAACCACTGTCTAATGGGATGTAAGAGTGTTTGACCTACTTGCTGAAGCCTTGACTTTTTGGTCAGTGTTTGCAGTTTGGCATGATTCATAGTAAACAGAAAAAAACTTTCTGTCATTGTCTTCTAAACTGTCTCGAACTGCACTGTGTAAGTTTCTGATTATATTATTTAGATAATTTGCTAAAGAAAAATACTAAAATTACTGAAATAAGAGGTTAATACCAGTAAGAAATATTGACTTTCTTAAAGACTTCTGGAACCTGAAATTGCACTTCAGAAGTTAGTTGAAGTGGACTGGAAAACGGACATGACAGCATATTTTAGCTTCAGAAAAAGACTGCAGAATAGGACTACTATCAAAGATGTATTTAATTTAGGATTCCTCTTTCTTTAATCACATCCTGCTGCAGATGTTCAGGATTCATTTGTTCACTTTTCTTAAATTAATCCAGAAAAAGTTATAAGGAAATAGGTCATCTACACAATTGTTCATCCACCATTACCAAGATTCTGGCAGTGTAGCTGCAAAGCAAGCAGCTAGGCTATTCTCACATGTTAGTTTTGCAGTTGTTATTCCAGAAAAATAGCACATTATTGTATAACACTGCTACTCATGCATGAAAAAAATAGCTAGCCTCTGATCCAAAATGCTATTTTCATTGCTGAAGTTCCTTTTTACTTTTTTTTTTTATATAATTAACAGTGATTGCCATGAGCCTTCAGGAGGTTCTCCAAGATGCCTATATAATGCAGAACATGTGCTATGATTTTTAACCTTCTCACATCAGTTTTGTTGCTAAAGTCACACTTTTAAGAAGCCTCTCCACTGGCTTTTGGGCTTAACAGCTGACAGTGAGCTCTAATTGTAGAAACCTCTTTGTAACATACACCTAGCACTTTGTCCCTCCAGATGTCCCTACATGAGATCAGCACGAAACAAATGGTGAATTGCATAGAGGTAGTCCTGTTGCTGTGTCTCCACGACATGCCAACAGATGTGGTGGACTCAGCATCAAGGAGTTTTACCCCATCACCTAAGAATTTCATCAGGAAGCAGTTGGCACTTTGATTCAGTGATCAATTCCTGAAAAAGGAGGTTCCCAATTCTGAGCAAATTTACACCTGTTTTTCATTGCTATGACATGATAGAATTTATTCAACTCAACTAGTTTAGGACCGGAAATAAAGTATAAAGAAAAAGCGGCATTATCAACCACAATATATTCCTTCCTCTGCCAAGGCACAAGATAAACTTGTTTAGAGAAACAGTTAAGCTTACAGCACAAAACCTCATCTGGTAACAGCTAAACATAACGATTTACAGAGAAGACTAAGGATTAATATAATGCATTCAAGTCTCCAGTCTTGTTTCCCAAGAAAGGTTAAAAGAATCCTACTGAGAATAGTATCAGACGCTTGTTGACAGATGACAGTAAAGGAATTATCTAGGGGGTACAGAAACTCTATGTATCCCAGAAAGATCTGCTATGTTCTATTTTTGTATTGTTTGATTTTATGCCTAAACTCACAGTAAGATCATGCACTACTGCTTTGAACGCCAACTACATTTGCATTTGTCCCCCAAAGAATTTTGAGTTGATCTGTGACACAAATTAATACAAAACAAGGAAAAACAATGAGAATGAATGTAATTGTACTTCAAAAAAAAAAAGTAACTTCACCTATTTTTAATGAATTGAGTGGTTTGTGAAGGAATCTTGTTAGCCAAATAAAATTAAAATTAAAGTACATTTTAAAAGATGAAAGAGGTTTGAAAAGGATGTATTATTTGGTCTTTTGAATGCTCAAGAGCCAAACCAGATAAAGATACAATTATATTCAAAATCAGCCCAATGGACTGTAATGCAATAAGATTGCCTGATAAATTCTAACTTAATCTAATCTGAAATTTCTTTGAGTCATATTCCAATTCAATACCTATAATAGATTTCCTGAACGAAAAAGAAAACGTAACTAGGAAGAGAAATAGTGACTACTTCTTTTACAAGAGGTAACATTTATGACTATTCACATTGTCTTCTGACCTTAGAAGAGAGCAGGATCTAATCTCCACATGAAAACTAGGGATTGTATATCACTGGCACAACAAAATAAAAAATCTGCAACAATTCAATTAAAAAAAAAAAAAAGATATTAGAAACTAAATCTGAAATGCCACAACCAACCCTTACATTGAAAATCAGTTGTAGGAGAAAGAAAAAACCTATACAGACTCTTAACAGCATTTATTTTATGCCAGAATTTAATTCCTCTCTAAAATTCTGGTTCTGGAATTGATATCCTATTTTACAGCAAAACATTCATCCACTGCATTTTGGTTTCAACCATAAAAGGTACCACAGCTCTATAAGTCCACAATTCCAGTTTAATAATGAATTAATTTTTCCCCCTCTGATCAACTGCAAGTTAGTGCTATCAGGCCAACTAAACCTTCAAAGTCAAAACAAAACAGCAGTGGTTATTAAGGATATAACCATATTATTTTCTTGAGATCAATTGGAGTGAGAAATAGGATCCAAATTTGTCTGCCTTCATCAACTCACCCATTAGCAATATTGCAATCTTTTGCTACATTAGCAACATTGCAATCTTTTGCTACATGCAGTGGACAAGCTGCCGACTTCAGTTTGTTGATTTATTTTTTTTTTTCAACTCTGTTTCTTTGATGTTCTTTATGGAAAATTGTTTCAACGTATTCTGGTTTTATTATTTATGATCAATGCCTGTCATACTGAAAAGGACTAAAGTTATGTTGATCTGATATTTTCTTTCTCCCTTTAATCCCACTCCCAAATTTGTTGATGTGTATACATATATATACACACACATACACACAGACACAGCATATCGTAGAGTTTTCATTATTATAAAGGGAGAATCTCTGATCCAATATTAAATTTTGTTTTGCAAACACACAAGCACATATTGGCATCACCTCAATAAACAACATCAAATGCAGCGTACGGTACAAGAAGCTAACAAAACAGATTTTAAAATTACTAGATCAGTATTCAGTAAAGATTTGGGGTAAAAGAGCTAGTTTAGATTAAACAAGGATTGGTCATGAATAAACCATTCTTTCACTTCACCCTATAAAATCAGATTTTTTGAAAAGCTAGAATTTGAAAACCAGGAGTAATACTAGAACTAACATTCTCGAAGGAATTCAGATCAAATCTGAGCTAAATGTCCAACTCTTCTACATAACCAGAGTATTCCGCTGCTCAGAAATTTTAGATTTGTCTTTAATAACGATTCCAGGAAGCAAAGAACATATTATCTATTTAAAAAAAGATAAGGCACAGAGAACAGAACAGTAACTTACTCAAAGTTGAATAGAAGGAAGTGAAAACCAAAACACAGGCTATCTGAAAATTATTTAAGACTCCAAAGATGACTCTTCCTAGCAAGCTCAGAAAAGATTAAAAATCTCTGATAGAGTTCAACTGAGGAAAACTTCCAGCCTGTTTTTCATCTGCTTAATTTCTATTTTGGATAAACACTCAGATTTCTGAGTACTTACCGAAACTAAATTGAAATCTTGGATGCTCATTCATTATTACCAAGTACCATATGTCTAATTTCATTTTTGGAACTTTTTTTGGCAATAACACACTCCGTCAGAAGCTCTGTGGCAAAGACTCAAACCTTATGGTTCAGAGAAAGAGATTTTTAGGGGGGAAAATACACTTCAGATACCCAATAGAATATAAGACACAGAGTATCTTTTACCTTAGCTTTGCACGGAGGATGTTTTATTGACCAGCAGACCACTAAGAAAAAGCAGAAGCGTGAAGAGGAATAAAAGTCTTTGCTATGACTTTCACGCACAGGTGGAAGTGAGGAGGTTTGGCAGACAAATCTAATAATGTGATTTCCTGTTGTCTAAGAATTTCTGCTTCCATGTTCTTCCAGAAGTTGGCTTATTTGGCTTTTTAAACTTTTTGCCTGTTGAGTGTCATTATAAATATATATCAAATATTTTTGTCGCATTCACACTTAAAAGGCACATTTGTCTCCTTGGGCAGGTCCATCATCACCACTGTGTGCCTTGAGTCACCACAGAAATTCACCTGGCTTTGGGGCCGGGGTCTCCCTCTCTTCAGTCACCGAGGACACCAAAGCACTTTCCACATGAAGCTTCTACATTTTTTCAGCCATTTTTCTTAGGCTATCTCAAAGCACTTTAGTAGACTGTATCACTGGGACTTAAAAGCTCGTCCCTTTAAGAAAAAGCCTATTTGTAGTCATATATGGTACTGTGGAAATAACCTAGTTCACACATTTATCCCACAGGACCATTTCCTTCCTTGTAATTATAACCCAGTCCCTGCAGAAAGTCCCGCTCTACACTATTGCTTCTATGTGGTGCAGAAGGTTTTGTTTCACTTAAGCCATTGCCGAAGCTGAGTGTTGGTAGAAAAACCTTACTACTTACATAAACAGCTTCAACTCTTCTGAAAATCCACCAGGAGTTTTGCTGTACCATTAGATTCCCTGAAATCTTTGGAAAAAGTGTTAATCTCTGCCCCAAGGCACGCCTGCAATATTCCCCTGAACACAGAATGGAGGTTTCCCTACATAGCTGTGGAATCGGAAGTAATCAAATTACATAAACAGCAAAACTTCAGCAGACAATTCTAGCTTTCTCTGCAGCACCGCACTAACGAGGTACCGCCAGGATCCAGCTCTACATGGGGCTGTATTGTGCCACGAAAATACACCGCAGTGCATTCTACTGTGCTGTGAAAACACATCTCCAAAAGTGGCAACATTTTGGTTAATTATGTCAGAATTACTAATCATTTGGAAAAATGTCTAATCCTGTTTACTGCGCTTTAGAATTTTTTTTATGAACAATTTCAAAGAAAACCTAGTATTTATCATATTATGGACTGATTTTGTAAAAAAAAATTATCATCTACTGTCTGAACTTGATTAAAGCTATGATTAAAGACTTCAGTCTTTCTTTCATTCCGCATTTATTACTGTACTTTATTTTTAATGTGATATCAGAATTGTATTATAACAACTGATTTAACACTGACTGTTATACAAATGCAAAACACGCAGCAACGTTCAAAAAAGTTACCATCCAAATTCAAGTGAATATTTATGCATCTTTTATTCATAAAGCATCTTTCACATCCCATTTATGACTGTAGCTGAATATTAAAGGATCCCTTGTCAGTGAAATAAAGATAATGCTGAGGCCTATCATCTTTCTTCATTTTCCATTTTCTCTCCCTAGAACAGCTTGAAATGCCTTTCATTGGAGCTACTGCGGTGAAAACTTGGGCATTTCAGTAATGAATGTTCTTTTTACAATGAAATACAACACCAAGTTAGCACATAGGCTACAAATGCACCACAATGCTATTAACTGAGATAAAGCACAAAACCAGTCCTGTATTCTTGGATGCACAAACATTTTTACTAAATGAAGCAGATACTATTTACTCATGTACATGGGAGAAAGAGGTGAGGAAAAATGAGACACACATAAGCTTATTTTTCTTCCTAGAACCATTAAAATCTATAAGAATTTAAGCAAATTTATACCACCTAGTAAGACTTATTTGTTGACCAGCACTGACAAAGGACTTGCTAATGACAGCAGAGAAGTAGCACATACACAGGCAGTTAACACAGTTCAGCTAATGAGTTGCTACAGCTTAACCTATTGATTGATTGTATCTATCAGTTTCAAGCATCAATCAATCCGTGTCACTTACACAGTACAAATAGTAAATAATATTGAGAGAAGAAACAAAGGGACTTCACATTCTCTGGCTTTTTTTTTTTTTAATGAAATTAAATAAGAATAGGAAATACAGAATTGTTTAGCATCCAATTCAAGAAAGCACTATAGAACAGGTCCAAAGCTAAGTATATGCTTGAGGCCACAGGGCTCAAAAAGATAAAATTGAGAGGAGAATACAGGACAATAGCCTGGCAAAGACACTGAGTAACAGAGTGGGGGGACAGACAAAATGCCCAAGCAATGGCTGAAACCTAGGGGACTCCAAAGTGGAGAGTAGTCTGCATCCTGTTTAAGCTATGTCCTTTCTACAAACATTGTTCCAGACAGTACATCGATAATTAATACTCTATAATCATTATTCTCTGAAACATTGACTATTTTGATTTTGAGGACAGCAGAAAATATTTAAAAATTAATAGGAAAACATAAAATTCAAGGAAATTACAGCACTGTACTGGTAAAAGACAACTGTCAAAACAACTCTCTGGCAATAGGGAGGTCTTTTTGGCAAAGTCTCTATCAGTTGTGCTTAAAAACATTCCAGACCTTGACTCTAGAGCAGCAGTAGAGAATTACAAGCAGGAGATAAACCGCAGAAATTAAACTGGGCAGGGATTTGTCACAGTAACTGGAAACAAGACGTTCTTTTAGTAATACCTGACACTTCTGACCCAGGAAGGAAGATGAAAGCAACATTACTCCCAAATTGCAGTTTCAGCATGGCAACACCACAACTGTTCTCCTGCTTTACTACTGCTTCAGAGCTTCATTAGTCACTTAAAGAAAAATTCTGTATGACTTGCATTGCTAATAAAGTTGTTTCTAAAGTCTTCTGTGTCTATTTCTTCATACTATTGTGTTCGTTTCCTTTTATCTCTTAATGCTCTCCTGGTTTAGATAAACCATTGCTCATGAACAGACTGAAGCAGACCAAAGTCTTTTTCAACTGCTTCATCTTCCATGCTGGAACTTTAGCTGACTGAAGGATAAACAAACAATAGCTTCTATTAACGAATATTGATTTTTCGTAAACTGAGTGCAGATTCAACCTTGTGAAAACATTACTCCAGGTGATAGTCTACATTAGAAAGTTTACCATATGGGATTAAAGATATTAGAAGAAAGTCCTAAACAAAATTGTTGCTATTTGTCACATAAATTTGGTCATGCTCTGGTTTATGAACGTTTGGGGTTTTTCTGTGCAGCTTCCTATGCAGTAATTCAGCCACAGCAGTGATATTCAAGTAATTTTAAGAGCATGATGCAACCTTTCGAAAACAAGGAAAACTGAACTCCCTGCTGAAATAAGTGACTTTTCACTGAACATTACAGAGAACATTTCTTGAAAGCAGGCTGGAAGAATGAAGCAGGGTCTTTTCTAAGGTACAGAGAAATACTTTATTCAAAGCATATTGAAATATTTTTCCACTTCAAAAGCCAGTGTCTGTTTCCTAACATAAACATTTGCCTCCGTACCCAAACATCAGGAAAAAAGTGGCTGTGCCCTACTTATCGTCTAAAGGAAAATGGCTCAGGAACTCCTTAGTCTCAGCCAGTCCTCCCAGTGACTTACAAGAGTGTTATCTACTGCTGCTTCAAAGTGGCGTTGGTAAAGAACGGGGGGGCAACTGACCCACAAGAGACAGATGCATTTGTGTGTTCAAAGAACAGAAGTGGGAATCAGTCAGCCACAAGAAGCACCAGCTTCTCCCAACACTGATCACAGGTCAGGGGCCCCTCAGCCATCTCCAGGAGTTTGAGCACCCAACCTCATAGCACCTGCAAGCTGCTAACAGCACTTTTGCATTAAAGTTAATTTACTGGGTCACAAGTCAGAGTTAAGCACCATAAACATTTCCTAGAGCGATCTGCAGCCAAGACTCCTTCCTGCTTAATTATAGGATTATATATACATGTATATCAGGAACATAAATACATATACATATTTATATATAAAACCTCTAACATGCACATTCAAAAGCTCCCATATCACCTATTTACTCCATTAGCAGAAGCATTATAATCTCTCAAGCAAACAGTTAATTACTTAATAGTTAATTAAATACTCACTGAATTGAGTAAATGTGTAATTAAGGGGCTATTAAAATGTGCATGAGATATGACAACTGCAACTCATGGAGTTTGGAGTACTCTACCATTATAGTATCCCAGGAGACCTACAGATGCTGCATTTGCTCCAAAAGATGCTGCTGTTGCCTCTTCATCCTTGAACTACTTGCACTTACTTGCCCATATCAAGGGATTAAACAAAGGGTCACCATTGCCATCATTCCATGGCTAAAAGATGAAGTTTAACATTGCCTCAGAGAGGAAAAAAAAAACTTGTATTACCTTGGTATAGCCTATACCTCAGTTATTAAATGGTATTTTGTAACCCTCCCTAGGTAATGCAATACCTTTAGCTTAGACCATCCGCTGCATAGAGCAATGCATTGACTGCATAAAATTCACCTGAAGTAATGGTAGGCTTGTCAGATTTGCCTCATCTGAACCAGCATTGCTGAAACATCTTTTTAGAACTCTTAGAAATTCAAAACAACATAAAAATAATCTGTTCCTCCACAGTGGGCTTGTCAGATAGATAAGAGGGGCAAAACGAATGATAGATACAAATTCACTATTATTTATGCACCAGTCCCAGATCGACACAACTTCATAAACAGGGACCCAAACCTGTATAGTAGAAACACTGAGAAAAATAAAAGTTGATACAGAGTTATTATGGTAAAGAGGAGTGTGGAAAAGCACAGCTTCTCCCTTACTGCAAAACATATAGGGATTTTCAACCTTCCTTTTCTCTGAGGAAGCTGAACTCTTTCCGCTCCCCATCCTCCTTGAACGCCGCAACATAAGCTCCCCTCAGCTTATTTAACTGCTTGGACTATATTCTTCCCTGAGCAGAAGAGATGCTGGCTTGGCAGAGTTACAAGGAGAACTGGCCTCTCTGTAATCGAGTGCTGGCAGTACTGATGAGGAGAACAGAATGACTCACATTGAATCTTTCTCTAATGAAATAATTTAAATAAGTCTGTTTTCCCTTTTATTAAACAGGAGAAAATCAATAATGGTTGATTACCATTCCTATCCGTTATGCTATTTCTAGAACGAACCCATGCATCTGATCTTGAAGTAAGGCAGAGTTAAGAATACCAAATGTGTTAATAACAAAAAAAAGTTTTAGTGGTAAGTAAATATCAATAAATGGGTATTCCATCTCACTCTTGCTTTTAATTGACACTAGTGCTACTTCTTTAAGTAGTCTTAAAGTGTAGCTACAAATTAGTTGCTAAAAAGACAGATGTGGCAGTATATGGATCAATAACATGTACTGATCACCTTTAAATAAAAACCCACAAGTATATTACTTGATTAATAGAATAACTCTTTTATTCCCTTTTCCTGGCATGGATTTGTATAGGTTCTTGACATTACCCTTCCCTAGTTTGCCCTGATGTAATTTAATTATTTTGTCATTACAGATGGAAGCAAAGCCTGGCCACTTGAGACAGCATTTGAGGACAAGGGTTCCCGTAACATTGGTTTATACAGGCAAGGAACAATACATGATGCTCTTTCCTTTCCTTGTTTTTATGTGCTTATGTTCTGTAGAAAATATGATAGCTTACCAGATGGTAAGATTGATAAGTAGCAATCTAAAAAATATTCAAACAATTAACCTTTCCTTTCAGAAATATCTGAATTGACAAGCCCTGGAGGTAGGAGCGAACTAAAGGAGAAACTTTCAGAAGTTTGCAGGAAGTTACTTTTAAATTCAAGAGAAGTGAATGACAGCTCCCTGTGATGTCCTATTAGTAGGGCTACAGACAGAAAGGGAAGAAAACAGTCTCCAGTCTTACAGAATCAACCACCACCACCCCCGCACTCATCTGTAGTTTTCTCTCCAAAAATATAAGCAAAGTTTTTACACATAAAACGGGAAGCGGTGGCTTAACCCAATCACATGAGCATTTTCCTTAAGAACAGCAGAAATAGAAATTTAATGATGGGATGAGATTCTCCTTTCTTGCCTTCAGCTTTATAAAGAGAGGTGAAAAGATGTTTCAATTTGAATCACAAATGTGTCACA